>JAOTOL010001560.1:510000-1140000 GCA_034440575.1 Imbricaverruca yamaguchii
CTCCATCCCTCCTCAGGTAGCGCTAGCCGAGGCGCAGCGGGCTGTCAAGAAGCAGAAGGAGGTGATGAACAACCAGAACAAGGAGATCCAACAGCTCACCGCCAAAAAGGAGGACGTCATCAAAGCCAATCGCGACAGAGAACTCGAGATCAAGCAGCTCGAGCACAAGCTGAACAAAGCCCGCAGCGATGCACATGACGCGCAGGAACGGGTGAGGATTATTGGCCTCGTGATGCGTATCTTGCCCTGGAGTGTGTTTGGAAGCCGATGGTCGAGTGCATGATTGTTTCTTCTTCTTTTTCAAGCCATTGAACTATTTCCTTGTAAACCATGTATCAGTGCCCCCCTCCCCCTAGAAGCAACGCAACTCGCTTTAAATCATCGCACGCTTCATCGCCGTATGCTGTCATCTCCCAATACCTCGAGAATACCCGATACTTGCCACCGAACGGTGATTCGGCCCAGCTTTAAACCGCATGCTTCGCTGGATTTTGCGGTTTTGGTGTGTAACCGCTGGCCCGCGCACGCGGAGCTTGTTCGGCTAGTGCCACTTCGGCAACTTGTGGCCATCTCACACCAGACTGTTCGAGCGCTGTGTGTACTTGTCGAAGACCGTTGGGGCTTCTTCTGGGTAGGTCTGTTGCAGCCTTCACGTATGTGTTTGCTCATCGGACACTGGCACGGACGCGGTGGTTAATAATGCGTTGGCATGATGAAGTGAGCTATGAACTTTAACGGGCATATACGCAATGGACGCTTGGATAATCTTAAGTTCGGGGGTACACATTTCGTCGGTGATATTGACTACGCAGGATGACGTACGTCGGTCGCTGACGCAATGTTTACCGTTGTGTTTGCCGGCTGGTTCGCTCAGTGGATATAGCGCTGACCTGGACAGATCCAGATCAACCCATCGAGTCGCTTCATTTTGCTATTAATCGCTATTGATGCCTCCTGCTGGGATAGCTCGTGAACTGGGAATGCAAGGTCGATGGCATATGCACCAGGCGACTGTGCCCGAGTATGTGGGTACGTTATACATCCGGTCACAATTGTGGCATGGAGTTTGAATTCCCAACTGTGAGGTGGGTTTAGTCAATACAACAAGGCTGTGCTGAGCATTGATTTTTATTATGTACAGCCTCTCCAACAATGTAGAACCCAGAATCCCACAGACGTCGCTGGCAGTGTTTACACCATGCGTGGAACAGAGTGCGCTTTGTCGTCGAAGATTAAATATTTGAGTTCAAATTGATTGCCACTTTCCGTGTAAAATCGTGCAATATTTTTTTTCCTGCCAAACACTCCAGAACAGAAAAGTGACAATATTTTACTGGGTAATGCATTAGTTACTGTAATGGGCGCTGTATAACCACAGCAGTTGATGCGCCCTAAAACCCTAATAACTAACATTGGTTACTGTAGCATCCACAGATATAGTATAATGCTTGTTAATGATGTTAAACACGTTACATGTTTCATGCTGTAATGTTATGTAGCATGTGATAATGCTCTTGTGTGTCTCCAAACAGTAAGAAATTATCATTTACAAATTCATAATCAGACAAGTACAATACAAATGTGTGCGAAGACACTGTACCACTCGGTTTCATCACAGATACGTACTTTTCGGCGTGCGAGTACAATAATGCCCACCCCTCCACTCCCAATTGGTTAGAGCGCTGACCTGCACAGGTCTCCACTGTCCTGGCAATGCAGGGTACGAGTCGCTTCACGCGCTCGCATTTAGCTCCCGGCCGGAAGTGTCAGTTGGCAGCTGGCCCGATAAGGCCGGTGTTGAGCTACCGGGACGGCCGTGTCGGTGCGTTGACGTTGAACGTTGACCGTTGAACTCTCGGTCAACATTTTGTCGTTGGACTGGAATTCAAGGATCGTGTGGTTGGGCCAGGATTCACGCAACAAGCTCTACTTGGCAGTATAATTATGGCCCATAAAGGCACACAGCAAGAATTCGGACTACTTTTCTCAAACTAAATAAGATGTAAAACGAAAAACTGGGGCTTTCAGTGGACTAATATATAATGAAAAAGGCAAAATATCTCAAAAGTTATCCAAGCCTCTTATGTCAGATTTGCTCCACAAAAAAGTTCGAACACAAAAACTGAGTTCCTTGTTTCGTCCTATAGAGGGATATCGTGTCATTTACTTCTTTGCAATCTGAACTGAACCGCAATAATGTCTATTTTATCCTGCTATTATCATCGTCACAACATATGTGGGTATAATTCTGGCATCATCGAACATCTCCAGGCTTAGGCCAGACCGGACTACCTCCACTGCGTCTGATAAGTTTTGGGGCAGATTGCAATGGAATTTCATCACAATCGGAAAATGTGCCAAATTTAATTAAAATTAGTTGAAATATGTTCCTACCTTCAAACCTTTCCCATGCAAATTCCAATATCAAAGCACACCATGCTATTTAATGAGATTCAGCACATCCTTCGTGGTCACAATACCATGATGTCTGGTATCTACCCACAAGCATCTGAAATGTGTAATTCTCATCACTATGTCAGGTACACATACACAAATAAACACCAAATGGTCAATATATTATGTATATATATATTATATGTGTGTATATATATATATTTTTATTTTTTTTTTTATGTATATATATATATATATGTATATATATATATATATATTACCTACAGATATGTGTGCATGAAGGTAAGGAGAAACATACTCCATTAAAGCCCAATCGTGAAATCAATGTCCATCGTCACCTTTTGAGCCAAGAAGGGAGATGACGGTATCAGGATGGAACAGCATCAGCGTGAAGACGAGGTGTTGTCTTCAGACCAAGCGACTTCTTGATGATATATGTCTCGTCAAAATCACTATTGATGAAGTGCTTTGAGCAAATTAGAACACCCACCCACTTCCCAGTTTACTTGATCCTACAATACACATCTGTGCTTCCATTCGGTATTAACACGCTCATTCGTAGGGAATGTGAACATTGAGGCTGTTTCCTTGTTTCTTAAATTGATACCTCATGTTGCTACAGCACTGTATACCATTTCAGTCGCATTTCACCTTGGTAGCCTCCTCATGCTCATTAGCAAAATTACAAACATGATATTCCTCGCCTTACGCGCAAGTCGAAAATCCGTATGCACATCGCGACAACCAGTAAGCACGTGCGAAGCAGCGACAGAACGCCCCGTACTTACTGCGACAAATGTGCGCCTATACTGCGCCGTAACTGTCGAGAAGGCGACGTCACCAGAACCAGACGACAAGCTGTTTGTGAATGCGGATGACACCCCTGACTGCATCAGCTCAACATCAACGCAAATGGCTTGTTGTGATCTGGCTTTGTCACGTAATTAAAGGGCGTTTAGCAACAGGCCGCGTTGTGTCGTCCTGGTTCAACTGGCAGCTGAGTGGTTCTACTGGGCATGTGGGAGACCAGACGGACCGGGTTCGAGTCGTCGTGGTGCCTGCCGCTCCCACCGGGATGAGAGACTGATGGCGGCATGTGGCCTCAGCTACTTGGTGCGTCGTGAAGACACAATCAAGAACGATACACCCCGCACTAATCTTGTGCTTTTCAAAGAAGAGTATTTGCTTGATTGGCGAAATTCCGTATAATGCGAACATAGTGTGGGATCTAGCAACGCTGTTTTTCGTTAGATTTCCGAAAATCCTAGAATAATTATGTCATTACGTTCCAGGCAGGCCGACAGCGAACCCTATGATTCGGAGAGTACAAGTGTGCTTGTGATGTAAGCTGAGGTTGTGTTCTTAGACACGACACAACAATGTATGTCATTGGTTTCACAATGTTCTGACGCCCGCTGTAGTTGATGATTTTTTGCGGTTATACCGGCCATGGACACCGTATTTTTAGCACGTAACCCAGATGTCCTTTGTCCAAAGTATATTTTTTTAGCCGCTTGCGGTTGCTGTTAACTGGCTGGACTGCGTGATATTTGTACTTACTACCAGATGATATTTGTATTCAGCTTGCTATTCGTTGGGACACCTTGCTGCATGCATATCCTTTATACGTTTCGATGGGGCAGCTTTCCCAGTCTTCTTGGAGATATGTTTCAGGAGATAAATGATCTTGCTGTACCAGCTCCTCGGACGTTTCGGAGGAGGCATTCAAATTGAGCATATCGAAGGATTATGCATTCCACAGGCTTCCTTCACCACGACTGAGGTGCATGACTTGATTTGGTCGATTGTATTTGCCGGCTGCCTTGGAAATCGTTTTTTGTTTTATGTCTTGTTTTGCTTTGTATCTTGTTTTTCTTTTGTCGTATGATGAATCAGAACCTATGATCGTACTTTTCCTTGAAGCCCACTGACGTCTTCGCGAAGTTATTTTTAATTCTGATAGGAATTTGGTTGTACCTCTCGAATTCAAACCGTACGTAAAAACCACGTTTCCGTGCGGTTAAGGTTTTAATAGTTTCGCTAATCATAATTTTTGTGTATCTTAGATTTAAAAAACCAAGAATATTGTGGATATATCGTGGATATTTCATGATTGTTCATTCTGGCGTTGGATATTCCGCTCTTGTTGCTGTGTAACGATGTTATGGACATGCTCGGGTATGAATACAACTGCTTTAAATAGAGTAGGAGCAATAAATTATATATATATATATATATATATATATATATATATATATATATATATATATATATATATATATGACGCAGCAATTGAGGTCGTATTAGGTCAATGTACTGACCTTGACTAAAATCCCTGGAAATGGTGTTAAACAGCCTGAACATTTCTTTCAGCCGTGTTTATTTTGAAACTACAAACATGAATATATTTACGCTGATCACAGTGAAAAATGGTCGGAACAGGGCAGGTCCGGTGAGATTAGCATCAGTCTTCAAAATTTACTTCTGAACTATGCGTGCTTGAGACAAAGGAATGGCGTTATTGGCAAGCCAGTGCAGCTAGTGTTCACATAGTTTGCATCAGATTGCATGGTATGGTCAGGCCAAGTAAGTTAGTTGTTTGAGGGTTCGTCTGTGTCGGCTTTATTGGTCATAGTTGAAGTCGCGGCACTTACCTTTTGAAGTATTAATTCTGCCAAATAAGAACTGATACTGGAGCATCTTTGTAAGCCATCGAGCTTTTGATTTCGTGACTTGAACTTAGTTCATGCCGGAACAATATGCAGATTGACAAATCGACCACTCCAGCCTTCGCCGAAGTGAACATTGTTTGTAGTGCAATCCCATAGAGAGGTTAAATTAGGTCAAATCACACTAGGTTAGGTCGTCACAGGTAGTTGGTTGACCGCCGAATGTCATGTTTCATGTCTTAGACGGCGCTTGAGCCCAACTTAGATATGATTTCACGATGAGCATCAGTATTCTGCATGGATGGCACTGTATAATTTGCATGTTATTGAACCTGATCTTACGGCATGGACCTACGGCATATTTTAAACCTAAATGCTTTTTTACACTGCCTGTCACTCTGCGGAAAAATATTGCAAATGAAACTTTCCAAAAGCAATGCAATGAAAAATACGCGTAAATTTACCTAACTACTGGGTAGTACCCTTGGCATTAATCAATTTCGAGGTGGCAGTTATTTGATTTATGAAAGAACAATGTGATCTGAGTTTCGTCTTCATATTTTGTGTCTTACTCTGAGCGGTGGTACCTTTGGAACAGCATCTTCTTTGATCCGCCCCAGTAGTGTAGGGGTAAGTTGCTCGCCTCACAGTCGAAGGGTTGTGGGTTCGAGTCTCACCTGTCGCTACTCTTCGCCCGCGAACAATCGGCGTGAGGGATTGGCAACGCTACATGACTCAACGGTCAATGTGTCGTAAAACCAATAACCAACCAAACCATGGCCCGACCCAGATTCGTAGCCTTTGCTGACCTTGACACGGAATGTGTGCGGAACACGTAAAACAGGCCTGTGAGAGGGCACTGAAAGTGTCGTGTCTTCGTCTACTCGTTCGTTCATTATTCCGGAAAACCTCAGGGAGGGGATGGCTCTCGAGAGCATTTTCAGCCCGGCGAGGGTTAAGGCGACGTGGAGTAGAAAATAGTGGCTCCGACAAAATGCTCTTGTTTCCGACTGGTGAAAACAGCAGTTGTTGTCGAACGCTTCGCGGACAGACTGCAGTGGTTCTGGTTGTTTATGGTTCGTCGGCTGCCACTTCTGTGGAGTAATTATACGCTTAGCCAGCCAGTCAATAATAACCTCCGCTGCCCAAACCGTGTCGACGTATGAGTCCTGTTTACCGCCGACTAACTCGCAGCCAGTCATTTGTCATCTGGGTGTATTGATTAACGTGACATTTGCTGAAGCAGTGGCCGTCGACGTCGTGGTTTTTTTCCGGCGCTCGTGCTCGTTTATGGATTCTAGCAGAACCTTGCAGTTTGCAGTGCTGCTGGGTGGATCCGTTTCTCGTATTAAGGGAACTGTGATCTTCACATTTTTGGGAAGGTGGCATCGAGGTAATGACAGATACATGTATTCACCCTACATAAATTATACTAGTATAAATGCCTTTTGATCCGGTAGAGTAGTGAATAGGATGCTGGAAACACACGCTCGGGGGCACATCGACACATTATGACACCGGGTGAAGATTGCATCTATCGTCTTAATAGCACAGCTTAGCCAAGTTACGCTTTTCGGTTGTTTTTGTGACCTTATTTTCTTTTTCGTTCATTGCTATCGCTGGTTTGTTGGACAATTTTTTTTCTCGTTGGCTTAAGTACATAATTGAATATTCGGATTTCTTCGTTAGTTGGATGGTCAAACGTCACGAAACGTTTCAGTTGGAGTGTACAATAGTCCGAAGTTATGTACATCCACTATCTCAGCTCTTGTACAAATGTCTAGCTCCAATTTTTTGCATTACCATTTCTTTCGAACTAGCGGTAATTGTTGCATGAGAGATGCGCCTTTCCACTAGTTTATAAAGAATTTAATTATACTTATTCATGCTTAGCTGAAGTCCAATAATTAATTCCACTCATGTGCCATTTGTCGCAAAACTTTAGTTTGCAGAATTTGACTTTATTGTAATGAAGATCTCACTTGCATAATTAAAGTTATGTGTTAAAAGGAAATGAAGCCTGTTGAGCCTCTGCGCAAATGAAGTACTCCCCTGCACAAATACATTTGTGTTGGCCTAATGTAAGTTTGTTGGTTCTGAAATAATATTAGTGCTGCAGGCAGGAAAACGTCGGGAAGATAGTTGGTTTGGATTCGTTGTGCTTCATATTCATGTATTTATCGTACATTACATCAGTTATGATGGCCAAAGCACTTGTGTCCACTGACCATACTGACCATAACGACTTTGATACACTTAGATTACTGGGATGGGTGGAGGCGCCATCAAGGTAGGTCTTAGCCGGACATTCTATTGTGCTTTGTTTATTGTTTCACGTCATCGGGGGCTTGGTAGCTCGGCCGGTAGAGCGTCGGACTCTTCATCGCAAGGTTGTGGGTTCGAATCTGACAACCGACGGCATTTACCGAGTCCGCACGCGACAAATCGGCGTGAAAGGTTGGCGACGCTATATGACCTAGCGGTTTAATGCGTCGTAAAAAAACAAGGCTGTTTCACGTCATCGGCATGACCCTCCGAACAGTTGGTATAATATCGAATGCAGGTGCGCACGGACGGCTAAATTTCAGACCAACGTCTCTATGCAGTCGTCGACATGTCATTCGGGCTTGCTCCACTTGATTGGTTGATTGGTTGGTTGTGGTTAGGGGCGCATCAACTGCTGGCGGTTGTGTAGCGCCCGGTAAACGTCCCTGAATATATTGCAAATCTGACAATGGAATCACTTCTCCAACATCATGCCACCTTAGCTGTATGACCCAGCGAGCCGACAAATGTGACATCCTACTCTGTGCTGGAGTAAATGGGGCACCGTATTTGGTTCACGTTCGGCCGCTTGCTGGTGCATTATGTCCACACCTCTTACGAAATTACGCCCCTTCAGCTAAGCTTCGTGACCCCAGGTATTACGAGCGAGGGCCCAAGCCCGAGTGAGTCCAGTGCAGTGCATGTGATAGAATCATTCATCTGAGCGGCGGGGCCCTGACCGATCATAATTTTGAAACCTTAAGAACTTTTTTTGTTGTTGCGGCTTCGCGTCATAATTTCTACGCTTGAAGTCCAATGCGCTCGTTTATTTTGATTTGCGCCCATTTTATCCCGATGTTTTTCATGAAGTACTCCTAATCTGTGTTCAAGGGAAGAGTTCTGATGTCGTATTTCCGCTCATTCAAGAAACCTGGAAACATTCAAGAACGATTCATGGCATAATCAGCGTTTTAAATTCTAATTATCTTACTCGGTGCCAGATCTCCTCTTTCAATTTTGAAATCTGCCAACCGTCATCGCAATATTTCTCCTGAAATACCCTCTATCTGCCATATTAAAAATAACGATTTCGGCGACATATCTCCTCACGGGCAGCTAGCTACAGATATTGCACCGCAGTAGGCGGTCACCATCCGTTTCGGGCGGCAAATGGGTTATGTGTTTTGCGTCTCAAGGTCTAGACTTGGGGACGAGTAGCCTAGGGGTAAGTTGCTCGTCTCACAATCAAGGTTGTCTTCAAAGGTTGTGAGTTCGAGCCTCACCTGTCGCTGCTCTTTGCCCGCGACCAATCGGCGTGAGGGATTGGCGACGTTACATGACTCAACGGTCGGTGTGTCGTAAAAACCAATAACCAATAACCAACCAAGGTCTAGACTTCAGGAGCAAGGAGGAGTAACGGTTTTTAGTTGCGCTTTTGGTAATGAAAGTTGGCGAACGTATCGCATCCAACATCGCTTTAGCTCTCCATAGATGTTCGAAGGCGCGTGGTACGAAGGCGATGCTCCTATGTGTGACCGATATACGCGGATGTTCATCCTCACCCTTGTTGTTAGCACGAGCCTTTGCTCGTTCAGCGCCGCAATTGGCGCCTGGTGCTGGCCTTCACAATACTACTTGCGCCCATGTCATTAAAATGGTGGCGCAGCTTCGGTGTTTAAATGTTAATATCTAATCAATATTTACACAATGAGCTTAGGGATACATGTGACATAAACGTATAGTAGATAGAGAGCCGGTCTTATAATGAGATGACAAGTGATTTACCCAGATATGTAAAGAACGGGTAAATACATATGAATATACGTAGGTTGATGTTCGTTATGCTGTGGATATACTGAATGTGAATGGATATCAACAGAAATCCGTTTTGTCATGGGCGCTGTATGACCAACGAAGTCGATGCGCCCGTACGCCCAAATAACCAACCAACCAAGCCCGTTTTGTCTGTCTCTAAATGGCCGTCCCGTCCAATCCAGGTAAAGCGAATGCTCTCCGAGCACGAGTGGATCGCAGCCGACCAGCAGTTCTTCGGCCAGCCAAACACCTCCTACGACTTCAGGGCCACTGACCCCGTGGAGGCGAGCAAGCGCATCAGCAAGCTGGAGGACACCAGGGCCAAGCTGGGCAAGAGCGTCAACAAGCGCGCCATGAAGATGCTGGGCAAGGCGGAGGAGCAGGTGCGTGCCCAGTGTCCCGAGACGGACCAGTCTGTTGAAGGCAGTTGGGGTGGGTGTTGAAATTCCCCCGCGTCCCGGGGTGTTTTAACTTGCTGAAGACAGTCGAGGTAAGTGCTGAAATTCCCCCGTGTCCCGGGATAGTTCAGCAGGTTGGGTACAGTCGAGGTGGGTGCTGAAATTTCCCCGCGTCCCGGGGTGTTTTAACTTGTTGAAGACAGTCGAGGTAAGGTGCTGAAATTCCCCCGTGTCCCGGGATAGTTCAGCAGGTTGGGTACAGTCGAGGTGGGTGCTGAAATTCCCCCGTGTCCCGGGATAGTTCAACAGGTTGGGTACAGTCGAGGTGGGTGCTGAAATTTCCCCGCGTCCCGGGGTGTTTTAACTTGTTGAAGGCAGTCGAGGTAGGTGCTGAAATTCCCCCGTGTCCCGGGATAGTTCAGCAGGTTGGGTACAGTCGAGGTGGGTGCTGAAATTTCCCCGCGTCCCGGGGTGTTTTAACTTGTTGAAGGCAGTCGAGGTAGGTGCTGAAATTCCCCCGTGTCCCGGGATGGTTCAGCAGATTGGGTGCGGTCGAGGTGGGTGTGCTGAAATTCCCCCATGTCCCGGGATGGTTCAGCAGGTTGGGTACAGTCGAGGTGGGTGCTGAAATTCCCCCGTGTCCCGGGATGGTTCAGCAGATTGGGTGCGGTCGAGGTGGGTGTGCTGAAATTCCCCCATGTCCCGGGATGGTTCAACAGGTTGGGTACAGTCGAGGTGGGTGCTGAAATTTCCCCGCGTCCCGGGGTGTTTTAACTTGTTGAAGGCAGTCGAGGTAGGTGCTGAAATTCCCCCGTGTCCCGGGATGGTTCAGCAGATTGGGTGCGGTCGAGGTGGGTGTGCTGAAATTCCCCCGTGTCCCGGGATGGTTCAGCAGATTAGGTGCGGTCGAATTACGCACGCGGTCCTCCCTCGCGTAGAATTTCGCCATGAACAATCTTCATTGTCTGGATATCAGATTTGTTGATGATTTAGCTCATATAAGAACGAACCTTCGTATTGTGTATGTGGTATGCGCGAATACGCAGATTCACGTGAGTATTCTTAAGTGTTGATACAGATCTACTTTTTGTGCTGTACCACCAGCGGTCCGTCTGTATCATTGGCCAGTGTGATGCCCTCGCGAATCTTGTACCAGGCAAATTGTACCAGAGTCGCCCGGCCGGTCCGCCTGCTCGACCGCCACGTGTTTGAAAGCGTATTAACTCTTGTTGTAGCGTTCCACGTTCCAACTATTTAATTCCCAGCCCAATGTTTTTCTTCTAATTTTAATGACTATTTAAATTTAATTTAATTACTATTTAATTATTTTTAAAAAAAAAAATTTAAAAAATTTAATAAATTTAATAACTATTTAATTCCCAGCCCAATGTTTTTTCTTCTAATTTTAAAGTGTGCTGATGCTAATGGTTTTCATGACGGAGGCTGGCGGTGGCTTTTTCACTGGCGACCAAGTTTCAGCAGCGTTTCACGATCCTAGGTATCATTTCAACGTTTAATTTTCACACTCAGAGCTCGGTTTACTTTTTCGCTTGGATGTCTTTCACATTTCATCGCAATATTGCTCTTGAGGTACTCTCAATCTGCGCCCGAATAAACAAGTTCACGGTGGCATTCCCGTACGTGAGCAACTTTCACTGCAGCTCGCACCATAGCCGACAGTACCAATCGGTCCCGATGACGGAGAGGTGGTACGGTCAACTCGCTTGTGCGCATGCCAGATGGTCTCAGGGAGGTGATTGAGTATCGGGAAAGGGTGCCTCTCCTGCTTTCAGTAGGCGATGCAATTTGATGAACGTATCACACCTGAGATCACTAGTTCTGTATGCATGCTTGAAGGCGCTTGGCAATCGAGGCAATTTCCTCTGACTGATACACACGGAGAGTCGACTTGGTTGCGCTTCTAACAGCGGACCTCGCTGGTGCAGCCCCGACGCTGCTCAGGTGAGCTCAGGTGGATAGTTATGTCGCCGATGTTCGCACACGGGGCGGACGGACACCGGTAGCAGTAGCAAGAGCAGAAGCTGGACCTCACGCCGATTGTTGGGGTACTTGATGCATGCTGACGCCGAGAGGGCCATCTTGTTTCTCACACACACATTGCAAACACTTGTGTGACCTTGGAGAATGTGCGACCTCGCAGTGTGTGATCACACACTCCAAGGATACTATTTTGTATTTACCAGTTATCACATTTATAGCAATGCTATAGCGCCGTTCCGTGTCCGGCTGCCTATCCCACAACCGGCGCTATTTTAGTTTTGGTACTAGTTTCCGTAATATTACGAGGACTTGGTGTCAACTGTGAGTCACTGGGGCATGGCAACACAAGTATTGAATCATTAATGAATGCATTGACAGCAGAAACAACCTTGGAATGGCACGATACATCGGAGCAATTAATGACATCCAAACGCCACAACATAATTATTTATTAATTAGTGCCATCGCCATACAACGTTTGCTTAAAGTCTTGGGTACCTGATCATCAGGTAGAAGAACGATGTGTCCTTTTACGACGCATTCAAGCCCTAGGTCATTTAGCATCGCCAACCTCTCACGCCAATTGGTCGCAGGTGGACACTGTAAATACCGTCGGTTGTGATACTCGAACCCACAATCTTGCACTCAAGAGTCCGACGCTCTTCCAACTGAGCCACAGAAATTATACAGATTGTAATTATACAGAAAATACCAATGGTACTGCGTTTTTGTTTGCAAAAGAGGAAGAGAGAGAAAAGTGGTCTTTCGACCGAGCTTCAGTTCATTTTGGCCGGACCCAACTGGGCTTGGTCACGTCAGACTGGGCGGTTTCGGGCTTCGGGTCCCACAGGGTTTTTTTTTTAAGTATTCGCGACCTCTATTTCACACAGCTACCACAGATGCCCGATTCGATCAACGTGAAGCGGAGCAGTGAACGGCCGATGGCCGCCCCAGAGGACCCGGGCAGCGGTCGCCGTACACGAGCGGATGGCCGCCCCAGAGGACCCGGGCAGCGGTCGCCGTACACGAGCGGATGGCCGCCCCAGAGGACCCGGGCAGCGGTCGCCGTACACGAGCGATGGCCCCCGTCCCAAGGACCCGGGCAGCGGTCGCCGTACACGAGCGGATGGCCGCCCCAGAGGCCCGGGGGGCGTACACGAGCGGATGGCCGCCCCAGAGGACCCGGGCAGCGGTCGCCGTACACGAGCGGATGGCCGCCCCAGAGGACCCGGGCAGCGGTCGCCGTACACGAGCGGATGGCGTGCGCGCCGGCAGCCGTCGGCCAGACTGTCGACCAGATGCGATCATGGCCGGCCATCGTGGCTCGTCGAGCCTGGCTGTCGGGTCGGCGGTTCGCTGAACTCGTGTCATGCTGCAGCACCGCTTCAGACTGAAGGCCGGTGCATGAGTGGGGAAAAACGCGCGAATCGGGACTGGGAGCCGGTGACCCTCGGTTGTGAAATGGTATCTCCATTTCGACAAAACTCTTTCAAGTCTAATCCGAACACATACGTATGACTATTACCTACACTTAAAATTTATATTTACAAGGGTACTAACCTCATTCAGATCCAGCACCAGCACATCCATATGGAATTATTACTTGTGCTCCACATTTGTTCTTACTGCTATCTCGAATGCGGGTGCTCATACTTCCTAATTTGTTCGCACTCTGTTGATATGAGAGGTAACGTTCCAGGGCTAATTCCTCTTGCCATAGGGCGGGGGGGAATCACTGGATGGGAGCAAGGTTAGTGTTGCCCAGTGCGTGTGTGGGAAATGGACGCGATTTAGAGCGACATCGTGGCTTCTTGCACGGCTGCATCCGCTGGGAGATGAAGCCAAGTATAGTGCGCTTGCTCACGTGTCTGAGACAGGTGAAGATGAATTGTTGCACTCGCGCTGTAACGCCAAAAGATATGGTGACACACGAAGTCTTGTATCTCCTAAATAGCAAAGTTCTGAGGCGCATTCATAATGTGTTTGCAGGCGAGTTACCAAACATCAGTGGCCGACGCAGGACGTGTTTTTGTGGGGTGAAGATTGTTTTCGGTTTTTTATTATGTTTTACATCCACGTATATAGTCCGTTCGATGCCTACAAAGAGGCATGCTGTTATGTGTGCCGTGCAGACGCCATCTCGAGGCCACAGAAGGCTGTGCATGCGGCCGGTGCATGCAGTTATGTCGGAAGTCGGCCCGTTCTGCAGTGATACATACAAATGACACGGCGGTCTATGATTTCAGGGTGCAGGGTTTGCCGTCACAATGGGCCGCCCGCAGTGCCGTTGTATCTAGCCTGGCTTGATGCCCACATTGCCGCTGGAGACTATCCATCGATGAACTTGTGGAACGTTTCCCTCGACTCGTGTACCCAATAGATATTGAGTGCTTTGCTTCGTTCCGAGCTTGGAATGGAATGGGAACGTTCGTCGCACGCCAGTCTGATCTGCCGTTATGCAACACAAATTGTCGACCGGCATGTACTGCTGTTTTGTCGGGAGGTTCGTGCTGAAACTAGTGCTCAGTATGCATAGCATCGAGGAAACAAAGCAGGCTCATTCGTAGTGCAGTTGTTCACGCTAACTATGAGCAGACATCACTAGTTTGAATTCGACTCGTAGCGACTTCGTGGGTGGCCGTATAAGACGTAATGGGTCACTTCAAACTGTTGCCACGGGTCCGCTGCAATTATTGCCTATCGGTTGGATGCGGCTACAGATGCGATGCGAAGCTTGTCTGCATTTAATCGATGGAATTACGTATCCTCTTTGGCGTCTTTGCTGTCTTTGATGCCACCTGTGGTTTGTTTACAAGTAAGTAGCCATTATAGCGTTTCGTGTCTGTATTCTGTATTTTATGCTCCAGAGCAATCAAGTATAACGGGTATAACCATAAAGCAAAGCTTTGGATGGTTGACGGGTTCATCGACCCTGGTCGGGCCAGGAGCCCCCCTCGGGTATTCCACGATAACAGTAGAATGTGTAGATGCAGAAGCACCAAACATTCAGAAGCTTATTATACATCTGTTTTGCATATTTTATCAAAATTTCAAGACAGGTCATCAAAGGTTACTTATCTGGTACGTGACAAAGAGTTGTGTTCCAAAATATAAAATGTGCTCCCAATGATCAGCTGCGAAAAATCATCTGTTTGGCATATCTTGATGTCGACCAGGTTATCAAGTCATTTATCTGGAACCCCCGACTTCGTGGGTGGCCGTATAAGACGTAATGGTATGCTAAAATGCTAAAAAATATTAAAAGTACTGCAAATCAGAATGCAACATATTAGTTCCAAACTCATAGCATGCTGTTCTTTCATGAAAACGAACAAACGTCTATCTGGTAATGGTAGTTAAGGGCAAGGTTACTGAACTGAGGAAAGGTCAATCTTCACGTATTTATCGTACTCAGGGAGAATTCAGTTTGAGGATGATTTTTCATGCCAGAAATGATAAAGACCATAAAGTTGGCATTCTGGGTAAATTTATGCGTCGAGGTTCAAAGACATCAGGGTAACTGATATATATTCTACGCAATGCCATCTTATACATAGTGTTGCTGTTTCTCGCCAAGTGATATATGCGTGTGGTTTCAGCGTTACCTAATTTATACGACATGACAATGGATGACAAACGAATGACCTGAGATGAGCTGACCTCATGCAAGCTGACCTGATTTGATATTTCTTTATAATTACTTACCAACCAATGGACACGTAAGCGAAGGCTGAAGAGATTGGTTCACAAATTTATGCAATGTTCAAGCGTGACATGTTGGCAGGTCACGAGGTCAGAATCTGGACTTTTTATAGATATGTTTAAGTATCATATTAGTTCGTCTTCGAACACACTTATATACCTCAAAAGTGATGTTCAGGATATATTTAAGCTTGAACTTACTTGACCTGACCATATGAAATGGCCTAACCTGACCTTAAAAATATCGGATATCAATCGAATACAAATACTTCGTTTGAATGGTTCTTTTTGAAGGATACGACATATGTGTATTAATATTTTCCAGGTCCTTCTCCAAGGTAATGGTTATTTCATAGGACTGGCCTATTATACACTTTAGCGACCTTAGCATGGCCGAAAATGGAGAAATAAATTGAATATGAGCTCGAGGCTATATTGGCTTGTCGATGACATTTTCCGTGTTTCTAGCGTGCATATTTTGAAGGGCTAGTTTCAAGCCTGATTCTGATGGGCGCTGTATGACCAACGCAGTCGATGCGCTGCAAGCCCAAATAACCAATTAACCAAGCCTGATTCTTGCCTGACCTGACCCGACCTGACCTGTCCTGTCTTCATACTTTCTTCATTTTGATCGATATAAATTCATTCATCTATGTTAATTATTGCACAATAATGTCGAAAAAACACTGGCCCTGTCCTTAAAAAAAAAAAAAAAATTCAGGAAAGTTCCAGGGACTTAAATCAGTTTCTATATATTTATTTAATGCGGTCTCTGGTGACCTCATTATCAGTCCAAATGTAGATATAATGTATGTTTCGTGCTCCACGTGACCACAGCTTTCAAATTATATCCTGCATTTATTCGCAGCATGCATAGGTCGGAAGTCGACGAGAGCTTTCTAGAGCGCTCCGCATCCCCGTGACGGCGAGGAATAAAGGGGATTAACTGGCTTTTATTAATTGGCTTGGCTAAGGATGATCTTACTGGGATCATCAACTAGGAGTAATGGTGAAAGTAGTTAAATAGCCATGTCGAGAGATACGGAGAACGACGATTGACATGTCGTGATGCACTTCCGCTGTTTCTGAGCAGCGTACGCTGTTCACCTCCCCCTGTGGACGCTCGGACAGCTCTGTCGGTCAGAGCGTCGGTCGGCATTGATCTCAGCTCGGCCGACAAATGGCTGCAGGATCGGCCGGCAGCTGGTGCTGTAGGACGCGGCCGCCGGAGAGGCGCGGTGACGCACTGGCCGCACACTCATCCGTCCGGCAGTGTTTTGCCGTCGAGCCTGAAAGCGCCGATCTGGCGGTGGGGCCTGGGTTCATGCAACCAGCTTCGCTCAGCACAGGATCCAGTTCCACAAAACCACATCAGGAAACATTTGGATTAAATTATATTGTGTTGTTTGCGTAGAGAAAGTGATCAGAATCGACGTGGAACGTGGACGCGACGAAGCGGAGGCGTTTGGGACCGGGCCGTCAGGCGGACCGGCAGAGGGCTCGGCTCTGGACTGGATTGTTTGCCAGACTTCGGCGCGTTTCGGCCATCGCGTGCGCCGCGACAACACTGGCGGCCGGTGGCCGGCACGATTCACACAGCTGTTGTATGTTGTATGTCATTTTCGGAACCGAAGGAACTGTGCGGCCAACCAAGTTGTGCGGATGGTCGCCGATGTGTTTCTCGCCACCCATGGGACTATCGATTACCATATTCCCGTAGTGTTCCTCATGTTTCCACATTTCCGTCCTTGAATGAATTCTTGCGAGATTCAGTTTTCTGGTGGGCCACGTGACATTGGTTTTGATAGTGCTCATGTTTTTAAATGGGACAGCTCTACCCAATATCTCCATAGTACGAGGTATTGGTGCTACCTATGCTATTGAGCGGCAATTCGGCATAGTACAGTTGTGAGATGTGAAGTGTGCCGTGTGCGCTTGTCAGATTCTATGCGAGATTTTCGTCCGAATAATTGAATTCCGACACAAGTGAAAGCAATCTGGACCGAAAAAAAATGTGTGTTCGATGCGCTTATGCCCAAATGTCCAAATTCCAGACTCCATCTGCGAAAATGGGATATTCTGCGGAATATTGTGCATGTGTCCGAAATCTCAGTGCACTGCGGAATTATTCACATCGCTTGCAATTGTTCCAGAAACTTTTGCGAAGTTGGATGGAAAACTTCGCTTTTACCGGCCGCCAATAGAGCCTAGTTGTGGTAGGTGCACAAGTGTTTTTCCCGCTATGAAACCGGATCCCGTGCCTGTGGTTCTGAGCCCTGAACTTGTCCAAGCAGCGCCTTGCCCTCGCTCATTGAGCCCCCGTAATATCGCCTTGTACCAGTGATATAGCTCCATAGTAAGCATGTTCCGCGGAT
Source organism: Imbricaverruca yamaguchii (assembly GCA_034440575.1). Classification (NCBI taxonomy): domain Eukaryota; kingdom Metazoa; phylum Arthropoda; class Thecostraca; family Neoverrucidae; genus Imbricaverruca; species Imbricaverruca yamaguchii. The sequence goes on from JAOTOL010001560.1 coordinate 527,641, forward strand.
AATGTTGAGGGCACGTGATTGATGTTGAGGGCAAAAACCAGAGTGTGCTCTGGATTAAAGTCTCTTCTGTCTATTCTTGCAATTGCGGTACTGTGGAATGAAGATCTGGGGGGATAGGGAATAAGATGAATGTGTGGAAGAGAAGAATGCTGAGTTGCAGTTTGGCATGGGGCCTTGAGATGGTTCATGCCTACTTAGTACGAGAGTAGCTCCCCCCAAATAGTTTGATGGGCGCTATATGATCAACATGGTTGACGCGCCCTAAAGCCATAACTAACTTACTAACTAACCGAACAGTTCGTGAGTCTCACGGATGCAGATACTGCGACTCTTTCTTGATCAGTGAGCGTCAACAGATGATACCAAGGCCGCTTTACTAAGGCGCCTAATGCTGCTACTGTGGCACCATTAGGGGCACTAGTGGAGCAAGAGCAAGAAGCGAGCTGCGAGGATGGCGTGCTGCAGACTCAGAATTGGGAACCGCACCGCAGCTGCAGGAATCTTGCGAATGGGCGGCAATCGAGCTCTCTTGGCAGCCCGTGAATGTACCATGTACAAATGCTTCCTTTTTCGCGGAAGTGAAAAGGGAAGCATTTCAGGATATACAAAGTCTATGTCGACTATTCGATACAGTGCTTTTAAATTTGACACTCTTGCTCCACATACTGCAAAAGAGCCCCATTGCAGAAATGGTGCCTCCGATATTGGCATATGCATTTTGAACAGCGACCTGCCTTAGCCAAAACCGGCTACACTAGTGTCGAAATATGGCGCATCTGTCGGATGCTGCCGACGTGTCTCAATTGTAATGAACCCTGCCAAATTGTCAAATAAGCGAACCGTTAGGCGCGGTGGGAGCGCAGGTGTCACGCTTTGCTGGTATTTTCAGTTTCCTTTTTAATGTCGTCATTGTTCGCTGGGGTAGCTTTACCAGATGGAGTCTGAACCAAGCAGAACTTGTTGCATCCGTCACCGTCCGACCATCACTCCACCACCCGACCTGCGAGTGTTCAACGGCAGAAATGTGGCCGAAAAATAAAAGCCTTTTCCGCATCGCCAACTGTACAGGCGGCCTCTGACGGGGGTTAAGTGCATGTGCTCTGCCCCGGTCGTGCCAGCAGATGAGGTAGAAGTGCAGGCCGGCGACCTCAGCTGACCCCTGATACAAACCCACACAGCTGGGTGCTGCTGTTGCTGCCGCTGCTGCGCTTCACCGGTGACGCAGGCTGTGCCGAAACTCCCGTACCAAGCGAAAATTGGTCGCGTCGCATTTTCTAATTCTGTCTCGCTTGACGTGGGTGAAGGCCGGACTGGGGTCGGCTGACCTCCCGGTCGGTGTCGGTCGCGGGTCGCTGGTCGCATGCCCACGCCACGCTACGTGACCTGCATGCCCTGGGGCCGGTCGTCCGACCGTCACGGTGACGGTGTCGGGGACATGCGCCGGCCGGCGGTGCGGTGTAAATTGAGCGGGAGAGTACGGGACTGAACGAATGGTAACTCACCGTGCAAGCTAGGGTATTTGGCGATGCTTGGCATAGTGCACTCAGTCATCAGATACGTGTACAGTATTTGTCGGATGAGCCGAATTTCCCCAACAATGCAACCAATTTCGACTGAAGCGGCTTACGTTCCAATGCACTTATGCCACTGTTTGCGCTGCACTGTTTCAGAGGTCGGGCCCTTCCGTACAGTGTAGTGCGTGCGCGTTTCCCTGTGCTGAAATCCGTCGTAGCAAGTTGAGACGTGCCGACACGTCTGCCGGGATTTGGTACGTCGCCGTTGCCGGCGGCCGAGCGAGCCCACTGCAATAGGTCCACAGAGTGCCCGCTGTAATATCTGATTCTGAGCGCGCACCCCTGGAGCCACATACCCAGGCTCCTGCCTTCGCTTGTCCGACGGCCTTAATGACACCATGTACTGGCTATGAAACTGTAAAAGGAACGTAAAATGGCACGCTTTCTGAATAGTATTAATACGCGATGCGCACAGTTCACTACCCGTCCGTACCACTTCGTCGTTCGGCAGGGTTGCGAAAGGGAAGGTGATCTCCGTTTGAACGCAAGTGGTCGGCTTCAGTTCACTGACGCCAGGGAACTTTCCAATCCATTCGGAACGTAGCGTCTGGGGGGGAGGAGAATTCCCGCCCTGCTGTTGTCGTTTGACGTTCTGGGAACACTGTTTGATCAAGAGTATGCTGCGAACCTGTATTGAGCGGGTCTTTGCACGGGCATTCTCTCGTTCACCGCCCTAATACTGCGCCTTCGCCGTTAGCCAACGCAGCACCACAACTTCCTGTCGCCATAATCGCCGCTTACAACGTGCCTTTACACAAAAATCAACAACCCGGCAACAACAGCGCCTGTTTGACGCCTCATTCGCCGGCAGTTCAACGACTTAATGCGCAAGAAGAGGATCGTGGAGAACGATAAGACCAAGATTGTGTCGGTGATCCGCGAGCTGGACGAGAAGAAGAACGAGGCTCTGCGCCAGGCGTGGGAACAGGTCAACAAGGACTTCGGCTCCATCTTCGGCACGCTTTTGCCGGGCACCAACGCCAAGCTGCAGCCTCAAGACGGCGCTTCCGTCCTGGACGGACTGGAGGTGAGGTGCCGCGCCACTCGTGCAGGTTTTGCCCGCCGAACAACGATCGCCTTCGTTGTTGGGCGACAACTCGGCGATGTGTACTTGGCTGAGTTACTGCACACCTTGTGGGACTGGACGATCGGCCTTCGGAAATGGAGGTATGCGACGCAGCGGTGCTGGATTTGACAGATTTCGCTGCATTTGATCTACGTCCCCTGTCTAATTTATGCTCCTGTGATGTGGGATGTTAGTTGACCGTGTATGACCTGCTCTATCTCCTGAGGTGGCTTCATGTGTCGTTTCCCGCAGCTACTTTTACATCCAACATTTGACCTATTTATGTTGTGTGGAAATCATGATTTCGATATACCTGCCGTGCAATCTCTTGCCAGTAGTATCAGTCTGATGATACAGGAGGAAGACCATCCGAGCCCAGTTAAAGCCAACCCTGCCATCGTTCGACGCCGGCTGAGATCCATTGGCGTGGATGGTATCGCCCGTGACGTGGGATATTTCGCTTCTCAAGCACCATGCTCCCTACATCTTGGATGAGGTTCAACTAGTCGGATCGATATTCGATAGTGTTCTCGAAAATGTGTACTTTCGGATGACTCGCATGCTGCCTAGCTCCGCGCCGTAACAAGGTCCGCTGCGGGCTGCGGGTAGAAATACACTACACACACTAACTTTAGTGCAAATTCAGTTCAGGCCGGTCCAGTGTAATCGGAGTGACAGACAACACCCCTTGCATGTCACGTCATTATCTCTCATCATGTCACGTCGTTATCTCTCACCATGCCACGTCATTATCTCCCACCATGTCACGTCGTTAAGCCTCACCAGTGTGTTGGCTGGCCCTCCCTTGATGGGGGTGGGGGGTCCCTTCGCCGTAGTTTTGCCGCGGTTTCTATCAGATACCGTCCGGGCCCGCCTCTTTGTGGCAGGTTGCGATGGGACGATCTACGTGTGACAGGTAGCGACTAGTCCACCTCCGTGTGAAAGGTGGCAATGGGTCCGCCTCTGGGTGACAGGTGGCAATGGGTCCGCCTCTGGGTGACAGGTGGCAATGGGTCCGCCTCTGGGTGACAGGTGACGATGGGTCCGCCTCTGGGTGACAGGTGGCGATGGGTCCGCCTCTGGGTGACAGGTGGCGATGGGCCCGCCTCTGGGTGACAGGTGGCAATGGGTCCGCCTCTGGGTGACAGGTGGCGATGGGTCCGCCTCTGGGTGACAGGTGGCGATGGGCCCGCCTCTGGGTGACAAGTGGCGATGGGCCCGCCTCTGGGTGACAGGTGGCGATGGGCCCACCTCCGTGTGACAGGTGGCGATGGGCCCGCCTCTGGGTGACAGGTGGCGATGGGCCCGCCTCTGGGTGACAGGTGGAGATGGGCCCACCTTCATGTGACAAGTGGCGATGGGCCCGCTTTTGTGTGACAGGCTGCGATTGGTACACCTCAGTGCGACAGGTAGCGATTGGCCCGCCTCTGGGTGACAATTGACGATGCGCACTTGTTTAATATTTTGGTGCTTTCTCCGTATAAGATTATTGGGTTCAGCGCGTCGGAAGGAACCTTTGGCGCATTTTTACTCAAACAGCAGTTCTCGTTTTTTTTTTTGCATTTGATGTGTTGTATTGATTATTATTGCGTAATTCAGCAGTACACACCGTTCGCTTTCGCAGGTAATTAGTAACGCACACGCCTAGCAACACGGCAGCACAACACACACTAGTCTAGATGCTAGGTCATCTATGTGCATAACATTGCACAATGTGAAAGCCCAGTTTTTTTTTTCTATCCTGGCCTGTGCGATGCAGTTCCTCCAATACTTTCCCCACGTGTATGTTTGCACCTGTGATCTGCCCGCTGTGCTATCATTCTGTCGATTTATAAATAACTGAACGCCTCCAGCGCCTTGGCAGGTTACCATGACTACCCGGTTTACACACGCACGCTACAATGCCACCGCTCAACATGGGGCTGCATTTTGACACGCTCCCTGTGCAATGATCGTTACCGAAGCCATAGCCGGCATAGCCACAGCCGGCACACGAATGCGCCGCACATCGCTCGACGGCCGCAGCCGGAAAATTCGCTGATTTGTTGCTCAAGCTGTTGGAATTTTGGAATGTGGTTTTGGACCTAAGTCGATTGGTTGCCAACTTTTCATCCCGCCTTAAAGCAAGCAAATAACTTTTTGTGTAACCTTGCCAAAAAATTGGCTATCGTTGGAACTGGAGTCCGACTACTGACCCGGTCAGGAACGATTTAGATCTCAGAACTGCAAATATCAGCTAATGTCGGCTTCGTGTCGACAACAGATGCAAAACTCAACATTTGAAAATTAGATGGTTGTCTGGTTCGATCAGACAATGTGATTATTAAGAATATCCTGTCGAACGTGGTGATATTTCACTACGCGTGAGATTTGTATTGTTTTTGTTCAGCAATCGTGAAATGTCTGTTTCCCTGGTTTCAGATAATTTAACCACGAAGCCTTCCAGATGTGCAGTAGCATTTGATTCCTCTCCCGCTCATTGTGTTGGGCTTGTTGTACTCGTTCTCACGCAACAGCCTTGAAATTTGGTAATATTGGCTACCACTGCTGAGTGGACCGGAGCCATGGTTAGCGTCTCACGATAACCACCTACAATTCCATGCCCAACTGAAGGCCGATTTTGCGGATTGCACTGGGCAACATAAAAACCTAGACCTCGAAGCAAACATAGGCTATGTTCAGGAGCGCCGTACATCAGGAATCGCCAACCCCCAAGCTCCGGGTACCAGGAAATCATCTGCAGTTTCTGGTCAGGCGCAGCTTGGGCCAAGTAGTCGGCATATTATACAACAACGCTCCATGGCCGAGGGGGCCGCGATGGCTCGGTTGGTAGCGTGTCGGACTCTTGATCTCAAGATCGTGGGTTCAAACCTCACGACCGGCGGCATTACCGAGTCCACCAGCGACCGATCGTCGTGAGAGGTCGGCGATGCTATATGACGCAGCGGTTAAATGTGTCGTGAAAGAATTCAGGACGCTTCAATGCTCCATCACACCCGCAATGTCTGAGCGGGTGACAAAAAGCGATGCAGCCGTAGTTGTGCCGTAGAACACCACTCATCCGCCACACCCACAACACCTCGGTATGTGACAAAAGCCCCGCAGCCAACAGCAAGTTAGCCACTTCACGGTATGTCAGGTGAATACAACGGGTGCGGGCTCATATCGAAAATGTGTTCAGCAAATTCATTTCCAAATACGCATCGCATATTGCAGGAGCACGGCGTGATCGCATTAAGCCTGAAGTGAAAGAAGTTACACGCGGCAACAGTTAACGCGTATAGACGAGCCTTTGTAGACGTTGGACGCACACCGCGGTCGAGTGTGTACCACTCCGTGAGTTTAATACCGCCTGCGCTTTCTTTTGTGCGCAGCGCGAACTATTAATCTCCAACGGTGACACGCCAGTTGTTTACAGAGGACGGCCGGGGACACTATTTGCACCAGCCGAGCGTGGGTCTTTGTTTGCTGGCAACTGGGCCACAGAACGCCTTTGGTAAACAACCCGACTGTGACACTCTGTGCCCCCACCCCCACCCTGCACGTTTGCATCTCGTTCGTCTTTTTGTCGAGCGAACCGAGAGCGTTTCGACACCGGTTGGCCCGCCCGCACAGCAGACGTGCTAGTCACGCGCCGATGACAGTGGCTCGGTCGGAGTCGCGCCGTTTTGATAGACCGTAACCGCAATCTCGACGGAGTCTGTCTCCCGAAAGCTGAAGCATTCCAACGTCGATTTTACGGTTGTTTGAAAAGGTACTTGGGAAGGTTGTGTAGATTAGTTTAATGTGTCTGCATGATTTATCAGGGATCTTCGTCCAGAGCAGGTGCGTTGATATTGTTAACACTAAAGGTAGACGGCCTTGACTGATCGGACCTTCCGATCAGTCAAGGCCGTCTACCTTTAGGCGTGAAGAGGGTGCAAAGACGGTGACCCCTCCCCTAAACTTATCATAGTTGGCATAGAGGCCAGGTCTGCAAGTATGAAATCTCCCCTCCTCCAATCAGTTGCATTTTGTACATGTCGGCGGTACTGTGAAATCAGAATTGGGCTTTCTGGTGTTGAGTGTACGCGGTTTGTGTTTTCTGAGCGTAGTCGAACACCTTCAGTTCCAGATGTCACGGCGAGTCGCCGGCGCCGTTGTTCGGAGCAACGGGTGGGTATGGCGGTGTAGTCGTCGTTTACACGTATTGCTGTGATGCATACGAGACCGGTCGGCGCTGTTCTGGTCACCTTGCCAGAGTCCCAGTGATGGTGGTGCGATTTAAGTTGGCCACTCGACTTCGACATGCTCTAACCTTTGCAGTTGATGCGCCCCAAAACCTCAATAACAACAACAACAACACGACTTCGACATGCTCTCTGGCGGTAGTGGTGCTAGAGTGGCAAGTCTGCGATATATCTTGGTAGACACGATCAAGACCGATTTACATTGCTTTAGTGGTAGGGTATCATGTTAGAAATTCTTACTATTATTCGGCCGGGCGAGTAGTAGTGATTAAAAAGTTGACAATCGTGGGCAGGCAAAGCTTGCCAGCACTTACATGTGCGCGAAGAATGTATGTCAGAAGCACTAAGTATGTCACATGATTTTTCTGGAATGGCTGTTGATGATGGAGTCTTTTCATGACTTAATGTCAGTCAGCCTGGTTGGAAAAGTTGCTGTACCGGATAGACGTTGTCCGGCCAATGCAAAGTTACGCCAAGGGTTTAAAAGGGCAATAAGGAGACAGCTAATCCGACTGATGGCTGTCCGATCACGAAATAAAACTGGTGTGGCGAGCACAGCACACCCGCCAGAGAAGTCGGCGCGGTGTGTCGCAAGGAATGACAGCAAGGCATTTCAGCATTCATCTTTGCCGCCTGGTCCCGAGAAACACCCGGCCCGACAAACACCCCTGGCGGGGTCCGTGCTATTCTTCCCGACATAGCGGAACATGGACAAATTGTGAGTGACTTCAATTTCATTAATGACAAGAATGATACGGAAAACAGGCCTTCAGCTGTGCGTTTAAAAGAAAGGAAAGGAAATCGAAAAACTACACGATTCGTCAAAATGTGCACAAGTAAAAGCCCAATTGGCCTAAATGCGAGTGGTATGTTAGAAGCCGTTAGATATGTGAAGATATACTCCAATAGATCCGGGTGACCGTTGCCAAACAATGTTTTTGGATCAAGTTCAATGTTTTTTTTTACGAGCAACAGCTTGTTGCAGAAACAGGCGGTGAAGAGCACGGAGTGGACACCGCACCAGAAAATGTTGGATAGTGAGTGTGGTGTGGCAGTAGTCGTATACAGAGGAGCGCTCGGGGTGATCAGTTGGCCACGGATGAATTCGCCTGATACTCACCTTCCTTACAATACGGTAGATGTATGTACGTTCGGTCCAGATGATACGTCATCACCACCTTCACAGCATACATGCTGTCAAGACGGAAACTAAGGGCGCAAAATGATCCTTGCAGTCGACGCGCCCCTAAACTCCAATTCATCATCACGACGGAAACTAATGTTTCTACTACCCACGTTACTGCTTCACGGCTGCTAGTTCAGCCTGCGAACTCACCAATTTGATAAGGGGACGAGTAGCCTGAGGGTAAGACTCTTTATCGAAAGGTTGTGGGTTCGAATCTCACCTACCGCTACTCTTCGCCCTCGACCAATCGGCGTGAGGTTGGCGACTGCAGTACTCAACGGTCGATGTGTCGTAGAACCAATAACCAACCACCATTTCATAAGTGGTGTATATTATCACTGCTGTTTGTAGCAGTATTACTGCTGTTGGCAACATTGTCGTGGCGTTACAACTCGGCTTTGTGTGCCGCTCTCGGCTGTCGGCGACTGGCCTGCTCTCTGTCGTCGGCCGAGGCGTGCCGTGTGAAGTGGGCCGTTTGCAGACTCAGAGGAGCTGTCCGGTCGTGTGTAGGCTGTGCAGCATCACCACACCGGCCGGGCCGCAGCGCGGCCGGTGGCCGGCGACGCCGCCTGCACGTTCGGTCGCGGCACCCACTGACTGGCCGTCGTTTGAATGGGACGCCGGCGCCGCCGTTTTTGGTGCTCTCGCCATCAATGGCGGGGTGGGATTTCCGACCCGCCGCGCGCTGTGCGACCGTCGGTCTCCCAAAGGTGGCGTGTCAGTCGGCGGCTGACATTGGGCGAACCAGCCTGTGCGGAGTGTGCTGGTGTTACTGAGTCCGTCTGTGTGTGGTGTGCTGGTGTTACCCAGTCTGCCGGTGTATATTGTGCTAGGGTTACTCAGTCTGCCAGTGGATGGTGTGCTGGAGTTACTCAGTCTGCCGGTGTATATTGCGCTACTGTTGCTCAATCCGCCGGTGTATGGTGCGCTGGTATTACTGAGCCCGTCTGTACATGGTGTGCTGGTGTTACTGAGTCCGTCTATGTATGGTGTGCTGGTGTTACTGAGTCCGCCGGTGTATGGTGTGCTGGAGTTACTGAGTCCGCCGGTGTATGGTGTGCTGGAGTTACTCAGTCCGCCGGTGGATGGTGTGCTGGAGTTACTCAGTCCGCCGGTGTTGTGCGCTGGGTTGCCCTTGGGGTGTGTTTTTTTTTGTTGTTACGAGCCGGTGTATGGTGTGCTGGAGTTACTCAGTCCGCCGGTGTATGGTGTGTTGGTGCTTCTCAATCCGCTGGTGTAGTGTGCTGGTGTTACTCAATTGCCGTCGTTGACGATTTCCTTCCGTCAAAGGAAGGAAATCTTACGTATTTTCATCTGCAACCATTAAATATGTCAGTCAGCTGTTTGTCAGGAATGTCTGAACGGCAGGTGCGAATCACCAAGGAAAAAGAGATGACTAGGGTACACTTAGATCTCATGCTATTTAGGCTCGAGGAAAATACAGGACGCATGGTTACTACTTGAATGTCACAGACCTTCGTTGTGGTCTCGTTCATGCATTGGCGGTTCCTGCTAATTTATAATGATTAAGTTGTAAATTTTGGAGCTATGCCGGCTAATCAGGCGTTATCTGATGGCATGTCCGTTGACTAGCTGCACGAACCACCGCCGCGCCGGTGCGACGTGCCATCGCCGCTGCAGCTGCGTGCTACCTTTCCAGGTGCGGGTGGCGTTCGGCGACGTGTGGAAGGAGTCGCTGGCGGAGTTGAGCGGCGGCCAGCGGTCGCTGGTGGCGCTGTCGCTGATCCTGTCGCTGCTGCTCTTCAAGCCGGCGCCCATCTACATCCTGGACGAGGTGGACGCCGCGCTGGACCTGTCGCACACGCAGAACATCGGCACCATGCTGCGCACGCACTTCCGGCACTCCCAGGTGAGCGGCCGCGGTCGGCGTCGGGCTCGGGCCTCGGGGCTCGGGGCTCGGGGCTCGGGGATCGGGGATCGGGGATCGACACCGGTACCGACGTTGGAAACGGAGTTGGAGGTCAGAACCGGATCAGGGTCCGGGCTGGAGGTCGGGATCCGAGCCGGATTCGAGATCAAGACCGGTAGTGCGGTCAGAATTAAGGTACAGGATAGGAGAGAGTCCCCCAGGGGTCAGTACTAGGGCCATTACTGTTCATTATATTTGTAAATAACATTGAAAGTGGCCTAAGCAGTAAAGTTTTGAAATTTGCGGATGATTTGAAGGTCTTTAGGGCAATAACAGGTCAGGATGAGCATATCTCGCTGCAAAAAGACTTAGACGAACTTGTGAAGTGGTCCGAAGAATGGCAAATTAAATTTAACTTTGATAAGTGCAAAATCATGCATGTAGGTAAGCAGCATATGAAGGCTCCATACTTGATGGCTGGCCAAGTGCTATCAGTGACTCAACAGGAGAAGGATTTAGGTGTTATTCTAAACACAAAACTGGGGGCATCAGAACAGACCAAGGAAGCCAGGAAGAAGGCACTGAGAATGCTCGGGGCAATAAATAGGAATGTATCATACAGAAGTGAGGAAGTGATCAGGAAGCTTTACTGTGCATACGTCAGGCCACATTTGGAATACTGCATCCAAGCTTGGTCTCCTAGCTATGAAAAAGATTGTTGGCTTTTGGAGAGAGTACAAAAGAGGGCTACAAAAATGGTTAATGGCATAAGCAACCTGGCATATGAGGAAAGATTGAAGAAATTGAATATGTTTTCACTTAGATATAGAAGGCTGAGAGGAGATCTCATCGAGGTCTTTAAATTTGTCAATGGTCTGGAGAGGGGATACCTCGGGGAAATGCTTGAATTTAACAGAAATGATGCAATTTAGGTCATAAATTCAAAATTAAAGTTAACCACAGCAGAACAAGGTTAAGGCAAACTTTCTTCACCAACAGGGTAGTTGAACACTGGAACCAGCTGCCAGAAAACATCGTCAGTAGCAGCACATTGAACATCTTTAAAAGCAGCATAGACAATCATTATAAGAATAGAGGGCTTGCTTTTCAGTATTACAGGGAGGGCTGATTGACAGATTTGGTGGGCAACTGGTTCAGTGTACAGAGTGCAACCAAGAAGGGCCCTTGTGGCTCATAGTTGCACTGATCTTTTATGTCTTTATGTCTTTATGAGACCTGGAGCCGGGCTCAGAGGTCAGAGCCGGGGTCAGACGTAAGCTGTGGTTGACGCACCTTAAAACCCCAATAATCATCATCAGGCCTAAGCTGCCGCCCGAGATTTGAATCCGGCTGAAGAGCCAAAGGTCAGACTGAGAGGTCAGAGATGTCGTCAAAGGCCGAAGTCCGTGTTAGAGGTTAGCCGAACTGAGGGCATCACTGAACAGTCAGTCGGACTCGAGTGTCATAGCCGGAGTCAGAGTAGACAAGAGTCCTACCTAAGGGAGTGCTCGGGGTGGTCGGTGTTCAAAGCTTAGGGCAGGCCACCAAGTGAACACGTACTAGTTGTCTGGATCAGAAGTCAGGCGGACTACCGTGGAGCTGTCCGGGTCAGTGGTTATGCGGACGACCGTGTGGCTGTCTGGATCAGAAGCTGGGCGGATGACAGTGTGGCTGTTTGGGTCAGAAGCTGGGCGGGTGGACAGCCGTGCAGCTGCCATGTGGATTAGAGGTTAACTGGACGACTTCTGACTAGTGCGGCTGTCTAGGTTAGAGGTTAGGCGAACCTCCGTGTGGCTGTCTGGGCGGGAACTTGTCAGGAGTAGAACCGAGCGAGTCGATGCCAGTCTGCCAGTGCAGGTGGTGCTGGCGTGCCACTGTGGGCTTCAGCGGCGACGACAGGTGGTTGTGCCAAAGGTGCCAAGTCTGGTGCCAGCCGCCCGGCAGCTCAGTTGGATAGAGCGCTGGCCTGCGCTGGTCTCCCCTGCTCTGACAACGCAGGGTTCATGTTGCTTCGTGCGCTCGAAGTTAGCCCCCGGCTAGGAGGGTCAGTTGGCAGCTGGCCCGATAAGGCCGGTGACAAGGTACCGGGCGGCCATATCAATGCATTGACGGCACTTTGAACTTTCGGTCTAAATTCTGCCGTTGAACTTGAATTCATGGAATGGGTGGTGGAGTCAGGGTTCACACAACAAGATCTGCGTAGTAATTGAACCCCGGTAAATATAGCCACCCCAGCAAGGATTCGGATTAAAGTTATATTTAGCTCTGTATAAAAAAAAAATATTGGTGGCTATGCTTCAGGTGGTTCACTCAGCAAATACGTCCGTTTATGGGCTATCGAGTGCTCATTGCAGCGCCCTTCATGTGCGGCGACTGTGCAATTACTTTACAGGTGCTTTACAACGTGGTGTGCTGGGCTATTAAACCGTCCGCTTCAGCAAATCGCGCCGGTTGGAGGCGTGTTCATGCTCGATCCCACTTAAGCGTTTTGTAATGTAGGCCCAGGTTTTCCACGCTCCTGAGTAGTCTAGGTCCAGTGGGCTGATTGATTATGTTCTGTGTGGTGATGGCACGCTCTGTTCGCAGTTTATCGTCGTGTCGCTCAAGGACGGAATGTTCAACAACGCCAACGTGCTGTTCAAGACGAAGTTCGTCGACGGCATGTCGACGGTGTCGCGGTACACGCAGCACGTGCCGATCGGAGGTCGCAAGTGACGGACTCCGGCGGCGGCTGCCCCGAAGACGGCGGACACGTGCCGATCGGCGGTCGCCGGTGGCGGTGTGTGTCAGCAGCTCTGACGCCGCCACCTCTGGTGTTCAGGTGCCGCCCGTAGTCACATATGAGCCACGGCTGGTGTGGCGCGGTGACGTCATGTCGGCGCACGACGTCACGCTGGCCACGTCACCGTCTCGCCGATACGGCGGCGACGGTGACGTGGCGACTGCGTGTGGTCCGGAGGGTCAGCCCCCGGGTCAGCCCCCGGGTCGAATGCCGGGCGTGATAAGTGCGCCACACGCTCCGCACCAGCGCCGACTCCGTGCATTCGCCTGCGGTCATTTCATCTCGCGGCCGCCGTCCGGCTCGTCGGAGTCCATTGCCCCGGGCGAGTTCCCCCCGTGTGCACAGCACGCGAGATGTGACGGGTGTCGGGCCGGGCCAGGCCAGGCCAGGCAGGGTCCTGTCGCCGTGACCGCTGTCGGCGCGCTCACGGCGCACGTCTGGTAGCTGCTGGTCAGTGTGTTGAGGCGTCCTCGCGGGCTAGTGTTTGATGAGTGTCTGTCTCGGCGATTATTTGATGGGTGTCTGACCCGGTGAGTGTTCGATGCGTGTCTGACCCGGTGAGTGTTTTGTGGGTGCACGCCATGTTGCCTGTTGGGTAAGTGAGCGACAAAATCTCACCCCAGTGAGGTTTTGATGGCTGTCTGCGGTGGCGCATGTTGGTTGGGCGAATGTTTTATATGGTAATCTGCCGAGGTGCGTGTTTGATGGGGTACCTGCCGTGATGCGTGTAGGGTATGTGTTTGTCCGATGAGCGTCTGATGTGTGCCCGGATCAGTGCTCAATATTTTCCCGGCCCAGGCCCACTTGGTGAGGCTCCGTTCTCTAGTGTATATCAGACAGCCGTCGGCCCCGTTGTGTGTTGGACCGCGGCCTACTCCAATGTGAGTGTGTGTGTTGTACGGGCCACGCGGAGGTGGAGTTCCCGGGCGCTGTCGTACGGTGGGAGAACGAGCGTCATCGCAGCCGCGACCAGTGTTGTTTGCCGCCGCCGGAGCAGATTAGCTAATGAGCCGGCGCACCGCTGCGCTGAATAAAAATAAAGCCATCTCGTCTTGGCACGTGAGCCGAAAGCAGACGGGGCGCGCGGCTCGGCAACAGCACGGACGTGTGGAGCAGCGCGGCGTCCGCCGGCCGGATCTGGTTTCTGGCTGTGATGGCACGCGCGCCGTGTCGGAGCACGAGCCTCCCGGGGGATGGCTGGCCTGCGGTGAGCTGATAGTCGGCGGCGACGACCGGAGTCGTTAGCCGCGGGCCAGGCGAAGGCGACGCCACCGCCGTCGCGCGTTCGCCGAGAGCTCGCCCTGCCGGGCCGACTTCGCTCCGATCTCAATCAGCGGCGATGTCCCGGGCGCGATATCAATGTCGGCAGTCTGGCCGACCGCCAGACCACCCAGCGGGGCAGGCGCCGCGCGTGGAGCGGGTTCACCGGAGACGCAGCGTGCTGTCCACAACTGTCGAGGACGTGCAACACGCCGTTTGATTGTTTGTGTCGTGTCGCTTTGCGTACATCGAAATTGGCCGCGAGACGCGATGCGGTGAGTTTGGGGACCAGTTATTGAGTAATGGTGTGCCGCTTGGCGGTGTGGCTGGGCGAAATTTCCGGGGAAGTACGCCGGAACGCAGCCAGGATTTTATGCAGGGAGGGCTGACCAAAAATAACCATATCGAAAATGCTTTCCGGATTTTTTGTTTTGTTCTGTTTTGAGGCGGTAAACATACCAAAATTTCTCGTTTGATCTAGAACATTTGTGTTGCTTTGGTAGAGGACCGGGACCTCGCGCCGACTGCTCCTCTGTGTGCATGTAGCAACCACATCGAAGGTAATTAACACGTGAACCCCAGCATTCAAGAGTTTACAACACCTTGGAGCTTGCTTATGCGGTAGTTCAGGGCCCGGTGGATATATTGTTGATAAGTGGTAGTACATGTTGTGTTTAAATATTTCGCTTAAAACTCGGAAGTCTAGTACGCACTATATAAATGACGGATGCATGCAGCGCGGCTTTTGGTGTGTTACCTACTGGGTGGTCATCGGCTTGAAAGAACTGGTGTTTATCAAATTCCTTGCGTGGCGTGCGGCAGACGTCAATGCTCAGATGTATTGCTAATGGGAGATATGTGGAGGGATGTAGAATTTGTCGCATGAACGAGTGCTGTAACCAGCTGCAATATTTTGCCGCCATGGTAGCTCAGTTGGTTAGAGCGCTGGCCTGCACCGGTCTCCCCTGTATTGGCAACACAGGGTTCGAGTCGCTCCGCGCGCTCGCATTTAGCCCCCGACCGGGAGTGTCAGTTGGCAGCTGGCCAGATAAGGCCGGGGACGAGCTATCGGGCGGCCGTGTCGGTGCATTGGCGGCACGCTAAACTTTCGGTCTAAATTCTGCCGTTGAACTGGAGCTCATGGATCGGGTGGTGGGGCCAGGGTTCACGCAACAAGCTCTGCTTAGCAATAGAACCCTGGCTCCTCAAGCCGCCCCAGCAACAACTCGGATCAAATTTATTATAAAATAAATAAAATATGGTCGGCTTCTAGACGGGAAATGATCCGAATTCGGAAGTTCCGTAGTATCCTACGAGGCATTTAGGCTCTTACGAAGCTCATGGGCTCTTACGAGGAAAATATATTTAGAACCGTCTCCCTATGCTATGGAGCACAGGTGGAATGCTCCGCGTCAGGGAGAGGGAGACAGACGCAACTGCTCGGAGCAAGTGACCTTGATCCAACCAATCGGCGCTTAACGACCTCCGACCGCGACAATGATAAAGTCCACGGTGCGAAACTTGTGGATGCTATTATTGATCTTTTTCTCTCGAATTTTGTGCTAATTTTCTATAAAGGCGTTCTTGTTATTTCATCTTGATTTTTGCCACCAATTTACCACAGCCACAGCTCACAGCGGAGCAAAAGTGGATATGTGGGGATGTCGCATGTTCTGCCGCACATATGCCGAAAGTTTTTCGCAGTTGTTCTCGAATAAAATTTGCTGCCCTTCCAAAATGATTATTATTTGCTTTTATCAGTTCGTGTGATGTGCCAATCTGACGGTTTATGCCAGGCCTACCAACACCTTTTGATAGCTGTTGTTTTTGACATCATGTATTGCTCATCAGATCAGGCAATTTCAAATCAATGCCATAATTTAAGGCCAGTTTTGGGGCACATTAGACTAGCTCAGTTGGATAAGCCTGCTGTTCCCTGCCTCGTTGCATGACATCATACTTTCAATGACACTGTGATGTAATATGTTTCCTTTGTGTAAGGAAGCCAAGTATTTGTACACATAGAGGGCCAAATAAGTGTTGCTGAGTAAACTAGCCATTTCACACCCACCAGCTAATGTAGCTTGGCTGCTTATTTTATTCTTGTTTCTCGACCCTCTTAATGACAGTGTTCATACCGTCATGGGCTCATTTATTTGCTCAGCGATCATTGCGGAAATTAACACCCTTATTTGTTCAATATCCTGCATGTGTATTTTGCACACTTAAACAGCAATGTCATTGAGTTCCATGAATGTATGTAGAAACTAGCGTGAAACAAGGACTTGTTCTGGATTCCTGAAAATGCAATTTTTTGCCTTTCTAGCTTCAATTTGGTCAATTATGTGTGTCATCACGATTAACTTTTTCATCATTTTGACTTCGGACATGACTTTTCGATTCATCTCCAGGATGTCAGCACTTGACATCATTTCATGCCAGTGATATTTTTTTCTGATGCCGACCGCTGCTTCGTATGAAACATATCTTATTCACACCTACTGCATGTTGTTGCGCATAATTGAAGGAGTTGATAAACACGAATTAAGACGGCCGGATTAGCTTAAGCAGCCGATCTGTTCAGTTCAAACAGACAAAAATTGGGCCATGAAATGCATTTAAAAACATCGATGTTTTTGTTTGTTTGTTTGTCACAATAGCATATTAGCAGGAAAATAGCATAGAGTACACTCGGCTTGTCCAATGGCGTTTGTCTCGCCTGTTCAGTAAGCCTTACTGCCTATCAAAACTGGTCGTTCTGTCGCAGATCCGCGAGTAGCATCTGCATTTAATACTCACCCCCTCAAATATTGATCGGAGCTGGCGTTCAGCACACAACACGCTCAACAGCCATCATATTCATCCCATCATGCAGTTTCGCAATTTTGTTATGTCTTGCCATCTGCTTCGTACATTGCATATGCTTATTTGTTCACCATTACCTATCACCAGTATTCCTATTTATTATATCGGTTTTTGTTTTCCAATGGTGCTGTGAGTTTTATTCTAGCGAGAAATCTTCTGGAGGCAAGCAATATTTGTTTTATGATTAGCGCTCCCTTCGGGCTCAAGCGAAGCTGTCTTCAGTAATTTTCAGGGTTTCTGGATCGATTGTTCAGCTCCCCATTTTTTAGTTCAGCTGGTCTGCTGGCCCCTCTCATTTGTGCCCACAGGCAAATCCCTGTGCTGGTCACAGTGCAAATCCGCATAATTATCGGCAGTTCCGCGTGATTTCGATCTCAGTATTCCAGTGGTCGCGCCGGCCGAGGCGGCGGCTCGCCGGACTGGCCAGCACGGGCGGCGCGAACACGGCGAGCCTATCAGCGCGGGCAGCGACCTGGGACGTCTTACCAGCGCTGTGTAGGAGAACGCATCACGTGACGTCGACGCCGAACGTCCCGACCGGCCGCGCCATCAGCTGACGTCTCGACGACCCTCGCTGGCCTGGTGGCTCTCTGTCGGCTGATGTCCCGACTATTAATGCGTGCAGAACCCAACTAGGACAGAAATCCCCCTGTTAAATTGGTCACTGCGCTCCATCCTGAAATGGCGTGACAAGCCACAGCCGCTTGGACCGCTTATACCACGGTGCCGAGCTGGACCAATGGCCGTGGTACCAGTCTTGGCGGGCATCCGCGGTACCGGACCAGACGGGCATCCGCAGTACCGGACCAGACGGGCGCCCGCGGTACCGGACCAGACGGGCGCCCGCGGTACCGGACTGGACGGGCGCCCGCGGTTACCGGACCAGACGGGCATCCGCAGTACCGGACCAGACGGGCGCCCGCGGTACCGCACCAGACGGGCGCCCGCGGTACCGGACCAGACGGGCGCCCGCGGTACCGGACTGGACGGGCGTCCGCGGTACCGGACCAGACGGGCGCCCGCGGTACCGGACCAGACGGGCGCCCGCGGTACCGGACCAGACGGGCGCCCGCGGTACCGGACTGGACGGACGCCCGCGGTACCGGACTGGACGGACGCGACTGTCGAGATTAGCCGGCCGGTGAGTCGTTATCGGCCGTCGCGGTGATTGGTCTGGCGTGGGTGCGCCTTCTGACCCTGGCGCCACGCCAGCGACCGTCCCTCACTCACTACACGGGCTGCGGTACGGTCGCCAGCAGCATTGGTCCGGCAGCCCTGCCGCCGGCGGTCGTCCGGCGGTGGTCGGGCAGCTCTGTCCCCGGCGGTGTGTTCGGACGGTGGCCGGGCAGCTCTGTCGCCCGCTGGCGGTGGTCGGGCAGCCATGCCGATGTCGTCTATGATGACGGTCGGCCAGTGTCAATATCAGCCGCCTCCAGAACTTCCAGAGGACGTTTCTGTAACGACGGTTCCAGATCGATGTCCTGGTGGCTCGGATGGCCGGGCCGAAGCTGTGGCCATCCTGCAGCAATGGGATTAATGGGGCCACCGGAACCATGGCCACCGGAACGGTGGCTCGCCAACGAATGTCTCCAGACAGCAACAGGCCATGGATTGCATGTCGCCCTTACGGACAATGACCATGTGAGCCTCAGGTTGAAAGGCTGTGCATGCCGGGAGATGGGGAGGGATCGTGTGCCCTCGGGCTGGGGAATCCGTTAGGAGCGATAAGATTGGGGAACATGGGCGCAAAATGACCTTAGTAGTCCACGCGCCCTTAAGCCCAAATAATCAATCAAGATTGGGGAACAAAATTAGCTGTTTTTACTCGTCAAAGGTACGCATAGTTACCAAAGGCGGATCCAGGAGGTGGGCACAAAGAGACGTATCCTCCCTGAAGAGGCGCATGACCTCCGCCGTCTGGAAAAGAAGCCCTCAAGTGCACCTCTTAGATTTTCAGCTAAAGGCGCCCCTGGAAGGATACCCCAGTTCACCACCCACCTTGGAATATGATTAACCAGTGCTGCCCCTGCAGCCGAGTACCCTATCAAAATTATAAGGTCCACCCCTGACAGTTGTCTTTGTTGTCCTGCTGGTTCCACTTTTTGGCGTTCCTTCTTTGATGTTACGTGTTTTCAACTGCAAATGACTAAAGGGCATTGCGTCAATTTTGCTCAGGCCTTTGTCGATTCAACTGTTCGGTATTTATTAATTGCCGCTGAGATGACTTGTCCCAGACTCTCGTCCCCGTTTGCTCTCGCCATTTTTCGCCGGGTACATTCCTCGGCGGGCTCGACAAAAGCGTACTGGGGCGGGGATACGCGGGTGGTTAAGGTGTCGGGCTATGGGTACCAAAGGTCCCGGGTTCGACACTAGCGCCGCTCAGGACATTTCCCAATCCCGCGACTCACCGGCGAAACAGCGTGGGCGGCGCCATTAGCCGCGAATGTGCATAAAGTGCGTCGTGAACCACCCAATAAACAATAAACCGACAAGACAGAAGCGCCCTAACCGTTTGAATGCTCGTCTGGTAATTTCGGTGCATGGAAATTCGCACAGAAGCCGGTTTATATCACACCGAGAAGGCACACGCATTCCATTGCAGAACTGTGTGAGTCCAGAACCCACAGATTCGACTGTGCGAAATTCCGCCTCCAATTCAGCCGGTTCTGCTCGTCGCCCCACAGTTTGCTCCGAGCCAGACGAAGTCGGCGGCCCGCTGTCACGTGCGTGCGTCACGATCTGACACGGTCTGCCGCGGTGGTAGCTCGCTCTGGTGGCCAGTCTCAGCTCCGCTGTTTATCCCACACTGCTCGGGTTTGCTGTTGATCTGCGTAGGGCCGCCAGTCAAGTCGAGCAGTTCATTCGGCGATGCACGTGTGTAGTCGTATGCTAAATCTTAGGTGCTGATAGTTGTCGACCACGAGCAATAGTCAAGACCTTTGATGATGGTTCTAACTCCGACCGGGACCATTGTAATATATATGTGTGGGTGGCAAACATTTTGTTATCGTTAAATGAAGTTAGAATTTACTTCCACTATGCTTTTCGCTGTGGTGATGATATCCAAAGAAAAGTTTGTTGTATCATTTGCGTCCGGATCGACCGTGCCTAGCCAACGCGGACGCCTGCGTACCGAATACGAGATTCAAAACAGCTGAGAATGGTAACTGTGTAGGGCTCGTGTGAACATCTGAAAAGGCTGGAGTGTACAACCGGGGTAGCGCCTTCCACAGCATTAAAAGTACAATCGCGCTAAGGATGTAAATATTTTCAAAAGTTCCTTACTCCAAAGAGTCTGAACTTATTGAAACGCCTATTGCCAAGCCACAGCCAAAAACATAATGCTTTAGGGCTAACGATGAAAACGCTGCTGCCCGCCTGTAACCATTAGCGAATTCAGGGGGTGTGGAGGGGCGCTGAAGGCATGTCCCCTGGGTCAGAGAATGACACCTCCTTAACTGAATACGGCGCTCCTTAGGGAGGCTCAGTCAGGCACCTCCTCTCGTTTTTAAGCTGATGACGCCCCTCCGTAAATCTTGAATGCGCCCCTCTACCCAAAAAGCCAAAAAGGAAAAATCGGGCTCCCTTGGAGAGGTCGTAGTGCACCCTTTTGCAATTTTTTTCCCTTACGATGGTGTCACTGGGGACATATCCTTCCTCGACAGTGCCCTCCCCCCCCCACCCACCATACACGATACCAGATGAAAAGTTCCGGATCTGCCAATCCCCACAGGAAGCCCCTCGATGACACGTTGAAGTGGTTACCGAACGTTGGTGTGGCCCTGGGCGTGGGCTGCCGGCGCGACGCGGCTGCCCTTCACGTGCCATCACATGCCATCACGTGACATCACGTGCCATCACGTGCCATCACGTGCCATCACGTGCCATCACATGCCATCACGTGACATCACGTGCCATCACGTGCCATCACGTGCCATCACGTGCCATCACGTGCCATCACGTGCCATCTTGTGTCGGCCGCCGCCCGGCTGATGTGACAGGCCCGCTCGGCAGGCTTGTAATTGCTCCACACCATGTTGGGGGCCGATTCGCGGCGGCCGGTCGTCGGCTGGCGGTGTATTTTTGGCGCGACCGGGACATCATCGGCGCATTTGTGTCACACCGGCCGCGGCGGAGGCGCCCAGGGCGCGCCATCATGTCTGTCGTTTCCGGCCGACGGCACAGATCACCACCTGCAGCCATCTCTCCCCAATGCCCAGCCCTGTTCCCTATGCAGTGGTCTGTCCTATTTGGTTATGCGCATTAGCACAGCTTGTTAATGCTGAACGTCCCGATGGCCGACTGCCCAGGAGGCAATACAGCCAGCTTATGAGTGCCCCAGGACGCGGGCTACAGATGAAGTCAGTCCCGACAGTCTGTCTCAGTCACAATAATATTGGCATCCTTTTTATAATTATTTTGGGGGTTGGACTGCAGATTGGCAACGGATAGGTATTAGTTGAATGAGTAGCACCAGAAGCAACTAAGCTAGGTAGCAAGCTTGGCAAAGGAACTCCTGGTGCCGCTCAGATAAATGTGCTAGGTGGGTGAGATCGTAGATTCATGCAATGCAGCACATGCATGTACACACACAGACACATACACATGTATATATATCTATATCTATGTATATATATTATATATATACATATATACATATATTTATATTTATATGTACATATGCATGCCAGTATATCCGCACTTCCGCACGCACAAACGCATGTACGCACACTCGCACGCATGCACGTGTACGAGCGCCGCCATCCAGCACGCGCACCGCCAGCGCCGGCCCGAGGGTAGTTCAGTAGTAGAGGTTCGGGTACGTACTGCTGTTGTTTCATCAGTGGCGGGAGGCCGCAGGCAGACATATGAACCGCCGACCAGTTCAGCAATCCCAGGATTTCGGAATTCAGCACACACTTCACGTGCGCGAAACATTCCCGATGGACTCGTGAATATATGTGTGGTAGCCGGGAGTAGGCCATTACGACTTAGAATCCTAATACAAGAAAGACGTGAGTCTTTCTTTAATAAGGGAATATTTTTGGTAAAATGGGCATATCATGAGTCACGAGTAGCGCCATGCGGTCAAACCAGCATCAGCTGACAGACTTAAGACGACCTACCTGTAGGTACGCATACAATAGTTGGAGTGCCTGAATAGTTCATTGTTTTGCTAGTTCAGGAGTGGAACTTTAACTCTTCTCATGGGTGCACATGCGTCTACCAACTTGTCCTTATATTCTTTCGACGTAAATCCCAGGGGAACCGACCATCGATTTTTCCAGACGATGTTCTAGGCGCCCGTTGTGTCAACTAATTTAATTTTCAGCATGGAGATCCAGCATAGTTGGGGTAAAATGGTAAAAATGTTGCCGCTTAGGACTTTTACGGCATCACATATTGTCTTATGACCATCTGACAGATTTAAGTGCCCTATTGTTCCTCATATTGGCGTATCCTGAGAACCATTCGCCCCTAAAGGCGTCCTGCTAAGCTCTGACAGTTCGTGCGTCCCTACATGTGTCCCACCGAATCTTCCTGACACCCGGCTACGGCTAAATGTAGTGTGTCGTGTTGTATTGCAAAAGCAGTCGCAATTCACTTTTACAAGTGGACATCACGTATTCGCCCTTGTCAATTGGAATTGAAAAAAACCGATAGCAAGCTAACAGCCAACGTCTAACACACAACACGGCAAAAAGCGGCGATTTCCATGCAACTGGCTATCCCGTCCCCCGCTTTTCCATGAACAGCGGGAGTGGTCTGCGCCCTCACGCGCTTTTGGAGTCGGTGTACATACGCTGGAGCTCATGACCGATAGCATGTTCATTGCGGCGTTTGGCGGCGCGGACACGGAATGTTCTAGCACCATGACCGGCTTTAGCTTGCAGTATGCGTAGTGCTGTGAGCGCACAGGCTGTGCTTGGCGGCACAGCCTAACCGCTGACCGCTGCCGGCCGCCTAGTGCCGCGGGCGCTAGGTGCCGCCGTGTGACCAGCCTCGGCCCGGGCTCGAGATTGGCCGCTACGTTACATTGCACGCACTCGAGGGTATTACGTGGGTTGTGTCGAGGGAACTAGACGGGCAGTGTATGCATGGACTTTGTACGGAATATATCGCGGTGTGTGAGATCACCTCTCAGCAGACCAGCCGGACAACGGCACAACACGTAGTACATGTGGCAGACGAGTACGACACTGCACAACATCATGATTAAGTGGGAAGTCATCGAGAGGAGCTGGTGTGCCATCGATGTCACGTATCGCAGAGAGCAGGTCAGCATAGCAGACGCAGGTCAGCATAGCAGGCACAGGTCAGCATGGCAGGTACAGATCAGCATAGCAGGCACAGATCAGCATAGCAGGCACAGATCAGCAGAGCAGAGACAGGTCAGCATAGCAGGCACAGGTCAGCATAGCAGGCACAGGTCAGCATAGGAGACGCAGGTCGGCGTAGCAGACGCAGGTCAGCATAGCGGACACAGGTCAGCATAGCAGAAACAGGTCAGCATAGCAGACACAGGTCAGCATAGCAAACACAGGTCAGCATAGCAAGCACAGGTCAGAATAGCAGGCACAGGTGAGCATAGCAGGCACAGGTGAGCATAGCAGGCACAGCTCACCATATCAGACACAGGTCAGAATAGCAGACACAGGTCAGCAGAACAGACACAGGTGAGTAGAGCAGACACAGGTGAGTAGAGCAGACACAGGTGAGCATAGCAGGCACAGGTCAGCGTAGCAGACACAGGTCAGCGTAGCAGACACAGGTCGGCATAGCAGAAACAGGTCAGCATAGCAGACATGTCAGCATAGCAGGCACAGGTCAGCATAGCAGACACAGGTCAGCATAGCAGACAGGTGAGTAGAGCAGACACAGGTGAGTAGAGCAGACACAGGTGAGCAGAGCAGACACAGGTGAGCATAGCAGGCACAGGTGAGCATAGCAGACACAGGTCAGCAGAGCAGACATAGGTCAGCATAGCAGGCCAGCTGACTGGCGGTCAATAGTACGAACTGTCTGTACTTATGCTGATTCGGCTGTATTTTCGTTTTACGGTTAGAACTCGAGCAGCACAATTCACTGTTGCGCTGTATTTGAGCCAGATGAGTGGGAGTTGTGCTGGCTTACATCGAGAGGCAGTAGCGCA
The DNA here is from genome assembly GCA_034440575.1 of Imbricaverruca yamaguchii. Lineage (NCBI taxonomy): Eukaryota > Metazoa > Arthropoda > Thecostraca > Neoverrucidae > Imbricaverruca > Imbricaverruca yamaguchii. The sequence continues at coordinate 551,626 of JAOTOL010001560.1, forward strand.
TGCGACACATCAATGACAAGGGTATCCTCCAGACTGGGAAGTACTGCCAGCGGTAATACATGCTTTATACGTGACAGTCAACAAATAATTCCGAAACATCTTTCCTGCGCGTGAGCGATGTGTTGGCATCATTGGCGGATTTTCGTCCGTGATGACGCCCAGATCCTCACTTTAGCTGCACAGCTGAGATTCCCCCAGGAAAGAAGCAGTCGGGTTTGGTTCTAGGATAGCCAGTTTGCGTCGCTTTCCAACAAGCATCAGCCCTGTTTACATTGGTTCACTCGCGTCCCATGCTGGAGAAACCAGAACATGATAATGTCAACTCTCTGTGTTGCGCGTCATCTCAGTGGCACAGAACCGTTCACCTATAGCAGCGATCTGGGCGTCGTCCGCACAGCGAACCATGCATATTCTACACCCATTCATGTCCGGTGGAAGGTACTGCGACAAATAATTTGCAGACACGTTGCCCAATAACATACCCAAGCACGCCCCATGAAATGCTCCAACGGAGGTGCATAGAGAGTGTTCCGCACACGTTCACGCGCGAATTGTGACCTTTCAAATATCTCTCAAATCAACCAAAGATGACCTCGAGTTGGTGAAGCTTTAGCGGCAGCGTGTTGTGCGATTCAGCACCAAACCCTTTACCCATGTCAAACAGTGTCGGCATGGCGATTTCAGGTCTGCCCCCGCCGAAAAGAAGCTCTTCTGGCATGGAAATGAGAGCTGTGGAGGTTAAGTGACGCGGGCGGAATCCATGTTCCCGCGTGTCAAATAGATGGCCTGTGGTCATGTAGGTAGTGGGCCGCATGGGGACGACTTCGTCATTCGTCAAATAACCTGCAAATGACTGTGACGCTGGTGATCGGCCGAAGACTTGAGGCGTTAGACTGACCGCCAGCCTTGAAAACGAGGCTCAATTTTCCCAGGAGACAAAGACAGTTTCGGACGAAATGTTGTTTCCACGACCGAGAGACGCACGTGCCCAGAGTTTGCCGCTGACGCCCGCTGACAAACCTGCCGGCTATGAATATGACCTGCCGATGCCTTCTGGCAGGTCGAACGGCCCGAATTGTGTCTCACCGGCTCCCGGATAGCCCTGGCACGCCCACCAGTGCACGACCAACACCTGGGATTTCGGGCGCCCCTGAATGGTGCCGGCTTCTCTAGTCCAGTCACCTGCTACTTCGGGCGCAAACTCGCACTGTAATTGGTGGTTACGCCCCTCCACCGAATCCCCCTACTTTTCAAACAAATCTGTACCAATTTGTGCACTCGTAAGCTGTGCATACGGACCAACAAAATTACATTACTGACGATATCCACTTGAGTAGGACTGCTAGAATATAAATGTACATTTCATCTCTGTTTTGGGGTTACTTTCAGTCGCTTTCATAGTCAACTGCAATGTGGTCGGGATCCTGGGATCCCTAGGCGGATATTCTTCAGTCCTGAAAACCTTGCATTATAAACAGGTAAGGCGATCGAAATCTCTATTAGATGGGCCTGCAGGTGGCGAAGTACGCTGTGGTACATACGTACGGCACAGCTGACATAGGTGGGACACTAGCCTACTGACAGAGCTCCCTGTCGGTAGGGAAGTGCCCCATTTACGCGGCGTTTATGTGGAGGGGGGGGGATGGGGGACGCTAAACCTTGAAATGTATCATTTGTAAGTGAGACACTGCACTACTGACAGAGCTCTCTGTCCGTGGGAGTGTCCCATTTACGCGGCGTGTGTGTGGAGGGGGAGGGGGACGCTACACCTTCAAATGAGGCGTAATTTGAGAGGCCAGGTTAATTTACAGCGGGTTAACAGGTGTGCCGGCGCCGGGTGGTGACCGAGCATACCGCACGCACCGCGGTAGCGTCACCGCCGCGGATGAAAGGGACGTCGCCTGCGGCACATCGGCCGGCCGGTCGATCTGCACGCTGCCGACGCACCGCGCTCTTGATAAAGTTAAGATCAACGCCGCGACCGCCGTTCACTTCGGAGTACAATTAGGGCATTTTTGGCACCGCGAAGTTAATATGATTTACGCGACGTATTCCTTGGCAGAAAATGCCACGGAATGTGGAATCCAGCCGCCACAAATATGGCGGCTGGATGTTTGTCGCTGATGGGAGCCCACCGAGGCGTCTGGTTACTGGTAGCCATCGCGATTGATTCCGACCAGACTGGTGCCGGGAGAGTTCTTCGGGAGCTTCGAGACATATTGCTGTGCCCTGTGCTCAGAATGCCGACAATCCGGATTAGGATAGCCGAAACGAGCAAAAGTTTTTGCCGGAGCAGAAACGTGACCGGGTTCTTGTTTCCGTGGGGACAAAGTGGCACAGATGTGGTCTGCACTACCGGTGTCCTGGGATAAAGTAGTAGAACGGTGATGGATCGCCCTCTGTCTTGAGAGACACCAGTGGACTGGTGGCGGGAGATTCCGCTGGAAGTGCTGGTAATGCTAGATTTAGGTCCAATTACCGAGTGATCAGTGCACGAGTAGGACATTCTTAACGTGGGTTGGCTGTAGCAGTTTGAACATACACTGAGATAAGCTTTTACCGATGCAGTACGGCCATCAGGGTTTGACTTGGTTGGGCCACTGGGATTACCATAGTAACGATACCACAAAACCACCCTCGTTGGCTCTTCATTCGTAAGTTCTACGATGTATTAACAATTACGACCAATGCTAGAGACAAACTTAAGACAAAAGTAGTCAATCGTACCAATGTGGATACCAGTGCAATGCCAGCATCATTTGGCAAGGCCTTACCACCATCGTGCACCATGGAGCGTTATTTCGGCACTGATATCGTCCTGCACGTTAGTAACCCTCATTACTGATGCATACCAGTCGATCCTGGCATTTCTCTCTCGCATTGGCAATCACTACCAACCCAAAATCAGCGTGCCCTGGGCACAGGGACGCCGACAGAACGCCATCTTGAATTCAGATGGTTAAAGCATCGGAGTGGAGTGCAAGGGTAGCGTCCAATGAGAAAGGTAAGATAGGATGCTCAGTGTCGACCAACTGTGCAGTCACCTTTTGCGTGACGGTGATTGACTGCAGTGGATACCTGACGTCTTCTGATTCAAGTTGGTTAGTTATAAGGGTTTTAGGGCGTATCAACTGCAGTGGTTATACAGCGTCCATTATTCTGACTCAAAATACTTTACGTTGAATGAGGGCATGACATTTTGTCACGTTTAAGTGATCGCCTTCACCTTTGGTTAACGCCCGAAAATGTAGATTGCATGCGCGGCGCCAGCGGGACCAATAAGGGCAGCATGAGGCAGGGGCCCCAAGAAGATTTTTGGCATGCAGCATTGTAGGTATATATACATCGCAAGAAAATATACGCATTAAAAGCCCGGCTGTCTCCCAGATGTTTGCCCCTGACGCCACCCTGAGAGCGACAGTACCACATCTTGAAGTGCCAGTTGGCCCATATCCACAGCTGCAAGGTTCCAGCGATGCATTTTTGAAAGCTAAACTTATCATTGCATGCAGTTGCTGCGGAATTTTCAGCATATTTCTTTTTGCATTTTGTATTGTCCTCAACAGCAGATTAGGCTAGGTAGGGTTAGGTTCGCTCATGGTTTTCAGTTAAATTTATTTTGCAAAAGAAATTAGTTTGAAGATTCTCCATTCAAAAAGTGAATTTCTTTTCTTACATCTTTCTTTTCGTATCCGGGTGTGTTTAAGGGCTCCAGTCCATTTTTGCCACTCCAATTCCCTTTTTTATTTTTGGATTCTCAATGTGATATTTAGGTTCCTGGTGCGACTTCTGGGGGTGGGGAGGGGCAACGGGATTTTTTAGGAGGCCCGCCGCAAATTAATTGAACTGCCGCGCAATTCTTGGAAACCTATGACTATCAATATGACCTGACTTTAAATAAGACTGACGTAAATAAACACTGCCGAGTGGGCGATTTCATGCACTGATTTTTTTCCACTAGTCTTACCCAGCATTGAGCTGTGCAAGTGCATATGGTCATGGATGAATGTGCACGTGCATGACAGTAAGGACCTGTTTCAAGGCCGATGTTGAATGTTATTGTATACACTTGCTGCCATATTTATCTGTTCTTTTCAGAACATTGTCAGATGTTGCGTTCAAATGTGCCACGTGCAAGCATGGCTCAAACGACATAAAATAATTTGCCAAACATTTGCGGCATCGGCACGGAGGAATCCATATTTCAATGTCGGGCGTCATTTCTGCACTAAATACTTCACCACATCCAGAAGTTGGCAGCGTCACGCGCAGACGTGTTTCCCGGCAAGCATATGCGGTTCATCGCGTATCGACCAGCTCTCCGCATTTGAATATGGACGACGACTCTACGTCTGTCGGTGACGTTCGGGTTCCCAGCAGCGCGGCCACTTCAGCGAACACTTCAAACGACAGTGTTACTGGGATTCCTGAGAAGCACGTCGAGTGTCGGGGGGGGGGCGAGCGCGAGGCATCCGCGGCAGACTTCATAGTCTGCGTGCGTGAGGGGTGCCAATGAATGTTTCCATCGGCATCGCTAAGGAAATGAAAACGTTTAGAAGGGGAGTTGCGGATGAATGCCAGAAGGTATCAACACATAGGAACAAAATGATGATGACGCTTGGGAGACATCGCCTTCACTTTCGCGTTTGAGCGACATTCACTCCAATCATAAATTGTATAAATATGCCAAACTGGAACGGGATTATGCGCCCCCGATCATTCTGGATCTTGGAAAAAGTGCCGGAACTAACAAGCCTACCAACCTGTGCCACTGAGATCACAGCTGTCTTCCACATTAGGTGGTCAGCCCATCGGTCGAGTCGGGTGGGAATGGCAAGGCCAGTCATTGTTCTGATGCACTGATGTTACAGGCTATAGCATGATCCATCTGATGTCTTTCATATCGTTTCTTTGCAACTTACAGTTTCCAAAATATTTCTTACTGGATCATAATTGCATCGTTTGACTTCCTCGCTCCGTAACATGCGAGCATCTTAAGTCCTGATAAATTTGAATTGAGGTATTCACTTAATGTTTGTTGATCTTGCAACCATGATGCATTTCAGATATGAATTCAATATAGTTGTCTGTATTGTAAATTGTTTTCTTTTGGTCGCGAACCATTATCGCTTGCAAGTACCGAAAACAGAATGGATCGCCATAAGTTAGAGGATAAAATCTTTTTTTTATTTTTGATGTTAATATTTATGTGACGATGGTCCGAAGCAGAACATCATTAATAATATACTTAGGGAAATATCTATAACCCGTTGATGTTATATTTTTCATGTCATACCTCAAAATGACATAGATGCCCGCGATACCACACTACTTCCACTTAGCCACTTAGAATCAGAACCGAAATGCTTGAGCAAAATCGAAACGGTTGACACTGCCTTACGTTCGTATGCTGCAATATTTCACGTTTGTTTTTGTTCTGTCCGACGACTAGGTGGCCACTGAGCCTCTGAGGCTTCTGAAGAGCGACGGCGTTATCAGGGAGGAAGACTGGCCCCGGCGTGGGCTCATGTATACGGGAGCTCTACACTGGTGGCTGCGTGCTGTCCACTGACGATGGAGAAGTAGCCGTGGTAGCCGTGGTAGCCGTGGTAGCCTAGAGTAGTCGCTCCGCGCCGGTACTTGTGCTCCTGGGCATATCCACATATATATATATATATATATATATATATATATATATATATATATATATATATATATATATATATATATATATATATATATTATATATATATATATATATATATATATATATATATATATATATATATATATATATGTATATAAATATCTGTGTACATGTATAAATAAATATATATTCAACATGAAAATCAAATATTCCATGAAGAGCATAATGCTGTTCTTCACCAATGACATCCTCGACCTGCCGGTGCAGGCCAGGGCGGACTACGAAGCCATGTGAAGCATCCGGTATCTGTAGATCGGAGTGTCCCCTGTCTCGGTTGACATGCCGACGCCACGATCGGGATGTAGCGTTGCCGTAACATTCCTTTAGAATGTTCAATATACCTCTTAACCCGTTCCGTCTCGGGGGACGGGGGCGGGGATCTTCAACCGCCCCCTCAGGTCTTTCACTGATAGCGGACGAACGGCGCGGGATAGCGCGCCCAAATGTGGCGTACCTTTTCCCATATCAATTTGGCATGTTGTTTCAAAATCTTTAGGTCGGGTCATCTAGGGTCAAGGAGTTAGTCAAGGTCATGTGAGGTCACCTCCAAAAAAGTTCAATCAGTCGTCACGCTTTAACGGGTACAGATATTTTAATGAAACTTTCAGCGTTTGCTTATCTTTACGGATGCAACAAAACGTACGAGTTGAATTTTCATTCTTTGTTTTCGTTTTTGACTACATGTACATTTTGCTTATTTGCCAAATTGCAGTTCAAATAGAGGATTCTGGCTAAAGTAGGTATTTTTATTGGGGCAAGTTGACTTCCAACAACGTTTCTCGGTCTGCTCTACCCATTGGAAGAGGAAAATTAAAGACATCTTTAAATCTCAAAATTTTAAAGTTTCAAAAAAATAAAATTTGTATTTTTTGGTTGCCAAAAGTAATGGTAGCCCTGGTCGATTTCGCTGTCCTTTTCTCATTCCAAATAAATTTTGTTTTTCATATATCCCCCAAAATGAACTCCCCAGAGCCAAAAACATAATATAAGTCGTGAAAAGTCGTGAAAATCTAGCCCCATGGTGACGTCACTTTTGGGGAAAAAATTATTTTGAGGGCGAAACAGGACCCTACTCGTCGAGCGCTCTCCGATGCCACCTCTTTCGTTTTCGTGCGACGCTTAGTTTGGACTTTAGACGGGGGTTACTATCCGCCCCCCAGACGGAGTGTGAGGATCTGACCGGGGAGACTGCGTGGGTTAACATTGCAAGCTGTCTTATAGTTATCTGCAATGCTCTTGTGTGTTGCATTATTTGTATATAATCCGAGTGCGTCGTGTCACCTGCACCTAGCATCCATAATGTACCAACTAATCGCGCGGGACGGAAAGTTCTGGTGGAAGGCCACGGTAGCAGTACACTAAAAAAGTGACTAGCACCCCTTGTGTGCTACTTCAGATGCCAAATTTCAGCACCACAGGCTGCTTGAATTAAGCACCGTTCTAGAGTTGGCATCACATCGCAAAACTCCAGGTGCTAAGTATAAGCATGGTTATAACTAGCATCTTTTCATTGGGCTATATTTAGTAGCAGGGTGCTTGAAATGAGTACCCATGGGGTGCTTGTGATTTAGCACCCCCAGGGTTCTAGCTTTTTCTCACGCCAAAAACAAGCACCTCCTGGGTGCGGTTGGCCTATAGTGCTAGCACATTTAGCACCCATTGGGTGCTTAGACCCAAATTGGTCTCCTCGATAGTAACCTACAGGTGTTCGTGGCTTACTGTATTTACGCGGACGGATGACGTATTTGCTATCGTAGACGTATTTTATCAATGCAAAAGAATACGTATTTGCTACTTTGCAAATCACAAAGTACATTCATATATATGTATATATATACATATATACATATACATGTATGTATATATGTATGTCCTTCGCTATTTGCAAAGTAGGAAATACGAATTTATTTGCATTGCTATTTGTATGCATATGTATTAAAGGGGTACATTGCCTGTAAGCATCCTGTTCGCTGTAAGATTTACAATCGGCTTCGGAAGCTAACATGTAGCAAAAGAAGGCATCCGTCCGCATCAATACAATAAGCCACTAGCACCCGTACGTCACTAACCGCACAATTGTATCAATCGTTTTGATACACACACACACACACACACACACTATATATATATATATATATATATATATATATATATATATATACATATAGTGTGTGAGTGTGTGTGTGTGTGACGGTTCTATGTTTGTAAACCGGTAGTCTACACCAATTTAGCTGTAGGCTTCGTTAGTGCGGTAGTGCAGACTGCAGACCTGGTTAAGACTAGTGCAGATCTTGACTCCTGGCATGGTACAGACTGCAGGTGGACTACCGTTCAGCATCGTCTATCATGTATCTGCTTTTATCCCCTCATATTATGCATATCGGATGAAGCTTCACTCTGTCAAAGCACTCCGCAGTGAAACCAGCGACTTCGGTGGAAGCAATTTATTGAAGCGAATATCCAAGTCAGCCGATGTAAAAAGTAGTTAAAGCAACAGAACTCATCACGATTATTTTTTTTCAATCCGGCCCATTATTAAATCCGGTGCACCCCTACGTCTTTTACCGCCTGAATTTTAGCACTTTCTGTGGCACCAGCACACCGTCGTTGATGCACACGTTGCACCGTTGCACATAGTACACAAACGCGTTGAACTTCGCAGTGAATCGCAGATTCAGCAAGGAATGAGCAATATTCTGACATAATAGATGGTACAGTAACATGCCAGAATAGAAAGTTGATTTCCTCATCAGCGACCACCAGAACCACATATCCAGCAACAACCGGATTATCAGTTGTGGGGAACATCGGTATAGTGTTCTCGTTGACACCTTCAAATAGTGTGGCGTGTGAACTTCCCATAGGCATTTGGTTTGCTTCGAGGTATCGTCTGAAAATAGTAAACCGTCGTCATTGTGAAGTTGAGTTGTCATTGTGATTCATTGTGATCATGAGTTCTAAGACACGAGAAAAAATAACCTATCACCCATGTACAATTTAGGCATAATGTAGCACCAAAAATCAAGCTTGTATGAACATAATCATACCGATGAGCGGGCAAAACGTTTGGGTATGAGAGAGTCAACAAACTAGTCTTGCTTCAAAATGGTCCTGAAAGCGCTACACACGTTCTGAAACATCTTATACACAGATCATACGGCAGACCTGGATCATACCGTCATGCTCTTTCGCGCCGCGCAAACTCTTTCCTTCTATTATGTAGTGCTTTGAATCCCAATGTGGCAAAGGTCAGGGAAAAAACAAGCTGTCAACACTTGCCTACCTGCCGGAGGTGCCCCACTTCGCCCACACAGCCCAACTATCGCGCTAGCTGTTTTTTAATACTGAATACTAAATCAGATACACGATTTAGATCGCCTTGCACTGACTACCTTCGATGGTTCTTGGTAGTATCAAGTTTGTTTATTCCCCTTACACAGTGGGCTATAATTGATTGCGTTATTAAATACACAACATGTGCATTATGTTCGTGTTTCTGTACTATTAGAATAAACGACGAGATGCGCGCCAAACTGTGATTTGGCCTTATGATTTAGCGTTAAATATAAAAAATCATCAGTATCTACCTAGCAAGGGCGTTGACTTCCCAAATTCGTTAGGGCATAGTGCATTGAGGAAATGAGCGGGCCAAAATGAATTGGGTGGGGGAGGCACAATCCATAAGGCTTTATGTTTACAGTGGGAATTACTGTGGAATGCTATGCTATGTTATGCTATTCTACATAAGTCAAAGTCTATATTGGTGTTATTTTGCGCATAAATTGAAAAGTAAGCATGGGCATAGAAAATGAGTGGCCCCATCAACTTAGTTACATTCATAAACACTGCATTGGAAAAGTAGATTCCAAGAATCCATAAAACAATTCAAGCACAAATTTACCCATTTGCGAATGACATCATTTTCATTTTGCTGCCAATATGACAGCAAAAAAAAGATATGAAGGTTACCGTTCTCTGACGGCCACACTAATCTGTCATTAACCAATGCAATCTAATCCAAATTCAAGCTTCGGAACTTAGGCAAGGTTTTTAGGCTAGGTTCTAGGTTAGGTTAGGAATTTAGATTATGCATTTTGTGTTTTTAGGTTGGAAGTAGGTAAGGCTTGTATCGGTCCGGTGTGGTTTTAGAAGTGTACACAAATTTGAGAAATATGTTTTGGGACATTTTCCACTAAAACACTTTTTCATTACATGGGAGGTGAAGCTAGGTTAGCTTCGGTTCGATTGTTTTTTTCCTTCCTTAACTCCATTTTAAGTAACCATATCGCCCACACCAAACACAAGAAGTGCAAAAAATTAAAATAAGATAAATGTTCTCAACTTTAACTAAAAAATGTCAAACATAACCTACCCTAACCTAACCTCATCTAACCCAAGATAACTAGAGACAACAGGTACTCCAAAGTTTGCTGTTCTAGTATAGTTAGTTTAAACTAGACAAAACCTACGCCAAGTGACGTCATATACCAGAAGCGCTTTTTTATTCCAGAATACTGCTGAATTATATTCTAGTTCTGGACTATACCAATAAATCTACTAAATATGGTGCCTTCATTTTAGCACAATTATGGCGCTTTTCTCACGATTAGTTTCCCGGTTGGCTGTAAAGCATATCAGCCATTCATTGAAGCTTGAATATTCTATCTTATTCTGCTAGCGTGCCGGTGGCTTTGAACCGAAAGGCAGCATCCCCAGAATTAATTTATCCATGGCGTGGTCGATATTGAGAACACATACCTCAGGCAATTTATGCGAATTAAGGCCTTATAACCACAATGTCAACTTGGTCGGCATGTCATTGATGCAATCTGGTGATTAATGTTAGCATGTGCTTTGGTCCCCTGTCAGTTATCATATTGTTTCTGTGTGGTATATGTAATCATGCCATACTGTGGCATTCACCAACTTGTGGACAATTTGGTAATTGCTTGCCCATTGTATCATGGCTGGGCAGTAGTGGTAGTAGGGTAAGAGGGAGTTTCCAGACACTTAATGCATGGAACAAATTGCTCTACTGCTGCTTTTGTGTGGCCAAACCAGTAATTATACTGTTTACTGAATTTCAAAAAATGAAGATGGTATCCATATTCAGATGGTTCTCTCTGTCAAAGTCATCTAACCACTCACATAGAGCTACTTTAAAACATATAATTGTTTTGTAGTGTTGTGCCACATTCTGAACATGAAAGTGGTTGTGCAGGATTATTTCACTGTAGCTGTTGTGGTACCAATTATTAGTAGCCACTAAAAATACTGGTGTAATTGCAAGAAATATCGGACCTTAAAATACATTTTCAGGGAAATATGTACTTTTTAGTTAATATTTGAATTCTTGATATGCCTTTCCAATGCAAAGTTGATTAATGTGGTTAAAATGTGATCAATCTCACCTGTACTGTGTGAGATGTGATTTAAGGGTTAATTATTGCAGTTTTGAGTGTTTATAAGTGACGTTTTGCACATTTTTACCTAGGCAAAGCTAAAATGAGGTTGGGATAAGTTAGGCATTTCTTTAGCTTCCTCAATTTTCAGATCGAATTGTTCATGGATGTGATTTTTTTTAATTGGAAGCTAATTTATGTTCCCTTCTGAAAAGAGGCAAGGGTGGAGCTGTGTAAGGTTTTTACAATTGCACCTGCAGAAGAAGATTTGCATTTTAGTTGAGGTGGCATTTGAAGAAAAAATTGTAAATGCATGTTTCTGAATGTCATTAAGATGATATGATCATTGTATTCCAGCGCAAATGCATGCTTTTCAGTTCGTAAGTGAAGTAATGCGAAATGTGTTGCTTTGAGTGGGGTAATTGGTAATGAAGGATAATGTTAAATGTATAAACAGTACATCCAAACCAATGTCATCCATTGAATATATTTGATATCACATATGCATCAATGCTGGTTGAGTTATCACCACAACATTATTGTCTTTACTAGTGTTTCAAAAATCTTAGTTGAATGATATTAATATTATTTTTTAGTGAAATTACTTTTTTTCTAGATATCAGCAGATGAACTTGAACTGCCGATTTGCTGAGAATTCATTTCCCATAGAAATGAATATCAGACTCCTTCAAATCACATCAGATAGTGATGTGAATTGAATGAATGTTAAATGCTAAGCGTGGCGGTGGGGGGGGGGGGGAATGATGTGTGGTCTGGTCCATGGCCAGAAAGAAACCAGCGGACCGATCGCTGGGCACCCATTTAAATGCGTATCCCGAAGATGAACCACGGAAGCGTTCTGAACTCGCATCCTAAGCCTTAGCGGCTTGACGGTTTCCACCGAGGAATTTTTCCACACATTCCGAGAGATGGATGCTGCGTTTTGTGTTCACCATGCCCAAGAACCCAACAAGCTCAGCAGACATCCAAAGGTCATTGAAAGTTTCCGCCAGGTGTTGGAATCCAGATTCAATTCCATAGCTAAAATATAATTAAGTGCTTTGCGAGGATCCGGACATTTATTCATCTCGGGCTAGTGAACAAGGTGACCGTCGCCAAGCTCGCAAAGTGGCAGCAGCGGAAAGCCGAGCAGTTTGCTCAGTGACTGCGAAGTATGGGTCGCACTTGGGCGATACTTCACATTCAGATCAGTGTTTGAATCTTTCATTGTTTGGACGTATTGGTGCATCATCTGCCGTTGATCATATAGCAGCATATCAGGACTTTCTACACAAATATTACACGAGACTAGAAGTACGTGTTGCAGTCGCACAGAGTGTATGTCAAGCTCAACAACTGATATGTGCCTGTGTTTGTGAAGTCGGTAGAGCGTAGCCTGTAGGTTTACACGTACTCATCGTCCCACTACGGTGCTCGTGAGTAGTCTGTGTATGTATGCATGTCGAGTTGTTCTCAGCCACAGATGTCACGATGAGGATGTTCCATCTATTCTTGCCAGTTCGTCCGATTTTATAAGGTGCCAGCTATGTACGTACTGTAATGTTAGGTATTGTAATGTATTGCCGCAATGCAATCTCATTAAGTACCGTGGCTTATCTGCACCTGCTACCGATAACCTCTTATGTCACGCGTTTGGTGGAGCCGCGGTAGCTTAGTCCGTAGGGTGTTGGGTTCTTGACCGCAAGACTATGGTTTCGAGTCCGGCAACCAGCGGAATTACCACCCGCGAGTCCACCCGCGACCAATCGGTTTGAGAAGTTGGCGACGCTATATGGCCGAGCAGTTAATTGCGTCGTAAAGGAACCCAAGGTTCTTTTTCTGCTTCATGTGTTTGCTTCTCCCAATATATGTCTTGCGTTGTGCTGCCTCAATATATCGTTTTAATATGCACTCTGTTGGGCGCCGGAAGATATATATTCATGTGCGCAAAATGACGAACGCAGTCCATGCGCCCAAAATGCACATTCACTTCCACCACAGAGTACACAACCGAGAAACAATCGGCAGTAGGAGTGAGGGCCTTCCTCAATCTTGGCAGTCTCGTCTTATCCAGATGCATGCTCCTCGTATTAAAGTCTGATTGATAAACAACTTTTGTTGCCGTATTTATGTCGTGCTGTACTGCAAAATGCGTGATTTTTTTTTTAATTTAAAATTTCGTCCCAGTTGTTGCTGGGGTGGCTTTAGGAACCAGGGTTCTATTGCTAAGCAGAGCTTGTTGCGTGAACCCTCGCCCAACCACCCGATCCACGAATTCCTTTTCAACGGCAAAATTTTGATCGAAAGTTTAACGTGCCATCAATACACACACCGACACGGCCGCCCGGCAGCTCGTCTCCGGCCTTATCGGGCCAGCTGTCAACTCACACTCCCGGCTGGGGGCTAAGCGCGCGAAGCGACCCGAACCCTGTGTTGCCAGGACAGGGGAGACCAGCACAAGCCAGCGCTCTAACCAACTGAGCTACCGGGGTGGCATTTCAGGTTGCACGACGCGAATAAAGAAATCATATTTTAAAAGGAAAATATTTTCTTTAGTTAAAAATAGAACACATTTAATTAAAAATATGTATGGTATTACGTGGCAACTGTCCATTCTAAGCACAAATTAAGTTGTTATTAAAGTTGCTTCCGAGCTGGTCTGGCATAGAAATTGCTGTTAACCCTGCATTATTGCATGCATGACAGAAGTTTGATTCACATGGCGTCAGCGACGCAGCCAATTCATTTCGACTGAAAATGCCGAATAACGGTGTGCGAACATGGGCAAAGCTACGGTGGGGAATGAACGGGGTTGCTTCCCCAATCTTGCCAAGTTCCGCGTAAAGCCTTTGACAATGCATGATAATCGAACCGAAGTCCTCATGCGGGCACCTAAAATCCGTCTTAGCGCTTACGGGTTCCACAAAGTTTTTGCCGAATCTAAATCGAGCGTTCATGGTACGAAAAGCGCGATTTTTCATTTTGCGCCGGCACTGCAGAAAGTTCAGGATTGTCACCGAAATATTTTAGTAAACGTCTGCTCCTGTCAAAGCAATGCTTGTCACAGTCCTGGTGGCGTGTGTTCGCCGTGTATCGTAAAAGGCGTGAAGCCGAGCTTAGAACTGGCATCGCTCTGACTCCACCTCGGGTCCAGTCATTTGACTGTTCGGCAGCATGCATAATTGTTGGTTTTGTCACCTTGATAATCATGTACTGTTATTATATGCACACCTCGAGGAGCAGGGACTAATGTTGGTCGGCTGTACTGGTGGGAGGGGAAAGGGGAACCGTTAGTTTTTAGCTCAATATTTGCAATGCACTGCCGTAGTGCCACACATGATTAAATTCAGGGGATCCTGTCTCCTGTCCCACCCCCGATGGTCCGCCGCCCGTGTCAGTAAGGGACAGTGGGCCTGGACACTGCCATAAGCGGTGACATGTTCCGTATTTCCTATGCCTGGCTGATTAGAAGAAGTGCCAAACCATAAATTGAAGGTGGCAGAACCCCAGCCTTGCAGAATATCTGCGTATTTCCCTTCTCTTTATGAAAAAGATCGTCCCATGTGAACAGTGTCTTAATTCACTGTCGCTTATTAGAAGGACTTGCCACGACGCGCACAAAAAGCTGCCGGCCTCCAGGCTCGAACCGGCTACCTCCGAGTCGGCAAACCAACGCGCTACCAACTGCGCTACCAACACCAAACCGCTCGGCCCGCTTAAGTTAAATAGTGTCGATGGATATGACATGGGTCTAAATAACACCATTTTCCACAATAATAACATATTCATGTGAAAGTCTCCCATGATTATCGAAATACCATGAAACAAGCTTTCAGATGACGTATAACTTGCACCACTCACGTATACTTGTTAGTCAGGAACGTACGCGGAAAAGTACCATTTCTTGCTGTCGTGATAATCTGCTGAACCCAAATAAGCGCCCAGATGACGTCCCCGGCTGCCAATGAACATTGACAGGGGCCGATCTAACCCATCCTGCGCTAAAAATATCAGTTAAAATATTGGGTTTTTACTTCAATCTCAAATTTTGCAACTATAAAGCCTAAACTGATGTAGCCTAACCCAGGTGTTTGCTTCATGGAGAAAAATGCGTGTAAAACTTTTCTCATGCACACCTTAAATGACAATAATAGCAACTAAACCAACCCACCCTAACCCAGACAATGTCTTTCATTTGCCGTGCAAGCTCTACCTTTACCCCAGTTCAGTCTTCCATGGCACAGTGCCAGCCATGAACACATGGTGATGTGAACAGCTGATCCAGTGGCTACATAATTATCAATAAGCCAATGAAATCCATAAAAATGTCATAGAGCCATAACGTGTTAAAATTGATAAAAAGCCATGGTGGCCCATTTAGGGCACGCCTATACAACTATCTGGTAGCAACAATAAATGGTGATAATATAAGTTCCAGAGCTTTTTCAGCTAATGAATTCGGTATTGTTATCTTAAAAGGTGCTTATTTTTATTTTTGGGAAATTGTCTTGTGAAATACCGTGGCAATAAAGGTGACGTGGATGAATGGACCACTTATTTTCGGTAAAAATGAGAAACAAATGTGTGAATGTGTTTTTGACTTTAATCTTAAAAAGTCCTTCTAAAAAACCCAAACTAACCTAACCTAATCGAATCTATCCCCTTTTGTCTGCTTGATGGAGGCAAATGCGTGTTATTTTTTGCACTACTTTAAAGTACAATAATACCGAAAAGTTTCCAAAAATTCATCAATGTTTCTATTGGATTTCTTTTCTTCAGGAGTATCTTAGGTTAGGTTAGGTTAGGGTAGCCTGGGCTGGGTTCCTGTTCACTTTTGAGTATATCCAGAAAATAAATTGCTCCGCATTCCACTTATTTAATTTTTGGGATTTCTTTCCTTCAAATATAGGCTGTGCTAAGTCAGGTTAGGTTATGCTCCATTAAAAAAAAAAAAAAATTACTTTATGTTATACCAAAGCCCTTTACCAAAGCCCCTTTCTAACATTATTTTGTTCACAACCTGAAAAGTAAGCATTTGCACAGAAAATAAGTTGTTATATCATCTTAAGTCACCTTCATAAACATCTTATTCCAAGAAAAAAATTCCTCCAAAATCAAAAATACACTTTAAGAGAAATTTACCATCAATTCTGAGCAGCACAATACACCGCCCAAAACCATTGTCTTATAAATGAATTTTAGCCCCACAAAATAAGCTGCAACTGGCATAGCCCACTAAGCTTTTCAGTGTCAATGGCTGAATAATGATGCCATGAAATCATAATTAAGTTTCTTTGTTCAACAGCAATACCACATATGCCTTGCTAAGCCTGTCAGGTTTCATTTGTTGTCAAGCTCAGGTATGTTAGTTATTGTAGCTTGAGGGTGCACGAACTGCGTAAGTCACAGAGCAACCGTTATTTCAGGGGTGTATGCAGCGAGGTTGGCATGACGCTGACATAATTATAATACCATGGAGAAATGCATTTGGTATGAAGACACACCCACCTTGTACAGACTATGACTGGCTTGTGACTGGATTCGGAGGCTCTCTTAATACCAGAGAGACTTCTCTTTTTCACTGAAATCTTGCCTCACGACTGCACCGATCCGCACGCCATCGCATCCCAAACCAAAATGGCCGAAAGTTCGTAGTTGTTTCGTTAAGCAGCGTTAAGGTGGCAATGTTCCCGCCATTTTTCCACGCTGCTAATTTTAACTACCCAGTTTCTAACTGTGGGCAGCCACAGAGCGTTCAAACTACCGCCAAAAAAAAACAAAAAAACAACTTTAATAGTGCTAGATATAAGCAGTTGAATTATTATGGGCTGCTTGACATAACACCCATGGCTGCTATGATCAAGCATCCTCATTCTTGCAGCCTAGCATCTACAGGCTAGACTTAGCCTCTTCCAGCCGAATAGTACAAATGGTGCTTGTTATTGCTTGCATGGTGCTTGTTTCTAGCATTCTTAGCGAACAGCGTTGTTGGAAGCATCCATTTAGTATGCAATTAGCAGCAAAGGTGCTGATCATTTTTTACAGTGTATGGTTATTCAATGGAGATTGTTCATGCACGTGCCCGTAGAAAATGAAAGCAACTCTTCGGACCGTTTTTCAGGGTTGTGATCTTCATTTAGGGGTGTTGGTAGTTCACAGGTAGTTCAAATTGTGCGTCTGGAAAAACCAGAGATGCTATGTTCGACTTCTAGTGGTGTCCGCCCTTCCTGCCAGGGTGGGAGGCAAGCGACACGCTTATGACCTCAACTGCTGAGTGCGTCGTAAAACCACGCCCACCAATCGGCATTCAGATGATGCGAGGTACTGCGCGGATATTGGGTACCGGGAGGTCTGATCCTGGAATGGAATGTACGCAACTCCAGGTACCCAGAGGCCTCTGGGTGAAGGCTAAAGTTTCGGGGACCGGCAAGGTAGTGGTACAACTAAACAGCTGACCAGTTTATATGGTATTATAATGGGAGGGTGTACCATGTGAGGTAACACTATGGTAATAAGTGCTAGATAGTTATTTAGGGGGCATAGCTTTCGTGGTATGGTTTGGTGGTAAAAGGATGGTAGACAGTATCAAGTACGATGGTACAACCATGATAACGATTACTAGGGATAGCAATGGAGGTGGTATGATTGATGAGGGTTGGTAATAAAGGGGTGATAGATGGTACAAGGAGAAGTGTTACTATATTGGTAACTATTACTGGGTACTGGTACTGGTGTGCTTTGGTCCATTATGATAAGTATCATTTGGGGTAGTAGGCGGTATCAGGTTAAATAGTCTTGTAGTAAGCATGACCACAAGCCGTGGTAATTTGGTGGTAACTGCTACCAGGCTACCATAGTGAAGCACTAATAATTGGGTCATGTTGATGACCAGGGGAGGGTGGCACCGCGTGGTAAGAATTGACACCAATGCAGAACGAGGAGCTCCTGGTGGATTTCTGTTTTCAGCGTAGGCGCCGCGACCAGTTGGTGCCGTTTCGCGTCTGTTCGAGGTGTACGCGCCAGCAATCGCGATCAGATGGCAATTTCCAACTTGCCATGCGCAAGTTGGCCGCCTCTCAACTTTTCACTGAAAGCCATGGCCTGGACCGACAGCCATCTGCTCTCCGATACATCAAAGGGCGCGACTCGAACGGACTCTGAGTCTGCATTCGAAAAGCGCTTCCTGAGATCTGAACCGGTCTCCGGGCTGCATGACCGATGCAGTCGATGCGCCGCTAACCTCCAGAACTAGTCTCGGGCGTGTCTTCCCACTTCGACACCGCTTCACTGCCGGCCACCTCTCGCTCGCCGTCGCCGGCCGCGACAGCTGGCGTCCATTGAGCCGCCCCTTCACACACTGTCGCGCTAACGTATGGAGCGCTGGATGGAGCAGCCGGCGCCTCGCAGTTATTGCTCTCGTATGTTTGTCTCCGTGACGGCGCACTACGCGGTGTGACGCTGCCGTTCAGGTCGGATGAAGTCATCAAGTCGGGCCGGACGTCGCTATGCAGACTAGGACAGGGCCTCCTCCAACATGTTGATTAAGCGGGGTTCGCCCCGCCTAGTGCAGTGAAATTCCACATGATGGGGCGAAAAATCCCACACAGTCAAAAGGAGTTTCAGTTTTGGACGATGGTTTTATCCTAGTAAATACGGACATACAAAAACTTTCCCACGCCTGCCTATTTTACAGGGACACATTTCGATGCAATGGCAACCAGGGCGGATAAAGGGTGTGGCACTGAGGGTATGTCCCCCCTCCCCCCACATGGAAGGTGTTGTCCCTCCGGCCGAGAAAAGGCGCCCCTCTGAAAAGGTTCCAGTGTACCAGCTCGAATTTGTGTTATCCCAAGGCGCCCCTTGGAGTGAAAACGCACCCCCTGGTAAGAAAAACCTTTCGGGAAGGCCGAGTGCAACCCGCTCCTCAAATCTTTCAGTCGAACGCGCCCCTCCAGATGCTTTCGCAGTGGCGCCACTCCAAAGAAATGGCGCCCCTCCAGACAGGTGCCACCCATGACAATTGCTGAATCCACCCTGATTACAACATTACGCTTTCGCGGTTATGAACTCCGGCTGGTTATAAACTCATGCATTTTCATCTGTGGCTTCTCTTGCAAAGTTGACAACTTCCGTTGAACCACTAAAAGGAAAGCCGACAATCTGAAGATTAAAAAAACGATTTGTCCTGAACAGCAATGTGGGCAGCATAAATTAAAAACTAGCGATGAGAGCGACGTCCGAGCAGGTGATGACGGATTTCTTGGGAGAACTCTTAGTTATATCGAATATGGATGTCTGCTATCACAAGGGCTGCAAACAAGATATTTGATCTTGCTATTTCTATTACATTCAATGAATTGTACACACACGGGACCTTCGACACCTTCGAAATTATTTCGATATTTCAAGATTCGGATACCGTAGGATAAACCACGTTGAATGACACCCATATAATGCAAATTGAAGCCATGACGATGAAACGCGAGGACATTGAAAATTAAAACTATCCTTTGACCTTAAAGCTTGACCTGACCTGTCCCGAGTTGAAATGTTATTCGAGGGTTGCCCACGGACTATCTATTAATCGGAAGTTTTGGAAGAAAAGCAAAGAAACGTGTGGCGACCGAAGAAATGAGCTCAACCTTGGACTTTACTAATTAATGCGATTTCTGAACAATTTGCTAGACTACCTCACGGCATGTCGAATAACATCCACTTAGTGTGAATTGAAGACAAAGCACGAGGCGCGAGGACTTCGAACAGATTAACTTAACGTTCGATCTTACGATTTGACATTGACATGTCCCCGTTTGAAATGTTACTTGATGTTCACCACGGTCTATTGCTTGATACCAGACGTGGATTAAAGCGAAAACAATGCAAGGCGACCGAGTAATTGGTTTGACCTTTCACCTTTGAAATTAGTTAGATTTTGTAACATTATAGTATGGCACAAGCCAAGTTGAATGACACCTACTTGCTAAAAATTGGACCCATAAAGACGAACCGCGAGGGATTCGAAAAGAAATCAAACTACTCTTTAGCCTTGATGTTTGACCTTCCTTCACATATACCGGTTTCAAAATGTTATCCGAGGGTTCACTATAGGCTATCGCTTGTTAGTAAGACATAAAGACATAAGACATAAAAGATTAGTGCAACTATGAGCCACAAGGGCCCTTCTTGGTTGCACTCTGTACACTGAACCAGTTGCCCACCAAATCTGTTGATCAGTCCTCCCTGTAATACTGAAAAGCAAGCCCTCTATTCTTATAATGATTGTCTATGCTGCTTTTAATGATGTTCAATGTGCTGCTACTGACAATGTTTTCTGGCAGCTGGTTCCAGTGGTCCAGCTGCCAGAAGAAAGTTTGCCTTAACCTTGTTCTGCTGTGGTTAACTTTAATTTTAAATTTATGACCTCTAATTGCATCATTTCTGTTCAATTCAAAACATTTCCCCAACGTATCCCCTCTCCAGACCATGGACAAATTTAAAGACCTCGATGAGATCTCCTCTCAGCCTTCTATATCTAAGTGAAAACATATTCAATTTCTTCAATCTTTCCTCATATGCCAGGTTGCTTATGCCATTAACCATTTGTGTAGCCCTCTTTTGTACTCTCTCTAAAAGCCAACAATCTTTTTCATAGCTAGGAGACCAAGCTTGGATGCAGTATTCCAAATGTGACCTGACGTATGCACAGTAAAGCTTGCTGATCACTTCCTCACTTCTGTATGATACATTCCTACTTATTGCCCCGAGCATTATCGGTGCCTTCTTCCTGGCTTCCTTGGTCTGTTCTGATGCCCCCAGTTTTGTGTTTAGAATAACACCTAAATCCTTCTCCTGTTGAGTCACTGATAGCACTTGGCCACCCATCAAGTATGGAGCCTTCATATGCTGCTTACCTACATGCATGATTTTGCACTTATCAAAATTAAATTTCATTTGCCATTCTTCAAACCACTTCACAAGTTCGTCTAAGTCTTTTTGCAGCGAGATATGCTCATCTGGACCTGTTATTGCCCTAAAGACCTTCAAATCATCTGCAAATTTCAAAACTTTACTGCTTAGGCCACTTTCAATGTTATTTACAAATATAATGATCAGAAGTGGCCCCAGTACTGACCCCTGGGGGACTCCACTAAGAACATTTTGCCATGATGACTTTGTACCATTTAGCATCACTCTTTGCTGTCTATCTGAAAGCCACAACTCTATCCATTTTAAGATGCTACCTGCAATACCATGGGACTGAAGCTGTATCATTAACCGTTTATGGGGTACCTTGTCAAAGGCCTTACTAAAGTCAAGATATGCTACATCAACCTGATTTACCTGATGAAATTGTTCTGTGGCGAAGTTCAAAAAGTCCAAGAGGTTTGTTAGACACGATCGTCCTTTTCTAAACCCATGTTGAGTATCTTGAATCAATCTGCTTCCTTCCAGATAACTAACTATTCTATCCTTGATAATTGATTCTAGTACCTTGCAGACTAGGGATGTGAGACTTGCTGGCCTATAGTTTTCAACTTTCCCTCTTTCTCCTTTCTTGAAAATAGGAACATTTGCCCTTTTCCAATCGGTTGGAATTTCATTTTGTGCAACTGATCTACAAAATAGTGGATCGGGTAGGCCCTGGCTAACCCCTCCCCCCAAAAAGCGAGGCGACCGAAGAAATCAGCTTTAATTTTGGCCCATCGAGATTATTTCGAAGTATCACCTTTCTGATACCACACAACAAGCGATGTCGAATGACATCTATTTTCTGCAAATTGAAGCTATAGCGACGAAACGCGAGGTCATTGAAAGACTCGATAAAACATTTGACCTTGACATGTCTTGGTTTCAAATGCTACTCCAGTGTTAACCACTGGCGATCGTTTTATACCAGACTTGGATAGGTTCGAGCGAAAACGAGACAAAATTGAAGCGAATAGAGTATCAACGTGGCCTTTGCCCTTGAACAAAAATTTGCTTAGCTTGCCTTTCTTATATCTCAATGAGCCACTTCGAATGACGGCCAATTGATTGAAATTGAAGCAATAGCAACGGAACCTCGCTTTCAGCGATATTGCTTCAATATCGCCATCTACTAAATAGAGCCAGCCTTTGACCTTGAAGTCTGACCTTGACATGTGCTGGCTTGAGATGTTGCACGATGGCTCACCACCGACTATCGTTTGATACCAGATTTTGGTGAAAGCGAAAAAAAAGATGCAACCGAAGAAACCAGTTTGCGTTGGACTTTGACCGTTTAAGTGGTCATGTGAGACCTATGTAGTTGCTTCCAGCGTGTTCAGTACAAACAGAAGCATTCGTGTTAATCGATTCGAACGATCATCTAGTCGCTGAATGCCAATGCCAATAGAAATACGATTTCGTCGAATTCGTCGCTGAACACGAATACGAATGCGACGTTAGCTTGGCGTACATGCTTAAGGCTGCCCTTCCCTCCGTGGTCCTGAATATACCCAAAGACACCCAGTCACGTTTGTTCAAGACATATCAATATACTCGCATGGAAATACAACCTAAGACATATAGAGCCTTGTGGTAATGCAGATTTGTCGCCTCGCAAAGCACAATTTTCCACTTAAGAGAAAACACAAGACGGCCAAAGTTCATATTATTAACCCGTCCCGTCTCGGGGGGGGGGGAAAGCCTTCAACCGCCCCCCCCCCCTTAGCTTCTTCGCGGATAGAGGACGAACGGTGCGCGGCAGCACGCCCAAATTTGCCATACCTTTTTCCACATCAATTTGACATGCTGATTCAAAATTTTTAGGTCAGGTCATCTAGGGTCAACGAGTTAGTCAAGGTCAAGTGAGGTCACCTCCAAAAAAGTTCAACCAGTCGTCACGCTTTAACGGATGCAGACATTTTAATGAAACTTTCAGCGTTCGCTTATCTTTACGGATGCAACAAAACGCACAAGTTGAATTTTTCATTTTTTTCCCAGTTTTTGACTACATATAAATTTTGCGTATTTGCCAAATTGCATTTGAAATAGAGGATTCTGGCTAAAGTAGGCATTTTGTATTAGGAAAATTGACTTCCAACAACGTTTCTCGGTCTGCTCTACCCACTGGAAAATGAAAACTAAAGACAGCTTTAAAATTAAACATTTGGAAGAAAAAAAGACATTTTGATTTTTTTTTTTTTGGGGGGGGGGACAAATAATTATAGCCCTGATGGATTTCGCTGTCCCTTTCTTATTCCAAATAAACCTCTTTTTTATATCCCCAATATGAACTCCCCAAAGTCAAAAACATAATGTAAGTCGTGAATAGTGGTGGAAATCTAGCCCGTTGATTGGCTAAATCGACTTGTAGTGTTTTAAGTGATTTTCTTCCATAAGCTATTTCACTTTATAAATAATCAAATATATTTTTGCGGCGATCATACTTAGGCAGCTGAAGCTTGGGGGGAGGAGGACACGAAAACATTGAGGGGAACAAATCACTATTTTGCAGAAATTGTGGAAAGAAACATGTCCCCAACCCCCATCCCAATGGCTACACCCTTGGCCCATATACAGGACCGTGCCGACGCGTGATCCTCTCTGTTGCTTCAAGACGTGACATGCTATCAATTATACCTGGGACAACTAGACAAAGTGCAAGCAAGTCCATGTCTTTGATGCAAATTGACTCTAAAAGGACCGTTTTGCATAATCAGGCTACAGTAAGCTGAGAATTTGTTAGCTCGTGATTATTCACCCCCAGGAGTTGCATTCATGCGAGCTGTGCTGCATCCTGATGATATGCAAAATTGCCTGTGCCGCAATTTAATACAGGCTGTAATTTGAGTTCGTTTGATCTCTGTGCTGGTGTTAGCTGCATAAGAGGTAAAACGGTAATGCATAGTGCACAAAGCTTACTATTTGGCAATGCACCATGATGCATTAGACGTCGAGCTTGCTGTACTGACAACTGCATTGCGGCGCACCACTGCGCTACTTGCTCCCAGTTAAATGGGGCCATGGGCTTGGCACGGGACGGAGTGAGCCCTGTATCCCACAAAACAACCAACATCCATCTTAGTCTGCATGGCACCGTCGTTGATCACGACACGAGGCTCAGACAATTACCGCAGACAGTTTGCGACTTCCCTGATTAAAATAAAAACCCTTTATCTTGCAATTCACTAGGCTGTCTTGCCACGAGATTCTCAACTGCGCTCTGCATTCCCCTGCCGCGGCCACCAGATGCCACGTGAGACGCCGGCGGACATCTCCCCAGCCGCGGCCACCAGATGGCGCGAGACATCTCCCCATCTCCACCGGGCATCTCCCCAGCCGCGACCACCAGATGGGGCGAGACATCTCCCCATCTCGGCCGGACATCTCCCCTGCCGCGGCCACCAGATGCCACGTGAGACGCCGGCGGACATCTCCCCAGCCGCGGCCACCAGATGGCGCGAGACATCTCCCCATCTCCGCCGGACATCTCCCCAGCCGCGGCCACCAGATGCCACGTGAGACGCCGGCGGACATCTCCCCAGCCGCGGCCACCAGATGGCGCGAGACATCTCCCCATCTCCGCCGGACATCTCCCCAGCAGCGGCCACCAGATGCCACGTGAGACGCCGGCGGACATCTCCCCAGCCGCGGCCACCAGATGGCGCGAGACATCTCCCCATCTCCGCCGGACATCTCCCCAGCCGCGACCACCAGATGGGGCGAGACATCTCCCCATCTCGGCCGGACATCTCCCCAGCCGCGGCCACCAGATGGCGCGAGACATCTCCCCATCTCCGCTGGACATCTCCCCTGCCGCGGCCACCAGATGCCACGTGAGACACCGGCGGACATCTCCCCAGCCGCGGCCACCAGATGGCGCGAGACATCTCCCCATCTCCGCCGGACATCTCCCCAGCCGCGACCACCAGATGGGGCGAGACTTCTCCCCATCTCCACCGGACATCTTCCCAGCCGCGGCCACCAGATACCACGTGAAATGCCGCCGGATATCTCCCCAGCCGCGGCCACCAGATGGCGCGAGACATCTCCCCATCTCCACCGGACATCTCCCCAGCCGCGGCCACCAGATGGCGCGAGACATCTCTCCATCTCCACCGGATATCTTCCCAGCCACGGCCACCAGATGGCTCGTGAAATGCCGCCAGACATCTCCCCAGCCACGGCCACCAGATGGCACGAGACTTCTCCCCATCTCCACCGGACATCTTCCCAGCCGCGGCCACCAGATACCACGTGAAATGCCGCCGGATATCTCCCCAGCCGCGGCCACCAGATGGCGCGAGACATCTCCCCATCTCCACCGGACATCTCCCCAGCCGCGGCCACCAGATGGCGCGAGACATCTCCCCATCTCCGCCGGACATCTCCCCAGCAGCGGCCACCAGATGCCACGTGAGACGCCGGCGGAAATATCGGCACCACCACCCATTCCCAGCTGCCCAACTGAATCCTGATGCTCCGACCGTTCAGAGTTTTCCGTGGGATCGGAGCGTGCGCCAAAACAAGACCAATACAGGAGCCGCGGCTGCCACCCAAACAACACCTCGCATCTTGTAATCAGAGCACATCCACTATCCAGGTCGGCGTACGAGTCCCGGCGGTGGCGAAACCACACCGGCGCCGATATAGCCGCCATTTGCAGGCCGTTTGCGGTGTTTCCGGGTGGGCTGAAGCGGCGTTTGGAGCGGCACACTCAGAACGCTGCCAGGGAGCCCCCCCCCACCTCCCCCCGACTGTCAGGCCCCATCCGTGATGGTCACCAACGCGCGACATCACATAGAAACACAAGTCTCGTACCAGGCGTACCGCTTTCGTTTGTCGTTATATCCCTTGATGCAAATTTGCCTGGCGCTTCTGAGTGTAAATGGGATTTAATGTACATTTACAGATATGTGTTTATCGTCTTTGGGCAATAATAAACAGGAATAAAAAGATTTCATACTAAGGACATGGACACTGCATGACCAGATAAGATATGGTACATGCATGCCTCCTAGGAAAAGAGGAGCTGCGAAAGGGAAGACAAAGGGTGAAATATAGCGAAAAGCTATAAGTTGGGCTTAGGTCACTTCGACATGCTAAGACATTCAGAAGCATGTATTCAGATGGTGCCTTGACCCTCAAGCCTGCATAGCGCTTGTTTAGATTGGATGTGATGTAAGGTACATGCGAGCCGTGCTGAAATGAATTGGGACTAACGCTGCTCGCACTGCACAATCTGTCTCGATAAACTGGGAACGGGTCTTAAAAATTGCTTGAAGAAAATAAAATAATAAAATCCAGCAGATATTTTATCCCTTGGCACATGATACTATCACTATTCCTTGCAAATTTTACAAATTACGATTGCGATGATACGTGCTAAAGTGTGCCAGTATCTGCGAGAGACTATCACCGCTGCTGTGCCGCTCATTGGCACCGTCAACGTGCCAAGGGAAGTGATACTTACAATCGACAGAGCCCGCATCCTTTGGGCTGGCAGGCAATTAATGTTGCTGGGAAGTTCACAGATGATGACGAGGAATGTGGACTATATCTGGGTTAGAAGACGTCGGGCACATACGCAATACATTGCTACCATGGATATAATCGGGATATGAGGAGGTATATGGAGGCCATGGGCAAGATCGGGATACGAAGGCGATATAAATGGTAGGTCATGGGTAGGATCGGGGTACGAGGACTATGTAAATAGGAGGCCTTGGGTAGAATTTGAATATGATTTCAAGGAAAATTGGAGGTCACGGGTACGAACAAGATGTGACCATGAGCGAACGTGATGATGACAAACATGATGACCATGAGCGAACGTGAGCACGTACCAGTGCATGCTACTGAGTTCACAGGAAGCCATGGTGGAGGTAACGTTTCTTTTGTTCGTAGTCGTTTGAAGGAAGAAGGTTCCGTTTGCAGGCCGTATTTGATGTTTGGCACTTGTATTCCAGCAATGGTGTATACAGTGCTGTAGTACAGGTGCACAAAATGTTATGTCACATTTAATTACACATTTGTGGCATATGCGTCTGCCTCGCTTATGCTTGACCCGTATCATCTTGCATCACGAATTCCACATTTATGAAGCATAGTTTCATACCCAAATAATATGGAAACTATGCAAGTATGCTCTCCCAATGAAAGTGTTCGGATGCCTTCGGAAGTCAGCAATATGGAAATTATACGCCCCAAATTCCATGTCAGGAAATGTATTCTCCGATTGCAATGCATCTAAAAGTAATTTCCACGGAATCCAGAATTTGAAAGCATAAATCGAACCCTGATCTTGTCACATTTGTCTGGTTCATCCTCTCCACGGAGCTGGCAATGCCAGGAGGGCAGGGCTGACGTTGCAGATCACAACATAATTGTAGCTGCTGAGAGAGAAAGACGACTTAGAATTGCACTCTTGACATCAGGGCAGCGAGTAATGACAGTGACCTGTGGTCGGCATGTGTCGAACAGAGCTCGGCACGGTCGTCTGTTTGCTGGCTATTAGTAATGGAGCCCAACTTTGGGCTTGGGAACCGATATTTCAATGTGACATAAACACCTTGCGAAGGGCGCGATATCGGTGTCGTGGCACAGAAGGCGTCAGCTGTTGTTACTTACATGGGGTGACAGTGGATGTGCAACATAAGCAGCACGGCATGGAGTGATGAGGGTGGAGGTGAAACCGTCAGAAACAGATTAGTAACGAGGGGGCAGACATCTACTTAGAGGCTTCTGATTCAATGGAGTCTACACCAACTTCAACTACACCAGTTCCACGTTGAACTCGGAAAATATTAATGATGAGATAGGCGGAGGTTTCCCCTAAAAGGATGCAAATGATCTCGTTTCCGCGCGGCAATAGTTCCTAACCTACGCCAATCTAACCTAACATACCCTACTCTCGTTTCCGCCCGGCAACAGTTCCTAACCTACGCCAATCTAACCTAACTTACCGTACTCTCGTTCCCGCGCGCCCATGGTTCCTGGCCTAGCCAGGCCTCATCTACTTTCGTCTTCGCGCGCCTGTGCTTTCAATCCGCAACCAAATTCAGCCAATATTAATATCACCGTGAAAACATAGGATGGGCATCACGATAGTGGTGCAATTCTCCATCTCTTTGATGGGTTCCGAATGCCCACTGTAACCTAAGGTTTTTCCTCGGCATGTGGGATTACACTAAGCCAAATGTGTCAACATCCATCGGATGCATTCCAATTTAAACCACATTCGCGCTTTGAGGTTGTGTGCGGACATCCAATATCATTTGTACTATGTAAAAGTTAATTTGCCTAATATAAAGATTATAAAGGGAAACTTCGAAATGAGAATATGAAGCCCGGTCGGTTTACCCAACATAAGACCGTTCGTTTAGGATTCTAGGACAAATGTACGTATGGGAGATGTACGTAAGTGAATGTACTTAAGCAAATGTACGTAAGCGCGAATGTACGTGTGGCAATTGTACGTAAGCGCAGATGTACGTATGGCTAATATACGCAAGCGCAAATGTACGCATGGCAAATGTACGTGTGCGCAAATGTACGTATGCGCAAAAGTACGTAAGCGCAAATGTACGTATGTGCGAATGTACGTATGCGCAAATGTACGTAAGCGCAAACGTACGTAAAAGCAAAAGTACATAAGCGCAAAAGGACGTTAGCGCAAAAGTACGCAAGGGCAAAAGTACGTAAGTGCAAATGTACGTCCGCGTAACAGTACCTAAACGTAAAAAAATGCAAGAGGAAATGTACGCTTGAGCCAATGTACGTACATTTAGGCTTACGTGCCTTTGCGTTTGAGCACATGTCGTTGGGTGCATATGCCATACGTACATTTGCGCTTACGTACGTTTGCGCATACGTACATTTCCCCTTACGTAGATTTGCGCTCACGTACATTTGCGCATGCGTACATTCGCGCATACGTACATTTGCGCTTACGTACATTAACGCATACGTAATTTTGCACATACATACATTTGCCATACGTACATTTGCGTACGTACATCTGACATACGTACATTTGTTTCACGTACATTTGTCCGGTTACCTTCGTTTAGTGATGTAAACACTACACTAATGTGCAGCGAACTGTTCTTCTATATGACGAAATCCCATCTTGGAAAATAAATCATCTCATGCCTATGTGCACTTGCCTGTGTGCATATGTGATGGTACACACATATCATAGTTGAAAATTAAGAAAAAGAATCCCAATGGCAGCAAATAAGGCCCATAAAATATCACGACAGACCAAGAAGAACATGGCTAGCCAATGTTTACGCTACCTTCCTGAGCGAGGCACCGGGTGAGTATTTTCTTTACTATGTTGAGCCATTGCGTCAAACGGAATTATTCCTTGCCTTACAGGTGCCAGTTTCAGGGAAGGATTTACCGAGTTAGTCAATAATAGGCAGCTTGCCGTCTCCGTTAAGATTAAGTCGCGGATTGGCATATCCAGCATTACGTTGTGTGGGTGAAGATGCTATGTGGCTGTTAACCCGCGCCGTCTTTCCGGTCAAATCCTCCCACCCCGTCTCGAGAGGGGGGGGGGGGGGCGGTTGAAGACCCACTCTAAAATCCAAATTAAGCATCGCACGGAAACGAAAGCGGTGTCATCGGAAAGCGCTCTACGAGTAGGGTCCGGGTCCACCCTCCGAAACAATTTCCCCCCAAAAGTGACGTCACCAGGGGGGCTAGATTTTCACGACTTTTCAAGACTTGCATTATGTTTTTGACTCTGGGAGTTTATTTTGTGGAATATATGAGAAAAAACGTATTTCGAATGAGAAAAGGACAGCGAAATGGCCCACCACTATAATTTGTGTTGCCCCCCCCCCCCCACCCCACAGAATAAAAATGTTATTTTTTGGAAATTTCAAAACATTTTAGTTCAAGTTTTCTTTAATTTTCCTTTTCCAATGGGTAGAGCAGGCCGAGAAACGTTGTTGGAAGTGAACTTTCTCTACTGAAAAATGCTTACTTTAACCAGAATCCTCTATTTAAACTGCAATTTGGCAAATACGTAAAATGTATATGCAGTCAAAAACGAAAAAGAGACAAATTCAACTCGTACGTTTTATTGCATCCCTGAAGATAAGCAAACGCTGAAAGTTTAATTAAAATATCTGCATCCGTTAAAGTGTGACGACTGGTTGAACTCTTTTGGGGTGACCTCACTTGACCTTGAATAACTCGTTGACCCTAGATGACCTGACATAAAAAATTTGAATCAGCCTGTAAAATTGATGTGGAAAAAGGTATGCCAAATTTGGGCGCGCTGCCCTGCGCCGTTCGTCCGCTATACGCGAAAAAATATGAGAGGGGGGGGGGGCGGCGGTTGAAGACCTCCCCCGAGACGGGACGGGCTAATGTCGTCCTTTGGACACCCGTGTTTGGTCATTTAATGGCTCAGAATATCAGACACATGCAGCAGGAACTCAGAATTGTGGATACTTGTGACAAAAAATGACATATATCAGCATGAAGGTGTAGAATACCGCCACCAGGAGCAGGAAGCACACCAATAGGACATGCTAGATAATCTTAGGAGCAATGTTGGTTCCGGGGAGGGGTTCGGGCTCTTGAGGTGGTTGCTAATACCGTTAGAGTCGATGCTTCGTTGTACGCGATTCGCAGAATGGGGTGGTATGGTGGTGGCGGTGGCGGACCTGATTAACTTGTAATTATTGATGCATATATGTTGGAATGCCATCTGATTAACTAAGGCCTTGATGTATTATGTACATAAATTTCAGTGTGTGAGAAGCTAGCCGACTGCATCCACAAGACCCTGAGGCCTTTTACTGATATGTTTGTGTCCACTAATTGACGACTTTTTCTCCAAGCTACTGGTGATTAGTTGTAGACCAAAACATGTTCCAATAATGATATATGCCAAGGCTAACTACCGATGCAACTATGGTAATTGTAGACCATAAGTACGATCAGCGGCAGATAATTGCAGGTTCACTGTTGTAACTGGTAATTAGGGTAATACCTTTGGAGGGAATGACGGTGCACGTTATTTTTCTTCGTTCTGCTAAGCTTCGCAGTCCCTACAAAACACATGCAGAAATAGCCAACTGCAGCATCTGCTTGCTCTGTTTGCCCTCCAGTCAGAGACATGCCGATGCATGGGCAGGCAAAAGGTATTTTCCATCGATGGATGGAACAGCATAATGGTACAAATAGGCCCTCAGCTGGCTCCCATATGCTAAACCTCAAAACCACGACTTGGATGCCCGATCGTTGTCACGGGTGTTCGGCATTCGCCCATGTTATGCTTTGTGAATCCTATCTTCTACTGTTTGTAATCTTTCAGCCAACTATGAACCTCTCGTGACCTCAAGCTCGAGCAAACATAACAACCGAATTGTGCTTTGCATAAATCGAAAAAGACATGCGCTTAGCAACAATGTGTACATCCCGATGTACTCCCTCGTTTTTTATCCGTTACGTCAATGATAGTAATCAAGCGTTCACGCGAGCTCTTGCGGTTTGAAGTCAGTCTGCTTACCAAGATGGGTACCAAAGATCCCGGGTCCGACACTAGCACCACTCAGGACATTTCCCAATCCCGCGGCCCACCGGCGAAACAGTGTGGGCGGCGCCATTAGCCGTGAATGTGCATAAAGTGTGTCGTGAACCACCCAATAAACAAAGAAATCTGCTTACCAAGAGTGGTTCCGGGAGAGCTAAATGTGGTCAGGTATATTCCGCCAACTTGATGGTGCAGTGCATAATTTGAATTATCCAACAACTGTTTGAAGATTCGAGCGTAAGTTTTAGCATATTTGGAAGGTGTTCTGAGTATTACTGTCAAGGCGCGCCAGGCTGGAGCTTGGAGGATTGCCTCCCCATTTGCCCCTTTCTAGATCTCAGCTGTGTCTGTCTGTACGTGCATCTGATTGCGCGACAACCCCACACCCTGATGTCTTTTGACCCCGTCTCTGCAGATAGTTTTGATGGAGAAACGATTTTCCAGAAATATTCCAAGTCCGAAGTGAACGTCTTCGCGATTTTTAACGCTGGCATAATCCAGATGTTTCATGACTATTATTTCTATCGAATTTCCTCCCTTTTCCAGTCTACCAAGTCCGTCATTGCCAAGGCGTAGTATATTTGCACCAAGTGTATCGAAAGCATAAATCATGCTTGTTCACGATAGTACAATTATGCGTCAGAAAATTTGAAGTAGGATATATGAATGCAACATTTTATAATGCTTCCCTATATTCCAAAGAATAGCTCTTGTCTCGCCTATTACTTCCAGAACCACGGTGTTTTGGTTTCCTTGAAATATCTCTTCATTTACTCTAAAACGGGAACGAGCAGGTCCGGATTTGTTTGCTAATTACAGGAGCAAAATGGTCTAGAAATCTTCGCGATTGTCTAAATGTTTTGATTTCTGTGTCCGCCATTATCAAAATTGCCAAGGTTATATTTTGTGGACATGTGCTCACACACCGGCCATCGATGGCCTTTTCCCGGCCAAAGACGGCCGTTATCACCCATTCCATGTTATCACCCATTCCATGCCTCCAACAACTTAGTTCGCTTAGCAGGGGCATAGGTTTGTATCTTTTTGAGAGGGCACATGCTCTTCCAATTTTGAATATGCCCCTCCAAGAATCTCAAATTCTCCTCCAAAACACAGACATTCCCCAATAATGTATGCAATAGCAATCTGGTAATAGTTGTCAGTAAGTTAAGACAATCAATCGTTATGCGTATATGTATAGATCCAGGCATACATTTTGTGCTCCATAAATAGTTGGAAATTTTGGACTGGTATTTGGTAAGCAGCAACCACAGACTTTGTACACTCTCCAGTATCGCACAAAACATAACTAAGTACTATGTATATAAGCATGGAAGTGCTACCCAGCCACCAAAGTGCACGCTACATAAAAGTTAAATACTGCGAATGACTACAAAAATTGCCGCCACGGTAGCTCAGTTGGTTAGAGCGCTGGCCTGCACTGGTCTCCCCTGTCCTGGCAACGCGGGGTTCGAGCCGCTTCACGAGCTCGCGTTTAGTCCCCGGCTGGGAGGGTCAGTTGGCAGCTGGCCCGATAAGGCCGGGGACGAGCAACCGGGCGGCTGTGTCGGTGCATTGACGGCACGTTAAGCTTTCGGTCAAAATTCTGCCGTTGAACTGGAATTTATGAATCGGGTAGTAGGGCCAGGGTTCACGCAACAAGCTCTGCTTAGAGATAGGACCCTGGTTCATAAAGCCATCCCAGCAAGAATTCGGGTATTTTTAGTGGACGAAGTGTTCTGAACCCCAATAACGTACTACAGTTTAAATCCCTTTATTGTTCCCTTATTCAATCCTTGCTTCATATTTTCATCCACGAATATTCGCGATGGGAAAAGTGCACTGCTACTTATGCTAGCTAGCGACGGGGTTGTGATCTAGTGCCACAAATTATGGACAGAGCAAAGGCTGCCGCAACCGCCGAAACATCCGAGCGTGTTAAATCGCAACAACACGTTCCATTCGCAGACATATCAGCACGTAATAGTAAATCAATTGCAACACATCTCTGCCGTACCTTTCGGGGCTCGTTTACATTCGGTAGTATTACACATTTAATTCGATGACCGTCACTGGTCCAACACCATGTCACAGGAAGGAACATCAACCTCTGAATACCTCTGGTCCAAGCTACAACGCAGACATACATAGCAACGTTTATGGCAGAAGACAACGATAAATATACGGGTGCTCGCTGATCGATTGCATATGCAAAATTGCATAACATTATCTCTAGAAAGTTGAACATCTGTTTGAATGCACATTTGAACGCTAATTGAATGCCGGATATTGAAATGGGGTTGTTGTTTTATCGGTAAGCTTGTTTTGCGTGGCTAGGCTGCCGGAACTGATCTCAGTGTTGCTGAAATTGGGCTTCACCGCATAATGCCTGCATCTACACATATGCGAAACCCCAATGGACAGTGATGCATGGAAGTGTACGTTGTTGAAATGCCCGCAATTCTGCGAAATATCATTCAAGTAATCGATTCTTAGCTGTAGTCTCAGAATGAACAATTGCATTATGCAACGTATCTTTACTTTGGAAAAATAAAGCCCAGACCAGGCATGTGCTATGAATTCAAGTGTACCTATTCGGAATTGGAAATCCTGTTCCTCTATCAGGTACTGTTTTCCAGCAGCATTAGGCTATGTCACGACACCGACCGTGAGTTTGTGTTGGCGCTTACCGTACTAATTGCCGCCAGCACGGAAAGCGCAAGCACATACAGAACGAACAATGGGCCACGAACTACATTGCATTGGCATTACTGCAAATGCATGGGAATACAGAAAATACGCCTTTAGTGATATCCTGCTCCGGTGACGTCAATAACAACGTAGAACAGCTCGCTCTGCAAAGCAACATAGCTTTCTTCTGTGTGCTTCCTCAGCAGACCACTGCTCGGTGTGCATACCTTTGAATGCTCGCCACACCACCAACCCAGCTTCATCCATCTCCAGTTCATCGTCTCCATCGTCAATGAGGTGACGAATTTAAGGGCCGAAGTACATGCCTTCTTTGATCATAACGTCACTTTTATGTATTCATTATCATGGATCCTTTTTCTGGGGTGTTGGAGTGCTGACCTGTCATGCTTCAGTGTTTGAACAAGTTGTTTCCTGGAGACCAGTTGTGTGTGGAATGGAGGCAAAATTATCTCAGTTTTTGCTAGTGGTGCAAGAATAACGCGAATCCCTGGTGTGAGTGAATCCAGCAGTTGACATCCTGAACGCAATTAATGGTCCGGCCGTCTCGCTTATACAGCAAACACATAAACTCTGTGTAGCGAGGCCGCAACACATTGAGAATGAATCATTTTCCAAACTCCGGAAATCAGCCATTGATGTTCATCTTGACTGAGGCGGTTTATAATTCACGCAAGATTAAATGCTCGGACGGCTTCTTTGGAATTACTGAGTGCGCAATCCGTATTGACAGCATGATGCTTCCATTATGTGGCAGGACATGTTTAATGCTGCAGAAACCCGCGTCAATTTACAACGAATTTATGAATGCAGCTCATCCACCTCTTTCCCAATATCAGCAAAACTGGCCTCCTAGTGGCCAGAGATGATGCTTCAGATGATTCAGATTCTTGAGACGATTATACCTTTAGGCATGATCCCCTATCAGTGCTTTGACGCACCTTCAGACACGACACTCCTGTCCGTAGTCTGACAGGCGTACCTGTCCACCCGTTGGTGGACCTTCAAGACATGGTAATCCAGACATGGTGGTTCAACGCACTTGCACTGAAAGCGCCCCACCTCCATTATGTTTGGTGGAAACTTCCGATCAACTTCGCTTATAGCTTGCTGGATTATTATGTCCAGTTGGCTATTGGACCGTGCCTCCCAGCCTCAGTGATACACTTTCCGCTCAGTAATCACCCAGGGACCTTCGACGGGCCTGGTTTCAGAGGCGCCGGCTGGGTCCATGTGTTCATGGTGCGAGGTACAGTTGGCGTCACTACCCCCTCCAGCGGACCCGAGGTCTAGCGAGCGCACTGAGTGCTCTCGACGTCTGGCTAAACAGACCGTGACTATTCGGATACTTGGCATCCAAAAATATCTTCATTTACTCCCTGTACAGTTGACGGCTCGCATTGGTATTGCTCTTGAATATAACCAGTTTTGCCAGCCCCTTTCTTGCCGATGGCTACCGACACCAGTAGTCTTGGGAACTTGATTTTCGACATGTGTTGAACCTTGTGGTGGGGTGGGGGTGGGGGGGACATCACAATTAACAGACGTGCACAAGCCGGCGTTTGAGAGCATCTGACTCCCGGTTGATGTGTAGCACGATTCGGCTCCGATCTCACCTGTACTTCAACATCTCATCTTTGTATTCATCGGACCGCATGGTGGTCTACTCTGTCGATATTTTCGAACATCGGTCTGCTCATCCGTTGCTGTTCATGTTTTCGTTCGTTTCCTGTATTTAACCTCAGCATCTTGAAGAACCAAATGAATGCAATTAGTTTTTGAAATTTAAAATGTTCCGGCCGATGTCTGGGAGATGCTTTGCTATTTACGGCGCTGACCAGTTGCCTCCACGGGTGATCAGATATCTGCTTGGCTTTTTTGGCCCCCTGAACAGTGCACCTATTCACCTGTTCACCTGTTCCAAACTTGGCTATGTTCCTATAGACAGCAGACGTGGGTGTGCTACTGTGCTTAGGATATGCGACGATACACGCTTTACTCGGGTTGAAAATTGTTTTAAACACCGTAATGTCATACATTTTCGAGGATTCATAAGAGCCTCAGGGTCTATCCGGACCAATTCACAAAGAGAGGACACTAGAGGCCGAAATACCCCAATCAATGCTACTTCCTGAGGTCTGAGGAAGCCTACCGCACCGTACCTTCATGGCCAGCCTCATCAGTACCACACATTCGAAGAAAGGCACCGGACTCGACCGCCATTCACATTCACCACCAGCACACCGCCCATCCATAATCGTGCTCTAATACAACTACTAGCATTCACCTCGCTCTATCCACCCACATTCTCATTCCCGTGTTGCAACGCTTCGCAAACTAGTGAGATGGAGCTAACTGAGCTGTATTTTCAGACATAGTTTCGATTTCCTCTTTTTGTCAACTCGATGCTACATTTACATTTAATTAATCTTCAGTTACTTCGGAACACTCGAAAATAGCACTCTGACCACCTGCTAAGACTTCAGCAGACTTAACGAAAATTCCAACGTATATGTATGTCATCAGGTCGTGCGGGTTCAATTACATAAAAGTCTGCTATCATGTCCCGGACCTGCCAAGTACTCATCATGCCATGACTGATATAATTAATTCATACCGATGGAGTTTTGCGCTCGCAATTACAACTATATCCTTGTAGATGCCACATTTCAACACAGTCGGTCGGTTAATTTCAGAAACATGTTTCATGTTCCATGTTCCATATTCCATGTCCCATGTTTCCATCTTCATAAGCAAACAGCAAAGAGGTGGCAGTCATCGTCAAACAATTCCATTCCTCTTTTTTGTTTAAGTAATGGATAATTCCCCGGAGATAATAATGTTCCGGACGGCCAACATCCAAGGTAAGGCCATGATTCCAATAGTTGTCCTGACTTCCAAAGACAAAAACCATTCATGAAAAGCATTCACCAAAAGTTAACCTTCACTACCTAGGTATGCACCTAGGCAGTTATACACCAAGTCCAAGTTTGAAGACCAGCTGCTCCATAAAGCAAAGCTGTTGCGTCGGGTTCAATCTCTCAGTTGTGATAATTCCTTGGTGACAGCATTACCACGGTCATGTTAACACGCACCCTGGGGCCTCTGAAAATTATGCGCACAAGGTGGGGCGGATTCCGCCCCCTAAGATCTCGGCTCCTGTTAAAGCTGGAGCAACGAAATTTATAGGGTAGATGGATACGGTAGTGAAATCTATTGTGTACAAATTTCATCACCTTATATCAATATCTTTAAGGTCAAATAAGGCCAAAATATCAAGATTTTCTCGCTTTGCGTGGATTGGCTTGTCCTTTTTATGCATCGCTGTTATTTTGTTTAAGTGCTCCAAAATGGACGTCAATGATGTTTTAGACATTGCTAATGATGTAATACAGATTACAGACCCGGCATTTAACTTCAGGTCCCTTGTATAGCAACGCCTTATCAGGTCATTATCTCCTCTGGTTACCGGAACCGGGACGCCCGGCCGACTGCTCCGTTCGGCGGCTCCGCGCAATCGGCTTTGCAAAAAAAGGAGTGAAGTGCATGAATAAAGTATGGAAACGTTTAGGTACACAATGACAAACAGTAGTTTTCAGGATGTGTAGGGAGTAACAGGCAAAGTGACATCAATCGCATGGCAGTCTTTTGCATTTATGACAACATTCAAGTTGACCAAGTTTGGTTCCATTAGCCTGCCATGAACTTGACCTGACTTGACCTCGGTGACCTAACATGACTTTGAAGCAACACAACATAACAATATGCATCAAACAAGTCCCTAGTGTTGCCAAGAACACTTCCCTTTTGCCAATATACCGGAAGCGCATCAGCGCCGATTTTTGCGGTCTGGCGCTGAAAATGGTTTTGAATTTATCGGTCCCTAACTCGAAAAATTGTCAGCCGATTTTCGTTTTTCTTACCTTAAAGAACGCACTGGTCATTTCTAAGTAGGTGCACAAACAATGCGCGTATATCGGCCGGTAAAATCTGGCGTTATGTACGAAAAACGGGAGGGGTGGGCGGATTTCCCCCTTACAGGGCGCGTGCCAAAGCCTGTGGACGTTGCCTTGCGTGGTAGCGTTTTTTTTTTTCATCCACCAACAGGCATTAACAGGCTCATGGTCGACAACAGGCTTATGATATCTTCCATTTACAGACTTAACTGGATGGGCCTTTGTGGCTTTTATTCAGTCTCAGCAATTTATGACCTTCTGGCTTTATATTATATCTCAGTAGTATCTTGCGTTCTTCATCGTGACGTGATGATTTCTGTGCAAAGCCACCTCATTCGGCTGAGACTTTTAACGTCCACATCACTGGCCTCCTCTCTTGAACCGATAATCCCGATGTCACACTGCATCGAACTGAGCAACAAGGATTACGGCTGTTTAAATTATTCTTTCTTCAACAAAATGCTCTAGGTTTTGCTTTTGAGCTGATTTAATTTGTCTCCCTGTTTTTTGTTTGCGAAATGTACCAAGTGACATTCGTTTGAGTGTGGATGGTCAACAAAGCAACAGTATGGAAGGTCATTTAAGTGGCAGTACGGTTGGTCATCTGAGTGACAGTATAGCTGGTCATCTGAGTGGCAGTATGGAGTGACTGTTGGTCATCTGAGTGACAGCGGGCATCTGACACCCGTTGACCTTGCTGCCAGATCGTATGAAGCGCGTCCGATCGTTCCCTGCCGGCCGACTCGGACAGGTGCACCACCGACTTACCGAGTCGAACTGATCGACAGTGACACAGGTATGCCAGTCACATGTGTAGGCTTATGCAGGCAAATATTCCTGGTGCGTACCTACGTAGAACCAAAATAGCACCGTGGTAGCTTTACTCTGCAAGCCTTGCAAAAGCAAATAACTGGAGAGGCAGGCGATTTTTATCCTCGCAGCGGTCCCGCAGGCCTTCGGCAACGACACACATACTCATTGCCAATTACTTTTATGGGTGGAAGGCGCTCTTGCCAGATGACATTCACTATGCACATATATTCTCGTGCATGGTTTCCTGTCTGATTGTCCATAAAAGGCAATCACTCTTTGACTGTTCTCGCGGAGCTGAAAGCCTGGCAGCTTTTTCAAGAGGACTCCAAGTTCCGGTAAAACACATTGCCATGCTCCGCACTGTGGCACTCCAGGGACGGCCATTCGCAGCCGCAGATAATGGACTGCGCGAGGAGCATATGTTCTGAATGATCAGTGCTGATGTAAAATTCAAGAGCACTATGCAGTTGCACCTTCACGCACGTAATGCATGTAATGCATTTCAAATAATACACATTGACATTGACTTGAACTGACGACATCGATAGTGATAGCAGGAGTGCATATGGGCACATTTATTGATTACAGGTCCCTCGACAGCCATCAGAAACCAGGATTACACGGCTCTGAATGCACATGCAATTCAAAGCCATGGCGTGCGCCGGGAATTAGCAGTCCTCGACGAAGACTAACACATAGTGGAGACCCGTTGGAGAAGCTTAACTGCTCCTCCCGGATCGTTGAGAAAGGTGTCCCGTCGAGCACTAACGCGACGCGTTACGGTGTTATGGTTGCTGTGTTATCGCAGCACTCGGCCCGCCCGTAAAACCCCAAGAACCAATCAAACAACCAACAAGCCGCACTATTTTTAACCGCTTCATTATCGCGGCTGTGTTCAGCTACTTGTTTCGGTGAATTCCCTTCGCAAGATTTCGCAGTAATCCAATGATTGCATTTCTGCATCAAGGTAGAGTGATCAGTGATTTGACACAGTGCACTAGCTAAGCACGGCCAATAATATACTTCATCGTATACAACTGAATCATTATCCAGCAGTGGCATAACTAAGATTTGCGTCAGGGTGGGGGTGGGGGCAAGCAGATTTGATCGATATCGATCAACAACGGAGATCGAACGAGACCGGCTGAAAGGTGCTACATATGCTGGGGATCGATATTTACTATATTACTTGTGACATAGCACTGATTAGTGTCTCCTGATGTTTTTCTTTATAGTCTTGTTCCATTAAGATTATATGAGATGTGCCCCTTGTAGGCTTAGCCCAGATGTGCCCCTGTGGCCCTGTGGCTTTTTAAGCCCTAACACATTGTGACTTTTTGACTATATGGCTCTGAGAGATGTCAATTGAACTTCCCGGCTGTAGTATGTCGAATGCCTCAGCTTATACTTACCCTCAACGAAGGTGTGGGCGCGTATATAGCGTATTTCCGGCCAATCATGCTTCGCTCCTTTGCCTGTCTCTGGAGTAACACATCGCAACATTCTGCACCCGTCCGAGGCCTTAGCATGTAACAACTCAGCGGTTCCGGAAAATCTCACCTCGATTTCCTGCGCTTTCGTTCACGGAGTGAGAAAAGAAGATTGTACTCTTCAGTATCGAAGCAGCCGGCAGGAAGCCATTCACTGAGGTCGGGACAGCTTCAGCAATCTGTGCCTTGCGGGTTGAGTCGAAGAGTTCCGACTGGATGCATCGTGCAATGTTGCGGCATTTGCTACCATGTGATTGGAACATTTCATTGGCCACTTAAGTTTCTGCGGAACAAAGGTATTTCCGTGAAGAGTGGAGAGAAGTCTCGGTTATGCCTGCTTTTGAAGCCAGGTGAACAGGACCCATTGCACTAGACCCCATTACTCTGACCCCGTCACTATGCAAATCGATGGAGCAAATGGTGAATGTTCGATGTGGACATCATCTGAACGCAGGAAAACGTTGGCAAATTGTTAGCGTGCTTTCAGGAAATATCGTGGCATATACTGATATATTCTGACATTCTTGCTGCTGTGGTAAGGAACAACTTGAAGATGTGCTTTCTTACATCGAGAATACCTTCGACACCGCATAAAGATGGGCACAACATGACTAATGGAGTCGATGGGCCCCAAATAACTAAATAACTAGCACCGCAGGGAGTCGGGACGAACTGATAAAAATCCATCGATGTGGTCGTCTTGGTTCCCCAGCCATCTTTATTCGAAATTGCCTAGAAATTATTCGGTTCCACGTTCGCATCAGCAGCCGGTTTTGCGACTTGTTCCGGTACGGGAACGAGGTGCGCCAGGGTCAGTATACTCTTGATGTGCCCATGTTTGCTCTTGTGATGCCCTATATCGCCTGCACACTACCGCATCTATCGGAGCTCGCCTTTTGCCCACCACTTTGCAGCATCACCTGTAACGTCTGCATCTGCAATGCATGCCGACATTACAGGGGCAGCCTACGGCTTGCTGTTCCAGTTAGCGCTGGGTGCGGATTACGTCTATTTAACGGGAAAACGATTGCCATGCGCACTTGTCGGTGTCAGTGCTGTCCAAATATGAAAGTCGGGCTGCGTAGGTGAACAATTCTTACTAAGCCGATTGTTAGGCTTCTTGATGTTCTACTTAACTGTCGCTTATTGGCACATTGGCGCTATTTCAAAATGTTTCGTGACGAGGTTTTTGGAACACTGAATAACCTTAATACGCAATAATGCTCATATTTCAAATACGTGTTCAAATACGTCATAGTGCTCACAGGTGAATGTTGCTGCTGCTCCAGCGACCTTTGGTCTTTGCCAAATTGTCTATTGCTTGAGACGAAATGTAAGACCCTCAATATACCAGGAGGTGCTGAGTTTGAATCAAAAGTAGCGTTAGGAATTATGCTATATTACTCAACGTTTCGGCCAGGAGCCAGGACCATCGCCAGCCAGCCATCGTCAGGAGTGACTGCTGACGATGGCCCCTGGCCGAAACGTTGAGTAATATAGCATAATCCATAACGTTACTCTTGATGTGAACTCAGCACCTCCTGGTATATTGAAGGTCGTACATTTCATCTCACGTAATGTCTAAAACTCAGGAGCTCTTAAGAGCCATTCTTCGTCGTATTAACCAAATTGGCTATGCGTGTTTGTGTACGTGCTTGGTGTGGTGTGCGTTTACCACAAGCAGACGAGCGTTGGAAATTATTCGCAACGTGTTGCTGTGCATTGCTGGCGGCGATTTTCGCGCGTCACCTGCAGCGAGGCTTTTAGTAGAAATCAACCAACCGCACCTTGATGTGGGTCGTGAACTGCCTGGGATGTGTTGTGCATGCATGCAAGCTGCGGCAGTACCCGACAATCTGACGTTGTCTAATGTTTTCCCGATGACTAAGTTCATAGGGTGATGACAGTAGACACAAGCTGTGTGAGGATTCAATCCCTCTTCGGAGACAGTGACACACGATAGCGTGGGGAGATGCGCATGTCATCTTTGAAACTCCCCATGGAGACTGGCCTCTCCAGATATTAACATATCGCCCTCATGCCCGAGGAAAGGCGGCATCATTCCCAAAAACTTAGGCTAAAAGCATTGAAACTCATGCTAGTGTACCGGAACTATACGCCGATGTACATAGATGGTTAGAATACCGAGACTAGTGTTGGAAGTTCATTTGTGACGGATACTGCAACTCAAATGTTTTCTCCTCCGGCGTATGCACGATGTCCGTGCGTGCACATTGTACGTGGTCGCTCTCGACAACGCTCGGAGTTGCACTTAGTAAACGAATGCTACATCGCATGTTCACTACACGATGACTCGCGCAGTAGCCGTTGTTGCCGATAGGGTTTTACTCATCGAACCCAGCCGTGTTAGCTAATCTCACGGCGCTCACAATGACAGGTGAAGCAAGTGTCGTTCTGTTGGCTTCTAAACCAGATTGGAATTTGCATTGGCGAGGCAGCTGATGCCGCAGCGAAGCGCGTTTCCCAAAGTCCGTATAGAAGATGCAAAGATGCCGTACACGAGATGCCTTTTTCTTCCCGCAAGAGACAATTTTGTTCCAGACGTAAGGGGTGGCGATCTTATGAAGTGGCAGATCAACTGGGAGTCAATGGCGCAGAATGCGTTGAAGAGAAGTGAACACCGTCCTGGTGAATAGTCCGCATTATCACAGAAATCGACTCAACTGGGATGAACCATGAAGCTTGTGAATGACTCACCATGTAACACCCACTGCTACCTACCAAGTGGTAATCAAAGATCGAAGGCCGCCGTGCTGAAGGTGCCATGCTGCACCGTCAATTTAAGCACATACCGACTGCTTGTCCCTGATTTGTTCATGAGCGAATGAGCCACTTGTGACCGTGTTCAGTCTCGTTGCGGTAAGTATTGGGAGGTGAGTCAGCTTTTATTCAATCGTGACAGCTACTTCGTTTCTTTTCAGTAATCAATTGTTATGTGGTATATGCGCCTTATCAATCTGATCTCAGATTTGTGGTAAAATCAATATGGTTTAGCATGTGTCCCAAGCATAACGAATTCGATAATTGGCATGTCGCTCGGATATTTCGTCATTGCTGACGATGTCATGAGCGTTGCATCACTCATGCATTCGATGCGCTCCTGAGCCCGAATAGACGACCAACCAATCCATCCTCTCCTCTCCTCTCCTCTCCTCTCCTCTCCTCTCCTCCTCTCCTCTC
Source organism: Imbricaverruca yamaguchii (assembly GCA_034440575.1). Lineage (NCBI taxonomy): Eukaryota > Metazoa > Arthropoda > Thecostraca > Neoverrucidae > Imbricaverruca > Imbricaverruca yamaguchii. Next base: position 595,422 of record JAOTOL010001560.1, read on the forward strand.
CTCTCCTCCTCTCCTCTCCTCTCCTCTCCTCTCCTCTCCTCTCCTCTCCTCTCCTCTCCTCTCCTCTCCTCTCCTCCTCTCACACTCGCACTCGCACTCGTCCCGGTCCTCGTCTTCGCCCTCGCACTCGTCCCGGTCCTCGTCTTCGCCCTCGCACTCGTCCCGGTCCTCGTCTTCGTTCTCGCACTCGTCCTGGTCCTCGTCTTCGCCCTCGCACTCGTCCCGGTCCTCGTCTTCGCCCTCGCTCTCGTCCTCGCACTCGCCCCAGTCCTCGTCTTCGCCCTCGCACTCGTCCCGGTCCTCGTCTTCGCCCTCGCACTCCTCCCGGTCCTCGTCTTCACCCTCGCACTCGCACTCGCCCTCGTCCCGGTCCTTGTCTTCGCCCTCACACTCGCACTCGTCCTCGTCCCGGTCCCCGTCTTCGCCCTCGCACTCGTCCCGGTCCTCGTCTTCGCCCTCGCACTTGCACTCGTCCTCGTCCCGGTCCTCATCTTCGCACTCGCACTCGCACTCGCACTCGTCCTCGTCCCGGTCCTCGTCTTCGCCCTCAACATCGCCCTTGCCCTCGCACTCGCACTCGTCCACGCCCTCACCCTCGCCCTCACCCTCGCCCTCGCACTCGCACTCGCACTCGTCCTCGCCCTCAACATCCCCCTCGCCTTCGCACTCATCCTCGCCCTCAACATCGCCCTCGCCCTCGCACTCGTCCTCGCCCTCAACATCGCCCTCACCCTCGCACTCGCACTCGTCCTCGCCTTCAACATCGCCCTCGCCCTCGCCCTCGCCCTCACCGTCACCGTCACCGTCACCGTCACCGTCACCGTCACCGTCACCGTCACCGTCACCGTCACCGTCACCGTCACCGTCACCGTCACCGTCACCGTCACCGTCACCGTCACCCTTGTTCTTGCTCTCACTGTTGTTTCGTGCTCTTGCCTCGCTCTTCCCTCTTGTTTTGTCCCCAACAGGTTCCTACTACTATTATTTGGTCTCTCCATACTCTCTGCTCTCTACCCTTTCTGGTTCCCATCTGGTACCCCATCACTGCTCTGTTGTTTCCTCTTCCGTTCTCCTGCTAATACTTCCAACATTACTGAATAGAACAAGTGGCCGATCAGCCGAAGCACAATGGCCTTTGTTGGTGAATATGGATTCCGAGCGGCGCCCGCCTCTTCGCAGCAGTGTCGAAACTAGGCAAGGGTACAATGGGTGACACGGGTTTCTATTTCAAAGGAAAATCTCGCCGTGTAGATTGTAGATTGTAGTGTGTAGTAGTGTGGTACAGAAGCGGGCACAGTCCACTTCTACAAGTGGCTGATACTTGCCACCGCCAATCACAGTCTCAAAAAAGCCAATAACAATCCCGATGATACCTAATACACTTAGCAAGAAGGATGCCGATACAACTGCGCCTCAGTCGACATCTGAGCCTTCACACGCTTTCACAAAATCGGTGCACATACGCTGGAGCTCATGACCGATAGCATGTTCATTGCGGCGTTTGGCGGCGTGGGCACGGCATGCTCTAGCACCATGACCGGCTCTAGCTTGCAGAATGCGTGGCATAAGTGGCAGGCGAGTACGAGACTGCACAACATCATGATTAAGTGAGAAGTCATCGAGTGGAGCTGGTGTGCCATCGATGTGATGAATCAGAGTGCAGCCGACACAGGTCAGCATAGCAGACACAGGTCAGCATAGCAGACACAAGTCAGCATAGCAGACACAGATCAGTCTAGCAGGAACAGGTAAGCATAGCAAGTACAGGTCAGGATAGCAGGCACAGGTCAGCATAGCAGGTCAGCACGCTAGCGCTCAACAGTCCCAACTGCCTGTGTGATTCGGGGCGGAGACTGCCGAGTAATTTAGAATATTGTGCCAACAACACCTGAACCACTTGTTACCAAAGGCTCCGAGTTCGACACTCGCACCGCTCTGGACATTTCGCAATCCCGCGGCCCACCGACGAAACAATGTGTGTGTGTGTGTGTGTGTGTGTGTGTGTGTGTGTGTGTGTGTGTGTGTGTGTGTGTGTGTGTGTGTGTGTGTGTGTGTGTGTGTGTGTGTGTGCATGTGCCCAGAGGCGCAGCCAAGGGGGACGTGTCCGGTCCCCCAAATCAAACGATTAATTTTGATATCTGCACCACACAGAAACTTGCATTTTCGGCACACTTCAAGCACCGGGGCACACTTCAAGAATGTTAACATTTTCGGCACACTTCAAGAATGTTATTCGTCACATTTCTTCTGGTTAGGCTGCACCCTGAAAAAAAACCTTGGCTGCGCTGTGTGTGTGCTTTGGTGTATAAGGAAAAGGTGTTAAATACCGAAGCATATTTTGTGTTCAATCCCTTCTTTTTTGCCTCCTCTTTGGTTCGCACAATTTGTTTGCAGGAGCTCGTTAGTAGTCTGTGTCGAGAATGTTCAAAGTGGGGTTATCAAAATCGGCTAATGTTTTTATGTTGCCTTGATATGTGCCTAACAATTTAGCATAAAAAATTATATCACTGGGCAATCGGCATTTTTCTGAAAATGCGTCTGAAAAGTACTCTGTTTTAGACATTCGAAACCCTATTGACTGTGAACCAATCTAGATAAGTGGGCCAAATAATACCTTGTTTATTGTCTCGACGAGTTGAGTCGGTTGAAACAACTCATTATTGTCGAAAAAAATCGATAGATGCGAAAACATCGCATATTTTATGTCTTCTAATACATCAGCAAATGTCCATTTCGGGGCATACAAGGAACTCTGAGGTTTAAACACGTACAAATTATGATACAGCCGCGATTTCTGCACTTACCCATTTGAAGAATTCAGCATCACTCACTGGGAATATAAATATACACAAAGCCTCATACTTATTCGCTGTTTGAGCCACATAGCAACATGGCTGAGGGAAGATGCTTTGTACGCACGTGCAGCATATACCAAACGCCTGCCTATTTGTTGCATGTTGAGACATTCAGATAGCCTTTCCACATCACGTTCAGACGAAAATCAGATACGTTGGTGATACAAATGATTAAAATTCGCCGTGATTATTGAAATTCGCGGTAAACACCATGGGACCATCCATGGCTATTTTTCTCCCAAAGGGCCACATGTCAGACATCAATCAATGAACACCGGTATATCCAAGGTAAACATCGCGCGAAGGTGCGGAGCACAACTGACTTCACAACATAGAGTACCTCAGTTCTATCTTTCATGGAACTCAGTCGCTTTAGCACATTTTCCACGTCCCACTTGGTTGCTAGCATGAGCAAAAGCTGGCTATGCATGTAGCCAGCACGGATGTAGCCGTCCTTCCTCTCCTTCCCGTATACGGTTTTTTTACAGCTAGTGACACCTGTTTCACGCATCGTTCAACTGACTGACCGTGCACGGGAAACTGTGGAACTGACGTTGGCATGTCTACATAGCCATCACGCTCGGAGCTTGGCGTGTGGCACGTGAGGGCCGGTTCAAGCCGCCGTCCCAGAATATCAACTCCTGCAGACTCTTCGCGGTCTCATTTAGTCATGGAGTTCTCCTGGGACGGACGCTGGGGTCTCCACACTGATTTTTGCCGCGGATGCACCTGATACGTTCAACAGCGAACTGGCACTCTGCTCTATCATCACTACAAAGAAATGTCTGGAACACCATTTCGCTGTGAGCAATGCTCACGCGCGATGTTTGCCTTGGATATACCAGTGTTCATTGATTGATGTCTGACATGTGTCCCTTTGGGGAAAAATAGGCATCGATGGTCCCGTGGTGATCACGGCGAATTTCAGTAATCACGGCGAATTTTAATTATACTTACCACCAACGTATCTGATTTTCGTCTGAGCGTGATGTGGAAAGGCTATCTGAATGTTTTAGCATACAACCATATGTATTTGGCATTGATGCACATGCGTGCCAAGCAGCCTCCCTCAATCATGCTGCTATGTAGTTCAAACAGCGAATGAATATGAAACTTTGTCTTTATTTTTATACCCAGTGAGTGATGCTGAAATCTGCAAATGAGGAAGTGCAGAAACTACGGCTGTATCATGATTTTTACTTCTTTAAACCTGAGAGTTCCTGATATCCTCCGAAATGGACATTTGCCGGTGAATTAGAAGACAATAGATAGCCGATATTTACTTAACTTTCGATCATTCGACAGTATTGCTTGGTTTCAATCAACTCAGCTTGTCGAGACTATCAAAAAGAAGTACTATTTGACCGACTTATCTGGGTCAGTTCTCACAGCCAATCTGGCTGTGAGAACTGAAAAATAGCCGAAAACAGTCTTTTCAAAAGTATTTTGAGAAAAATGCCGATTGTCCAGTGGTCTAATTTTTATGCAAAATTGTTAGGTGCGTATGAAGGCAAAATAAAAACAGAAGCCGTTATTGATAACACCACCTTGCAAATTATCGATACAGGCTACTAGTTAGGCCATTGGTACATTCACTATGCTACTCATATTGATACTAGGGATGTCAATCCCGGGATCGGGATCCCGGGATCCCGGGATTGGTTCAATCCCGAATCCCGGGATTAAGAATCAGGTAATCCCGGGATGCCGCTGTTATTCAAAATGAACGTACTCAAGTCAATGACAGTTGTCAAATAGTTAAAAAATGAAATGGTATAAAAAGGTGGTAGTTACACGTGTGCTATAAATCCCTTACTTTGTGCTATAAATTTTTATATCATCGAAAAAGTGATATTAAAGCTCAACCTGGCCAAAACTAACTCACCTAATCCTGTGGGGCCCTAACTGGGGGCTCCGCCACCCAGACCCCCCGACATTGGCAAAAAACAAAATAGTGCGGGACCCGATAGCACGAAGTGAGTGAAATATAGGTAGACATAAAGTTATTCCCCTATAAAAATAATGGAATAATATATCCTTCGTTTAAATAAACCACACTGCCCCCCCCCCCCCCATCTCGCCCAATTTGAAACAAGCTCACAAGGTCACGCTCTTCCAACGCTATTCCGAAGTCGCCGCAGTAAGCGTGATAGCAGTGGAAATACACTTGACCTTGACAGCGCACGTTGCCAGGGGCGCAGCCACGATTTTCTCAAGGAGGGCAAGCTGATTTTGAAGGAAGGGCCAAACTTTTGCTCATGGGCTGTTCCAATGCAGAAAAGTGAAAACATCGGCCGCAAGGGAGGGACCAATGCCCCTTTGCCGCCCCGGGCCCTGGCTGCGCCTCTGGTCGTTGCCGCCGCCGCCGCCGGGGATTTACCGCCGCCGGGGATCAGTTGCCGGAAAAGCATCGCCGTACTGGCACGCGTCGTGACCTGTTCGTAGAGCAGATTGCATTTGCAGATTGGCATAGGGTTTGATGGTGAACATTAACGTTTATTAGTTTGTTTTCGATCTTTTGAGAAGCAGTGTCAGATTACGTGCCGTTTAAAGGAAGTGCGGTGTGGGAACATTTTCTATGTGAGCGTGGAGGACAAACCGCTAAATGTAAACGCTGCAACGAAGTTCTGAAGATAAGTGGTGGTTCAACAAAATGGCTGCATGTCCATTTGAAGACGAATCATCCGTACCTATGCGCGGGTAGTTCAACTGGAAGTGCAAGCGCATCCCAGTGCTCAAGTGAGGATCGAGGACCAGCAGAGAAAAAAAGAAAGACTATTGATAGCTACTTTCCAACATGTACGGAAGAAGGTTTGGATTCAAAATTGGTGAAGATGTGTGCCAGAGACGGCTTGCCATTCAGCGTGTTCTGCTCTTCCCCCGATCTCCGTGACCTGGCAGCATAGGGATTTAAAGACGTGCCAACCCACCACGACACCATTAAAAAGCGGGTGATGGGACATTGCTCGGGTCAAAATGGAAGTGAAATCAGAAATGAAAGACACACTAACCGGTGGTTCCAGATTCTCACTTACCATAGATGAGTACACCTCGCTGCGGAACCGGCGTTACATGAGTATTAACATGCACTGTGAGGAGCAAGTATGGGGCTTGGGCGTCATTCGGTGCCATGGTTCCATTTCAGCCGAAAAATGCGTCGAGCTTCTGAAAGAAAAGCTAGCCGAGTTCGGCTTGGATCTTCAGCACGTGATGGCAGTTACCAGTGACGGGGCATCCGTCATGGTCAAATTCGGCAAACAGCTGCCATGTGAGCATCAGCTGTGCTTGGCGCACGGTATCCACTTGGCGGTAGTCGACGTACTGTACACGGACATAGCACACCGCAGTGGTGGTGGTGACTCAGACGATAGCGCCGGCGAAGACGCGGAAGGGGAGTCGGACATCAGCGAGTTTTCCGAACTTCGAGGTTCCAAATTAGATGTGGTGAAAAAGGTACGAAAAATCGTACGATTGTTCAGGAAATCCCCAGTAAAAAATGAGAAACTACAAAAATACGTAGTTGAAGAGAAAGGAAAGGAAATGATGTTGATAATAGACTGCAAAACAAGATGGAACAGCCTGCATTCGATGCTCGAGCGTTTTGTCGTACTGACAGCCGTTCATAAAGCTCTGATTGACATCGGAGAGAAAACCGTGAAAATGGTGGAAGAATTGGAAATGGATCTGATACAGGAGATGGTAAGATGCCTGAGCATACTAAAGCTAGGAGCTGAATCGGTGTGTCGACGTGAGTGTGGCTTGTTAGAAGCCGAGGCCGCTTTACGGTTCATGCTGACCTCACTGTCACAGAAATCCAGTGACATAGCTCAAAGCTTTTCTGAAGCTTTGATTCGTCGGATCAAACAGCGACGGTCGAGTGCGGCGGCGGTGCTCCAATCGCTTTACACTTGCATGCGAGACACTGACGTAGATTTCAAGCATATCTTCCCCCGTGCCACAAAAAGGGAAGTCCAAGACTTCGTCACGTCAACCCTCGAAAGACTTGGTGAAGCATGCACCGAGCCGGAAGACCAAGCTCGCAACCACGATTCTGACTCAGATGTGGATCAGCCACCTCCACCACCATCTCTACAGCAACAGCTGCAGATGGCGCTAGAGAAAGTCTCAAAGGGTACAGTGCCAGTCACACCGGAGGGTCTAGGGCAAAGCCAACTGTCGAAGGCTGTGAGGAAAGAGCTAGACACAATAACAATTTCTGGCCGTGGCAGGCTCACGGAAATGGTCTATCAGTGGCTCAAAACGATTGTCCCCACGAGCGTAGAGTCCGAGAGAGTGTTTTCTACTGTAGGACATGTGGTTTCGAAGGTCCGTTCACGTTTAAATGATGAAACAATCGATGCGCTTGTGTTCCTGAAGTGTCGTTATCGGTAATAAACGTTCTGTTCTAAGGACTCAATACTTATTTCAGCGTGATACAGGATCCAGTTGGTATGTTTGGATTTAAATTATGCTAAACGAGTAAACAAAATGATTTGCGGACGAAGTTTCGGAAGTTACAAACATTATTGTGCTTCAATATGATAAAGTTTTGTGACACTTTCAGTTGTTGTTATTGTGGTCAATATAGGTTTTGTATCTTACATTTTGCAGAACTAATTTAAGAATTGGAAGCTAACCAATGCAACAGAACGCCAACGCTCTTCAACCGCAGCATGTAAAATAGGTATATAGGAGGTTGCAGTGATACCATTTCCTTTAATATATGCTGCGGTATAATATATGCTTTAATATATCTTTATTTTCAACTGAACTGCAATCCCGGGATCCCGGGATATCCCGGGATTGAAATTTTTTAATCCTGGGATTCCGAGATTGGCAAATTTTGACATCCCTAATTGATACATGCTGACGTTTCACAGTTCTTCTTCTATCTTTAGATGTTAAAATCAAAATAGGTAAGACATGCTTCACTCTTCATAAGATTCCACTTATCATAACATTGCTCATGCTCATGCTCTCCGGTTCAAACTGTAAGTTAAAGTTATACAAGGACAGACATAGGCAAATAGAGCACATTCCTTCCGTGGCGTTTCAGACATGACTAGGTCAACTAACCATGAGCACTTTGCACCAGTTCAGCGCCAGTGCTGCCCATCGGCGAGGGTGTCACGTGAGACATAAAGACATAAAAGATTAGTGCAACTATGAGCCACAAGGGTCCTTCTTGGTTGCACTGTGCACACTGAACCAGTTGCCCACCAAATATGTCGATCAGCCCTCCCTGTAATACTGAAAAGCAAGCCCTCTATTCTTATAATGATTGTCTATGCTGTTTTTAAAGACGTTCAATGTGCTGCTATTGACAATGGTTTATGGCGGCTGGTTCCAGTGTTCTACTACCCTGGTGGTGAAGAAAGACTGTCTTAACCTTGTTCTGCTGTGGTTAACTTTAATTTTAAATTGATGACCTCTAATTGCATTATTTCTGTTAAATTCAAGCATTTCCCCAAGATATCCCCTCTCCAGACCATGGACAAATTTAAAGACTTCGATGAGATCTCCTCTCAGCCTTCTATATCTAAGTGAAAACATACTCAATTTCTTCAGTCTTTCCTCATATGCCAGGTTGCTTATACCATTAACCGTGTTTGTAGCCCTCTTTTGTACTCTCTCTACAAGCCAGCAATCTTTTTCATAGCTAGGAGACCAAGCTTGGATGCAATATTCCAAATGTGGCCTGACATATGCACAGTAAAGCTTCCCGATGACTTCCTCACTTCTGTATGATACATTCCTATTTATTTCCTCAAGCATTCTCAGTGCCTTTTTCCTGGCCTCCTTGGTCTGTTCTGATGCCCCCAATTTTGCGTTTAGAATAACACTTAAATCCTTCTCATGTTGAGTCACTGATAGCACTTGGCTACACATCAATTATGGAGCCTTCATATGCTACTTACCAACATGCATGATTTTGCACTTATCGAAATTAAATTAAATTTGCGATTCTTCGGACCACTTCACAAGTTCGTCTAAGTTTTTTTTTGCAGCGAGATATGCTCACTTTGACCTGCTATTGCCCTAAAGACTTTCAAATCATCCGCAAATTTCAAAACCTTACTGCTTAGGCCACTTTCAATGTCATTTACAAATATAATGAACCCAGTGGCCCCAGTACTGACCCCCGGGGGACTCCACCAAGAACATTTTGCCATGCTGACTTTGTACCATTTAGCATCACTCTTTGTTGTCTATCTGAAAGCCACAACTCTATCCATTTTGAGACTGCCACGTGAGACTGTCACGTGATACTGTCTCTGTTTGTCGGCACTGGGCGCGTATTTCCTGGCGTGTGACGCTTGCAGCACCAGTATCTGTCGACGGCCGCGCTTTGTCGCTATTATCTCGGCGGGGTTTGTCAGGTGGTCTCTCGTGAGACTGTGTCCCGTGCTCTTCCAGCGCGTGGTCCTTGGGACAGGCGAACTGAGCCGCTTCTTCGGGCGCTCCGTTTGGAAAATGCGGTAATGTTGTTGTTATGCAACCAATGCAGATAGAATCAGAGCACTCACAATATCTGGTGGTGGTGGTGGGAAAGAGGGAAGCTTTGAAATTTGTAAATTGCATTGATTCTCTGAAGACAGTCCGTTGCGCATTTTTGCTGGTGGTGGCCAGCAGGCTAGCAGGCTGGCAACATTCTTGTTCATTTAGTAGATCAGTAGATTCAGTAGATTCAGTTTGTCTCAGGAGACTTAATCTCCAGGTCTGGAGGTCTGGAGGTGCTTGTCTTCGGAGACATTGTCTCCAGGTCTCCAGGTCTGAAGGCGTTTGTTTCTGGAGGCGTTGCAGGTGACATATACGGCGACCATTCCCCTCATTGCACGCTCATCTACTTTTATTGCTGAGTTAATTTGGTTCTTGTGGTCTACAATAAGTTCATTTGCGTCCTCGGCGGATGTCTTGGTATTACATTTTATTGTCGATTGCAATATTGACATTCATTGCTAACTTCATTGAATACACCATTGACGTCTTTCCAAGAGATGATAAGCTTAGAGTCGCTACTTAGTAACATTATATTTACCCGTCCACCCATGTAGAAGTTGGCGAGCAACCGCTCCAAATGTGACCTCACTTGTACGTCATCGCTTTGACAATGAAGCTGTCGTCCGGTGCTGGAATTAGCTCTTCCTTTGTGCACGCCTTGTGAAGCTTTTCTGGGAGTTCCTCACACAGGTTGATAGGTGGCAGATGGGGATGATCATAGACGTGATCTACGATGATCTTGATGGTTGTGTGCATTGGGACTCCGGTGAAAAGCTTCTCGGAGTCGGTTCACGCGAGAAGGCTGGTTGGTTTCTCTGTTTTTACTATGTCTAAGAATTCGTTGATGGATTTTAGGCTATGCTCGGATTGCAAGCGTGGTGCTCAAAATGTCTATTCTGTCGTTTCGCGGGGGCATGCATTGGCGTAGGTATGTGTGAAATTATCGGTCAAAGTAGATGTCCAAGCTTTCGCGTTTTGGCACTTCCACATAAGTAACTAGGTAAGAATGCACCGGCCATTTTGCTGAATTGTGCAACACCGATAATTGCATTTGCTATTGCGATTGACTTTTTTACTTTTACCTTTGCTTCCGTGGAGTCTCTTTGTATGCACATGAACTTTCTTGTCGGATGAGATGGTTTGCGATTTTGATACCTAATCTTTTTTATTCAGGATAAGGCAAACGTGGGGCATTCGGCCGTACCCTATATAACGACGCGGTCATCCTCTCAATGCACTTTTGCCACCTCTATTTCAATTTCTGATGTCAAAATGTCGATTCTACTACTTCCTATTGCACTGCATTTTACTCGACCAATCTTGTTTAAAAAAGCTGGGTCAACAGTAATCTTGTTTTGCCCTTGGAGGCTTAGCAGATTGGTATGCAGTTGAAATGATCCCAAGTTCTCTTTCTGTCAATGATATTCGGTTTGCTCTAGTAATGACAATTTAGCTCCTGCTTCAGTATCTGTTTTTGCTCATCGGTCAGTTATGTCGATGACAGCTTGACAAATCCATCTTTAGCTCTGGGAAGTTTCATTTTTCCTTCATATAAGTTGGGCAGCTTCTCAACACGCTCCGTGGCAGATGGCTGATCGCTATACGGTAGGCTGTGGGGCGGGTGTGGGTCGGGTGAGGGTCGGGTGTGGGGCGGGTGTGGGTCGGGTGTGGGTCGGGTGTGGGTCGGGTGTGGGTCGGGTATGGGTCGGGTGTGGGTCGGGTGTGGGTCGGGTATGGGCGGGTAGGAATGGGTGTGGGGCGGGTGTGGGTCGGGTGTGGGTCGGGTGTGGGTTGGGTGTGGGTTGGGTGTGGGTCGGGTGTGGGTCGGGTATGGGTAAGGTGTGGGCGGGTGTGGGTCGGGTGTGGGTCGGGTGTGGATCGGGTGTGGGTCGGGCATGGTGGGTAAGGTGTGGGCGGGTGTGGGTCGGGTGTGGGTCGGGTGTGGGTCGGGTGTGGGTCGGGTGTGGGTCGGGTGTGGGTCGGGTGTGGGTCGGGTGTGGGTCGGGTGTGGGTCGGGTGTGGGGCGGGTGTGGGTCGGGTGTGGGTCGGGTGTGGGTCGGGTGTGGGTCGGTGTGGGGCGGGTGTGAGGCGGGTGTGGGTCGGGTGTGGGTCGGGTGTGGGTCGGGTGTGAGTGGGTGTGAGTGGGTGTGGGTCGGGTATGGGTCGGGTATGGGTCGGGTGTTGGGCGGGTGTGGGTCGGTGTGGGGCGGGTGTGAGGCGGGTGTGGGTCGGGTGTGGGTCGGGTGTGTGTCGGGTGTGGGTCGGGTGTGGGGCGGGTGTAGGGCGGGTGTGGGGTGGGTATGAGTGGTGTGGGGAGGGTGTAGGGCGGGTATGAGTGGGTGTGGGGCGGGTGTGGGGCGGGTGTGGGGCGGGTGTGGGTTGGGTGTGGGGCGGGTGTGGGTCGGTTGTGGGGCGGGTGTGGGGCGGGTGTGGGTCGGGTGTGAGGCGGGTGTGGGTCGGGTGTGGGGCGGGTGTGGGTCGGGTGTGGGGCGGGTATGAGTGGATGTGGGGAGGGTGTGGGGCGGGTATGAGTGGGTGTGGGGAGGGTGTGGGGCGAATGAGGGGTGAATGTGGTAGTGAACGGGTGAACGTCGTGTCAATCGCAAACGGAACGTCCTAAGAGTGATCGGGAAACGCGTCTGTTGCAGACGGTGAGTTCTGTCGAGTGGTAGGTAGTGCGTTGTTTAACGTTCGCCTCAGCTGGTGACCATGCTGCTCAGGTCATAGGTGACTCCATGAATTCGAACTTGTTAAATTCCAGGAGCTGAGAACTGCCCGATACCCGACCAAGCCCTCCTAAAACGCATTATCCAGTTCGCTGTGAGTTGATTGACACTGACACACGATGCACCTTGATGCACATATCACGGGTCAGGTCAGGTCAGCATGCTGGCCCCATCTTCGGTACATCGAAAATAACTCTAAGCTTCAAATTGTAGCGTGTTTGGATACTCAAACAAGTGAGGTTACCCACGCTTGAGTCACGCTTTGTGTGATGCTCATGTGTGCTGGTCGCCTACTGGTGTGAGGTTCCACATCGACATCGGCACAACAGTGCAGATACAGTGTTTATGACGCCCGGATGGAACCGCTATCTGTTCGACCCGAACAAAGGTAGCTGGAATATTCACAGCATCCATCATTTTCGCCGGTAGCTCTGAGGCGGGATGAACGATGGTGCTTCTCTGGGTATCTCCTCGCATTGCAGAGCCAATCGGTCACCGTCGAGCCGTAACCGTGCTGCTGGCGCGATGGAAACGGAGCGATCTCGTGCGATGGAAACGGAGCGATCTCGTCAGCAGGCAGATGGTTGGACTTCTCCGGGCATGTTCGCCTGCCCGCTGCAACACATCGCACAGCGAAACTGCGCTTCCGGACACCTATATCGGCGTGACGGTTTCTTCGCTTCTGCGGTGGATACGGCCACGTGCTGGAAGCCAGAGAGCCACGTCCTTAGTCGAGTAGCAGCGCACTTACACTTTACTACAAGCAAACTGACATACACACAGCACACTATGCACGACATTCCGTGTCGTGCGTGCATACACTCCGTACACGACACGGAGACACTCCGTACACTCCGTATACTCCGTACACGACACGGAGACACTCCGTACACTCCGTACATTCCGTACACTCCGTACACGACACGGAGACACTCCGTACACTCCGTACACTACCGAGTCACCGGAAATGAAGCCCAGCACGGCGGTGTTGGCCAACGTTTCGGACAGACACAATGATTCGTCACATGACAATGAGATACAACGGCGTGACATCGACAGATCGTAGTGTGAAGGGCGTGCACCACGTCGGCAGTGTCGGACCGGACTGGGTTGTGCGTTCTGACGTCACATGCGTTCTGACGTCATATGCGTTCTGACGTCATATGCGTTCTGACGTCATATGCGTTCTGACTGCCGCTCGCTGGTCCGTTGATCGATGTTTTTTGTTTTGTTTTATCGTTGGTTCATTGGTTTGCATTGGCTGCTTAGTTGATGGCGCACACGCGCGATTTGATTGTCCTTCGTCGTCTTCTCATCAGGTTCTGGTTGGTAAACAACACCCCAGGCAGGGCTTGCAGGAACTGTCGAACATCATGCAGTTGGGCGCTTCTCTTTTGTTTTCGTATAGAAGTGAAGTGGAAACAAATCGAAGGGAGGGTGATCCTTGTTGTGCAACGCATGTAGCTAGTACTGACATTCCAGCGGGGCTTGCGACAGAAGCACAGCCGTTCTTCCCTAATTGTTTATGTGTTTTTCAACTAGCATTGTATCCACCAGAAGAAATGACTTAGCAAATGAACCTTGCCACCCACCACCCACAATCTGAGATAGCTCCTGTGGTCGTCCCAACGGGCTGAAAATCGGCACTGAAGTCGGCACCAGTGCTACTCGCTGTAAGGCTGGTCGGATGTTGTGATCCGCAGCCACTAAGTGTTGATATATCATCAGCTATCTCGGATCACGCACGATGATTATCGGATGTCATGCCCCATGTTCATCATGCCACCACTGAGTGGTGGTGTACCACCAGCTATCTCGGATCAAGCACGCTAAGTATCGGATGTGGTGACCCACAGTCACTCAGTGTCGATATACCACCAGGGTATCTCGGACCAAGTACGTTAAGTATCGGATGTGGTGACCCACAGTCACTCAGTGTTGCTATACCACCAGGGTATCTCGGACCAAGTACGTTGAGTATCGGATGTGGTGACCCACAGTCACTCAGTGTTGATATACCACCAGGGTATCTCGGACCAAGTACGCTAAGTATCGGATGTTCTGACCCACAGTCACTGAGTGTTGGCATACCACCAGGGTATCTCGGACCAAGTACGCTAAGTATCGAATGCGGTGACCCACAGTCACTCCGTGTTGATATGCCATCAGCTATCTCGGGTCAAGCACGCTAAATATCGGATGTGGTGACCCACAGTCACTCCGTGTTGATATACCACCAGGGTATATCGGGTCAAGCACGCTAAGTATCGGATGTCATGACCCGCAGCCACTCAGTGTCGATATACCACCAGCTATCTCGAATCAAGTACGCTAAGTATCGGATGTCGTGACCCTCAACCACTGAGTGTTGGTATACCACCAGCTATCTCGGGTCAAGCACGCTAAGTATCGGATGTTCTGACCCACAGCCACTGGGTGTTGGCATACCACCAGCTATCCCGGGTCAAGCACGCTAAGTATCGGATGTCATGCCCCATGTTCATCATGCCACTGGGTGTTGATGTATCGCCAGCCATCTCGGATCGAACACGCTAAGTGCGAGGAAAAACCCATGCAGCGACTGCATATACTGCGACGCTAAGATCGGCGACACCATGCAACTCCATGGCAAGCTGCTCCCAACGGCGCAGCGATATCGTGTGCTGTGTCGATTTGCTTTAGGAGAGAACCTATTGTCCACTATCGGTGCGGGTCGGAAAGGAAAACAGCGAGTGGATGCTCATATGTGGCTGCACAGAAACAGATGGTTTGGCATTGGCCAGATCGCACTGCCAATGACTTCCCTGCTAGCTACAATATCCAGTGACTTCCCTGCCAGCTACAATATCCAATGACTTCCCTGCTAGCTACAATATCCAATGACTTCCCTGCCAGCTACAACATCCAATGACTTCCCTGCTAGCTACAATATCCAGTGACTTCCCTGGCAGCTACAACATCCAATGACTTCCCTGCTAGCTACAACATCCAATGATTTCCTGCTAGCTACAATATACAACGACTTCTCTGCCAGCTACAACATCCAGTGACTTCCCTGCCAGCTACAACATCCAATGACTTCCCTGCCAGCTACAACATCCAATGACTTCCCTGCCAGCTACAACATCCAATGACTTCCCTGCCAGCTACAACATCCAATGACTTCCCTGCCAGCTACAACATCCAATGACTTCCCTGCCAGCTACAACATCCAATGACTTCCCTGCCAGCTACAATATCAGCGAGTACAGTCTGGTGACCGTGCTTGTTTTGTTTGTTGTTTGTTGTTCTGGTGGGCGTGTTTGTGGCGTATTTGTCAGCCGAGCCGAAGTTTGTTAACTGAATCGCTGGTCACTCTCTCACGCACACACTCGTACACTTACAACGTACAACTTACACTCTTGCACGTACAACCCACACTCGGATATTTACAACTTACAACGTAAGCGTACATCTTACAACTGGAGATTTCAGCTTACTCTCGAAGACAAACAATTTACACCCGGAGACTCA
Organism: Imbricaverruca yamaguchii; assembly: GCA_034440575.1. Classification (NCBI taxonomy): domain Eukaryota; kingdom Metazoa; phylum Arthropoda; class Thecostraca; family Neoverrucidae; genus Imbricaverruca; species Imbricaverruca yamaguchii. Next base: position 611,017 of record JAOTOL010001560.1, read on the forward strand.
CAACTAACGCTCAAGGATTTGCAACTTGCACGGGTACATCTACAGCCTACGGTTGCATACTTGCAAATCACATCTCAAACCCGCACTCTCACAACTTACACTCGCATCCCTACAACATACAGCTCACACTCGCACACTTACAGCTCACATTAGTAGGCTTGCAGCTTGTCACTTTCATTCGTAAAATTACAATTGACAACTTACACTTGGTATACTTTCAGCTTACACATCGTGCACCTATAATTTATGGTTGCATGCTTGCAATTTACAGCTTACACTGGCAGATTTGCAACTTTCACTCATAAGCATATAACTTACATCTTGCATTTATATATTTACATACGGCACTAATATACTAGCAGAATGTTTGGATTTCAGTGGTAACTACCGGTTGGATTAACTAGACCTACCAAATATGGGTAAACTAGACGGATTTTCATTTCAATTCATACGAAGATAGATACATATATAAATAAACAAACCAATAAGTATATACATAAATATATACATATGCATGCACACACACACACACACATATATATATATATATATATATATATATATATATATATATATATATATATATATATATATATATATATATGTATACCTATATATATGAATATGTGTATGTGAATATATGTGTATATATACATAAATTTATATATGTGTATGTATATGTGTGTATGCCCATATATGTATGCGTGCCGTCGTCGTTCTTTAAACTCTATGCGGGCTATTCTCGTGTTGTTGAGCAAGCCACTGTTCAAAATGTCATCGGTCACACAATGGCAAAGGAAATGGATGGAGCGGGGAGAAAGTGGAGCGGCTGCTGGCGGCTGGTGTGGCGACCGTGGACGCGCTAGCGACCCCGGAGGAAGCTGTTCGTGGGCTGCCGTTGTCCATGAGCCGTGTCGGTACCGACGGCCATCGGTAGTGACTGCGCCCGCTATCCGTTGGTCAGCCTACAGCACCAGCGCTGGAAGTCGGACAGCTTCGGCTGTCGACATATGCCAGCATCTGACCGGCTGTCGACATATGCCAGCATCTGACCGACTGTCGACATATGCCAGCATCTGACCGACTGTCGACACATGCCAGCATCTGACCGGCTGTCGACATATGCCAGCATCTGACCGGCTGTCGACATATGCCAGCATCTGACCGGCTGTCGACATATTCTAGCATCTGACTGACAGTCAACGCGTGCCCACATCTGAATAACTGCCTCCGTTTTATTATCGATTTGAATCTTGATGTGATTCGTCGGTTCAAGAAGTGGTATGGAGTGATATGTTATGGTATATGAAACATGATGTGTAAGGGAGAGAGAAAGAGAGAAAGAGAGGGGGAGAGGGAGAGATGGAGAGAGAGCGAGAGAGAGAGGGAGGGAGAGGGAGGGAAGGGGAGAGGGAGGGGGGAGGGAGAGGGAGGGAGAGGGAGAGAGAGAGAGACATTGTCAAGATGTGATCTAGTTGGGATCCATTCTGAGTGCTCTCCCTTATTGAATTCATTTTCAATGTAAGAGGTCATTCCACTCGCTGCTGATGGCCGATCAATTACCTTCCTTTGAAGCGTGAAACGTAGAAGCTGCCATGCACGCGAGACGAAGGCATATGCCATTGTTCTAGGAAAATAGCGCAGGAATTGTGGTGTTGATGCGGATGCTAATGGCCGACTGAAGTTCGGAGAAATCGAGAGCGCTCACGATCGAGTTGTTTGATTTTGATCACATCACACATGACAAAGATTGACAATCCAGTTTCGGAACAACGAGTTGGCGCGATATATTTCATGAATAACCATATGCCCCGTTCTAGGCATTGGAATTAGTTCGCCGAAAGAGCCTGTCCGAATTTCGAAGCAATCTGTTGCGCAAAAGTTGTGCTTCTGTTTCATACTCTCCACTGAGCGAATTCATTTATCCAGACTCTGGAGTGTCTTGCTCAGAGATAGTCAGCTGTCTGGTGGTCAGTGTTCAGATGCTGGCATGATAGCACTGGAGCCCTGTCGCAGATCAGTACCACACCGGAGCCCTGCTAATGGTCAGTACCACACCGGAGCCCTGCTAATGGTCAGTACCACACCGGAGCCCTGCTAATGGTCAGTACCACACCGGAGCCCTGCTAATGGTCAGTACCACACCGGAGCCCTGCTAATGGTCAGTACCACACCGGAGCCCTGTCGCTGATCATTACCACACAGGAACACTGTGAAACCAGCAGTCAGGTCAAGTCAGGTCAAGTTCATGACAGGCTAATGGAGCCAAACTTGGTCAACTGGAATGTGTTATAAATGCAAATGACTGTCATGCGATTGATGTCACTTTACATGTTACTCCCTATACATCCCGAAATCTACTGTTTGTCATTGTGTGCCTAAGCATTTCCATACTTTATTCATGTATTTCACTCCTTTATTTGCGAAGCCGATTGTGCCGAGCCGCCCAACGGAGCATTCGGGATTGGAGCCAGGTTCCGGTAACTGGAGCAGGTAATGACCTAATAAAGTGCTCCTATATAGGTGACCTGGGGTCAAATGGCGGATCTGACACCTGTATTGCATCATTAGTAATGTACAAAACATCATTAGTACCAATTTTGGAGCATTTAAACAAACCACAGCGATCCATAACAATGACAAGCCAAGCCACGCAAAACCAGAAACTTTTGCAATTTTGACCTCATTTGACCTTGAAGATATTGACCTAATGTCATGAACTTTGCACACAATAGAGTTCACTATCGTGCCCATCCACTCTGTGAATTTTGTTGCTCTACCCTTCATAGGAGCTGAGATCTTATGGGGGGCGGAATCCCCCTCCACCCTCCAGGCGCGTTATTTTCAGAGGCCCTCCAGGGCGCGTGTTAACCTACGAGTCACTGGGTGTTTTTCCCCGCAGGTTTTATGCGACAGTTCCCGAACATCGATAGATAATGATGCGAAACGTTCAGTACCTTTAAATGAGCACCAATGCACGCTTTGATAGAAACCGCTTCCAGGGTCACCTAATATCACGCAGCTGTAGTGTCACAAGTTTGCTCGGACGAATAGAGCCTATAAACCTCATTTCTTTTACATCAAATCACTAAACATTTGGCATAAAATGGACTATTGGTGTAAATATTTGGCATGAAATATCACCTAACAGTCTTCTTGGGGTTTGACATATTCCATTTCCATGTTACAAGTCGGTATTTATCAAGCCATCATCTGTAAGGTATGTCATCAGGTCTTTGGCTGGGTTCTTCGTGAAAACTCTGTGGCTGGTATCATCACGCCCATCACGGATTCTTGTACCATCATTCTTATTTGTTCTCACACGAGCAGAAGTCTGTGAAAACATCGTACGTAAAAAGGTCGAACGGAATGTTCACCACATGAGCTGACACAACCCTTTGTGACATCCAGCCGAAGGCACGTGACTAATTTATGAATAACTATGATTTATCTCCCATGAATGTATCGCGAAGAAAGTCACTGATGTCACTGGGTGACCTCCGATCTGTCCTCTGACCCTATCAGTGTCCTTTTTACGTCCTCGTCTCAATGATCCAATGAGCATCGATTTGTGAAAGTTTAATTTCACCATGCCCATTACTCTTCGAGATAGGAAAGGGGAGGGCAAAAGGGCCCCAAACGAGTTGTTTTCCACTTGTTTGGAAAACAACTCGTTCTCCACACGCTTGAGACCGAAGCGACCTGGAGGATAAACTCCAAAGACGAAGCCTGGTAGATCCACAGATAGCGTTTGTATGCATTGGTTATGTTACCTTTCGTCCTATTTTGATGTCCAGATGTACACATAAATATTAGACCTTGCGGAATACTAGATGAACTGAGCCTTCCCATCGCAAAATGTCCGGTAAATTGCTAGATAATTTCCAATTTTCTTCCCATCTGCTGTCGTCGTCGATCCAGTAACCCCAAGCCTCGCGTTTGGACCCGTGGACCCCGCGTGCACAATTATCCCTGGCTCCTGGGACGCATCATGCTATCATGTCCCTGATGCTTGGATCGCTTTATGTTTTTGCGGCTAGAAACGAACTTCAGCGAACACCATCTCCACGATGCTGATGGTTCTGTCGACCCCATGCTTGTAACGTCACTACCGTATACTCACTTCATCAATCGAAGCAGCACGCGAACGATATGTGAAACAAGCGGTTGACACCGTAAGCCTGAGCAATAAGCTCGTCTGAGTTTGACCCTGCCAGTGTGTCGTGAATTACGGCTCAGCGGCATTGGCTGATGGTTTCGACCAATCTTGTTCGGCATTGATCCACCGGGGTAAGCAGCGCCGCAGCTCCACACGATCGGGGCGTCGACCCGATTTATTTATTTATTTATTTATTTACTTAACAATACATGCCCTCCACGTGCAGTGGTTATTACGGACAGTCTGGGTCACATATATTTACAAAGAAAGGATAGATTTGTGGTCAGTAGTGGGAGCAGATGCGCAACAAACATTCGTACACCAACATAATACAATACCCATATCACTCTCTGCACTACACACACTGTGCTTGCAACACTAGCTATAAACGAGTGGTTTGTAGAAGTGAGAGGAAAGCGATCTGCCGCCTCCGATACGGAGACGAGGCGGTCAGTGGCGTGCTGCTGCTGACAACAATCGTCTCTTTGTGACACCTGCTGCCGACAACAATCGTCTCTTTGTGACACCTGCTGCCGACAACAATCGTCTCTTTGTGACATCTGCTGCCGACAACAATCGTCTCTTTGTGACACCTGTTGCCGACAACAATCGTCTCTTTGTGACACCTGCTGCCGACAACAATCGTCTCTTTGTGACACCTGCTGCCGACAACAATCGTCTCTTTGTGACACCTGCTGCCGACAACAATCGTCTCTTTGTGACACCTGCTGCCGACAACAATCGTCTCTTTGTGACACCTGCTGCCGACAACAATCGTCTCTTTGTGACACCTGCTGCCGACAACAATCGTCTCTTTGTGACACCTGCTGCTGCCGACATCAGTCATATTTTTGTGACACTTTCTGCTGACATCAGTCGTCTTTTTGTGACACCTTCTGCCGTCATCAGTCACCTTTCTGTGACACCTGCTGCTGACAGCAGTCACCTTTCTGTGACACCTGCTGCTGACAGCAGTCACCTTTCTGTGACACCTGCTGACAGCAGTCGTCTTTGTGACACCTGCTGCTGGGAATGTTGGCCGGCGCATCAAGCGGTAGTAGAGCTCAAACTTCGTTGATAGTTGACAGCCCGGCAGGGCAGTAACCAATTGAATAACACGTCTGCTTTATAACCGTGAGGCCTCAGGCTCAAATCTAGACGGCAGCTTGTTTTCTCTCGCTCCCGCAACCGGCAAAACAAACAATGCTTGTTTGCAACTTCAAGCTTGCGAATCTCAAAAGGGATTGTAAAAGCAAAACGGATTGCAAAAATGTTACAAGTCGTTGGTGCCACTATACATTGATGCGCCTGAAATATACGCTGACACCGGGATATTAAAATTTGAGAATATACTTTTTCTTCCCCGTAAGAGCAGGTTACCAAGCAATTTCTCCGACATCCGACCTAGATGCTGTCAATACCTCACTTCTTATATGTTTAAAGACATTCGTGAGTGAAGGTGGATAGTGACCCGTTGCGGTGTATCCGAATTCAGGAATGTTAGCGGAAAGTAGTAATTGAAGAAATGCACAACACTTTCAGGGTAACTGGATTTCAATTAATTTGCATATTTCAACAGGCCATATCAAACACATTGTACAAATCCCAGAGGAGTGAGATGCAGCTAACATATGTCTTCAATTTCAGGTTTGTTAGGTAATGGGCAGAATTGAGCTTGTTTTAGACAATTGCATCCACATTGTATTTGCACAATGTCCAGTGTCAGTGTGCACAATATCAGTGTCCAGTGATTAACGTTTTATGCTTCTCGAAGAAATGAATCCAGACACACCAGAATGATGTCCAGACACACCAGATACACCAGACACACCAGACAAACCAGACTCACCAGAGTGATGTTCAACCACACCAGACACGCCAGATACACCAGGGTGATGTAGCTGACTCCCTACGTCGACGGAGCACATCCTCCAAGTCGAGGCGTATGAGTTGAGGAACAATGGGGCACTTTTGAGCAGCTTTTATTGAGCCCAGTTCGCTACTGCTCTACACCGGTCAGACGTTTCCAAGCCCACTGAGAGCGACGGGTGCTCATAAATTGCTGGGCTTACGGTTGGCCGTCTCGGGCCATTGAACCCTGCCAAGTTGCTGCAAGGGGATCTCGGTGAATTAGTGGCCACGCGACCAGTAACGGCTGTGTGTGTGTGTGTGTGTGTGTGTGCGTGTGTGTGTGTGTGTGTGTGTGTGTGTGTGTGTGCGTGCATGTGCGTGCATGTGTGTGCGTGTGTGCGTGTGTGCGTGCATGTGTGTGTGTGTGTGTGTGTGTGTGTGTGTGTGTGTGTGTGTGTGTGTGTGTGTGTGTGTGTGTGTGTGTGTGTGTGTGTGTGTGTGTGTGTGTGTGTGTGTGTGTGTGTGTGTGTGTGTGTGTGTGTGTGTGTGTGTGTGTGTGTGTGTGTGTGCATGTGTGTGAGGGGTGGGGGGGTGGGGGTGGGGGAGGGTAATGTTGTGCGGTGGGCCCTTCCTCGCGGGTACATCCTCCATCCACGGATCCCACCAGTGCATGAAATCCAGCGGCATTACGTTGCCTTCATTCTTCATCCTGTTTGAGTGATTGTGCGATGTGCAACGCATCCGTGTGTCGCGAAGTGCTGGGCAGCATCAAAAGCTCCCCTCCCCCTCCCCAATAGCAACTGCAGTTAACGGCATGAGCCGGAACACTGCTGCCCCCCCCCCCGGGACGATCCATGAGCCGGAACACTGCTGCCGCGGTTCTACCCATACCCACAAAGTTGTAGTTGGACGGCAAAACAACAAGGGAAAACAATTTTGCCATAGTTTTTCACTCATGCATGCTATATTTATTTTGGCTCTTGTTGTCCTTTACGATGTCACACATGGAGTAGGGTCATTGATCTAGATAAGAATGGCACCAAAAGGTAAATTATAAGACTAAAAATAAATACTTCTTCCACTTAACAGCTGGATCAACATTTTGCAACGATTATCACAGGTATATCACATCTAGGTGGAACATAAGGCAGAGTTTGCATCAGTCGAATCAAGGACCAGTAATTCGGTGGTGACATTTTAAAAAGGTGTTACATAGTAGGTACTTTTCCAAAACATCTGGGGAAATTAGTAATTATCCGGCATCTGTCGGTTTAGTGGTGGGTTTTGCTTGGCTCAGTCTTGCTTAGTGAGGCTTCATTGAATGCCTACTTCCATATCCTGGGCTCCTGCCCTACATTAAAATATTCCAGAATATATGCAGCTAGCCAGTTGCCCTCTGATTACCGCTCTACTCACGCTACATTGACGATATTTTTCTTCTCGAGAATGTGTATTCCGTATTGCCCACATCACGAGCACAGGCATGCAGGTTGCCACTTAAGCACCAAATATCGCCTGAATTTGAGCAGAAAGGTGACCAGAAGTGTCGTAACGAAAATGTTCACGGATAATTTCTGAGCATTTGCGTTGACCGGCGTGTTGCCTGCCGCCAACAACCACTGTATCCGTATGACCAAATCTCAAGCTACAGTTATTTTCGGCATTTTGCCGATCACTAGCATGCCGCTGAGCCTGATCCGATCCGTATGTGATCCGCCCGTCTGAGGAAACAGAAGTATATGGCTCATACATGCAGGCGGACATGGCCCCCTAGCTCCCAGACCCGCAGCCAATGGGAGGCCCCTCCCCCTTTGCGAAAAAAAATACACCAGATCGAACACAAAATTTGGTATTTGAACGACCCGAGGCGAGGAAACCTCGGCGAGCTTCGAGCACTGAAGGTGGTATCCTTCAGATGGCATTTCCCGGGTCGGCTCACCGAAAGAGTCTCCTGGCTGCTCCCCATCCAGCTCATGACCTTCGTAAGCACCTGGTGGGTGTGCACATACCTATTCACACTGCTGAATTACACTTGAAGTTACATATGGATCATGATGTCGAACCTGATGATTCAGGACCTCTTATGAATTCGTGTAGTTTCCATAAATTTGAATGTGATTTTGTTTTCTTCAAATGTCGAAGTAGAAACTTGAAAAAGCAACAGAAATCACTTACTTCTTAATCGAAAACTTAGCATGTGTTGAATATAGACGTCTCACTTAAAGGTACATCACATTTCAGGTGAAATGACTTGGCAGCGGCGGCGGATAGTGTGGCCGAGCCTTCCGGCAGGGACGCCTTTTCCTGACTGGAAGGTCACCTTCCCCGGGGGTATATGGCTCCAGTGTCACCCTCGCATCTTCCCTTCACTGACGCTAAACTTTCTCTATCGTCGCCAATCACACCAGTGATCTGGCAACACTGTATCCATCCTATTGGCCAGTTTGAAGTAGCCTTAAACCAATCAGGGGCGTCCTAACTGTTGCAGACGTTGGCTGCAACACCGTGAGCGCCAATCATTGAGCCTTTCAAAATGTGCCCGGAGGGATAGACTGTGCCGGAGTATACTACTGTATGGCGGGTCGGGCTTTGGTTTAAATCCACTTTGAGTTTCAATCCTAACCAGACACAAGCGCTTCGTTCACGGAACTGCTGAGAGCAGCAGCTGGCTGATACCATGTAAAGACATAAAGACATAAAGACATAAAGACATAAAGACATAAAGACATAAAATATTAGTGCAACTCTGAGCCACAAGGGCCCTTCTTGGTTGCACTCTGTACCATGAACCAGTTGCCCACCAAATCTGCCAATCAGCCCTCCCTGTAATACTGAAAAGCAAGCCCTCTATTCTTATAATGATTGTCTATGCTGTTTTTAAAAATGTTCAATGTGCTGCTACTGACGATGTTTTCCGGCAGCTGGTTCCAGTGTTCCACTACCCTGTTGGTGAAGAAAGTTTGCCTTAACCTTGTTCTGCTGTGGTTAATTTTAATTTTGAATTTATGACTTCTAATTGCATCATTTCTGTTAAATTCAAACATTTCCCCAAGGTATCCCCTCTCCAGACCATTGACAAATTTAAAGACCTCGATGAGATCTCCTCTCAGCCTTCTATATCTAAGTCAAAACATATTCAATTTCTTCAATCTTTCCTCATATGCCAGGTTGCTTATGCCATTAACCATTTTTGTAGCCCTCTTTTGTACTCTCTCTAAAAGCCAACAATCTTTTTCATAGCTAGGAGACCAAGCTTGGATGCAGTATTCCAAATGTGGCCTGACGTATGCACAGTAAAGCTTCCTGATCACTTCCTCACTTCTGTATGATACATTCCTATTTATTGCCCCGAGCATTCTCAGTGCCTTCTTCCTGGCTTCCTTGGTCTGTTCTGATGCCCCCAGTTTTGTGTTTAGAATAACACCTAAATCCTTCTCCTGTTGAGTCACTGACAGCACTTGGCCACCCATCAAGTATGGAGCCTTCATATGCTGCTTACCTACATGCATGATTTTGCACTTATCAAAGTTAAATTTCATTTGCCATTCTTCGGACCACTTCAGAAGTTCGTCTAAGACTTTTTGCAGCGAGATATGCTCATCCTGACCTGTTATTGCCCTAAAGACCTTCAAATCATCTGCAAATTTCAAAACTTTACTGCTTAGGCCACCTTCAATGTTATTTACAAATATAATGAACAGTAATGGCCCTAGTACTGACCCCTGGGGGACTCCACTAAGAACGTTTTGCCATGATGACTTTGTACCATTTAGCATCACTCTTTGCTGTCTATCTGAAAGCCACAACTCTATCCATTTTAAGATGCTACCTGCAATACCATGGGACTGAAGCTGTATCATTAACCGTTTATGGGGTACCTTGTCAAAGGCCTTACTAAAGTCAAGATATGCTACATCAACCTGATTTCCCTGATCAAATTGTTCTGTGGCGAAGTTCAAAAAGTCCAAGAGGTTTGTGAGACACGATCGTCCTTTTCTAAATCCATGTTGAGTATCTTGAATCAATCTGGTACCTTCCAGATAATTAACTATTCTATCCTTGATAATTGATTCGAGTACCTTGCAGACTAGGGATGTGAGACTTATTGGCCTATAGTTTTCAACTTTCCCTCTTTCTCCCTTCTTGAAAATAGGAACTACATTTGCCCTTTTCCAATCGGTTGGAATTTCATTATGTGAAACTGATCTACAAAATATTATACTAAGTGGAAATGCCAGTTCCTTTTCAGTTTCCCGCAACACCCTAGCATAAATATCATCAGGTCCTGCTGCCTTATTTGGCTTTATTTTCCTGATATGATTGTAAACAACATCACTAGCAATGAAATCAACATCATTTGTCAGATCCCATGTAACTGAACTATGGTGTACGGTCGGCAGATTTGTCATACCTTCCAATGTAAACACTGATTTGAACTGCTTGCTCAGCTCCTCAACCATCTCACTATCCTCACCCAATGTAGTCCCGTTTACTTCCAGTGGACCAATTGTGCTAGAAACTTTACTCAGCTTGTAGAAACTAAAGAAATTTTTAACTTTTAATGTGACGTCATGCTGGCAGTAGCGACATCGTCGCACCGAAAATTGCCGCGGATTTTGTGTATTTACCCAGCTTTTATTCTGGCAGTTATCACTGTAATCAAGAATCATAATAGTGTGATTACGGGAAATACATTAATATTTATGATTCTGCTTGATTTTCAAGTCCACTCATTATCACTGACGGCGACACCAGCTTACTTATTCAAAGTGGGTGCCGCCAACTGAACTGTTGCCAGTACTTTTGCGATTCCTTCAGAGCGTCGAAAGTACAAGATGACATACCATGGCTGTGCATCCCCAAGTCTTTTTCTCCCGAATCAAAGCTGATTATTTGTTCATGCGTTGCAACAGGTCGCAACTACGTCGTCAGCAGTGCTCAAGCCTGTTTTACAACTCTTTCCAGACTTGGGATCCTATCAATGCGGCAGACACGTGCGGTTGCCCTGTACGTACTTCGGATAGACTGCTGTATATACTACTAAAGGTGACAAATGCCCGACATTTCGGAACCGATGTCAGGCCCCGGTCGGTTTGCTGTGGTCAAGCCCGACTTGAGCCCTGTCACTATGCAGTGCAACCATCTCATGAATACCAGCATGTCTATATGCTTCTTAGCTAATATCACTATATGCTTTCATACTTATTTTTGGTTGCATGAATGTATGAGCTATTGCAGGACGAATCGCCAAAGCACGTGCGCCACCCCTTCTGTTTCGATTAAAATGGGTAGATATATTTATTGCTGGCCCGTATTGCGATTCCGAGATTCTCAGGCTCCTAGACTTCATGAGTCATCAGCTACGGGTCGTCGAATTTCTTAGATGAAGGATAAAGTACATTGCAATACAAAATAATGGTAGCAATTAGTATACCGAACTTAAGCATCACTTCAAAGAGGAACATCTGAACAATGCAATACGAATTCTTGCGGCTTCCTGAGGTCAACATAGGATTATATAAACTCATGAGCTTAAAATGACCTCCTGACCTCATTACTATTATAGCTGGATATTACTATTCACCAAAAATTGCCTGATCAATTGTTGAACTATGGGCATCAATATGGTCTGTGTGTTAAGCTGTGAAGGCCTGACCTGACCTCCAGATTGTGTAATTGTGCGTCACTGAACATAGCCTACATGAGTGCTGTTTCAAGGATGTTCGCTCATAGATTACGATGATGGTATTGTTAAGTACGTTACAGGTCATCGGGAGTCGGTGACACGACCTCGGAATTATGACTTTGTGTGTTGTAGAATGTGACTCATTTTAAAGCGCTTATCTCGTATACAAAGGCATTCACAAACATAGATGCACCAGAGGTCACAGAGATCACGTTTGGGTCAGTGGCCTGGCTTCAAAATTAAGAGTGTTTGCACTCAATGGAATATATTTGATATAAATGTCTTTGGTATGGGTCTCTTTGCCCACAGAGCAAAGCAGTGCCAACACAGTGTCATGTGAAGTCGCAGCAGTCACATAGGTATGTGACTGATCCGACTGTGACTGATCATATCTAGAAATGAAGATTTGCATGAAATGAAAAACCTCGCTCGCCTTCTAAGAAATGATTTGATTGGACTATAAGTACATTCAGCTGACAGCGAATCATGAACATAACAGTTCCATGCATACATTATGTGCACAATCCTCCATAGTTTATCTGAACACTATTCGAGACAATTATGGGCGCTACATGACCAATGTAGTCGATGCGCCCTAAAGCCCTAATAACTACAACTATTCGAGACAATTACATGCACGTCAGCTATGGATACGGCGTGCGCGGTTATTGGAATCTGCAAGCATAGCATACACTCCTACTCTTCTTCCATCTAACAGCACAGAGCGACAAGGCCTTCATTTGCCCAGGGGCGAAAAAAAGCCGACGACACGCCGCCGCACGTCAGTGACAGCTAAAGGAACACGGCATGACCTTTTGAGACAGACACGAAGTGACCTGCCTGTTTTTCCTAAGTATTTTTTAAGCATATTTTTGGAGGAATTAATCCACTTTCTAGGCTAACTTGCATTGACAGACGCACATTATTTAGTGGTGAAGTCCCTTTGATTCAGCCACCGGCTGAACAAAAAAAAAACAGTTGCGCAGTTTGCGGCCAATGCTATATATATTCCCATAGCCGTCGGCGATATGTCGGCGATATGTCGGCGATATGCAGCGAGCTGTCTCTTGTGAAACAATTGTGGCCCGGTCAACCTTATTAAATCATCCGTCTCAACCAAAGAGCATCTGGTCCTGAACAATGACGTCATGGAAGTAAAAGACTTCTGCCCGCCAATCGTAATAACTCGTGAAATATACAGGAATTCAATACGAAGACAATTTCGTAAAACACACCACCACGGATACCCACAATATTGCCAATAACATTAATGGATCAGCGGCTAGCTGCGCAATTTTCTATGACGTCATCAAGGTGCCGAGAACAACTGTAACTAATTGCGTAAATGGTTTCCCATGATCTTGACACACGGGTTGACTGATTTCGATCATCAATTCGTCGGCAGGTATAAAGGAGAGTATTTCCTTTTAGCCCTTGGGAACAGCTGGAACGATGAGAAACTCGACCACTTTGTATCATGGAGGAAGGTGAATTGTGTCTGTGCTAGTTGTAAGCATAAACATAATTGCGCTACATAAAGAGGTACAAGTTGAAGCACGGAGAACAGCTTTTGCGTGTGAGGATGTCAGTCGGTGTTGGAGGAAGATAGGAACGATGGTACAGATAAATGCCAAACTATGATCAGATAATTAAAGTTCCTCGTGATGACCCACCAGGCATGCCAAACAAGGAAACATCATTGTCATGCAGCCATTTATAATTCAGCAGAATTCTGGCCAGCTATGCCATCAGGACCATCATGCTTCCGATGTTTACACCAACTCCTACTCCTACTGTGATCCTGAAGCTACTCACGTGGAGGGCAAGTATTGTGAAATAAAGAAATAAATAAATAAATAGTTTGGTATTACCGCGGGTAGCTTTTCAGTTCAGGGTAATGCTTGATTTTTGGACCTTCTTTTTCCAATGCGATATTAATGAATTTGGTGAACATGATGTTTCACAAATTAACACATTTATATAATAAGATAAGCAAAATCGCTGACCAAGGCTACTTCATTGTCAAAACGGGAGAAATCGAGATTGAGATTGATATGGAGATCGAGATCGAGATAGAGAGTCACGCAGCTGCTTAAGTACTGCCATTGTGCCTGGGCGACATCGCAATGGTGACGCGTTAGTTGCGATGCTGCATCACTAAGTGCGCAAGCATGCTCGTCGGCCAGAAGTGCAACATTAATTAATGTGGAACGATCAACAGATCACATACAGGTGCAATCAGTTCCCCACCACCAACCAGCAAGCAATGGTGAGGCCCCAGACTCGCACGGGTTGAAATCCAATGGCATGGCTGCTAGTTCTTTTCTAAAAAGTAGCTCACAGTTTGCGAAGATTGCCCAAAAGTAGTCGCTTTTGTACTGCACATTTCGTGCCTTTTGCGTCTCTTACAGATATAGCATCCCGCCTCCCATGGCACAGCCTTCTAGTGTCGATGAACTCGTAGAATTAAACAACTTGCATGTTCAATCCTTATTTAGGGACGTGCGTCGTCGCAGTGGCTTTCACCAACACCTCAGAAAAAAACGACCTAAAGTAGTGACGACCAAGTGAAGATAACGTTTTGCCCACGCGTCAACAGGTCCCGGCGACACGAGAAGACCGCACCGTGAGAAAATCCTACAAGACACCATGTACTGTTACATCGTTGTAAAAACAACCTACCAAAATCTTACTTCCGTAACCTTTCATGACACGGTGATCGACTTGTTGTTCCTCCCAAACGGAGTGCTCCCAAACTACCCACATACGGAAAACCCCTTCAATGCACATCTCAAGCTTCAACTTATTGACAGGTCTCTGATCCAAAATGACCATCGTGAACTCTGATCAAATTAAATCTGGCATAATCGTGATATATCAGCAAATGGCTACAAAATGAGAACAATATTGACTGCTTCTTCAGAACGTGAATCCAGTATATCGAGGCCAGGTCACTGGCCGACACATATGTGACTTTCTGGACCTCTGGAGTACTTGACGACATCGCAATTGTGATCTATTGGCAGGTAGTTTTTAAACGACATCCGTACCAGTCATGCTCAAAGTCACATACACTGGCATCATCTGGAGTTCATGTCAGACATGGGCATTTGGCGGCGGTGTCCACAGGGTCATGAGGTCAAACACTTACTTTGGAAGGTAGCACTTAATTTGATTGCATTGGCAGCATTTAAATAATATATAAGCCTCGTAAGATAATTGCTATCGTTAATAATATTTGGGAAATAGTTGAAATTACCACGTGTCCTCCAAATTTTCATGGCATGTACCTCGCGACCTCCTTGACCTACGAATCTAAGGACCTCAGCATCATAATCTGAGTGGTATATACCCCCGTGCACGCATTGCAACCAAACTATGAGGGAGTGTGGTGAACAACTTGGGCTCTATCAGAGTGATGTGTCCCCGCCCACATTCGCCCATATTCGCCCATATTCGAACCATATGTATCATATGCTGCATTATTAACCAGTCCCGTCTCGGGGGTCTTCAACCGCCTCCCCTCAGGTTTTTCGCGGATAGTGAACGAACGGCGCAAGGCAGCGCACCAAGATTTGGCATGCCTTTTCCCACATCAATTTTGCATGCTGTACAAAAATGTTGAGGTCAGGTTATCTAGGGTCAATAAGTTAGTCAAGGTCAAGTGAGGTCACCTCCAAAAAAGTTCAACCAGTCGTCACGCTTTAACGGATGCAGATATTTTAATGAAACTGTCAGCGTTTACTTATCCTTAGGGATGCAACAAAACGCATGAGGGGACTTTTTCCTTTTTTCCTTTTTTACTACACATATGTTTTGCACATTTCCCTATTGCAGTTCAAACTGAAGATTCTGGCTAAAGTAAGCATTTTTTTATGAGGGCAAGTTGATTTCCAACAAAGTTTCGTGGTCTGCTCTACCCATTAGAAAAGGAAAATTAAAGAACTTGAAAACTCAAAATTTTGAAATTTCAAAAAATTATATTTTTATTTTGGGGCCAGACAAATTGCATGGCACTGGTCGATTTCTATGTCCTTTTCTGATTCCAAATACTTTTTTCTTCAAATATCCCCAAAAATGAACTCCCCAGAACCAAAAACATAATGGAAGTCGTGAAAAGTCATTGAAATCTAGCCCCCTAGTGATTTAACTTTTGGGCATTTTTTTTAGGGGTGGATCTGGACCCTACTCGTCGAGCGCTTTCCGAAGACACCTTTTTCGTTTTCGTGTCACGCTTAGTTTGGATATTAGAGGGGGGTTACTATCCCCCCCGAGACAGGGTGTGAGTATCTGACCGGAAAGACGGCGCGGGTTAACATGCATTTGTATCAACTGGTACTTACAGCATATATGTGCCAACATATAGTTTAACTTGTTATGGAAATAAGTTTGAACTATTGAGCTATGATCCTCAGATAAGGACAGCTGCATTTATCTCGCATGAAGTGTCGCATTGCTAGGATAAATGATTGGTTCATTGAAATAACCTTACATCATATTAAAAGTAATATTCTATCGTTGTTTACTTTGCTTGTCTCTTGGGTGTTTCACAGCGCACTTTATGCACATTTATGACCAATGCCGCCGCCCACACTGTTTCGCTGGTGGGCCGCGTGATTGGGAAATGTCGTTAGCGGTGAGAGTGTTGAACCCGGAACATTTGATTCTCAGCACCTTAGCCACTCGGCCATCCCCGCCCCTAACTTTGCTTACTTACAAATATGACAAAATGTTATCTGTTCTAAGTGCACGTCTCAAATATGTGGCATGCAAATATTCTTATTCATAGGGATATTCAGGGAAAAGAAGGAAAATGAGCATCTACATTTATTGCTGCACTTTGTACTTAATCCATGGAAGTGGAGTGGTCATTATTTAATTCTGTCCATCACCAGTAACGGATATTGATGACTGTTTATGCTCATCAACTTGGTATGACTATGCTATCGCCTGGCGGATGGGAACATCAACCGGAGGAGCGGATGAGAAAACAGGATAATCAGTGAATCAGTGGAAAGGTGAAAACATAGAAGAGTCAATGATGTACAGCGTCGTCTATTATTCGCCTATCAATGGTCTATATCCCATATCCGAGCATGTTTCCGAGTATCCACCGTTCAACCATTCTAGCCACCCACTCTCTCACGAGGCTCAAAAAATGTTGGTATGGCTAGAGCCTAACACGGATTGACATTTCCAAAACCGGTCCAATCCTTATCCTCATGAACCAAACCAAGCCGCCTCCATATCTGTACCGGATAGAAATATCCATCCATTATCGAATTCATTTAAAGAAGTGTGAAATAGATCAAACTTAATTGGTTGCGATAATAGATAGCATGCACACCTTTAACATTATGCTATATTTTAAAGGAAAAAGACATGAAAAGCTAAATAACAATTGGTGTGAAATGCAAATTACAAGTTTAATTATCAGCACTATATTTTACCGAAGACTAACAAGTTCACTTGATATCACATGTGTCCATTGGCCAGACCTCTAACCGAAGTTTAGCTGACGGCAACCACTGTAAGGGCTTACCCTGCAGTCTGTAGAGTGACACGACTCCATGCCATAATAACTCTGATTGGAGCCAGGAGGGGATCCACGAATTTTTACAGGGTGGGGAAGAAAGTCCGCAGAGTGGTGCCTTCGCTGAAAATGTGTTGCGAGTTGGGGAGATGTGCTCAAGGATGCTGAGGGGGCGCATTTTTGTCTGTGAAGGGCGGTTTTGACTGAAGGAGATGTTGAGCAGGGAGGGGGGCTCGATCCTTCAACGAACGGTGTCCTTTCCGCTCAGGTGGGTGCCACTTTTTCATGGGGGGGGGGCATGTCTTCAGCACCACCTTCATCTACCCCCGATAGGAACCTAATTATGGGCGGGGTACCCTGACGGAAAGGACAAGGCGTCTCGGGGAGGGGGCACCACTCTGGCGCCTGCCCCCGAAACTAATCCTTGTTACGCCATTGCGTGGCATCGACGCTGCGGCACGGACACCGCGCGTGATATTGTTGTGACTGATCAGCAATTACCTGCTCAGTTTGATACGGCCAGGACGTAGCCAGGCTTCCGATATGACACAGCCTGTTCCGACACTGAAGGCATCTGACGTCAAATCATCTCTCATCGCACACAGAGCAGACTTGGCTGGCTGCGGAGCACCGCGGGCGGACGGTGGACGGTAGACGGTGGACAGTACTGGCGGTGGTGTCGTGGGGACGCAGGTGGACGGGGACAGTGCAGGCCGTGTTGTGAAGCGGCGGACGGTGGACGGTGCAGGCGGTGGTGTTGTGGGGACGCAGGCGGACGGTGGACAGTACAGGCGGTGGTGTCATGGGGCGGACGGTGGACGGTGGACGGTGGACAGTACAGGAGGTGGTGTTATGGGGCGGACGGTGGACGGTGGACAGTACAGGCGGTGGTGTCATGGGGCGGACGGTGGACGGTGGACGGTGGACAGTACAGGCGGTGGTGTCATGGGGTGGACGGTGGACGGTGGACAGTACAGGAGGTGGTGTCATGGGGCGGACGGTGGACAGTACAGGAGGTGGTGTCATGGGGCGGACGGTGGACGGTGGACGGTGGATAGTACAGGCGGTGGTGTCATGGGGTGGACGGTGGACGGTGGACAGTATAGGCGGTGGTGTCATGGGGCGGACGGTGGACGGTGGACGGTGGACAGTACAGGCGGTGGTGTCATGGGGCGGACGGTGGACGGTGGACGGTGGACAGTACAGGCGGTGGTGTTGTGGGGCGGCGGGCGGACAGTGGACGGTGGACAGTACAGGCGGTGGTGTTGTGGAGCGGCGGACAGTGGACGGTGGACAGTGCGGGCGATGGTGTGTTGCGGCGGCTGCCTCGCGCCAGCGTCACACGCTCGCCGGCGGCCGGCAGACTGGGCCCGCCTCCTGCTGCCACTCAGCAGTCGACGGCCGCGCCGCGGTCACCCGGCGAAATGTATAACGCCGCCTGAGCGCGGCGAGGATCTCGGCCGCTAATTTGTTGATCCGACGCGGCTGTTAAGAACGCCGGCACGTCTGCGGGCCAGCGGCCGCGCCGGCCGGCGCCAAATATAACGGCCCGACGTCGACGGGCCCGCTCTCGCAGAAGGCTGGCGCAGCACCCGAGCAACGCTGACGTTTTTTTTCTCGTGGGGATATGGGATGAAGAGAAAGAAAGGACCCGAATCCAACCGCGAAATGTGGAAAACGACATCGTGCGGAATAAGAGAGTGCGATAGAGAATACACCCTCCTTTGTAAGACCTACTTCGCTGTCTTGATGTTCAATCTTAGCTCCTGATCGTATATTTAGAGATGCTATTTACCGAGTTAGTGAGCAGTTGTATATAAAGGAGCATTTACAATGACATTAGATATTACTATATATATATATATACATGTTTCATTGACGACGACCTTTGACCCCCAGCTGCGTTGTGACCACGTGACCACGCCAGCGAGCACTGTGAGTATGCACAAGTGTAGCTGGCCGCTTTTGAAGAAGTCGGGAGACGAATCAACCACCGGCAGATGGAATACGGTAGATCCTCTGCAATGATACGCTAGGGATGTGAGCGGGGCTGCAGTTCGCAGCAAAGTTTATCAATCTCTGTAAACACTGCCATGCATCAGCATAACCCAAGACATTGCTTCACATTCTGCGGCAGTGTTATACATTGCTCTGCTCTGATTCTGTGTTATTCCTTATTTACGCTGCAAAGTTTGGAAAATTACGTTCGACATTTCATTCAGAGCAAAGGTTGCATCGCGTTTTGAACTGATTAGAAGAAAAACAAAAATACTGATGAACAACGAACATCCGTTGACACTGAAAGAAAAGAGTCTGGATGCTAATTTATCAGTCTTGAATTTGCTGTTCCCTTTGATCCAAAATGGCAATAGCCATGCACATATCAGCTCATCTCCGACTATGCGAATAGGAATATAATTGTCTTTTTCGTCGTACCGAGGCAGTTTTCCGACTGGCCAATGTCATAGTTTTCTTCTACCCACAATGGTTCTGCTAAACATTATGATAGAAAATAGCCTTGTGTTCTGAGGATAATCTACTCCCGGCGCTTACCACTGGAAGAGCAAAGCCGATTCAAAGAGAGAGTGGCCATTCTGTGTTTGAGATTGCTATCAAGAGCATAACGAAAATAGATAATGACTATTGGTGGAATAAAAAATCGAGAATCATTCAACGAAAACATTCTTACACCTACTTCAGATGTAAAGCTGTGAAACGGGTATCGCCGAAGCGGTGACGAATTGATTCGGCGTTTACCGACCCCGATCCCGATGGTCAATCCTGCCTACCGAGGAACACTCGCAACTGGCGTGTGGGATCATACCCGGGGGCGGGGATGGCCGAGTGGTTAAGGTGTCGGGCTATGGGTACCAAAGGTTCCGGGTTCGACTCTAACGCCACTCAGGACATTTCCCAATCCCGCGGCCCACCGGCGAAACGGTGTGGGCGGCGCCATTAGCCGTTAATGCATAAAGTGTGTCGTGAACCAACCAATAAACAAACAATGGGATCATACCCGCTGTACTTCTGTCGTAATCATAATCACTGCACTTCGGTGTTGCAGCCTAGTGTGTATAATATATTTGTGTGTCACTGCTGGGTGTATTCATGTGCTGGGTGTTGCGCGATCACCTGGTCCGGCGGTTTCCGGTCCCATCCAACATTGCGCTAGTGCCTTTCGCATGCATAATACAGCATTATATTATGCCCACGAAATGCATGAGTGGAGTGTTAAATTAAGTGAAAGCATCCGGCCTGTGAAGTAGCGTTTCTACAGTGGTTCGAATACCATGACATCTTCTACACAAACGAAACTCCAGCCTATTGCACATGAACATATGAATTTGCCCTTCTCGAGGCTATAACGAAGCGACATTGCAAGTAAGGACGATACTCAGGTGTACTCATCCTTTGTCATGCCAGACAAGACATTGCATCATGCTAAACTTAGCTAAGTGTTCAAAACCTTTGGTGGGGGGGGGGGGGTGTCTGTCTGGAGCACCACGGTACACCACTGCACCACCACGAGTGTCTGTCTGGACCACCACGAGTGTCTGTCTGGACCACCACGAGTGTCTGTCTGGAGCACCACGGTACACCACTGCACCACCACGAGTGTCTGTCTGGAGCACCACGGTACACCACTGCACCACCACGAGTGTCTGTCTGGAGCACCACGGTACACCACTGCACCACCACGAGTGTCTGTCTGGAGCACCACGGTACACCACTGCACCACCACGAGTGTCTGTCTGGAGCACCACGGTACACCACTGCACCACCACGAGTGTCTGTCTGGAGCACCACGGTACACCACTGCACCACCACGAGTGTCTGTCTGGAGCACCACGGTACACCACTGCACCACCACGAGTGTCTGTCTGGAGCACCACGGTACACCACTGCACCACCACGAGTGTCTGTCTGGAGCACCACGGTACACCACTGCACCACCACGAGTGTCTGTCTGGAGCACCACGGTACACCACTGCACCACCACGAGTGTCTGTCTGGAGCACCACGGTACACCACTGCACCACCACGAGTGTCTGTCTGGAGCACCACGGTACACCACTGCACCACCACGAGTGTCTGTCTGGAGCACCACGGTACACCACTGCACCACCACGAGTGTCTGTTGGAGCACCACGGTACACCACTGCACCACCACGAGTGTCTGTCTGGAGCACCACGGTACACCACTGCACCACCACGAGTGTCTGTCTGGAGCACCACGGTACACCACTGCACCACCACGAGTGTCTGTCTGGAGCACCACGGTACACCACTGCACCACCACGAGTGTCTGTCTGGAGCACCACGGTACACCACTGCACCACCACGAGTGTCTGTCTGGAGCACCACGGTACACCACTGCACCACCACGAGTGTCTGTCTGGAGCACCACGGTACACCACTGCACCACC
This sequence comes from Imbricaverruca yamaguchii, assembly GCA_034440575.1. Classification (NCBI taxonomy): domain Eukaryota; kingdom Metazoa; phylum Arthropoda; class Thecostraca; family Neoverrucidae; genus Imbricaverruca; species Imbricaverruca yamaguchii. The sequence goes on from JAOTOL010001560.1 coordinate 632,673, forward strand.
ACAAGGTGGGCAGCGCTTGAGATGGTGCTCGAACCCAGCTTCAGAATGAATGCTCAGCATGCCACCCAAGCATGCCATCGGAACATCAAAATTTCTCCTCTACCAGTACAGCATGTCCCCAAAATCACATCGGGACTCGACACAAATCACGCCGGTGTCCTCCAAAATAAGGAGAGATTCATACAAATAAATGTCCGAGCCAGGAAAATCGCTCCAGAGCACGGAACGTACAACCATTTTGTTCTTCGAAAATCGGATGCGGTCTGAAAAACGCACTTGAGCTGGAAAAACCGCGGCGAGACACTCAGATATCACCAGAAGCAGTCACCAAAAAAATTGCGTCGAGCCCAGAAAACTTGTCAGGTCCCCTGAAACCACGCTCCTAGGCAAGAAAAGTCGCACCGGAACCCCGATAAATTACACCGAAGTCCACAAAATTGTGCTGGAATCTCACAAATATGCGATCAGGAGCCGCGAAGAAAACATCGGAACTTTAAGAGCATAACGGGACGTAAAAAATGCACTGGGCCCTGGAAAACGTACCGAGTCTCGCAAAAAGCGACAAAGCCTTAAAACATGCGTTGCAGCTCCAAATAAACATACTATGACCTATATAAAAAAAAACACAAAGGAGGCCCCCAGGACTCAACGGGGCCATGAGACCGCACAGAAGCCTCCATAACAGGCTAAAACTGTCAAAAGGGCGACATGGTCCTAAAAAAGGAGATGCGTGAAAAATATCATCAGTGCACAAAAAAATATAAAAAAGAGCCGGCTTCTATAAATGTTTCTGGTCACAAACAAAAACTAACTGGATCCCTAAAGCATACCGCTAGACGAAAAACGATTCGGGCCCACAAATTGAATACCTAGCTGGGATCTCTGATCGGTAGACAAGCTTGGAGCATATTTGACCAAAGAGAGGAGGTGCATCAAATCTCAACGAGTCTCCGGATTTCCTAATCATCAGTAAATGTGGGAATATGAAATTAATCATGGAAGTATATCCGTCGAATTTTTCCTGCGAACCCCCATACAAAGTATTCAGCACGTCAAATATGGCACAAGAATATAATGTAGCACCAATTAGCAAAACGTGGGGGCCCAGCAGAAATCGAAGGATTGCACGAATAATGGTGAATGTGTATGTCGCATGCGCATATCGGGTGTACAAGTGCACGAACGTTGGGGTTTTGGCGACCGGAAGTTCTTAACTTGAATGCCTGAAATTATATAATTTTCCATTTTTGAGTTATTTGTTTCGGTGTAAATTCAGTAGTGCGAGGTGAATTATCAAGAGATAACAAAAGAAAAACATTCGAACTGGATCAGAGAGTTAGGACTGAAGTCCATTGACTCGTAAACGATGGGCCCCCTTTAAACGGCAATCAAGTTGGTCACTAAATATTTGATGCAAAAATGAATACAGATGGACCTCATTAAAAAGCAGTGATCGAAATCCGGTGACGTTTTTAGATGCGGCTAGGTGGGCCCCATCCATATCCGATTACACTCCCACCCACCCATCCGCAACTATTGTATATCCCAGGAATACCACTGGCACATTACTCTTTTTAGGGATGCTCCTCATTGTTAGTGGAGTTCCCCATTGGAGACATATAGGAGAAAAAAACCGTACTAGTGACAGCACACCGACAACGTGTATCACACTTTCTACATAAAAAACTTACATATAAAAAACCGCGGCAAATGAAACACCGACCCGCAATGTAGCACAGTTGTTGCATAACCATGAGGAACTCCACACAGGCCTGGCTCAAGGCCTCGACCCCAGTCACATACTCAGGAGAGCCGCTGTAGGCCCCAGCCGCTGCAGACCCCAGCCGCTGCAGACCCCAGCCGCTGCAGACCCCAGCCGCTGCAGACCCCAGCCGCTGCAGACACCAGCCTCTGCAGGCCCCACCCGCTGCAGGCCCCAACCGCTGCAGGCCCCAGCCGCTGCAGACCCCGGCCGCTGCAGACCCCAGCTGCTGCAGGCCCCAGCCGCTGCAGGTCCCAGCCGCTGCAGGTCCCAGCCGCTGCAGGCCCCAGCCACTGCAGGCCCCAGCCGCTGCAGACACCAGCCGCTGCAGGCCCCACCCGCTGCAGGTCCCAGCCGCTGCAGACCCCAGCCGCTGCAGACCCCAGCCGCTGCAGACCCCAGCCGCTGCAGACCCCAGCCGCTGCAGGCCCCAGCCGCTGCAGGTCCCAGCCGCTGCAGACCCCAGCCGCTGCAGGCCCCAGCCGCTGCAGGTCCCAGCCGCTGCAGGTCCCAGCCGCTGCAGACCCCAGCCGCTGCAGACACCAGCCTCTGCAGGCCGCACCCGCTGCAGGCCCCAACCGCTGCAGGCCCCAACCGCTGCAGGCCCCAGCCGCTCCGGATGCGAAGTGCTGCAATCGACGTGGAGCGACCTTGTCTCAGATACCGCACCAGCAGCGGCAAACACGCGGCGCACACACTCTGGGGAACATGAGAAGTGCAGGATGCGACGCACATAAAGAGCATCACCGCCGCACAACACGGAAAATCGTGCCACGTAGCTGAGTCAGCACTTTGGTAGTTCCCGTCCTGTTTGCACAGCCGACCGCAGCAAGAGATTGCGAACGGAAAGTGTTCGGACTGGCGGAACCCGGCTCCGGTGCACCGGGAGGCAATGTCTGGTAACGATCTTTCTGATCAAATTTATGTTCTCTCTCTGATGTTCGTCAATGTTAAATGTCAAAATATTGGAGCTGGGTGGGGGATATCTCCCTGATGTCTCAATGTTTTTTTTTAATTGTATTTTTGTCCTCTACAAATTAATTAGTTTGGGATGGGATAGGGGGCTTTTTAATATGGCGAGAAGTCGATTTTGCAGAGTGCTGGTTTTAGCCTACTCTTACGAAGAGCACCGAGGGATCTTTACCGTGCGAACAAGGAGGCAATTGTCCACACCGCCTCTCACGCCGGCCGCTACGTGAGTAGCGGGCTAGTCTAAGCATGCCATGGCGGGTTGTCAGTTGGATTAGAACGGTGTTTTGCAATTCGGCTCTTCTACGTCCGTTGTTCCTTTGAGTGGCCTCTGGGTAGTTGTGAGTCGGAAGGCAAATCGGCTCATCTGCGTCCAATGGCTGCGTAGTCGTTTTACCTGATAGTAATTGAATTTTTATCGTATTTTTTTTAACGTTTTGCTAAAGCAAGTCAAATCACCTAATTCTGATGGCACCGATAGGTAACCATTCATTTCTAATCGGGAAGCAAATCGGCTCATGTACGTCCGACGCCATGTGGGTATGGCTATTTAAGTGTTTCCTACGAGTGCTTCGCGGTCATGCGTTGTGAGTTGATGTGAGCGTTGGTGGTATGGTGCCTACAGTGCTTCTGCTAGCTTTGTGGTATGCAGATATTCAAGTAACAATTGAAGGAGTTCTGGGTATTTGTCACCGAGAAGCGATGGAAGCGATAGGGTGATACCCTCTCTTTGGCAAAATGCCGTAAGTGGGTGTCTTTGAGAGCTAAAGCTACTGCAGTTTAGCAGGATGTGGCCTACGCTTAACGTCGTGTTGCAGGTGTCGCAGTGAGGTGTTGTATATTGGGCATCCTCTAATCGAGGCTGTGTTAGTTATGTGCAACCAGTTCTAAGTCTAGTGAGGATGACTTCTTTTTGTTGGTGCGATTGACTTGATGTGTTCTATGTGCCTATCGTTGGTTTGATTGCGTGGGTGTGGTTGGATTTGTGTTGTGTTGAATTGTATTTTGTCCATGTGTTCTGTTGATGTTTGCGAATGTGGCGTTGTGGGTGTGCTTTGCATTCATGTACAGAATATTTCACGATAGGGTAAGTGTTCAATGCTGGGGCTTGCTTTGCGAATTGGTCTGGTTCTTCGTTACCTGGGGTGTTGGCGTGGCCCGGAATCCAGAGGAAGGGAAACTTCATGTTTACGTTATGGACCACGATTTGTTGGATTATATTAATGAAGGGATGCGGACAGTCACGGGTGTTACTAATTGACTGTAGGACGGATTTGGAGTTTGAGAAAATCACTACGTTTCTGGCTGTTCGCCTAATGAGAACAGAGATTGCGGCCAGAATGGCCATTGCTTCAGCGGAGTAGATAGAGAAGTTATCAGGTAGACGTTTGGAAAGTCTGAAACCTGGTGCAGTGATGCCGACGCCTACTTTAGCCTCGCATTTCAACCCATCCGTGAATACGAGTAATTTGTGATTGTTGCCATCGGCGAACTTGTGAAAGATACCAAGAATTTCTCCGACGTCATAGTGGATTTCTTCTCCGAGAGCAAGTACTCGTCCTTTGGTTGACTGAAAGGCCAGAATGGCCTAGTGGGCGGTCGAGCTGCAATGGATGGCATTGCGAGGCTAAGATCTGAGAGAACCGACTTCTCCCATGTGGCAGCTGCCTTTGAGCGAGCTGAATATCCAATGGATGATTCATCATGCGCCGCCTTCTCCTGCGCAAGAGTCTGAAGGCCCAACGATCCAAATTTGCAGATCGTACCGTAGGATCTAGAAACGAACTTGCTTATGGTCTTCCATGAAGATCACAAAGCTCATCTAGCGCTCCCCAAGTTGTTGTCCACGGATCCAAACCATGAATGCAGCTTGGGCCACATATTTCGCTTTTTGGACGTTGCGATCCTTGCACGTTGCGCGCATTGGACCTTCATGAACCTTAGTAGTAAATGATCCTTGAATATCATGATATGGCCCCTCGTCAAATCGCAAATCCGATTATGTAGGTGCCTTGCTCTTGTAATCTGCCCCCTCGATCGGGACTTTTGCGAATCGACCGGATCAGATATTTCCGTTTACGACTGACCTGCTCATGTAAACGGAATAGATGTCACCTTATCGCATCACGTTGATTTGAGACAGCCCCTACTCCAGAAACGGGGAGGATAAAGCTCGTTGTTTGATTTATGATCCTGCAACTCGGTAAACTCGTTGCTTTCCATTGGGGACCACTTCGCCAGTTCTGCGATTTGGTTATGCAGATATCGCTGCGTGTCGCCTTTTGAAGCAAAACGTCGTACAAATCGGAAGGAATTTGCAATGGCGCAATGTCGTGCAAACTCTTGGGATAAATTGAAACGCTTCTCATGGAAATCAGCTCTGGAGTGCGCGCACCGCCATGGCGCCCGGTCTTTCGAGGTCTGTTGATTTGTTTGTTTATTGGTTGGTTCACGATACACTTTATGCACATTCACGGCTAATAGCGCCGCCCACACTGTTTCGCCGGTGGGCCGCGGGATTGGGAAATGTCCTGAGTGGCGGTCTTTCGAGGTCAGTCTTGTCAGCACCCTCAGCTGATGCTCCGCCTTTCATCAAAATGTGTGGTGCGGGCACCGCCTGCCCGTCGCGAGGACGGAACATTGCGAGATGCGGCCCCTGCCCAGATTCCCGCCGTCCCACTCCGTGCCTAGTGCTTTGTGTCTGGGGTCTAGTGTCTAGTGTCTGTCGTGCGGGCAAACACCCAGATGGTAAGCTGATTCGCACGGATGCGTGACAGCCCGCTGACGTAACACAGCCGCAATCTGAGACACCATGAGGCATCGGATCTATGTCGGGCTTAGCAGGTATCTATATGTGGGACGTGAAGACGACTGGACGGCTGGATTGCCTATTCGGAATGTCTGTGAGGCTGCAGGAGATAACCCATCACCGTGTTGACCCCATGTTGACCCGATGTTGCTGCCAGTCACCTCGTGTGGTGGCAGCCGAACGTTGACCGGCACCGGTCAGTCCTGGCACGAGTGGTCTCACACTGCCGCCCCCAGCACGCCCTCGGCTGCTACACGGCCTGCGATCTCGAGGAGCTAGCTGACTAGCCATCATGCGGCCAGCTTCAAACATTGGAGAACCTGTTACGGTGTCTGAATTGCTGGTACGCTGCACCGCCCAAACACCACGTCCAGTCTATTTTCTGCCCTACACCTCTCAGTTAGTTCTGGTCCATACCAAAGCGCGGGGACGAGTGGTCTAGGGGTAAGTTGCTCGTCTCACAATCGAAAGGTTGTGGGTTCGAGTCTCGCCTGTCGCTACTCTTCGCCCGCGACCAATCGGCGTGAGAGATTGGCGGCGCTGCATGACTGAACGGTCGACGTGTCGTAAAACCAGCAACCAACCATACCAAAGCGCTGGCAGTAGCGCGCGCGGCTGGCAGAGGAGGTATCCAATAACTGGGCCGAACCGGCCCGGAACAGGCCGGCCCGATAGCAACACGCACGCCGGCCGTTTCGTATCTGTCGACTATGGTGCGGCTCGTTTTGTGTAAGGAAAGCTCACCCACCTGCGTACGTGAGAGGCCCGAACATCCCTCCAAACGAGGGTGGCAGACGAGCCGTTCCTCGTCACGCTCAGCACACCTGACGCGTCGGTGCGTCCTCGGAGCTTCGCCTCAGGTGCTGCGTCAGAGGTCAGAGGCAGCCGTGGGTAGCAGACGATACGTCACTAGCAACCGTGGGAAGCAGACGAGGTGTCATTGGCAGCAACCCTCACACTGTCTGCTGCCACTGTTTGAGGGAGGGGACTACCTCGTGGTATGACATATATATATATATATATATATATATATATATATATATATATATATATATATATATATATATATATATATATATATATATATATATATATATATATATATATATATATATATATATATATATATATATATATATATATATATATATATATGGAGAGGGAAAGGAGCCAAGTAGCATTTTTCTATGGCAGATTTCGTTACTTGGCAGCTGGAATATTTGGATCACCTGTGATCAGCACACCACACAGACACCGCGGGGCTGTGGAGAGCAAGCCACGTGATTCATGATGATAGCGGAGCTGAAACTAGCTGCACCCCGACCGAGGCGTCTGCTTTGCACCGGCTCAATCAATGGCAAACATCTGGCGAACTGCGGTTAAGACCAACCTGACGATCAGCAAGGAGAGCGCTAAACAACACCGGCATAAAACGTAATGGCTTGGATGCACTGTACTTCCGTTCCCTGGGCGTCGAAAGAATATATTGGATACTTTGTGCTAACTTTGGCTTGCTACTTTATCTCGTACGCAAGGAATTAATCATTTGGCAATCTACAGACTGAGCAATATTTGTTCGTGTGATCTGAAATATATTAAGTGCTGGGTTTAAATTGATACACATTTAGATCATACTAGAATGTCAGACTAATGAATCCGTCTACATAATGTTGGAAGGGGTTGCAGTTCCTTTTTATATTGTGCCATTTATTTGTTTCGGTAATTGTTATTGTCATTGCATATTTCCTATGCTTATGGTGATGGTTATTTGGCACTCAAAGTGAGAGAAAATGTGTCCTAACCTATTTTTTTCTTTATTTCTTTATTTTTAATTATTTTATTTCACCTATTTATTTTCTATTTATGATGTTAAAGAAGGTTGGCGCAGTGTACCGACGTTCTCAGACTAGCTGTGCATGATTCATTGGTGACGTCCCTGTAGAGAAACAAACGACTGAAAGCCGGATATTTGTGTTCTTTTTGCGGTGGGGATAGCACCTCAAACCGAAATGTTTGTCAGTTTCGGATACACATCGGCCCCTTGGTCAGGCGGTTGCCTTCGTGTGATATCATCTTGTCATCACTGTCATGTGCCACAAATTAACAACTCGCTTTCGTCGTTTAGTACGGAACCTCAAATACAGCTGAATTTAGAACAAGTTACGCTCAGTCGGTCCAGATCCAGATGTTAACATATGTCAGACGTTTTCGACTTAGCCGTGTCTGACTGATGGGTGCTATTCGAAGTTAAGTTGCCATTTTTATGATCTTTCGACAAAAGCTTTTGAAACTCCACTTATCCCATGGATTCTACATTTGTTTTTGTTTTCGACACGCTCCAACTCAGCAAAATTGCCTCTGATGTATCTTCCATTACAAGCGAGCGAGAAGTGAGAGAGTATCTTTCTCCATCAGCTAAAGAATGATCAGCTTACGTATCCCGGTCATGTGTACCAAAGCATAACGCTCTTGAGCATGAATATAGTCTGTGGGGGAGGGGAACTTGTCCACACATTTTTTAAAGTTGGCGATTTTCCCCTTAATTTCCAATTATGTTTGTCTCCCAAGCTCGAGCTGGTGTATTACTTCGGTACGGTCGCGGGAACATACTACTTCAACATTTACATATTGAAAAATATATACAAGGGCATTACCAAAAATAGCACAAGCCGATCTACGCAATCAACGGGCTTCACAGTCTGTCATCACAAAATATCCGAATGATAATTCGGCAAGCGTTAGAACTTCATGTTTCCAGACCATTCTATCATAACATGAACCTTGACAATATTGCGTTTTTGCTTGGGCGTATAATTGTGCTTTGTAAGGCACCAAAATTACATCATCGCATGGCCATATACGTCGTACTCCTGCGCATATATATCTTATCGATATATCTGTGGAAAAGAACGTGATTATGACTGTCTTTGGACATCTTTATTGTCATGGAGGGGCGTCTCAGGCAGTCTTAAATGTACGTGAAGTTAGCGGTGTTTTCGGATTCAGCGACGTGTTAGCCAGATGCTTATTCGTTTTCGTATTCGCATTCAGCGACGGATTAATGCTGTTTGAGTCAATTACCGGAAAGGATTCTGCTTGCACTCAATACGCTAGAAGCAACTACACTCGGCTTGCATGACCACCTAGCAGGTCAAGCTCCAATCCAACGCAAGCCGGTTTCTTCGGTCGCCTCAATCTATTTCGTTTTCGGCAAAACCTGCCCAAATCTTGTAGCAAGCGATAGCCCGTGGTAGACCCTCAAGCAACATTTAAAACCGGGACATGTCGAGTTGAAACCTCGACGTAGGGTTCGCTTCAGTATTCGCTGACCTCGCGTTCGGCTGCTTTTGATTCAGTTCCCATGAAATGGGCGTCACTCGACATCAGAAATTTGAGAAATAGGAATAATTTCGAAGTTCATAGCTCAAGCTGATTTCTCCAGTCGCCTCGCAAGCTCACCAATATCGTTTTCGCCCAAGCTTACAAATATCTGGTATCGACTTGAGTGTTCGGTACGTGTACAACGACTGGGTCCAATATTGTGATAGGTGGAGCATATATCTTTTTGTTTCCAGCTACTGTCATCAGTAGCGTAGTCATGATTTTCCTGGAGGGGAGCCCCAAAATATTGTAATGAAAAAGGGAGAGAGAGCCGATGTATATATATATATATATATATATATATATATATATATATATATATATATATGCATGTATATATATATACATAGAGAGAGAGAGAGCGCAAGAGAGCGCGAGAAGGAGGGAGAGGGAGGGGAGAGGGGGAGAGAAGGGGAGAGGGGGAGGGAAGGGGAGAGGGGGAGAGAGCCTTCGGCGGGAGAAGAGAGCAGAAAATTTAGAGCTTAGAGTGGTAGCAATCCAAAAATTTCTGGTCTGTTCCATTGTATTTCTGGCTAGAGGGGGAGGGGAGGAGAGAGAACCTCCGGGCTGCACCTTTGATTATGATTGCAGACACGCATGTCCTAGTTGACTAGTAGTCCCCCAATACATCTGTCAGAACCTGCTCGGACGACGTCTCATTTTTAGCATTTAATTTACACTGCCACATTGCATCTCGCTGGACACTGGAAACTGGGCATCTCAATATAGAAACGATTGTTTTCCAGTCGTCCGTTATCTGCGTAATAGTCTTTTTATAACCAGGATATAATGAATTTTAGACCCAGCTGGAGTTCAATACCGCCAAAGAACAACATTGTACTCAGGGGCGTATCAGGAATTGTCATTGGGTGGGTGAGCGGCCACTTTTCTAGAGGAGCGCCATTTTTGGGGGCGTCACTGCGAAAGTGCCACGAGGGGCACCTCCAGCGAAATATGAATATCTAGGATGTGGGTGGGGAGGTGCACTCAGATCTTGCTGGAGACGTGACTTGTCTTCCAAGGGTTGCTTTTTATTTCAGAGGGGCGCCTCTGACTGAAAAAGTGGAGGGGTTCACTCGAATCTTCTCGGAGGAGTGCTTTTTCCTTACCAGAGGGACACCATCCACCCTCCATGGGTATGGGCACATGCCAGAGTGCCCTCTGTATCCGTCCCTGGTTGTTATTGCATTGATGTGTGTCCCCGTAAAACAGGAAAACCTCGGCAGGGTTCATGGAAGTTCGCATTTACTACAGCAAAACGCATCTTCCAAAATGTTCTGATTTCTTGCTATAAGAGCGTTTAGAGTAGCTGCAGCATTACTCCATGGTGATTGTGAGGTCTGGTTCAACACATACATCATAAAGTTATGGGGAACATAGTCAGTGAAAAACTGTGAAATTTTGATTTTGGGGAACCATTTTCTCAACATTTCAGATTTAATAACGGTTAATCTGAAAACCACACCTTGAAAATGAAGTGATAGAAATCTGGATATTTTTTAAGGGTGAGGTGTGGTGCTTGCCTCCCTATCTGGACAAACTTCTTGCGCCCATGATTTGTCTCCTCTCCAACCAATTTCAAAACTGTGCTTACATACATGTTCTTATGTTTGTATGCTTATGTATGTTTACATACATATTCTTATGGGCGATATGCAGCCTTGAAATATTGTGCTTGTTCTATTATCACATGATAGCCACATAAGCTTTCCCAGATAACGGTTCATTGAAATCTGTCAGGCTCCAGACCATCTACATTTCGCTGTTCGCCATTTTGTTTAGGTGATGTCATACTTTGGGTTTTGGTATGTATCCAGTAGTTTTCTCAAGAAGACCATTTTTTCAACAATGAACATTGTGGGGTACGTGGTGTTTTGTCGTCAGTTCCTCTTACATGAGATAATATGGAATGAATTCGGATTTGTTTTTGATCCTCCATAAGCCTATGTACTATTATCATACTATTTTACCTCAATATTTTGCTTGTGCACAACAAGTATTCCAGATATCGCACTTGATTACGATATGTTGCAAAACTACTGCAATCCATTCGATTGCAACGCATGTAGTAAGAAGCATTCCAACACACCTCTAAGTCTGAGGAGATGCAGCTATAGCCGCCCTGCTAGCTCAGTTGGTTGGAGCGCTGGTCTGCACCGGCCTCCCCTGTCCTGGCTACACAGGGTTCGAGTCGCTTCACGCGATCGCATTTAGCCCCCGGCTGAGATGGTCAGTTGGCAGCTGGCGCGATAAGGCCTGAGGACGAGCTACCGGGCGGCCGTGTCGGTGCATTGGCGGCGCGCTAAACTTTCGAGCAAAATTCTGCCGCTGAACTGGAATTCATGGATCAGGTGGTGGGGCAAGTGTTCACGCAGCAAGCTCTGCCTAGCGATGTGACCCTGGTTCATAAAACCACCCCAACAAGAACTCTGATTTTTTTTTTAAAACTATGGCTTGCTTGTGACGCGTCCAGCACGGAGTCCCGCTGATGTTGGCGGTGGGGTGGAACCTCCCACACGGTACAGGTGAAGTGACATGCCCCGCAGTACTAGGTGGCGTACTCTCCGACATCTCACAGGTTAATACAACGAAGAATGGCTCTTAAAATTATTATTAAGAATTAAAAAAAAATATTATTAATTATTAAAACAATTATTAAGAATGGCTCTTAAAATTGACTCCTGACGATGGCCCCTGGCCGAATCGTTGAGTAATATAGCATAATCCCTAACGTTACTTTTGATGTAAACTCAGCACCTCCTCGTGTATTGAGGGTCGTACATTTCGTCTCACGCAACATCTCACAGGGTCAGCGTTCTCCACTGTGCCTTAACACCAGAATGGGTGACATTCTGCCCAGCACCTCACACGATCAGTGCCCCCTCTATTGTACGACAGTAGCAGATAGATGGCGCAATCCCCCATATGTCAGAGGGTCAGCGCCAGGGTTGGAAGAGTAGGCTGCTCGTGGATTTGTGGCATCGAGACATTCATCCTCTCCAGAAAAAGAATCATCTCCTATTTCTCATTTGGAGGCTGAATGGTGTTGTTTGATGATTAACTGCTCTTATATAGTGATCACGACTAGCTAGAATGTGCAAACCAATGGTCTTCTCATGACACCGGTTTAAAGAAAAACATTATGTCTGTAATCGATTGCCTGTCACTATTCCTCTCCACGTCCAGGATTACAAAGCACCAGCCCAACCGTGGTCAGGAGGATCCTTCACTGTGCGTCAGAACAGGAATAGGTTGATCCCAATTTCCCACAGCTCGCGGGGTCAGCCCCGTCCCCCGCGCGTCAGGTGTTCTCACCCCTGACGCACGGTATTACAACTAAACACAATACAATGCCCACAATCACCGTCAACTGGGCGATGGTGTTCTGATTTACAACATGACATCAGCCGCTAAAAGTGTGTCGTGTGTTTAGCTATTGATGACTTTCGAAAAGTTTTCAAAGACTAAGATCGATGAATGTTCAAAGACTAAGATCAGTGAACGTTTTTACCTACATGTTTTATACTATATTCCTCGGCAAACAGGCCAAGACTGCAAATCCTCGTTCCCGAAACCCTCTGCCAATGTTAAAAACAGAGACGTCTGGCTTTCATAATAATATCTTAGCTAAGCAATATAACCCAGCGAATCAAATGTGACAACACGTATCAGTCTTGACATAGTCAAACAGATGCAAGGGCTTCTTGTCAGAATCTCTATGCAGGAGTATGCAAGCGATGCAGATAATTACGCTTCATGGAGCCTCGAATGGAAGCTCAATAAAGGCTCAGAATGGGTATTGATCCATCCAAAAGGCACTTGTATTACCTACTCAACGGTACTCCTGATGAATCTATTTAATTGACCTTTATCAGAGCACCTCATATACCTTGATATTGGATTATGAGCTTCACGGAGAGAAGGAAGGTTACACATGTCGAGCTGATGCTGCCTGAAGAATATTAGCAGTTGCTGATATTTGGCGTGTTGTTTAGGTGGGTATTGGTGAAAGCAAGTTAAATGCTAAGTTTGCATGCATAACATTGTTGCGTTTTACTGTTGGCACTTCAAAAGTAACCGGATGTCCATTCAGTCTCACTCCAAGTCTATTTAAAACCTATATGCATGCATTTATTATCTTGCTCGAGTAGCGTTGTCAGCGCTACAATCCCACAATTTGTGTCGGGGTACGCTGAGACTAAATCCGAGCCTAAGCCCGGCTTTATCTCATTCAGACTGTGCACGCAGCGGCTGAGGTCTCTCCATTGAAATATGGACAACTTTAGCTTAGCATGAATGTGATCTTAGCCTCGTCCGAATCTGAATCTCATCTCCTCCAGTCGGATTGGGTCTGCTTCGAACATTCATCATAAATCAGTGATCTGGGCCGGATATATACCGCGGGCACTGGCCAGATCATTAGGGAGGAACCGCCAGAATATTTCAGCGAGGGTTTTACCACGCTGCGCTACAATTGGTTCAAGCACACGAAAAAAAGAAAATTGTCTCTTCGCGCTTGTCCACTCATTCCTCACTTTAAGGATGATTTGTGAATATTTAATTCGTTCTACTGCGCTTATGCAATGGAGGACCGGGATTGCCTTAACCCTCATTAGGTAAAATTGAGGAGAAAGTGGGAGACGATTTGTTTCGTCCCCAATATCGATTGTATGTACGTATTGAATGCCGTGAGACATATACTGTTTGGAACCAGTAAGGTAAGGGGCAAAGAACGATTGGAAAAGTAGGAAGGGAGGAGTGCAGTAGAACCACATTGTATAAATATGACCCAACCCAATACAAGATGTAGAGTGGGATGGGGTGGGAGCTATTATCGCTCCCAAAAATATATGTATGCGATGTGCGAGGAAGTATGTCCATTAACTGAGCTTAATCGCCACCCATATCGAAAATTGTAGTGTTCTATCTCGCACTATCCCCAAACAGTATTATTGGTATCTATGCTAGAACTCAAACGTGAGTAGTTCGTTCTACTGCATTGTAATTCACAATAAAAATTATACGACGATACCCATATTTTCTTTCAGAGAAATCGCAAGACGGAATGGTACCATTGTTGCCCTGATAAAAAACAGTGGGGGTAAGTAAGCCCCTGAACTTTCGTGTTCTACGTATTTGCAAACATCGGTCTTGAAAATGTAACACGGGTCTAATGCAACGAGTATTCGCGTTTTGGTGCTACCCTTGCCAAGTCTGTATACATTTTTATCCTCAAGCTCGCGCCTAGTTGTGAGGGAAGACTCGAAGTCAAGGGAGTCTACTCAGTGTGCTTTAATAAGGCTTCAATAACCTTCACAGAAATATTGTTTTATTCACTTTCGAATTGAATGGAATCGAATTGCATTATTGAATTGAATTAGCCTAATCTTTTAAGTCAAATTTTTACCGACATGCTTCCAGTAATTATTTTGCAGTGCATGCAAACTCTTCAAAGAACGGGAAGGTTGTTTGAAAGCAGATTATGCCAATTTCGTCAAAAGTGGCTTCCGAATTTCGACTCAAACAGCTTGGCTTCCAAGGAGCGGGGATGGCCGAGTGGTTAAGGTGTCGGGCTATAGGTACCAAAGGTCCCGGGTTCGACTCTAGCGCCACTCAGGACATTTCCCAATCCCGCGGCCCACCGGCGAAACAGTGTGGGCGGCGCCATTAGCCGTGAATGTGCATAAAGTGTGTCGTGAACCAACCAATAAACAAACAGCTTGGCTTCCAATACACTTATGCTGACATTAGAAGTGCCCCAGTTCCACCACTGGGCTCTTCTGACACACATGGTGCACTTATCTCATGTGTATGGAGCACTTATCTCACATTTGAATGCAGTGTGCACAATCGTCAATACATGGCGTGTTATTTCTGAACTGCCTGTAGTTCCGTCCGAATTGAACACATTCAGGCCATGCCTTCGCGGCATGCAAGAAAAGAGCGGAGTTAACATAGAACCACTCACGTCCTGTTGCGGAATGTTTCCCGATCTTGTACCTGTGCCGCCGGAGCACCATAATCTGCCTCTTTCGATCGTCCAGCGTCTTCGTTGGCGCCTTACACCATTCTATGCAATATTTTGGGTAGCAACACTGTACGCTTGTTTTTGGTTAGTTAATTCGAATAGGCTATGGTTTCCATTCAAATAGGTCAATCGTGTCAACGTCAAGTCATGGGTATTGTATTAACACGCGCTGTCTTTCCGGTCAGATCCTCACATCCCGTCTCGGGGGGGGAGGGGGAGCGGTGAGTAACCCCCTCTAAAATCCAAACTAAGCATCACACGAAAACGAAAGATGTGTCAACGGAAAGCTCTCGATGAGTAGAGTCCGGGTCCACCCCCAATCAATTTTCCCCCAAAAGTGACGTCACCAGGGGGCTAGGTTTTCACGACTTTTCACGACTTGCATTATGTTTTTGGCTCTGGGGAGTTCATTTTGGGGTATATATGAGAAAAAAATGATTTGGAATGAGAAAAGGGCAGCGAAATCGGCCAGGGCTTTAATTTTGTTTTGGCCCCCCAAAATATTTTTTTCCTCAAAATTTCAAACTTGTGAATTTTCAAGTTTTCTTTAATTTCCTTTTTCCAATGGGTAGAGCAGACCGAGAAACATTGTTGGAAGTCAGCTTGCCCTAATAAAAATGCTTACTTTAGCCAGAATCCTCTATTTGAACTGCAATTTGGCAAATACGAAAAATTTATATGTAGTCAAAAACGGAAAAAAATCCACTCGTATGTTTTGTTGCATCCCTCAAGATACGCAATCGCTGAAAGCTTCATTAAGATATCAGCATCCGTTAAAGCGTGACGACTGGTCGATCTTTCTTGGAGGTGACCTCACTTGACCTTGACTAA
Source organism: Imbricaverruca yamaguchii (assembly GCA_034440575.1). Lineage (NCBI taxonomy): Eukaryota > Metazoa > Arthropoda > Thecostraca > Neoverrucidae > Imbricaverruca > Imbricaverruca yamaguchii. Next base: position 648,453 of record JAOTOL010001560.1, read on the forward strand.
CTCGTTGACCCTAGATGACCTGACTTCAAAATTCCGAATCAGCATGCTAAATTGATGTGGGAAAAGGTATGCCAAAATTGGGCGCGCTGCCGCGTGCCGTTCGTCCACTATCCGCGAAAAACCTGAAGAGGGGGGGGGGCGGTTGAAGACCCCCCGAGACGGCACGGGTTAAGTTGGTGCACGAATGTTTGTTGCGCATCTACTCCCACTATTGACCACATCCTTCTTGGTAAATATCTGTGGAAATATCTCTTTGTAAATAACTCCCACTACAAATTTATCCCTTCATTGTAAATATCTGTGGATTATGCCCAGACTGTCGATAATATCCACTGCACCTAGTGCATCGTGAAATATGTAAAATGTGCATCGAGAAATAAATAAATAAATAAATAAACGTTGAGTCACATCGTCAAAGTCGGTAGGCTCAGAGCACGAGCGTTCACGGCGCAGGGTCGGCCGGACGGCCTCACGGCTGTATCGGTGCCGACCCGGCGGGCCACGTGGTCACGAGTCGCCACTGCGGCTGGCCAACCGTCGGCGGCCACCGGAGAGCGGCTGCGTCCTGGTGACGTCATCAGTCGCCGTAGGTCCGGCGGCCGCAGGTGCGGCCCCAGGTGCGGCCGAGCTCTCCCGGGGAGTGGCTTCGCCGGCGGCGACTGATGGCTGAGGCGACGGCACTCGGTTACCAAGAGCTGGGCCGCCGCCACCGCCTGGGTGTGGGGGGGGGGGGAGAGGCGGCCGTCGGTCCATGACAATGAGAAATGATGCAATTAGAGGTCATAAATTCAAAATTAAAATTAACCACAGCAGAACAAGGTTAAGGCAGACTTTCTTCACCAACAGGGTAGTGGAACACTGGAACCAGCTGCCAGAAAACATTGTCAGTAGCAGCACATTGAACATCTTTAAAAACAGCATAGACATTCATTATGAGAATAGATGGATTGCTTTTCAGTATTACAGGGAGGGCTGATTGACAGATTTGGTGGGCAACTGGTTCAGTGTACAGAGTGCAACCAAGAAGGGCCCTTGTGGCTCATAGTTGCACTAATCTTGTATGTCTTTATGTCTTTATGTCTTTATGACGAGCCGCTCGAGCCGACTGGGAGTGGCAGTGTAGCGGCGGCCGATACATCGCACACTGCCCACAGAACCAACAGGTTCGTGCTTTTGCATGAGGAAGCAATGTTATCGGCATGTATAAGCCTGTAGTTCCTCTGTTATTTGCTACGTTTCCACATTCCCCGAGGCCAATAAGGGTGTGAGGTCACGTGGCACATGGAGTTGAACGTTCGCGTGTGAGCATGCAAGGTCGAAGTTTCGCCCGAACTAACTTTAAAGGATGCATGGTGATAACAGCCGATATCACCCCCATGGTGGCAGGCTGGCCAAATTCAATCATCACTCATCGGTTGTACGTTCATGATGCTGTATTAGGCTGATTGATCTGTAGTTACTTGATACAATTATTTCTATGTGTTTTTCGTCGTGCGTCTGTGCCTCATCCCCGTTATATTTTTGGCTTGAAACTATGTCACTGATGTCATCTGACTTACCCGTCGACCTTGCCGCAATTGTCGACAAACATGCTATAACGGTGGCTTCCCATTTTTTTTCAAGCTAATTGTGTGTGACTTTTCCGTTTTCCTTCCTGTTCAGAATGTCGTTTACATGGGCTACCATATGAAGTGGTAAGGAGAAGGTGATGGGTAATATTCAATAAGCTATGTTCATTTTTCGGAGATTCCGTATTTTTGGGATAGTTCCATTGAACGTTAATTAGGAACATTTCGTGTAACGATTGCGGTTCTACTGGACCGAATCAATACAGGGTATGATCAGGGGTATCGATTTTTTAAAAACATGGGGGGGGGGCGAAGTGTACTAGATCCCCTCTACCCATCCCCCCAACCAAAAACTCATCGGATTTCGCACACTATATTTTCAGACCTCAATAATTATGATTTTCACGATGCATATGTTTATGCTTTTTCAGCATCCTCGCGAACGGGAAAATCGTCCGATAGCAGGTGAAGTCACATAAGCAAAAGAGCAGTGCACAGTACATGTCAATACAAACTGTGAATCATAGCATGCTACTAAAGTGTCATGTAGTGGACTCGGGTACACCGTCATTGTCAACGTTATCGTTATCGTCATCGTCATCTTCAACGTCGCCGTCGCTCTCTCCTTCCTCCACACACCAACAAACACACAACGCTGAAATTAAATATTTATGCGCCGATTTGCAGGCTAAAACACATCGGCCTTGATGGAACATCGGAGCACAGCAAGCCTGAACTGTGATGACGATGGGTGAAGTTATTTCCTTGGTGCCTAACATTAGGGAGGGACGAAGCGAAAGTTTTGCTTGGGCGAGTTCAGGGTCGGGGAGGGGGCACAGCTTCCACAAAATCATGGAAACCGAAAATAATGTCCTCTGATCAAACATGTGCACTTATGTAGTCATCTTGATCGCCGAGTCTAGTCAGTCACCACACACCACACCAATCAAACTAAAATGCACAACGAATCGTATGCATCAATTAACGCAATCGTCTTACTATTTGTTTCACAACAGTTTAGAAGTTTCACCCGTACCCAATGTCGCAGCCAAGAGCAAGAATTTGAAACACTGGGTACAAGCCTCACCGTTCACTTCTGAGGAATTCGAAAAGGTTAGCCCTGGAGATTCCCAGAAGTGCCATCGGACGGTTTTGAAATGGATATGTTGGCTCGAATGACTTTTTTTTGGCTCTGGAGTCCGGAATAAAAAGTACAAAACTTCGGAAATTGGGAATAATATCAGAAATCAAAACAGTGTTCCAATCGTTGGAATTGGAATAGTCCACCCACCAGGTGTGTTGCAACAGGAGCATTTTTACTGCAGCCCTGTTAATACTTGTAATCTTTCCCTCCGAAGGGTTAAGTGCGGAGTTTTGTACATCTTTGGTGGTGGTTGGACCAACCATATTCGCCTTCTTGATCGCATTCACCAATTTGATTTCTAATTGCCTTGAAATTGACTTCGGACGGATCAAGGCAGATAATATTCCCAAGTCTCCAAGATGCCACCATTCGCAGTAGTTGCAGCATAGCAACACCAAATCCAGAGCATACTATACTCATGCTCATGGCATACTAATACTAATGCAGCATACTCATATTTGGTTTTAAGGTTTCATATTTGGTAGCAAGAGTAATATAGCATAATCCCTAACGCTACTTTTGATGTAAACTCAGCACCTCCTGGTATATTGAGGGTCGTACATTTCGTCTCACGCAATGTGTAAAACCCAGGAGCACTTAAGAGCCATTCTTCGTTGCATTAAACTATCGAATTCCATTTAGATCCCGGTTCAGGCAGTAAATACCCTGCTGAACTTTATATTAACCAATTCATGGCGTTCCTCGTCGCCTGCAAAGACAGAGTCGGCTCCCATTGCTTCGAATTCGACTACGCTGCGCTGTTTTTCACATATAGCAGCAGCACATTTTCTTTGCCGTTTACTTCCAATGTGCACAAGAAGAGTCATTGAAACGCCTTGCGGAATATGCTTTTGCAATGTTATTTCTTACATATTCAATTTGGTGACGGTTAATCCCGATTACCTTTCCGGGTCCAACATCTTAAAAATGTGACCGTTTATTTCTGTACCTTTAAGAGGTATTTCTGCTAACTTGATATTGACGTGCGAGTTCGACGAATATTTCACGGTGCCATGCACGGCTGAGGCATACGTTTAGCTAGATATCAACAAGAAAGGTTTCATATTTGGTAGCAAGACGAAACAATAATTATTTGTATCTGATTACTATTTCATAATTATATTTTGTTGGCTTCCGAAGACATGACCCATCGAGTGCACCAAGAAAGCAATCATGGCGATTGTGCTCGTGACGTGACTTTTGTATGTGGGTTCGGTGTCAGCTTCTCCATATTAAAAGTTACGTTTTTGCATTGACGCTATGGTTATTATAATATTTGCTGTCGAAGCATCCTCACAGGTGCCAGTATAGTTAAATGAGCATACATGCTCGTGCGTCGCAACACCTCGCATGAATTTACACCCCTTCTAGGGCCAAGATGACGTCAGAGGCAGTTTCACGTCATCTGTTACATAGTCATATAGTCATATAGTGTTCGACTTAGCCCGTGCCGTTCCGATGGGGGGGGGGGGCGTTGACGACGACCTTCCCTAAGGTTTTTTCACGAACTGTGAAATAAATTTGACATGCCGTTTCCCACAGAAATGTGGCATATCGTGTCAAAACTTTGAAGTTAGGTCATCCAGGGTCAACGAGTTAGTCAAGGTCAAGTGAGGTCACCTAAAAAAGTTACACTAGTCGTCACGCTTTAACGGATAAAACTATTTGAATGAAACTTTCAGCGTTTGCTTATCTTTAGGGATGCAACAAAACGGACAAGAGGAGTTTTTCATTTTTATCGTTTTTGATTACTTTTTAATTTTGTATATTTGCCCATTAGAGTTAACATCGAAGATTCTGGCTAAAATAGGCATTTTTTATTGGAGCAAGTAGACTTCGAACAACATTGTTTCGGTCCGTTCTACCCATTAGGAAAGGAAAGTTAAAGAAAATTTGAAAACTCAACATTTTGAAATAAAAAAAATTGATTTTTGGTGGGCAAAAATTATTTTGTCCTGATCGACTTAGCTTTCCTTTTCTGATTGCAATTTTTTTTGATAATATTTTGTTTGTGGGTGGTGTCTGGCCCTACTCATCGAGCGCCTTCCGATGACACCTATTTAGTTTCCGTACGACCCTTAGTTTGGAGATTAGATGGAGCGGGGTCTCTATCGAGCCCCACCCCCCCCGGGACGGGGTGTGAGAATCTGACAGGGGAGACGGGGCGGATTAATTAGAGCCACAAGGCCCACCCAGTAATGTAAAGTCTGTAACGGGAGAATATCATATGCCTGGACAAAAGACACTCATCATCCCACCCAATACCGCATCCAAAATTCCGGAAAAAAACGTCCAACAACCCACACACCCGTCATTGCCCATTTATCTTACCTGTCCAGTTATATTCACTCTATTACGCGTAACGCACATGTGGATAGAGTGACCCACCAATAATTTCCAAACTTCATCCGTGCAACTTCTACTAAGATCCTAGCATATATATTGTCCGACCCCGAAGCTTTATTTGGTTATATATTCTGCAACTGCTTTTCTTCTTATTTTGCAATTATTTCAAGATTTCCCAACCTATCACCTACCATGGTGAAACCTTCAGTTGTTTCCAATGCATCAGAGTACTCTTCAGCATAGACTGATGATAATTTCCGGCTTAGAGACTCCACTATGTCACGCTGTGTTTTCAAGCAACATGTGCGTCAGTTTCGGTGACACGGATCGTATCCCAGCTGTAGTATTTTATTAGCTCAATTTAAATGTCCAGGGAAGGCGATGGTATTGTTTTCCGGAATAAAGCTAATTGCAATGCATACCTTATATTGCTGACCGCATTATGTCAACAGATTGTGAGTTTACAGACCCATTTTATTTGTACTATTTGTGGAACTATTGTGCGCCGTTTATGCCTACATAATGGGTCTGTAGGCATCTACCCAGATTTATAGGCAGATAATTAAGCTACACATTGCATAATTGATAGAACAGTGGAATGAATCCAGTTTAAGCTATCTTTCCATGTGCTTAACTTTAAGGGTGCCTGTCAAAATAGGCATGCAGGAAAATTGCTGATTAGTGGCATCATAAATTTGTAGACAAGTAAAACTGTTCAACATCGGGTAACCCCGACATTGTATTATGCAGAAATGTAGTTGGAAACAAAGAAGGCAGGATTATTATTTTCTTCAACATTTGTCTCCATGGGAACAGCTTCAAAGCTAGTCCGTTATTTCATCCGTTTGTGTTTGCCAAACTATCAAATCCGCTCCTGCATCCGTACCAAGCGGATATCCAATATGTGTTATGTTCTTGTCGGGGGTACATTTCATCGAAATATTGGCAACCATTCCATTTTTTTAAAATATGGTCCGCTGCGTTGCGGGCTGGTCTGATATATATATATATATATATATATATATATATATATATGTATATGTTTATATATATATATGTTGATATATATATACATATATATATATATATATATATATATATATATATATATATATATATATATATATATATATACAGACCTTCACTGGCAGGGAGCTCTTGCTTTGAAGGTGGCAATGCTATGGATTGGTTTGCTGTCATTATACAATGAAGTAACGTGGAAAGTGCACTCCCTTCCAGTTTATCCTGGCTTTCACCTGTGTGTTTCAAACAAATGTGAAGTGATATAAAGAAATGGTTCTTGCACAACTTACGGTTGATAACATCACTATTGTGCTGTCTGTTTGTGCTCAACTTTAGTAACCCCAAGGATGCATGAACTTGTTGAAATGTGACAACTAAAAGTGTGATTCTCTTCATTCGCTTTCGTGAATTAGAAAACACCGGTTGCAATACTAACATAAAATGATTGCAAGTTTCCTTCCAGCAACACCCTTTCGCTTAACTGCCGTGCAAATGTTGGGACCATGGTTGCCGATGGAAAGTAAAATAAAATGTGTCATAGTGTTGTGAGTTGTTCTAACCGCATGATGTCCTTCACGACACCAGTAACACACGGAATTCACCACTTCCGCCGATTCCAGAGCGCACCACACATTTCAGATCTATGCCAATTTTATTCATTGAGCGCACGACCTCCCTCTCGGACTTGAGGAATGCGACACCGCCTCGACACGTTGACAACACTGCATTCACTCGAGACACAGAGCGCATTTGACCGTCGGCAAACACGGCCGGCGGACGCTCCGACCGTTGGATGAGCGGCTGCGACATGGACAGCTGATGCGGACAGCAACAAATCAACAGTGTCTCGTGCCGACGTCCGCCGCAGCCGCCGTCGAATGCATTTATCACAAGTTCAGAACTCATTCAGCAGTCACGCTCGCGGACGCACGTCTTTCCCGCGCCGGTTCTACTCGCTTTGCCGCCCCGCCTCGCCAGGACATGCTACTCGGTGCTGCTTGTACTCGATGCTGCCGATGTTGATTGGTGCCGCTCGCCGGTGGGCTTCCCGCCACGGCTACTCGCTACTCAGTGACCTCGGATGGGGTCGGACGATCCCATCCGAGGTCGACGACCGTCGCGGGGCTTTCGGCTCATGATCACCGACAGCTGGTGGCTGGGCCGGAAATGGATCGCTGTGCAGCTGTCGTGCAAATAAAAGCGAACACCCCTCCGAACAGAAACGGCGGTGAGCAATGTTTTGATCGCCCTTGATCCGTGAATGTTAGCAATTAGTGGCACTATAAGAACTTTTGTTTGTTACTTTGAGGACCTCTAACGTTGAATATGACAAGGGCTTATTATAGTCTGGGTCATTGAGCCGAGCTGGACTCTTAATAGCTGGTCATCTACATGACACTTAGTTTTATTCGTACTTGTCTTAATGATTCATGAACGACGTGTGATTTTTCCATGCTCCTGTCGCCAAGCCCGTCCGCCTTGTATGCCTCGTGATGCACCGCTTCAATGACGTAGACGAAACACAACTGTAGTGAATAATGCCATACGTACTCAAATAGCGAGGTTGTTTAGGGTACCAGCGGTGAGCAGCATTGCCAACCGATACCTTTTGCGGCAGAATCACCAGATGAAAACAAAGCAGCTTCTTTACTTCAGTACTTGACCAAGATAGCTAGTTGGCTTCTCGCAGTTCAGTCTGCCCCTATTCATTGTCATACTTTCATTAACATTCTATTGAACTTGAAGAAGAATCCGACCAAAACAACAAGCTACTGAATCAACAAACTAATGACACAACAACATAATAGAACTGCCAAGCTTCCAAGTTCCCGCCTTTCGTCCATTTACCACAATAATGCACACTTACTCCATTCAAGTTACGAACTTCAAGGACAGCCAGCATGCCCAAGTTACTTGCCCACACAACATTAGTGGAACTTCCACTAAGCTGATCACTGGACGTGACACCACAGCTCCCAATAGACGAGCATCCAATACATTCACGAAGGTGTCTCAATGGGGCTCATTTCGGCGAGGGTACTGTGTGTGTGTGTACGATACTACTAGGGGAGGTAACTCTTCAGGTAGATTGCAGGCACCCCAGCGCACTCCTGAATGCACCGATCGCCCTCGACACTGTTCGCGCACGCGGGGCGCGCCTCACTACATGCCCGGACACATTTGATTGCGATTTCTGGCGTGTCGGCCGCTGTCCCGAAAGCTGCGAGCGCGGACGCCACGGCCGGACCGGACGTCGCCATTTCAACTGCTCTCGCCGCCGTCTTTTGTTCCGGCCGTCCTGCAACGAAGGCAGCTCGTAAATACGTGGCTCCGTTCGCTGAGCCGTGCTCTGCTGAGGAGCGAGCCGTAGAAACTTTCCGGCCGTAGTTCGTCTGCGGACAGTTATCGGGCGGCAGGCTTGCCACACACACCGCGGCCGCCTTGCCACACACACCGCGGCAGCCTTGCCACACACACCGCCTTGTCACACACACACCGCCTTGCCACACACACACAGCCTTGCCACACACACCGCGGCAGCCTTGCCACACACACCGAGGTAGCCTTGCCACACACACCGCCTTGTCACACACACACCGCCTTGCCACACACACACAGCCTTGCCACACACACCGCTTTGCCACACACACACCGCGGCCGCCTTGCTACGAACCCTGCCACACCCTGCTTTCTACCGATCAGGAACCCTGTCACATTCTCAGCAACTGGAGCTGGATAAGTTGATTTGTGAGGAAATCAGTAGAAACTTTCAGAGCAAGTGCCTTATTCTTGGTGACTTTAATCAAAAAGGATATGAAAATGTTGGTGTTGGCTCCCCACCATGCAAAATGTTCAGGAAATGCCTTGAAGAGGACCTGTTCTTACACCAGTTTGTATCGGAACCTACCAGGCGTGGCGCATTCTTGGACCTTGTATTTTCGGATTTAAGTGACTTGGTTCAAGACGTGACTGTAGGAGAAACTCTGGGAAGAAGTCACCATAACATGGTTAGATTCAAGGCACATGTAGTATTATTAAGGATAATTTGGTAAAGGTTCCAAATTTCAACAGAGCAGACTTTGACTGCATGAGAGCGGCTTTAAGTGCCATCAGATGGGAAGAAGAATTCTCCAATTTAAATGCCTGTGAAATGTGGGAAAAGTTCAAATCTTACTTGAAGGAAATTCAGATTAAACGTGTTCCCCAAAAGCAAAGATGCAAAAAGGGGTAGGAAAGCCAGCATGGCTTACACCGACTTGATAAAAGCAATTAAGGCTAAGAAAGATGCATTTAGAGTGCTTAAGGAAGGTTCAAATATCGTAAATGTAAAGGCGTATCAAAAAGCTAGGGACCTGTGAAGCAAAAAACCAGAGCAGCAAAGCGAGCAAAATAACTGGATTTAGCTAGGAACTGTAATGGGGACAGTAAAAAGTTCTTTAGTTTCTACAAGCTGAGTAAAGTATCTAGCACAATTGGTCCACTGTAAGTAAAGGGGACTATATTGGGTGAGGATAGTGAGATGGTTCAGGAGCTGAGCAGGCAGTTTAAATCAGTGTTTACATTGGAAGATATGACCAATGTGCCGACCGTACACCATAGTTCAGTGGCATGTGATCGGATAAATGATGTTGATTTCATTGATAGTGATGTTGTTTTCAATCATATCAGGAAAATTAAGCCAAACAAGGCAGCAGGACCTGATGAAATTTATGCTAGGGTATTGCTGGAAGCTGAAAAGAACTGGCAATTCCACTTAGAATAATATTTTGTAGATCTGTTTCACAAAATGAAATTCCAACAGGTTGGAAAAGGGCAAATGTAGTTGCTATTTTCAAGAAAGGAGAAAGATGAAAAGTAGAAAACTATAGGCCAGTAAGTCTCACATCCCTAGTCTGCAAGGTACTGGAATCAATTATCAAGGATAGAATAGTTAGTTATCTGGAAGGAAACAGATTGATTCAAAATACTCAACATGGGTTTAGGAAAGGGCGATCGTGTCTCACCAATCTCTTGGACTTTTTTAACTTCGTCACAGAACAAATTGATCAGGGAACTCAGGTTGATGTAGCATATCTTGACTTTAGTAAGGCCTTTGACAAGGTACCCCATAAACGGTTAATGATACAGCTTCAGGCCCATGGTATTGCAGGTAGCATCTTAAAATGGATAGCGTTGTGGCTTTCAGATAGACAACAAAGAGTGATGCTAAATGGTACAAAGTCATCATGGCAAAATGTTCTTAGTGGAGTCCCCCAGCGGTCAGTACTGGGGCCACTACTGTTCATTATATTTGTAAATAGCATTGAAAGTGGCCTAAGCAGTAAGGTTTTGAAATTTGCGGATGATTTGAAGGTCTTTAGGGAAATAACAGGTCAAAATGAGCATATCTCGCTGCAAAAAGACTTCGACGAACTTGTGAAGTGGTCCGAAGAATGACAAATGAAATTTAATTTTGATAAGTGCAAAATCATGCATGTAAGTAAGCAGCATATGAAGGCCCCAAACTTGATGGGTGGCCAGGTGCTACCAGTGACTCAACATGAGAAGCATTTAGGTGTTATTCTAAACACAAAAGTGGTGGCATCAGAACAGACAAAGGAAGCCAGGAAGAAGGCACTGAGAATGCTTGGGGAAATAAATAGGAGTGTATTATACAGAAGTGAGGAAGTCATCAGGAAGCTTTACTGTGCATATGTCAGGCCACATTTGGAATACCGCATCCAAGCTTGGTCTCCTAGCTATGGAAAGGTTGTTGGCTTTTAGAGAGAGAGTACAAAAGAGGGCTACAAAAATGGTCAATGGTATAAGCAACCTGGCATATGAGGAAAGATTGAAGAAATTGAGTATGTTTTCACTTAGATAAAGAAGGCTGAGAGGAGACTCATCGAGGTCCTTAAATTTGTCCATGGTCTGGAGAGGGGATATCTTGGGGAACTGTTTTGATTTAACAGAAATGTTGCAATTAGAGTTCATGAATTCAAAATTAAAGTTAACCACAGCAGAACAAGGTTAAGACAGTGTTTTTTTCTCTCACCAACATGGTAGTAGAACACTTGAACCAGCTGCCAGAAACCATTGTAAGTAGCAGCACATTGAACATCTTTAAAAACATCATAGCCAATGTACTAGACATCTTTAAAAACAGCATAGACAGTGTAATAGAGGGATTGCTTTTCAGTATTACAGGGAGGGCTGATCGACAACTGGTCAAGTGTACAGAGTGCAACCAAGAAGGGCCCTTGTGGCTCATAGTTGCACTAATCCTTTATGTCTTTATGGCTTATGACACACACACACTGCGGCAGCCTTGCCACACACACCGTGGCAGCCTTGCCACACACACCGTGGCAGCCTTGCCACACACACCGTGGCAGCCTTGCCACACACACCGTGGCAGCCTTGCCACACACACCGTGGCAGCCTTGCCACACACACTGCGGCAGCCTTGCCACACACACTGCGGCAGCCTTGCCACACACACCGTGGCAGCCTTGCCACACACACCGTGGCAGCCTTGCCACACACACTGCGGCAGCCTTGCCACACACACCGTGGCAGCCTTGCCACACACACCGTGGCAGCCTTGCCACACACACCGTGGCAGCCTTGCCACACACCGTGGCAGCCTTGCCACACACACCGTGGCAGCCTTGCCACACACACACTGCGGCAGCCTTGCCACACACACTGCGGCAGCCTCGCCACACACACCGTGGCAGCCTTGCCACACACACCGTGGCAGCCTTGCCACACACACCGTGGCAGCCTTGCCACACACATTGCGGCAGCCTTGCCACACACACCGTGGCAGCCTTGCCACACACACCGTGGCAGCCTTGCCACACACACCGTGGCAGCCTTGCCACACACACTGCGGCAGCCTTGCCACACACACCGTGGCAGCCTTGCCACACACACCGTGGCAGCCTTGCCACACACACCGTGGCAGCCTTGCCACACACACCGTGGCAGCCTTGCCACACACACTGCGGCAGCCTTGCCACACACACCGTGGCAGCCTTGCCACACACACCGTGGCAGCCTTGCCACACACACCGTGGCAGCCTTGCCACACACACTGCGGCAGCCTTGCCACACACACCGTGGCAGCCTTGCCACACACACCGTGGCAGCCTTGCCACACACACTGCGGCAGCCTTGCCACACACACCGTGGCAGCCTTGCCACACACACCGTGGCAGCCTTGCCACACACACCGTGGCAGCCTTGCCACACACACCGTGGCAGCCTTGCCACACACCGCGGCAGCCTTGCCACACACACCGTGGCAGCCTTGCCACACACACCGCGGCAGCCTCGGTCGAGAGAAAATCGACGCCGCGAACGTACATCCGAAGCCGCATACGGAAGCACGCACTTACACGATTCGACCGGGACAAACAGCCGATCGCGTCGTCTCGGGGCGAGATTGGTGTTCGGGGAGCGGGGACTGACAGCGGGCCGCGCCAGCCTTTACCACTACACGCGTGGTGCGCTGTAAGCGGTGAGACTGTTGCAGAGCATGAAGCAGGGGATTTATCACTGGCACGCTGAGTCTTCAGCGATTGCGAAATCACAATTTTGTACATGGTAGTGGAGTTGTCTCGAGCGAGTCGGTGAGTGTGTGAATGAGTGAGTGGGCGAGTGAGAGAGATAGAGGAAGTGTTCGAAAGAAGTGGAAAAACAGGAGATGTCCTTTTAAATATCACTTCACCACGCCGATTTTTGTCATGCAAATGACGTGCATGAATGAGGAACTCTTGATGTAGCAAATATATGAAATGGCATGTTATAATGTTGGGACTGAAGTAATGCTGTGGGCTTGATGGCCTTACTTTTCGAGTTTATCTCCCAACACCGAAATCGGTATCAAGTGTGCTGGACGTTGGCGCGCCTTGCTATGTATCTTCAGGGACACAATCTATTGGATAACAGATCATTGCGAGCAAAACAAACTTTGGAAGTAATAAAACAGCGAGAAATAATGTTGCCTCTTAGCAGACTGGAAATATAGCGCTTTTGCTTCAAATTTCGGTGGAAGTGTAAGCATTTCAGGAAGAACTACATCACAAATCGGGACGGAGCATTGCTTTGCATTGCAATTTAAAGGCACATGAATCATGCACGGTTGTAAATCCCGATTTGGAAATAGATCCTCCAATTTCGACATTGCCGCCTTGGCAATTAATCCCGTTTCGGTCAAAATTGGCTGCAGTCTTGTCGAACTCGGCTCTTCTGACGCAAACAGTGCACGGCAGCTCACGACTTAATGCACCAGGCCGAACTGCTGCAATTGAACACGAGACGTGAGATGTGTCACGAGCCTTTCTGCCTCATGGCTCTTCCGCTCAATTAACACACCACAGCCGTCCAGCACAGCATGTCGTGTAAGCAGCGTGCTGCCCGTGACGCAGTCGACAGGCCGGTCCGGAGGCACGCAGATCACGTGACATGACGTCACCGCGACACTGACGCCCGGCCGGTCGAAGGACGGAGGACCACTTTCTCGGAACAAAACAATGCACACACTGCAAATAAAGTATTGTGTTGCAAGCTGCCAAAAAACACGATAACAAAGCACATCCAGTTCGGAGTAAAACAGCTGAGCACTGAACAGTTAATGACGTTTCATAAGCAGCACGGCGGACGGAGTCGCTCAGATGAACTTTTGTGTTCATCACTGGGGTGAGCTCACCCCGGCTTCGTCCTCTCGAGTACGAATAAAGCGTGAATGGGGGATGCGGGTCAAGAAAAGAGTCTTCCGCAGTTCTGGTTGGTTGGTTATTGGTTTTACGACACATCGACCGTTGAGTCATGTAGCGTCGCCAATATCTCACGCCGATTGGTCGCGGGCGAAGAGTAGCGACAGGTGGGACTTGAACCCGCAACCTTTCGATTGTGAGACGGGCATCTTACCCATAGACTATTCGTCCCACCAGTCTTCCATGGTTCGAGGCCCTTAACGTTGGCATGCTGCTCCTCAAGCCCAAAACATTGGCATGGCATGTAGCCATTAACTCACTCAAGCCCAAACCACTTCCAGGCAACGTTGGCTTGCCAGCCGTCAGTTCATTTCACCTCAAGTGACTGACTTCTCAGGCTTCTCAGACATCTCTGAGGCCAACCGTGAGTGGTCAAGTATGATGCACTGTGTGTCAATCATGCCTATGTTTTTGGGTATTGCATTCAAATCATGAGCATTTAAGCAACATTTATGGCATTATTTAAGCTACAATTTTCATGAGTATGGTTCGTATTACTTTACTGCAGAAAGCTACCAGCTGCGTATAGCAAATGTAATTGACAATAAGCGAACTTTATTTCACCTGCATAGTCTAAGGTACATGGGGTCAATCATAACGATATTTGATTCATGTTGATAAAGGACACCAATCATAATTCATCTACTTCCATGCTCTTCGCACAATGCCTCACAAAAGTTCACTCAGGAGCACAATGAAACATCTTCGTGTTGGCGCTGTCCCGAGAAGACACTAAATGACGTCAAATCTGGGCAATCAGGCGGCCCTGTGCGAAGCTGTCTGCAATTTTCCTCCTGTACGTCTGGGCCCAATTGACCGTAAAATTCCGTTGGCGGTCCCATTGCTCAGGTGCGGACGAGCGTAGCCAAATCTGCACCGTGCGTGCGAGCGAGGCCAAGTGGTTACCGCGCTGCAGCGGGCTATATTATTGGCACACTGCTGGGAACATACCACGTGCCAGGTGCACTCAAACGGACGTAATGCAGCTTGTTTGGCATGCCAACGCCGGTCTCCGCTTTGGCGAGGCGGACGGAGGACAATCCTCGCCATGGTTCTCTCTGCCTGAAGCAAACAATATTAAGAAAGAGAAACCATAATTTGTACGTGTTAGACTGGACTCGGTGGCTTGCAATGTGCGCCGGTCTTGTTATCTGCCTGGAATGGCCAGCTCTCTCGCAAACAAATAACGTAGCGTGGATCCATTTCCCCGCAGGAATTTGCTATATCGACACAATCATCAATCATGTAAATGGACTGTTATCGGCTCCTTGGCGAACTACTTGATGGCTGTATTATTGATTCATTGCAGTGGCCGGGAACAAGACTGCCATCGCGAGCCACACGGCGCCTTATATCAGCAGCACCACCAGCCCGGTGATCTGTGGAGGCCGACATTCGAGCTATTTTCAGCGCCGCTATTCGTGGTCACTCTTTGATGTGACGTGTTCGAGAAAGGTTCCGGCGGTCTGTATCGCGCCAGGATGATGTCCAGTAGCTTCAAGTCAGTGCCAGATATTGTGTGATAGTGCAAAGACAATTCACTTTTGTTTGCAACTGTTGAGGGATGATTGCGTAAAAAGCGAATAATGGCTGCAGTCAATCCGGAGGGTAGGGTAGGTGGAGGGGTGGATGATTGCCTAGTAGGAGCATTACTTTGGGTCCCCGGGTATAATGCACTTCCGGAATGATGGAACTGCAAGTACACTTGCCCCGCCCAAGACGGCATGGATGACCCGCGAATATATAGACAATTAACTGCGGAGGAATGCTCTGAAGTTGCCGACGGGGTACTCCGGATACGGCCTTGTTTTGATGATTACACTATCATGCACATTGTCACAAATTCGAAACACGGATTTCCTCTATTCTCTTCAGAGGCCCGCTCACGATGAAGGGGTGGGGGCTGGGGGTAGCCATCAACTGGGCGGTGGGTGGCATCGCGATCAGAGCGGTTACGGGATCAGTGCACAGGGACGGCTCGACATCCGTGATGGGGAATGGCGCGGGTGCACAGCGACGGCCTGTCATCGCCGCTCACGGCGGCGATCGGAGCCAGTAGGAGTACCAAAACCAGCGAATGTGTTCCCGAACCAGCCAGTTGAGCACTTTCGCGATGGTGGCCGCGTGCGGCAAGTATCGGCTGCACAGTCGTGGGCGCAACTTAGCCCAGGGAGCCGACTCGGCCAAGAATCCCGACTGTACCCACACGGCTTTCAGCTCCGCTGGATGGCCGCCACTGGCTGCAGGAACATCGGCAAATGCGTCCCCTGAAGGCGCCTGGGTGATCCAGATGTTGTGACAACAGTTGCGTGCAGGCTGCCTTCTCGGGGGAGACGGCAAATGGGGCGCGCCTATAACGCTGCCGAGCTTGTTGCGAAACCGCCACCTCGCTGCTGCCAATACTAACAGTTGAACATGATTGCTGCATGATTGCATGATTGAGCATGATTGTTGTTGAGCTCGCCTCTGCGTCGCCGATATTAACCTGCGTATTGCCGAGAGCCAATCGCCAATGCGCATGCAACGGTAAGTGGCAAGCATGCACGCCTGCACCATTTCGCCACGTGTGCGTACCAACGTCGTAGTCATTGTGACCGACCCGAGCAGTGTTCGCCGGAATGTGGCCCATTAATTGCTGACGGAGTGCTATGATTCACGGGTGCTCGTATGTGAGGTACACACGACGTGGCATGAAATGTCAACAGCTCCGGCAAATAGGCTTATCACTATAATGGAAGTGCATTGCACGCCCGGCGCATAAAGGTCCATTTGGTGGCTTCGGTGTGAAATGCTAGTTATCACAAGGGCGGTATCATCATCGCTCAGGCCCGAGAGCACCTACGCGACAGTTATTCATGCTTAGTAGGCTCTCGAGGTAAACTCCATCAACTTAAATGTAATATAAGGCGATCTGGAACATGACCAATGCATATGATATCATTACTGAAAACTGGAACTTTTACCCCAGACAGACAGACGATGGAATAATTGAAGCGTGGCTTTGCATGATTTGGGGCGTGGATTCTTTGATAGTGCGCTGGGTGTGGTGCCAGTGGTCATATTCTGACATCGGGGACACTTCTACCCAACCATGCTAAAAATGGAAAATTGCAGCAATTGGTCCGCGGTGCATCGGGATAATCGCTGGCTGGGAGTTACCCACAGCGCTGAAGTCACGGGCGCGACCTGCATACAAGCCAAACTGTTGGCCGAGTTGCCCGCCACCTATTGCTTTCTGGAAATGGGATGTAATCGCACTTCCATAGTACTCCATTATATACCCGCCCGTACCGAGAACTATGGTGGTCCGGGGCAATTATGTCAGGTATGCATCATAACTACACAGAAATAAAACATGACCCCCAGAAACCCCAAAGTGTACTGTACTGTACTGTACTGTACTGTACTGTACTGTATTGTACTGTACTGCACTGCACTGCACTGCACTGCACTCCACTGCACTGCGTTGCACTGCACTGCACTGCACTGCACTGCACTGCACTGCACTGCACTGCACTGCACTGCACTGCACTGCACTGCACTGCACTGTACTGTACTGTACTGCACTGCACTGCATTGCACTGCACTGCACTGCACTGCACTGGACCGCACTGCACTGGACCGCACTGCACTGCACTGCACTGGACTGGACTGAACTGCACCGGACTGCACCGGACTGCACTGGACTGCACTGGACTGAACTGGACTGCACTGGGCTGCGCTGGACTGGACTGGACCGGACTGGACCGGACTGGACTGGACTGGACTGGACTGCACTTGACTGCACTGGACTGTACTTGACTGGACCGGACTGGACTGTGCTCTACTTTACTGTACTATATACTATACTGTATTGCACTGTACTTTACTGTGATGTGTTGTACTATGCTGTATTGCACTGTACTTTACTGTGATGTGTTGTACTATGCTGTGCTGTATTGCACTGTACTTTACTGTGATGTGTTGTACTATGCTGTGCTGTATTGCACTGTACTTTACTGTGATGTGTTGTACTATGCTGTATTGCACTGTACTTTACTGTGATGTGTTGTGCTATGCTGTATTGCACTGTAATTTACTGTGATGTGTTGTACTATGCTGTATTGCACTGTACTTTACTGTGATGTGTTGTACCATGCTGTATTGCACTGTACTTTACTGTGATGTGTTGTACTATGCTGTATTGCACTGTACTTTACTGTGATGTGTTGTACTATGCTGTATTGCACTGTAATTTACTGTGATGTGTTGTACTATGCTGTATTGCACTGCACTTGACTGTGATGTGTTGTACTATGCTGTATTGCACTGTAATTTACTGTGATGTGTTGTACTATGCTGTATTGCACTGTACGTTACTGTGATGTGTTGTACTATGCTGTATTGCACTGTAATTTACTGTGATGTGCTGTATTGCACTGTTCTTTACTGTGATGTGCTGTATTGCACTGTTGTTTATTGTGATGTGTTGTACTATGCTGTACTGTACCGTACTGTGCTGTGCTCTACTGCAATCTGCTGTACTCTACTGTGTTATACTGTGCTGTGCTGTGCTGTGTTGTGCTGTGCTGTGCTGTGCTGTGCTGTGCTGTGCTGTGCTGTGGTGTGCTGTGCTATGCTATTCGATGTTGTTCAATGGTGTATTAAACGTTACTACATTACCACGCTTGGACTCTGCACAGTAATGTACTGTATTGTACTGTATTGTGCTGTACCGCACCACAGAATACTGCACCGTACTGTAGTGCTGTACTGTGATGCTTGACTTTTTGTGTTTGCCTGTGTGTGTGTGTTTGTGTGTGGTATTCAGACTTACTGTATAGCTTGATGCCATCACATAGCAAAACATATATCAGTGAACTATTCCAGCATTTTCATATAGTGTTCATACTTGATGCATTTCTCACCAATTAGCAGATGAAGCTTCAAACAGGCGGTGAGCGGTGGGAACTGACGTTTTGCTCGTGCTTACATGGCGATATTTGATATTCATTCTGTTGAGATTAAAGTGCAGAAACGACATCAAAGGCCTCCTTGAAACATGGATTTTTACCTGCTATTGCTGCTTTGGCTGGGAAATCACTACGGGCACACACAACTAAACTCACACAGAGCGCACCAGCCCAAGCCGCCGCAGGGACGCCAAAGCCGGTCCCGCACAACCCACGTGGATCTCGAGCCTGAAATACAATCGAGTCCACTCAGCGGGTGTTCGCTCGGCCGGCCAGGGCGAGAGGCAGGCGACGCCATATGGCCTCAGTCGCTGAGTGCGTCGCAGAGCCGCAGCCAACGAACCGACACGGCGTCGCGTCCGCCGGCGCACAATGGCGCGCGCCGCTGTCGACGGGAGGCTGTTGTGGCGCACGCACTGTCGCGAGCGACTGGCGGCGGCCGTCTGACCGTGCCGCCTTCCCGACTGGCGCGGCCCGCTGCTGGCGCCCTGCGGTGCAGCATCGCCGTATCTAGGCGGAGTGTTGATGCGTGCGATCAAATGCTATCGCAAGTGGTCTCACGCCACCCTCGCCTCCTTCACTCCTGCTCCTTTTCCCCACCCATTCTACCTTTCTTCCTCTCCCTCTCTATCTCTCTCTCTCTCTCTCTCTCTCTCTCTCTCTCTCTCTCTCTCTCTCTCTCTCTCTCTCTCTCTCTCTCTCTCTCTCTCTCTCTCTCTCTCTCTCTCTCTCTCTCTCTCTCTCTCTCTCTCTCTCTCTCTCTCTCTCTCTCTCTCTCTCTCTCTCTCTCTCTCTCTCTCTCTCTCTCTCTCTCTCTCTCTAGATATATCGTCACCTATATGTTCGTGTTACTTTCTATCTCTTTCTCACAATGACAATAATTTTGTTTTCCTTTTGGAGGATGTTCGGAAGTTCCTTACATTTTACATATTGATATTTGACCTATCAACGAAAGCCAAGTCAATGCACGCCAACTTTGCCACACATTCAGAATTCCTCCTCTCATCTGCTCCGATTGTGGGCGCACATTCGTGTGGCCCGCTCGTCGCCACTGGTTCTGCGCCTGTCCCGGTCACGTGGCCCGGTGACGTCCAGATCGCAGGGCACGAACACAAGCCGACCATAATAGATCGATAGCCGCTCTGTGATTTCGTGGTCAGCTAATTTGTCGGCCAATTCCGGCGGCGCGGCAGCCTCGCCTTCCGGCACGCAATTCGCGCTGTGATGCCCCCCCCCCACTGCGACGGCAGGCGGGTGTTGGTGGCGGTGGTCGTGCTGCCAGGTGGGCCACTACTGCTCGCCGTACCTCCAGGCTGATGACCCGCATACAATACCAGAGAAATTGAAGAAGCGCCTGAAAGCAATCATGGCGGGAGAAAGAGTTTCAGATTGCGCCGATAGCTCAGATAGATGGAGCAGCGACCTGCACTGGTCTGCCCTGACCTGGCAAGACAGGGTTGGAGCCGCTTCAGGGGCTCGCACGACTCCCGACTGGATGGGTCAGTTGGCTACTGGCCCGGTGAGGTCGGCGAAGGTCAGCTGGCCACTGGCCCGGGGAGGTCGGCCAAGCGGCATGGCCGACGGTAGGCCGTGTAGGTGCAATGGCGGGAAGCTAGATCTTGGGCAACATCCTGCCCTTGGGCTACCTTGTCAAACATTTAAGGCATGTCAACTGTATTTCTGGGTAGTGGGGTACTCCACCCTATTAAATATACGTCCATCTAATACCATAAGATGTCTTCGCAAGGCAACGCAGTTACATTTTTGTGACCAAATCCACCGCTCTGCCTTCAAATGTCAACAAAGATAAGGTGGTCGACACACGAACACAGCTGGAGAAAAAGTTTAGGCCTCCACTCTTGTCCTTTGAATTTCAGTATTTTTCTCCGATTTCCTTAGCTGAACGGGCAAGGTGTTTTAAAGGTTACTTCTACCACCAAGTGAGCGGGCGAGACATCCAGTTGGGTATTCCGGCAGACGCGCCCAGCTAACAACGGCATTATGTAGATTTGGCCATTTTGTTGGGCAGCAGTCGCTTTTACTTTGAGAAATAATCGTCTTAGCCCTTGGCCACACATGGAAATGCAACACATGTTGACACATGGAACACTCAGTGGCATAATTAAAGCATTAATGCCGCGAGTGGTTATAAGTGAAGTGCTGTAGTCATGGTTCAGGCGCATGCCTGGCCAGCAGACAGTGACAATGTGATATGAATTAATCAAGTCTGACATCCGCTACGATTGTTGCTGCACTGATGATGTGCATTTCTCCACGGGCGAAACGATCACCAAGCTATTCACCGCGCAATACGTGGGACGTGGGCCGTTGGACGTGAGACGTGAGACGTTAGACGTGGGACGTGGGACGTGGGACGTGAGACGTTTGACGTTTGACGTGTGATGTATGGTGTATGATGTATGGTGTATGGTGTATGGTGTATGGTGTGTGGTGTATGGTGTATGGTGTATGATGTGTGGTGTATGGTGTATGGTGTATGACGTATGACGTATGATCTATGTTTGCTGTGTGATGTGGGACGTGTGATGTGGGACGTGGGACGTGTGATGTGGGACGTGTGATGTGGGACGTGGGACGTGGGATGTGGGACGTGTGATGTGGGACGTGTGATGTGGGACGTGTGATGTGGGACGTGGGACGTGTGATGTGGGACGTGTGATGTGGGACGTGTGATGTGGGACGTGTGATGTGGGACGTGGGACGTGGGATGTGGGACGTGTGATGTGGGACGTGTGATGTGGGACGTGGGACGTGTGATGTGGGACGTGTGATGTGGGACGTGGGACGTGGGACGTGGGACGTGAGATAAGGACACAAGTGGGAGATAGGTACATGGAAAAGTACCACCTTCCCGATTATCCAAATCAACACCATCGACACTGACACTGGCACAGAAACAGACACACATTGGCACATACACCCACGTATACACAGACACCGATCCACCACCGCTACTGACACTGCCACCGCTACTGACGCTGCCACCGCTACTGACACTGCCGCCGCTACTGACGCTGCCACCGCTACTGACACTGCCGCCGCTACTGACACTGCCGCCTCTACTGACACTGCCGCCGCTACTGACACTGCCGCCGCTACTAACACTGCCGTCGCTACTGACACTGCCGCCGCTACTGACACTGCCGCCGCTACTGACACTGCCGCCGCTATACTGACACTGCCACCGCTACTGACGCTGCCACCGCTACTGACACTGCTACCGCTACTGACGCTGCCACCGCTACTGACACTGCCGCCGCTACTGACACTGCCGCCGCTACTGACACTGCCGCCGCTACTGACACTGCCGCCGCTACTGACACTGCCGCCGCTACTGACACTGCCACCGCTACTGACACTGCCGCCGCTACTGACACTGCCGCCGCTACTGACACTGCCGCCGCTACTGACACTGCCGCCGCTACTGACACTGCCGCCGCTACTGACACTGCCACCGCTACTGACACTGCCACCGCTACTGACACTGCCACCGCTACTGACACTGCCACCGCTACTGACACTGCCACCGCTACTGACACTGCCGCCGCTACTGACACTGCCACCGCTACTGACACTGCCACCGCTACTGACACTGCCGCCGCTACTGACACTGCCACCGCTACTGACACTGCCGCCGCTACTGACACTGCCGCCGCTACTGACACTGCCGCCGATACTGACACTGCCGCCGCTACTGACACTGCCACCGCTACTGACGCTGCCACCGCTACTGACACTGCCGCCGCTACTGACACTGCCGCCGCTACTAACACTGCCGTCGCTACTGACACTGCCGCCGCTACTGACACTGCCGCCGCTACTGACACTGCCACCGCTACTGACACTGCCGCCGCTACTGACACTGCCGCCGCTACTGACACTGCCACCGCTACTGACGCTGCCACCGCTACTGACACTGCCGCCGCTACTGACACTGCCGCCGCTACTGACACTGCCACCGCTGCTGACACTGCCACCGCTGCTGACACTGCCACCGCTACTGACACTGCCACCGCTACTGACACTGCCGCCGCTACTGACACTGCCACCGCTACTGACACTGCCGCCGCTACTGACACTGCCACCGCTACTGACACTGCCACCGCTACTGACACGGCCACCGCTACTGACACTGCCACCGCTACTGACACGGCCACCGCTACTGACACTGCCGCCGCTACTGACACTGCCACCGCTACTGACACTGCCGCCGCTACTGACACTGCCGCCGCTACTGACACTGCCGCCGCTACTGACACTGCCACCGCTACTGACACTGCCACCGCTACTGACACTGCCGCGGCCATCGCCGTGACCAGCGTCACACCAGGAGGCTGATCGCCAGCACAACAGCTGATGCAACATCGACACAGGCGTCACACCGTCACAGGCGAACCGGACGTCGCTGTCGACGACTCGTGGCTTACCATCAGCAGTCAGCCACAGGATCAGCGCTGATGCGCCGCGGAGGCACGCTATTCTGCCGGACTGGGGGACAGCTGATTCACGACTGATTCTGGTGGCATTTCTCTTGATCAATTAACAGTTTTATTATGCATGCCGATAGCTCACGACGAGTTGGAATTCTGGTATTAGACGAACCTTACGTCACAAATACGTCAAAGCCGCTCAAACGTAGTCTGGTATCTGGGTCACGGAATGAAATTGCATTATGCTGTATTGTCATGCCTTATGGCTTGTGTCACGGCACAAGCCATAAGTGCATCATTTTTCACGATCCAGCATCCACACCGAAGCTTTTGGTAATGCAAGTCGATAAAGAATGTACCATTGTTGGACTTTGTTGAACGCTATCATAGTATGCAGGTGATTTCCTTTAATTATCATGGTGAGATACCTCTCTTTCATATATCGTTTGATTAGATAACATGAAGAATTACTAGATGCATACTTGACTGGCATTTATCCCCATCACACGACCACAGTACTCCGAATCTAACTCACTAAGAACGTGCTAAGACCATTATAGGATGTAGAATGGCAAAAACATCCAGCATCTAAGATAGGATTTTTCGCCGTCATTTTGTACGAGAATCATCCGGTATTCGGTATTATGTTCCTTAAGATCCCTCCCGCAGTTCTTTCCAAGTTCTTGGACCACTTGGAGTCGCAACCAAAAGCATTTTATCGTCCACCGGCTGTCAATATTCGTGCATGTTACCGAAAGCCACCGAAGTTGACATAATCCGTCTATGGTTTAATAAAATTGTCCTATAGAAATTCTTCAAATTCGTTACCGGCGAATTGTAGCACAAGTTTCTTTATTAGCTTGAGCCCGCGGAAAACTGCTCGAAACCTTTCATTGAACATGAAAGGTTTCGAGCAGCTTTCCGGTGGTCGCGACAGAACTGCTTCGGTTCAGGGGAAGGAGAGGGGAAGAGAAGGGGGAATAAGAGGGGAAGGGGAGGGGAAGGAGGGGGGGGGAGGGGAGGGGAGGGGACTCGCATTCATTCCAAGGTAAGGCAAGGGCTCAAGCATGCAGATTATTCTGAGAGCATGCCGAGTAATCAGTGACCTTTTGAAAGCAGCTAAGCTCATAGAAAATATTTAAGCTCACCTCAGATGTTTCATGAACGTTGACTTTATATATATATATATATATATATATATATATATATATATATATATACATGTATATTCATATAGAGGTACATGTTTTTATATACAGATCAGTGCACATGTTCTCTTGCGTATATTTTGTGCATCGAAATATCTCTGTGCATCGTCCACCCACACAGTGTCAGGCCATATCTGGCTGAATCAATTTCTAGCAACACTTTTATATTCGAAATGAACAGTGAATATGCCATTTGCAGCCAAAGTGTTTGGTGTAGCTTACAAATATGGCGAAACGATTTCGCTCTGCCAGAGCTAATATCCTGCATTCCTCGTTTCATACAAAATATGAGTAATCGCACACCACCGCAGAGGTACGCACATCTAGCTGTCCGTGCCCGGCCCAGTGATGCTGACGTCAGGGGCTGGGCAGGAGGTCTGTGCCTGAGCCAGTGATGCTGACGTCAAGGGCTGGGCAGAAGGTCTGTGCCCGGCCCAGTGATGCTGACGTCAAGGACCGGGCAGGAGGTCCGTGCCCGGCCCAGTGATGCTGACATCAGGGGCTGGGCAGGAGGTCCGTGCCCGGCCCAGTGATGCTGACGTCAAGGGCTGGGCAGAAGGTCTGTGCCTGGCCCAGTGATGCTGACGTCAGGGGCTGGGCAGGAGGACTGTGCCTGGCCCAGTGATGCTGACATCAGGGGCTGGGCAGAAGGTCTGTGCCTGGCCCAGTGATGCTGACATCAGGGGCTGGGCGGAGGTCCGTGCCTGGCCCAGTGATGCTGACATCAGGGGCTGGGCAGGAGGACTGTGCCTGGCCCAGTGATGCTGACATCAGGGGCTGGGCAGAAGGTCTGTGCCTGGCCCAGTGATGCTGACATCAGGGGCTGGGCAGGAGGTCTGTGCCTGGCCCAGTGATGCTGACATCAGGGGCTGGGCAGGAGGTCTGTGCCCGGCCCAGTGATGCTTACATCAGGGGCTGGGCAGGAGGACTGTGCCTGGCTCAGTGATGCTGACATCAGGGGCTGGGCAGGAGGTCCGTGCCTGGCCCAGTGATGCTGACGTCAGGGGCTGGGCGGAGGTCTGTGCCTGGGCGGAGGTCTGTGCCTGGGCCAGTGATGCTGACATCAGGGGGTGGGCAGAAGGTCTGTGCCTGGCCCAGTGATGCTTACATCAGGGGCTGGGCAGACATCCAGCTGTGCGTGGCAGTGGATCGGTGGCGGTCGACATCACTTAATCAGATCCTGCTAACACGCAGCCTTCCGACAGTTTCCAGTTTTAATGACCACTCGTGCCACCTTGTCATTACTGGAGCGTGCCTGGCTCACCGAAAACCGGCACGTATTTCACAGCCAAAAGCCTGAGCTCTGTGGGTTTATGGTGCAGCTCGGGGTTCAAACGAAGCTGAATAGATCCAGCGGGGATGAGGACGTATTTTTCTCCCATCGTTGATTTCTGCTTGGTCAATATTAAGTCTACAAGGCTCAGTCCCACAGTTAAGGCTCAGTCCCACGGTATATCTTCTGGTTGGGCAGCTGATCGACTGATGAACGACTTATGATCGGCTGACGATCGGCTGATGATCAGCTGATGATCGGCTGATGGGCAGCTAGTCCAACTTATCAGCAGATGGTGGTTCCAGGTGGACTGTTCAATTTCAATATTTAACCCGTCCCGTATCGGGGGGTGTCTTCAACCGCCCCCCTCAGGTTTTTCGCGGATAGCGGATGAACGGCGCGCGGCAGCGCGCCCAAATTTGGCATACCTCTTCCCAAATCAATTTGACATGCTGACTCAAAAATTTTAGGTCAGGTCTTCTAGGGTCAACGAGTTAGTCAAGGTCACCTCCAAAGAAAAATTCAATCAGTCGTCACGCTTTAACGGAAACAGATATCTTAATGAAACTTTCAGCGTTTGCTTATCTTTCCGAATGCAACAAAATGTATCAGTGGATTTTTTTTTCTCGTTTTTGCCCACATATAAATATTGCGTATTTGCCAAATTGCAGTTTAAATACAGGATTCTGGCTAAAGTAAGAATTTTTTATTAGGGCAAGTTGACTTCAAACGTTTCTCGGTCTGCTCTACCCATTCGAAAAGGAAAAATAAAGGAAACTGGAAACTCAAAATTTTGAAATTTCAAAAAGATAGTCGTGGTCGATTTCGCTGTCCTTTTCTTATTCGCAATTTTTTCAAAATCCCAAAATGAACTCCCCAGAGTCAAAAGCATAATATAAGTCGTGAAAAGTCATGAAAATTTAGCCCCCTGGTGACGTCACTTTTGGTGGAAAATTGATTTGGGGGGTGGACTCGGACCCCACTCGTCGAGCGCTTTCCGATGACGCCTCTTTTTTCGTGTGACGCTTAGTTTGGATTTTAGAGGGGGTCTTCAACCGCCCCCCACCCCCAAGACGGGGTGTGGGGATCTGACCGGAAAGACGGCGCGGGTTAAAACTTGAGAAATGTGGAGAATTGGCCGTGTCATGGTATCTTGAATGCATGAGCGAGGGTTTGTCCCACTATTGATATCATTGGTCAATGGGGAAAGAAGTGGGCCGAGTGGCACTTGAGGATAAGGCTGAATAATATATATTAATTGTTATGATGACAATGAGCGCGCATTATAATGCCAGTCTTGTGTTGGAGAAAATAGCTGGCAAATAGTTGGGATAGTTGCTCAGAAGAGGGGAATAGCTATAGTACCGAGCTGAAGATGTTAGCGTTGAATCGCATAACCGCACACGTGCTCAATTTTTCAGGAGGAGCAACGCTACAATTACTGAACGCTGATTAATAAGCGTGTTTAGGGATGCGTTTGTGACTATGGAAGTAGGTGGGTGTGAAAAAGAACAGAGTTCCAATCATGATCCGGCATAGCTTTTCAACAATGCTAAATTAATTGCCTGGAAAAAC
The DNA here is from genome assembly GCA_034440575.1 of Imbricaverruca yamaguchii. NCBI lineage: Eukaryota > Metazoa > Arthropoda > Thecostraca > Neoverrucidae > Imbricaverruca > Imbricaverruca yamaguchii. The sequence goes on from JAOTOL010001560.1 coordinate 675,756, forward strand.
AATTAACTGAGATGACCCCTCAATAATGCATAAGGCGACAAGGTTGAACAATAAATGACGCCTTGTTTTGGCATTTGTCACTGATTCTAGTTATTATCCAAATAGATAGCTTTCATTTTCTGTGCAAATCCAAGTAAGCTACAGACTGCGTCCAACAGAGAGGTCATGGCGGACCTCATCTATGGTAGAGATAATGCGAACCAAGCTCCGATACGCAATGGTCTTAATATAGCCCGACACACATACCTGAAGCATTATGCGGGCCGATTCAAAGACGAACTTCGATATGACGCGGCCAACGCAGTTCTGAACCAGTGACGTCAGCTGCCAGGTCACGTGTCCAGGGCGGCCGTGCACTCCGGCTGGCACCTCTGACGATTAACCTTTCGCCGTGAGGCATTTTTAATTAGCCCTACTAAGTGGGAGGCGGGCATCCGTTCCACGTGCTGGCTCGCACGGAGACTATTCGCTCTAATAAATGGCAGGTGGCCATCTGCGTTATGTACCAGTTCGCACGGAGACACTCCATGAATGGGAGGTGGCCATCTGTTATATGTACCAGTTCGCACGGAGACACCCCATTAATGGGAGGTGGCCATCTGTTCTATGTACCAGTTCGCACGGAGACAGCCCATTAAATGGGAGGTGGCCATCTGTTCTATGTACTGGCTGGCGCGGAGGCCAACAATCGTTTGCTTACATCAAGCAAGTACTTGCATCAATCCCACACACTTCCTTAGCTTATTTGCATCAAGCAAGCAAGCGGAGCTGGCTGAGGTATCTCTTTTTGCAAATGATTGGCGTAAGGAGTAACTGTGGTGGGCACCTCTTAGACGATGATCTGTGGATTGAAAAGTATCATAGGCAGTGAAGTGAGAATAATTTAATTATTCATGTCTAAGTGTGCGTCGTTCCTGCAAAATGTGTTAGAAATTCCCTAGATTTCATTCACATGGGAGATTGTGATGAGTACTGGGTCAGCCTTCGCAGCGTTCTTGAAGTGTCAATATCGATGCATAGAACAAATAGAATCACAAACAAATATTGTCAAACAGATAAAAGAACAAACAAATGTTATCACATGGAACAAATGGAGCGAGTTACGGTTCATTACGGTACCAGGGATGGCGCAGGGAGGAGATCTTACCTGATGTACAGTCTTCATCCTTTGTGACGACTCCCAGTTGCTAGCGCAGGCTGATGACGTCACCAGCACCATGATCCACGCTCGTTTCCCTCTCCTCAGACGAGTGAGATGCCGTCTAACCCGTGCCAATGTTCCGCCGACTCGCCATTTTCCGGCGATTTCATCCTTCGTGCTGGTCCGTCGTCGCTTCCCACACCATTAGACCTCACTCCATGCAGCACGATCACCGACGGCAGTTCGTGTCCGCGGCGAGGCGTGCTCACCCGTCCGCACCGCGCGGCACCTCCGCCCCCGCCGACGCAGCGCCGTCCGTCGGCGTCACGGATGCCGCGTGTCCGCGGCGGCGTGACTCGTCACGCTGCCACGGACACCTGTCACGCCGTCTGTCGCGCCGGAGGGTCGGACGGTGGTGACGGCCGGCAGGCAGCGCCGTCCGCCAGCGTCACGGATGTCGCGTGTCCGCGGCGGCGTGACTCGTCACGCTGCCGCGGACACCTGTCACGCTGCGTCACGCCGTCTGTCACGCCGTCTGTCACGCCGTCCCGTCTTCGGCGACGCCGCGACGCGGCCCGTCGCTCTCGACGGCGCACTCGACACACGGGGTCTACCTGGCGCACGGTCGGTGACGCCGGCGGGACCGCTCGTGAAAGGACCCGTCCACACCGGTCGACTCGTCACCGTGCCGGCTCCACCGTGGGCGGCTCGTGGCCGGCCCCACCCTGGCGGCCCGTGACCGGCCCCCACCGTGGGCGTCTCGTCACCACACCGGCCCCCCACCGTGGTCGTCTCGTCACCAGCTCCACCCTGGGCCGCTCGTAATCGGACCTGTCCACACCGATCGACTCGTCACCGTGGCGGCTCCACGGTGGGCGGCTCGTGACCGGCCCCCACCCTGGGCCGCTGGCGGACGCTGCAGCTGGGCGGAGCCGGCCGGGCCGTGGCGGCGTGACACTGGCGGCTGCTCTGTGCCGTGCCGACGTCACGTCACGTCGCCGCGCTACGTCATCCACGCGCAGAGGAGCAGGTCGAGCAGGACGACCAGCAGCGCCACCAGCGGGCCGGGCAGCTGCGGCGAACTGCTCGTCTGCATGGCCGCCGGCTTGTCTCCTGAGGAGCACGTGACACGGTGTTTCAGGTCGATCGCCGAGCATAACGCCAGCACCAATCACACTTCCTTAGTCCACGGGGCAAGAAGGCCAAGGCTTGTGATGGAGAGTCATGGTAAAGCCGCGAGCTCGCATATGCCAACTGGGAGACAGTATGGAAATTGAGGGAAGAGAGAAGAGAATCAATGAATGGGGTTCAGTCGCAATGAAGTACGAAGAAAATGAAATGTTTACATCCAATGCAAATGCTAATATTTTGCCACATATACATACACACACACACACACACACACATATATATATATATTTATATGTATATATTTATTATCAATACATAGTATAGAGTATATATAGTTATGTAGTTATATGATACTACAGTATGCGTGTTGAAACCTTCGAAGACCTGGTCGAGCACCTACGAATCCAGCACCGAAGTCAGAGTACAATTGCACATAAACCCATGAACACATACACCCATGCATACAAACACACACGCGCACACACACACACACACACACACACACACACACATACGCACACACACACACACACACACACACACACACACACACACACACACACACACACACACACACACACACACACACACACACACACACACACACACACACACACACACACACACACACACACACACACACACACACACACACACACACACACACACACACACACACACGCACACATTCACATTCGCACAAAGGAAAATATTTGGCGTTGTTTGTGCTTCCGATCAGCCGGGCTGCATTATTCACCGGACCTCGGCTGACATTCCAAGTTGTTTTGCGGAGCTAGGTGTTGAATAATGTACTGATGTCACACAGCCTATTGGATCTGCTACGTCACACGCCGCCACAACGCTGTGGCAGCAGCGTTACACATCGTCACAGCGCTGTGGCAGCAGCGTTACACATCGTCACAGCGCTGTGACAGCAGCGTCACACACCGCCAAAGCGCTGTGGCAGCAGCGTTACACACCGTCACATCGCTGTGGCAGCAGCGTCACACACCGTCACAGCGCTGTGGCAGCAGCGTCACACACCGCCACAGGGTTGTGGCACAGCGCTGTGGCAGCAGCGTCACACACCGTCACATCGCTGTGGCAGCAGCGTCACACACCGTCACAGCGCTGTGGCAGCAGCGTCACACACCGCCACAGGGTTGTGGCAGCAGCGTTACACACCGTCACAGCGCTGTGGCAGCAGCGTCACACACCGCCACAGCGCTGTGGCAGCAGCGTCACACACCGCCACATCGCTGTGGCAGCAGCGTCACACACCGTCACAGCGCTGTGGCAGCAGCGTCACACACCGCCACAGGGTTGTGGCAGCAGCGTCACACACCGCCACATCGCTGTGACAGCAGCGTCACACACCGCCGCGCTGTCACGGTGTATTGCGGTGAAGGGTCTCAAAATAACACTAGAACGCAGATGAGGTTGAAAGCTGTAACGCTGTGGACAGTAAGTTTCGAATATTAACTTCCAATTTTGAAATTGTGATCTTTGGAAAATAGGAACGCTTCACACCACGGCTGTTTTGGAAGTTTACTTCCAATTTTTGGAAGTCAACTACCAATTTGGAAATCATGAACGTTGGAAGTTGTGAACTTTGGAAAATATGAAGAAAAACGCCTCTCACCGCGCAGTAGTGAAGAGGACACATCTCGTGGGTCAAAGTGAGACTGGAGGGCCATTGGTGGCGCCTGTCTTGAGCACAGGCCGTGGGCTCAGCACCAGCCTTTCAGCTCGGTCCGGAGAGTTGGGCGGAGCACGAGGGAGGGGGGAGCGCGTGGGGAGAGGGCGCGCCGGAGTCGTGACATGGACCGCTCCTGACTCGGATGGCGGCGGAATTGATGATCGGCCGACCGGGGGAGGCCGCCGCGACGCTCCACGGGTGTCGTTGAGCGGCACATCGGTCACAGCCCGGGCGGCCGACGGCTGGCACACAGCACACATGAGAGACTCTCGGCTGTCGGAGGCGTGCCGCACTCGGTCGAAATACATGCTGCTAGGAGCAGACAGACCGATGCAGATGATCCTCCATGTGCAGGACGTCTCAGATCTTGGCATTGGTGGGTCGTTATTTTTTAATCTACAGGAGGTTTGTCAAGTGTGCGAAGGTGAACGAGATTGGATTGCCAAAGCGCCACAGGCGTTATCGGCTGCCGACATAAGCGATACAATAGGAGGAACACGTGCGCTTCGAACATCTGACCGGCCACCTTATATCTTCTTTCTTTTTACTGCCCTAGTGTATGTACTCCGTACATTTTGATGGGTGTTGGGCCAATCCATTCTTGAGATGTTTGGCTAAGTGAAATATTTGAGGATGATTTGGTGCAAGCAAAATTACAGCCAATACGGGCAACACCAGGAAGTTGCTGAAGTATACCGAAGAAAAAGTGTCGTAAAATATAGCAATTTATGCATTTGTAGGGTATCACACCGTCACGTACCAAGGCCTATGGAAAGTCCCTTGTATTTAGTGCGCTGGTGTCAGCATCGCTTGTGTGGCTGACGTCTGGAACTGCCCGGGCGCTCGGGAATTCACGCAGCGATATAAAGCCACACCCTGCCACGTGCTGGCACCGTGGCACACGGATGAGAGACATGTTGGCACGCTTCAGTTCCCGTCTGACTGCTCCATGACCACGGGACTGTTTGGAGACGTCTGTGAGTTAGCCAGCCATCAGCCGCCTTCCCCCATGTGTATGTCAGCAGGCAGCTTGGGGTTCCGTAAGGTACCCAGGCACCAGCCGCCTTCCCCCATGTGACAACATGTGTACGTCAACAGGCAGCTTGGGGTTCCGTAAGGTACCCAGGCATCAGCCGCCTTCCTCCATGTGACAACATGTGTACGTCAACAGGCAGCTTGGGGTTCCGTAAGGTAACCAGGCACCAGCCGCCTTCCCCCATGTGACAACATGTGTACGTCAGCAGGCAGCTTGGGGTTCCGTGAGGTAACCAGGCACCAGCCGCCTTCCCCGTGTGACAACATGTGTACGTCAACAGACAGCTTGGGGTTCTGTGAGGTAGCCGGGCATCAGCCGCTTGCTCCCGTCCCCCCCCCCACGCCCCCGTCCCCATGTGATAACATGTGTGTGTCAACAAGCGGCCAGGGCAGGCGGTGGCCGAGTGGTTGAGGTGTTGAGCTCTGGATGCCAAAGTCCCGGGTTCAACACGCGCATCACTCGGGACATTTCGCAATATCGCGGACCGCCGGCGAAGTAATGTGGGAGCGCCATTAGCCGTGATTGCGCATGAAATGCGTCGTAAACTACCCAATAAACAACAACTCAACAGGTTGCCACGCCTACAACGCCTGCAACGCCTGCCATAGCGACAGATCAAAGCGTCGGTGGGGAGTGCGGACGGGCGGGGGTTGTCTGTGTGTCTGCGGTCCTCTGGCCGAAGCATATTTGACGTTAGGCTTGCGTCGTACACTAATTTCGCTGGCCTAAAATTCCACCTGGTAGCGCAGTCACGAGAGGCACGTGATCAGTTTTCATCTAAGACCGACTAAAAATCATTCTTTTTCGCATTGAAGTAACCGTCAAGCGTCAGTTCTTCTGCATATGCAACATTGACGCACCCCTCCTGCATACCTCCTTGACTGCGCTTCTCATTGTGTAACCATAAGCTTAAGCTGGTGTTTATTGGCCTCAACCAGTGGTTCGATGAACCGGTAGTCTGTTCTGACGACTTGATATTTAATCACAAAGAAAACAATTTGGTTTTGACCCACCCGGCCGAACGTTTAGCAAAATAATCGGCGCAGCGTCGCCAAAACAATGTTTCTGGTGATCCTGGAAGTACGAGACTACCGAGAAGAGTGTCGCAGACGAGTGGGTCTGAACTAGAGACTCCGAAGTCGCTGCAGCTCGGGGTCGAGTCGAGCCACCTACGCGGTCACACTGTTAAAAAACGCGCTCATAATAATCTAACTCGGTTTCACGGTTTCTCTGGCACGGTGAGAACGTTACTGAGCTGACCAACACACCTGTCAGTTTTACTGATATTTGTGTGACGCGAAGTGGCGCACAGAGCGAAAGCTTTGGCTGGCTGCCATATTTCGATGTGGCAGCAGATGGCTGGCGGCGGCCGTTCTGACGCGTCGGTGATGAATGCGCCGCGCGGCGGCCGTCCGGGGGCGCGCGATCGATGCCGACACTCGTGTCCGGCATGTGGGTCCTTCAGATTCCAGTCACCACACGTCAGGCGCGCAGCGGGCGGCGCCGCGGCTGTCAAACCACACTCCTGCGAAATCCTTTCGACGGCGCCGACGCGAAATGGCGAGTGCATACTGCAGGTACGGCCGGCGGCCGGCCGCCCGACTGAGGGGCCGCGCCGGCAGCTGACCGCCGCAGTCAAGCCCGCCCCCCCCCCCCGCTGACTGCCGCAGTCACGCCCAGCCCCCCCCCGCTGACCGCTGCAGTCACGCCTCCCCGCTGACCGCCACCGACGTCACTCGTCACTCGTCACGTGACCGCGCGCCTGGCCAGGTGACGTGCATGGCGGAGTCGCACCGGGCAAGCGTGGCCTGCCAGTGCGGGGACGGTAAATCAACGGCCCGGCCGGCCGGCCGAGCCCACAGGCCGACTGTTGGTGGCCTGCGTGGCCTGCCAGTGCGGGGACGGTAAATCAACGGCCCGACCGGCCGGCCGAGCCCACAGGCCGACTGTTGGTGGCCTGCGTGCCGGCAATGCGACTGCGTTACCGAGGCCGTCGCCGGCCGCACGGACCCTTCTGCCCGACCGTCAAGCACACGACACACGACACACGGCACACGACACACGACACACGACACACGACACACGACACACGACACACGACACACGACACACAGCACACACGACACACACGACACACACGACACACGACACACGACACGACACACACGACACACGACACGACACACGACACACGACACGACACACACGACACACGACACGACACACGACACACGACACACGACACACGACACGACACACGACACACGACACACGACACACGACACACGACACACGACACACGACACACGACACACGACACACGACACACGACACACGACACACGACACACGACACACGACACACGACACACGACACACGACACACGACACACGACACACGACACACGACACACGACACATACACACACGACACACGACACACGACACACGACACACGACACACGACACACGACACACGACACGACACACGACACACGACACGACACACGACACACGACACACGACACACGACACACGACACACGACACACGACACAAGCACACACGACACATAGCACACACGACACACGACACACACGACACACACGACACACACACACACACGACACACACGACACACGACACACGGCGCACGACACGCACGACACACGGCGCACGACACGCACGACACGCGGCGCACGACACGCACGACACACGGCGCCGACACGCACGACACACGGCGTACGACACGCACGACACACACGACACACACACACGCACGCACACGACACGCACGACACGCACGACACGCACGACACACGGCGCACGACACGCACGACACACGGCGCACGACACGCACGACACACGGCGCACGACACGCACGACACACGGCGCACGACACGCACGACACACACGACACACACGACACGCACGACACACACGACACACACGACACACACGACACACACGACACACACGACACACCACGACACACCACGACACACACACCACGACACACGGCGCACGACACACCACGACACACCCGACACACCCGACACACCACGACACACCACGACACACCATGACACACCACGACACACACGACACACACGACACACACGACACACACGACACACACGACACACACGACACACGACACACGGCGCACGACACACCATGACACATAACACACGACACACGACACACGGCGCACGACACGCACGACACACACGACACACACGACACACACGACACACACGACACACACGACACACCACGACACACCACGACACACCACGACACACCACGACACACCACGACACACCACGACACACCACGACACACACGACATACACGACACACACGACACACACGACACGTGCTCGCCGACGTCAGCCTATCAACTCCTGTGAAGGACGATTGTGCCTGAACCTAGGACGGCCGTCATTTTAATTGCAGACAACTGGGGCGACTCTGAAGAGGCCCTCAGGTTTTTCCGTGGAATGAGTAGGCGTCGAGGCACGACACTTTATCTCAGTATTATATTGCATACGTGTTTTGCTTATCTCGCACAAATTGCAGGTAAAGGTCGTCAAAGCTCATGCACCTGGAACGGATCAAATAGAGTGGTGTTCCAATATCTTCCAAGTGCCGCTATTCGGAGCAGGTGCAATAAACTAACACCAAGTTCAGCCCGTGCTATTTTTCATGACGAACGACCGGCTATCTCGGAATTTTAATGGAGTTCGAGATTACTGACCCGATTTCAGGTAGTTTCCCTCCTTGTTTTTATGGCATTGTGTGAGTAAAGTACAATTTGATGGTAATTTTGAACGGCCAAGATAATAAAGAACATACAACGAGCATGCTAGTTTATAAAATGTCTGACTTGTTCGTGGTATATGCATGAATAAATACCACTGGTTAATTTTTTTATGCTAATATGGGAGGGGGCTTAAGCAATTTCAAACTAAATTTGATTTGTTGTACGCCCGAAGGCCGTAAGATTAAGAGCAAAAATATTTATGACAGGTGAATGGGTGTTCAAGCCCCACTCCCAAATACATAGAAAGTACAACCCTTGATCAATACATATTCCCGTCGGCAGATGCATTCTTTTCATGCATCGGCCATCGGTATGGCGTTAACCTTTCAAAAATACTTCAGGAATCTTTCCGCTTCAACGCCAACGAGGGCCGAGCTCATGCCGGACACATCGCTGAACGTTTCAAATGTGAAAGTAGGCCGGCAACTTTGGCCCGTCAAAGTTGAGAGAGGCTGGTTTCGCGCCCGGCCGGACCGGCGGTGGCGACGGACCGACCGGCCGCGGACCAGCCGCCGGCTCCATACCCTTCCTCCGACAATGTCAGCTACTTATGTTGGGCGCAGGCCGCCCATGATCGGCAGTGAGACCGTTCAGCATTGCTTCATTTTCACCGGAGTGATTTACGGGATCCCAGCGGACGACAATGCGCATGAAGTCCAACAGTGTGTTTGCAATTACTTGCTTACTTTACAACACGCCGCAATGGTCGTTTTTTATGAGTGTGTCATTATGTATTGTACGAATACTACACTCACCTGTCATTTATCTTGCCATTTACCACATGCATTACTCCTGTGTTGCATTATGTTTGGTTGCTTCACAAGGACGACACAAAATAGTCACTGCCCAGGGTGTGGACAAATAGTCACAGTCCACAATGTGGACAAATAGTCATTGCCCACGGAGTGGACAAATTGTCACTGTCCACGGTGTGGACAACAGTCATTGTCCACAGTGTGGAAAATTGGTCATTGTCCATGGTGTGGACAAATAGTCCTTGTCCAAAGTGTGGACAAAAGTTGAGTTGCAGGCTGGCACCCATTTAATAATTGTTATCTTTCCCTGCTGATTAAGATTGTGTGCACTGCTGCCAAAGGAGCATCGCGAATTTTGTTGATGTCCATTGATCACAGTTTCATGGTCACAGCTGCATGAAATTGTATTACGTCCGATAATTGTTTTTCTGTGGGGCAGGCACCGCAATATTCCCCTGCCGTAACCTTGAAATATAAGTACTGTCAGCATGGATGATGACAATAGATTACCTGGAATTGCGACGACAGACATAACAACATTGACACCCACCACATAATTGGAAAATATTAACACCTCGCGACCTTGATTCCAGAGGTGCAATTTCGCAAGTAAACTCTTCCCCCTCCCTCCACTTCGAATACAATCTCCCCATCCCTGACTTGGCATTGATTAGCATTACAAAGAAGCTTGTGCAAATGTGATCTTAATGAACCAGTTACCCAATGACTACCCAAGTTTCAAATACACCACAGGCTCGTTGTCGGTTTTGCGATCATTACAATGCATAATCACACTGCCTTTTTTTGGTGTGGGTCAAGGGCACGGGACCAGTCCCTCCTGAGCAACCAAGTATTGGCCATGGACCCTGTGAACATTCGGTCGGGAAGACCATCTCTGACCTTGAAGCACGTGCACCCGGAGCGATTTGGGGGCTGCTCCCGACGGCTGGCAGCTGTAGCTGCCCGAGTCGGTCGGTCTGGCACACTGGATCAGCAGGTAGCTGGCCGTCACCTCGCCCTTGGTGGTCACCACCGAGATGCCGCCGCGTGGTGAGTCGTAGCTGATCACCTGGGGACGAACAAGTGGTCAGTGGCAGGTACGAGCCCGTGCTGGGTCGTAGCTGGTGACCTGGGGTCAAGCAAGTGGTCAGTGGCAGGTGCGAGCCCCCGCTGGATCGTAGCTGGTTATCTTTGATCAAACAAGTGGTCAGTGGCAGGTGCGAGCCCGTGCTGGGTCGTAGCTGGTGACCTGAGCCTGACACATAGTCAGTGGCAGGTGTGAACCCGCGCTGGGTCGTAGCTGATGACCTGGGTCAAACAAGTGGTCAGTGGCAAATACGAGCCCACGCTGGATGACCGCTGGTGACCTGGGACCTGGGATCAAACAAGTGGTCAGTGGCAGGTGCGAGCCCACGCTGGATCGTAGCTGGTGACCTGGGATCAAACAAGTGGTCAGTGGCAGGTGCGAGCCCGTGCTGGATCGTGGCTGGTGACCCGGGCCTGACACATAGTCAGTGACGGGTGTGAACCCGCGCTGGGTGTCGTAGCTGATGACCTGGGGTCAAACAAGGGACCTAGTCTGACCTGCCGCCACTCTTCGCCCGCGACCAATCGGCGTGAGAGATTGGCGACGCTGCATGACTCAACGGTCGATGCGTCGTAAAGCCAACAACCAACCAACCAAACAAGGGACCTGGGATGGACACAGGGTCAGGGCCATGGACGACAGCCCTCCCAACAGTTGCGTCCCGAGCCGGTGCGACAGCAGCTCGCCAGTTCGCCGTGCCGATGTGATCACCGCCACCGCCTGCCAACATCGCCGACCACATTTGGAAGTGCTTGTGCACCTGAATTTAGCGCGATCCTGCAGCGGTAATGGACCCCCCCCATTGCTCACCGCGCGGCGTGGAGGTGGCGTCAGCTAGAGGTCGTGCTATTGCGCATTATCCTGCGAGGTACAGGGAGAGGGGAGGTGGCACCTTGGTATTTCGGCCATCACAGACAAGCCAATTGAGACAGCAGCTTGATACTTTCAGTGCCCTCAAATGATCGCTTATGTTGTGTTGTACAAGAAACTACCTCAAGGTCGTATTACGTCATCTTCTAATGACGTTATAAATTCGTTCGTAGGCGTTGTTTTTGGCGTCTCAAACGGTTGCTTGCTATGAGATTCAATCGGACCAATGTATTCTGCCAAACCAGTGCAGGTACAGTTGGTGTCAGAGGTCATGATGTTACCATGTGACCTTAACTAGACCATTCTGGGTCATGTTGATTAAAAAAATACATCATGACCGCATAGTCATCCATTATGCTTCCTGTTCTGGGGAAACTGTCCGTTTTGCATCACATTGGCAATTATGTGTGACACGACCGAAGCCAAAATGTGGCCTCGGTCTTGAATATGCATCATCGTGGAGCGAATAGGCAACCTTGCATCCTGACAGACTTGTTCTGGTATTTTGACTCATTGAGTACTATTGGCGGGAATTCTGCCAAACATTCAAAGGGCAACCAACTGCCGATCGGTGTCATTCTCGGTAACACTTCATGCAAAGCAATGCACGCGAATGAAACCCCATTGTTCACCAAACAGCAGCCGAATTAAAAAGCACTGATCAATAACTCCTAGACAGGTTCCACCTTTTCGAACAGATTACCTCCACAGTAAAAACAAAACCCAATCGTCGACTTTTTACTCCGTTGTCACCGCTGTCGTTCAAATCGAAACAAATGGCTTTGGCCTATTCGATTAGTATGGACCAGAAAACAGACAACTCCGTACTGGCGACTCGTATTTTCGATGCTAGTGCCATTTTCAGTGCATTACATTTCACATAGCGTCACCGACAATGGCATAGAACGACAATTGGGTGCAATTTAGATGTTTGGCAGAATTCCCGTCAGTAACAGTCAAGTAGCCAAAATACCCGAACAGGTCTGTCAGAGCTCAAGGCGACCTATTCGCTACATAATGCCACTATTGTAAATGATGAAATGCCACATTTTGTGTCCCCTGACGGTGGACTCTCGTGACTATCATTCGGTCGTTGGCTTCATTCGGCCATTCCCGAACCTCAAGCAATAGCAAACACCATGCTTTGTACGCACCATCGCCCACAACTGCTCCGACGACAATTGCAGACGAGCTGGTTTCCTACAAAATGACCCAAATACCTTCACATCAATTTCCCCCTCTTTGATTTCAATAATGCCGAAAATTACGGTGCTCCTTTTCAACTTTATAAAACGGTGAATGCGATTTCTTCCGCGAGCGACACTACCGTAGGACCTGAGAAGCTACATCGCAATTTCAGCCGCCATTTATCCGACCACACCAAACAATGCGCCTTGGAGACATTTAATTAATCATGGTCAAACCATGTATTTCCTGAAGCATGGAAAAAGCTCTCATCATCCTCATTACAACATCTAGGAAAGATCTTAGTGACACCAGTACTTTTCGGCCCACACCAGCTGCTTACGGAATTTTCTTTTAATGATTATAAAATACGGATCTGGCACATGAGCACCGATTCTCTTTTATCACCAATTAAATGTAATTATCATAGACGCAACACTTTCAATCACCTTATTTGGCTATAGATAGACATCCGACATGGTTGCAAAATAACACGAGCACATTGCCACAGTATTTCTTTTTACATGAGCAAAGCTTACGACATATTACTGCCCGCATTAATTTCCAATCGTCATGAACTTGGCACCAAAGGCCATTTAGCTCATGATATGATAGGTTTTTATCTGGTTTCGTTCATTTCAGATCAGGTCCCAGTCAGCCACTTCAGATTCACATTTCATCCAAAACAGGCTACCACAGAGCAGCTGCATTTCACCAGTTTTAATTATAATCACAAATAGCGACCTATTCGCCAACATGGCTGCTAATTTAGCACATTATCTTTCTACAGATGACAGTGCATTTAGTGTTCAGGAAAAATTATGAACATTGTTTATCTTGGCTATAAAATGAACTTGATAAAGTAAGTGAATGGTCCCAGAAATACGGCTTCATTTTTTTGGCTCGAAAATTTCCAACGGTGATTTTTAGCCCATTGGCTCCCTGCAAAAACCAAAACAATCTGCTGCACCTTGGGAACAATGCCATGCACGTAAAATTATTGCTGTCATTTAGACCGTAGGCTCTCCATTCACAAACGCATGAACCTCGTTCAGCACAAATGCTTTCGTCGACTCAATTAATTTCACATCATTACTGATCCATCATGCGAAGGTCATCGTCCTACACTTTTACAACTGTACAAATCCTTGGTCTTCCCCATCATCGTATGCATGGCTCGGTGACTTAAGCTGATGCCAGCACCTCAACCGTGAACATCTTAAACACCATTATGTTTATCCGATGTAATATATTTATCCGTATCGTATTCGATGCAATGACCAGTTCTCCCCTCAATTATTTACAAGTAGAATCGAGAATTAAACCAATATCACTCCGACGAAAGTAACAGACATTTAGGTATGCGTTCAAAGTTCAAATTCCAGATAATCACTACATGCGAGCGTCTTTATAAATTTTCCCAAATCTGCATCACGATTGCTTAGGTCTATCGAAAACGAATTGGCTTTACCATGGCTTGTAATGTGAAAACATGCTCTGTTCTACTTCATTGCACTTTTCTACTGATTAGTTCTCTTCTTCCACCCACTATCCCACCGTGTGCTTTACTTGTGAATGAGCTGTCCTACACTTTCATACCTGAAACTGTCCTATTCTTTGACTTGTCCAACCTAAATTGATGACCCTATGCGATACTCTAAATAGAAGATAATCATTCATATTAACATTATCTAACCGTTCATGAATTTTAAACATTTCAACAATATCGCTGTTTAATCTCCTATGGTTGAGTGAGTACATTTCTGATGCCACAAGCCTTTTCCCACAATCTAATAGTCTAGCAGGCAAGTCTAGTAGCTTTGTTTTTCACCCTTTCGAACTTTTCTATGTCTCCTTTTAAATATACATGTATAAAGCATAAAATATCCATAAATACACGATAGTTCAAGTGAGGTCGCACACAGATTAAGCACAATTATTTTAAATGGCTTCCTTACTCTTATTCTCCACACTCCTTTTAATGATGCGTAGCATTCTGATTTTCCTGTTCCTATTTGAGGCACATTGATTTGTTTCGGATTCAAGGTCATTTCAAACTAATACGCCAAAATCTATTTCCTCTTCGATGATATCCAATTCACAACCTCCCATTGAATATCGCAACGTCTCACCTCCAGACTACAGATTCAAAGCATTACACTTGTCATAGTTGATACACATTTGCCATTTATCAGCTCATTTCAGTCCTTTAAGTCTGGTTAAATATTGCTAGATTCATCACCATTATTAGCAACTCCTACCAGCTGACGTCATCAGCAAATTTATGAACACCCTATTCCCCAACCCTACCTCAATGCTGTTCAGAAAGATTATAAAGAGAAGTGGACATAGAATAGAGCCGTATGGCAATCGACTCAAACATCCTTCCCTTCAAATTTGCACACATTTAATACTGCCCTTTGTTCTTTTCCTTGAACCATGCTTCAATCCAACCTATGCATGCAGATCTCCAATTGTGTTTCCTGCACTTCCGGCATCTACATAAAAGCGTAACCTATTCTTTTCCTCACTTGGGATGCTTCCTGATGCTTGAAATACTTCCTACTTTAGGCTTAAATGTGGAATTCGGAGTATGGGATGCGGAAGAACCACATGCGGTACCAGCGCGGTACCTACGAAATAGGAATTGGAACCGCATAGCGCGCCATAACAGCTAAATTTTGGCGATAAATATTTCAGCGTTTGAAACCACCATGAGGTAATATTGGTGTAGAAGCACGTTCTATTGCGGAATTAACTTCACATTCCAGACCTGTGGGGAGCCGCAGTGCGATATGAGCGACACGGGATGGCAAGCTAGAGACAAACCCACTCCACAGATCGTTTTCGGACCCAAAGTTATACGAATGAGGGCAAGGAGGAATGTGCCGAGATTTTACCCAGTTGATGGTACATTCATTCGGAATATATACTGCCTCAAGTCATATAAAATAGTTCAACTTGCCATCACTTTCTGCAGTCATGCTTAATACTTCTTCACCATAGCTAGCAAGATCAGTGTGTAGTCACCTGACAGCATTAGAAACTTCATCAATGTAACAACTCTCAATTTGTTCCAAATTCCATCTAGCATGTTCAGAGCTCGAGAGCAAACACTGGGGACACAAGGACGAATTAGCACAATGGGCGCTCGATTATTAGCGCCTGCCCGGCAACTGCGCTGTGTCAGCCAAGCCTGGCTGACACTGCAACCAGCTGCCAACACGAACCGCACAAATTTGAATAATGGCACAATCTATAGGTGCATTTCTCCCACGCCCTAGTGTGATTTCAAATAAAGTGTGCCATGCAAAGCAAACTGGAATTCCAACACCTGCTCAAAGTGTAATAGCTCCTGGTGTTGAGTCGTTCCAGAGATCATTGACCCGTGCGGTACGATCTGGCGCCATGCTAATTAATTAATTGAGCCCGCGTATAGACAAGAACTCTGGTCATACGATCGGATCACTGCACACAGGTACACACTAAAC
Source organism: Imbricaverruca yamaguchii (assembly GCA_034440575.1). Classification (NCBI taxonomy): domain Eukaryota; kingdom Metazoa; phylum Arthropoda; class Thecostraca; family Neoverrucidae; genus Imbricaverruca; species Imbricaverruca yamaguchii. The sequence goes on from JAOTOL010001560.1 coordinate 691,975, forward strand.
CCCTACGGTCCGCTTCACAGAATTGCCACCGTGAGCCTGTTTTGACATGAGTGAAAGTGCGTCGTCACCAAGTGCACCTCCCCTATCGTCCTTGAACGGCCAGGAAAACCCCGATGCCATCGACATCCGTGCACCGACCCCTTCACCGGGCCGAGCCTTTCACCGGGGAGCCGTTGACCGACGGACGAGTATACCACCACAGCCCGCCTGACTTCACGTCCAGGGGTAGTTGTTACAGCCTGCCTGGAGGCACGTTCCATGGAGGTCGTTACAGCCTACTTGTTGCCAGGTCACATGCAGAGGAGTTTGGGGTATGAGAGCAATGAAGTGATGAAAATACTGGACATGGCCTATGTGCCCCACTTATAATATTCTGTACAGGCATGAAGCCTCCCCTTAGAAAAAGATATAGGTTTGCTAGAAAGAGTGCAGAGCAAAGCCACCAGGCTTATCAGTAGACTATATAACTTAGCATATAGGGAAAGATTTATGATATGAGATATTTCCTCACACAATTGTAGGAGATTGAAGGTTGATATGATTATAATATATACATTTATTAAATTATAATATATACATTTATTATATACAGCCCATGTCAATCTGAATGGTGCCCTTCTATTTAGACCATCACATAGGGGGTCATCAATTGAGGTTAAGCTAATCAAGGTGCAGGACAGTTAAGCGAAAACATGTCTCAGTTGAATAGTCCACCCGCTGATGTGCGAAGTCCCGCATTGAATGTATGACAAACATAAGATGGAGAACCTTTCTATGCTGCAAAATCTTGTTATATTTCAGTTCTAAGTAGTCGTGCATGGGTGATATACATCAGTAGGTGTGCACTGTGAAGGGCTCTTGAAGCAGGCATGGATGGAGTCTGGACATTATTGATATGGCATTCAATTAACATGTGCTACACGAGATCCTGTGCATAGGGTTGAATAAGTAAGGTAGATATGCATTAATTAGTGTGGGTATGTCGGTGGATGTATTCCTTGGAATTCGGGGTGTGGATTGGTCGGGGTAAAGAGCGTCTTTTGCCATGGCTATGGTATCTTCCATTTGCATGTGAGTGTTAGTGTGTGTGTGCGTGTGCGTGCACATATGCGTAAATATAATATATATATATATATATATATATATATATATATATATATATATATATATATATATATATATATATATAGCTAGTTCTTAGCTATGTTCAAATGCAACTGACCAACTTTTTATGCATAGATCCTCAGTGCTACCGACTATTCGGTTTACGTCAAGTTATGTGGGCCGCATATTAAATAGCAGCACCAGTGATTCTTGCAACAGGTAATCTTGTTTTATTCACACCAGTTCGCCACGGCTTTGCCGCCATATTTGTAATTCGTCAGTAATGTCCGTGACGTGAATAATCAGCATCTACTGGGCGCGGTTATCGTGATCTTCGAAATGTGCCCATGCATTTCAAGGCGCCATCAATAAGATTTAACTGTCAAATACAGTCCATTTGTCAGTCTCTGAAGAGGCTGAACTTTAAGGGCGCCTCTCAGAAGTGTCAAATTTAGGTATCACCAGTTAATGCATGAATGCTTTCATTGGAATTGAGGAAATTCGCAGTATTAAGTTGTCATAAACAGCACACCAAATTTTATGGGCACACAAAATCAGACTACAATATAGGCAAAGCAAATCAACGCAGAAACAACCGGGAAACTTCAGCACTTCCGCAGGGGAGTTATTTTTAGAGGCGTGCGGGGCCATGAAGGCCATTTGCGCCGCCTTTAAAGCGAGTGTTTGCAAGCAAAGTGCAGGAATTTGTACATTTACGTTAAGGGATTTTTACGTTTATAGTGTGTCTGATATTTTATGTGATGAAGGTGGGGGCTGGGTGTCGAAATGGTTGGGCACCATTGCGTCCTGCACATAGGTCACATAAGTACGTGGTCCATTAGCCAAAATTAAATCCGTCCTGCACATAAGTACTTCGTTCTTCAGCTAAAATTTAACGAATGCGCGCTGCACATGGGTGCGTGGACCATTAACAAAAATGTATTGTCCATTGCACCTGTCCTCCCTCGAATAATTGGACACACTGGATTTTCTCGAGGGCAATCAGGTGGAGTGATTCGCGGAAGCAACGATTTTGTACGGATTTTAATTCAAGTAAGTCATGGGAAGCTGAATCCAACGAACCGTGATTCAAACGGATTACTGATCTAGTTAACAAGCCTCACTCACCAGTTGAGTGATAAGTGAAATGAGAGACATTCAGACGCCTAAACATGCACATGCCGACATGAATGCGGGGTGCCAACAGAATAAATGAAACACAGACGTCTCATTGATTACGATCACGACGGTCCCGTCGAACAGCCGACCCCTCCGTTTACCACCGCACACCGTCATCTACCACCGGAGTGAGAATAAGTACTGAGTACATCGGTCTTGGGTGGGATACAACGGGTGGGATACAACCGTTAAAAATGTACAGTGAAACAGTGTAGTTGATGTCACGCCATTGAAACTGGGCACGGGAGGGAGATGGGAGAGTCGAGAAGGGGATGTTAAAAGGGGAGATGGAAGAGGGAAGAGGGAAGAGGGAAGAGGGAAGAGGGTAGAGGGTAGAGGGTAGAGGGTAGAGGGTAGAGGGTAGAGGGTAGAGGGTAGAGGGTAGAGGGTAGAGGGTAGAGGGTAGAGGGTAGAGGGTAGAGGGTAGAGGGTAGAGGGTAGAGGGTAGAGGGTAGAGGGTAGAGGGTAGAGGGTAGAGGGTGAGGGTAGAGGGTAGAGGGTAGAGGGTAGATGGTAGAGGGTGGGGTAGAGGGTAGAGGGTAGAGGGTAGAGGGTAGAGGGTAGAGGGTAGAGGGTAGAGGGTAGAGGGTGAGGGTAGAGGGTAGAGGGTGGGGGGTGAGGGTGGGGTGGGGTGAGGGTAGGGGGTAGGGGTAGAGGGTAGAGGGTAGGGGTAGAGGGTAGAGGGTAGAGGGTAGAGGGTAGAGGGTAGAGGGTAGAGGGTAGAGGGTAGAGGGTAGAGGGTAGAGGGTAGAGGGTAGAGGGTAGAGGGTAGAGGGGAGGTCGATATATAGGGAGCAGCAAAAGGAGAGTGAGTAGAAGTAGGAGCGGGAGCGGCAAGAAGGTGGGGAGAGAGGAAGAAGCTTTGCATCCACTTCCCCAATGTAGCTGAGAAAGCCAAATATTCACGGGCATTGGCGGATCGAGGAATTTCCATGGAGGAGGGAAGAGGGAAGAGGGCATACATCCTTGGGCGCCTTTCACTAATACTTTGTTGAACGAGGTGGGTGTGAGGTGTACTGGGCTTTCCACGAAAGGGTGACTTTCCCTGTCAGAGCACCGCTTTTCCATGGGGATAAACGACCCCAATACCATCTGTATATCCGCCCATATTCAAGGGATAGGTGAGTGGCCAGGATAGCTCGATGACGAGCCTGAGACAAGGCCACATGTTATCCAAAGTCAGTTGAAGTCGTAATGCAGGCTCGGCCATTTGCCACTACCTTATTCATATATGGCCTAATAAATATAAATAAAATAACACGTCACCTAATAAATATTATCTGCATCAAATTGTTCGTTTGGTTATTAAATATATAATAAAACAAGAAAACCTGAATCCAGGCAGCCACCGACCGCAATTAATTATGACACTGGCTGTTAACATGAGATATGCCATTGCCAATATGTTTCGGTTGAGCATCCGTTCGGGCACGGAAACACTATAACAGAAACTTTGGCTATCGACTAAACTTGTAGCGTTTTGAGACGTCAAATTTGCATGTCAGTGCCTCAAAATAATTGAAATGCGTCGTTCCATTTGGTACAAATCTGGCACAAAATCTAATTTTATTGTGGTCATAAAACTGAAGGATGGAATGGACGTACGCATACATGCATCAGCGACAATGCAAAATGAATGGACGGCATATCTAACCGACTGAAGCTGACATTCTACAAAATATGGCACAGAAATTGGACAATTCTGACTGCACTGCCTCCGCTAATTATGCATTGGGTTGGCATGGGCGGGGTCAAAGGGCAGCACGAGCGGCGTCGAACGGGGGGACGCGTCCTACCCCGAACCGTCGTCACGCCTTAACACATCCCACCCTCAATCGTCGTTCGTTACACATCACGCCCATGGGTGTTACATGGAAATAATGGACCCAAGGACAACCACGTCCTCCTGTATGAAGTCCGCGGCGGCGCCGATGCTCGACAGTACACAGTGTAGCATGCTTGACGTAAACAGTGCTCAGGTGCATCATGCACTGAAGACCATCCGACTTACTTGGTCGTTTGTTTGTTTGTTTATTGGTTGGTTCACGACACACTTTATGCACATTCACGGCTAATGGCGCCGCCCACACTGTTTCGCCGGTGGGCCGCAGGATTGGTAAATGTCCTGAGTGGCGCTGGAGTCGAACCCGGGACCTTTGGCACCCATAGCCCGACACCTTAACCACTCGGCCATCCCCGCCCCTTACTTGGTCGTTGTGTTTCCAGAAGATGAACGCGGGCGGCTCCGGAGACATGCGCACCACGCACGTCAGGTTGATGGTGCTCTCAGTGTCGATGAAGAGCTCTGGTCCGCCGAGTATTTCCGTCACCGGCTCTGGAACACATCAGAAAGTGGTCTGCTGCGAAGAGCGCACCGTGAAATACGCTAAATTGTTGTCCTCGGAATTCAGTGCCTGGACTGTACAGAGCATGGAGGAAGGAAAGAGAGGCTGGTGCTGCACCGACTGCTATTTTGAAACCATTCAAATTGTGAAAATCATTCAAACTTTGGCGTTCTTGGTTCTTCTTCGATAACACTCAGCTGGAAATATAAGATGGCAACTCGGTAGCTTCTCAATCGACTTCCATGAATATGCCAGCGGACTCACTGATTGTTATTGTGTGTAATGCTATTGTCACGTTTTGGCCGGTTAAAGCTGGCTAAAATTTCTGGTCTGACAAGCCCAGCATTGACTGGCCTTTTGCCATCCATGATTATCAGTGTTAAGTTAGTGAATCACCAAAGTATGATTACGTGAGAATAAATATCTCACCTTCAATATACCAGGGGGTGCTGAGTTTACATCAAAAGTAACGTTAGGGACGTTACATTTGCTTCTATTGTTGCATCCATTGTTACCCTAACGTTACTTTTGATGTAAACTCAGCACCTCCTGGTATATTGAATGTCGAATATTTCTTCTCACGCAATGTCTAAGACCCAGGAGCACTTAAGAACCATTCTTCGTTGTATTAAACAAAGTATGATTATTTCATATTAATAGTCTGGCGACAACCATGGCATGCACCATCTTTGTTTATTATTTCGACTTTAGGACGCCTCGACCAGAAATGATCATTCGCGCCCAGGTATGGACCATCTTAAAAGGTGTCTTCACATTATTCAAAGTCTTCAGAATATTTTACTGTGGAAAAATCTTTGTTCATCAACAAGGAAATATTTTCAGTGAAAATCATCCAGCATTAGTCCAGCAAATATCATTATACACTTGAAGCTCATCGTTATAGTGTTATTATATCGCTTAAATTAATTATGCTCTGTGACATTTTTGGCCAACAGGCAACGACAATTCATTGTTGCATACATATAGAGATAAGCAGCCAGATAGTAAATGTGCTTGACATTCAGATATCCAGATGCCACCACATACAAATATATCAGATGGCGAAGTGAAGCATCTTTGTCTATGTCATCTAGGGTTCATCTCTGTATTATCGAGAAGAGCAATGACCAACTTGATGTTATATCGTTGGTAACTGAAATTCAGGACTACTAAAATTTGGCTTGAATGGTATTAAATATGCAAAGTTTCTTTGATATGAACGATAATATTTTGATACATCCTGGCAAATCAAACGCATAATCCTGAACCATGAGGCAGGAAAACTCAGTGTGGATATTACATACAAAATGCTTGAACAAAAGCAGATTCAACTAACCTAATTTGCATCTTGTAGACACCATGATTTGAATTAAGTACGCCAGCGCCAGAAGAACTAACCAGACAAACAATCTGCTTGAGCCCAGTTCCCTTTATGGTGTGCAGGCCTAACTGTTATCTGCGGTGTTGTCAAATTGATTGCCGCCATTCAGTGATTACATGCATTAGCCCTCCAACTGCATTCCACACATTATACACCTACCTCTGCCGGAGTGGGGGTCAGATCTTACCCCACCCACCCTTCAACTGCCGCCCGCAGATTATACCCCTCTTCTGACGGAGGGGGCGAGTCTTGCCCCACTACCCTCCAGCTGCCGTCCGCAGGCTATAATAACTCTACCTCTTTCGGAGGGGTACGGGGGAATTTTTCCCAACTACCTTTCAACTTTTGCTCTAGACCACGAAGACAAGCATATGTAGATATGCATCATATGTTCAGTGGTGCAAAACTATTTCGTCTTCCGCTTGCTGCTCACCCCCTGGACTGGCCAGAAAGGTCACGGCGTGTGTCGCCGTCTCACAGGTTCATTTTGCCGGTGTTCAGCTCCTGGTCGGTAACCGAAGGACACTGTCGGATAATGCGCGGTAGAAATACCTTACCGAGCTTCTATCGAATACCATGTCATTATCAAAACACGACAGAAAGTTCAGGGCTACGCATTGGAGGCGTGGGAAGGAACATACTGTGCCGCAACTGCCAAATTACGAACGAAAAAGCAATCAAGCAGACAAGCTGACTTGGTTAAGGGCGCTACACTACAAGCTCCCCGTTGATGAGGGATGATGGAATGTCATAGTAACATTTGACCGGGAAAGGTGACCCACTTTTAAGGGTAGGGGAGGCAAGTGGTGGGAAAATACGGGGACCCCAACGTCCTAAGGGTTCTGACACACACACACACAAATCGAAACCCATTGGAAATGTTCCCGCTTCGAGCTAATCTTCGGAACGTCTAGTCTTATCGTGTTCCACATCCGTCCAACAATGAAGCTCTGCTTCAGCTCAACACTGGTGCAAATAGACCTTGCCTTTCCCCATTTTGCTCCATCCACGGGGAAAATTGGACAGATAATGAGGAAATATAAGGCAACTAGCGCATGCGCTGAAGCAAAACAATGCACGACTGTCCGTTCGCCTGATGTTAGTTGTTTATGCGGATTAATGTCCTGGGAATCATTTTCGTAGAGTGCAATGTAGAGGTAAGGACAAAATATGTGATGGTGTTGAAACAATCTGGCAACATTTTAGATAATGTGATAGGCAAAAGCAGACATACAATGGCAATGTCAAACGAACAAGGCATCGGCTCGCTGGGCTGTGATGGTACAGGCCTCAGGAATCGAGTATGGTGAAAATAAAACGTTATATGTACAGTGATAATAATGTGTGCAGTGTGAAATACGACCAAAACTGGAGGCCCCGTTTTGCCCCTTCCTTCACACCCCCTGTGCTCCAAGCGACAAATTTGGTTAGTTTACCGTACCCTCATCGACTTGAGCACAACACCAGAGAACAACATGTTGCGATATCTCACTGTGTACCTGGCACTGAAGTCGCTAGCTCTAGTTTGACATTGTGTGTGTGCTTACACGTGTAAGCAAGTATCATTTATTTATTTATTTATTTATTTAACAATACATGTCCTCCACGTGCAGTGGCTGTTACGGACAGTCTGGGCTGGTTTATCGTGTGTTCAATCATTCCGTACTGGTTGCGGCGGTTTATCGTGTGTTCCTGACAATAGCGAGTGCCAGCTGGTAGCTCATGTAGACGACTTGCAATGCCAGATGCTAATTATCTCCAAGCCACACTGGGGATAACCGGTGACTTTAACCCGTCCAATCTCGGAGGAGGGGAAGGGGGTCTTCAACCGCCTCCCTTAGGTTTTTGGCGGATAGTGGACGAACGGCGCACGGCAGCCCGCCCAAATTTGGCATACCTTTTTCCACATAAATTTGGTATGGTGGTTCAAAATTTTGAAGTCAGGTCATCTAGGGTCAACGAGTTAGACAAGGTGAAGCTAGGTCACCTCCAAAAACGTTCAACCAGTCGTCACGCTTTAACGGACACAGATATTTTAACGACACTTTCAGCGTTTGCTTATCTTTAGGGATACAACAAAACGTATAAGAGGAATTTTTTTCGTTTTTGTCTACATATAAATTTTGCGTATTTGCCAAATTGCAGTTAAACTAGAGGATTCTGGCCAAAGTAAACATATTTTATTAGTGCAAGTTGACTTCCAACAACGTTTTTCGGTCTGATCTACCCATTGGAAAAGCAAAATTAAAGAAAACTTGGAAACTCAAAATTTTGAAGTTTACCCCAAAAAACTTATTTTTGGGGGCCAAAAAATTAAAGCCTAGTCGATTTCGCTGTCCTTTTCTCATTCAAAATACATCTTTCTTTTCAAATATCCCCCAAAATGAACTCCCCAGACCAAAAAACATAATGTAAGTCGTGAAAGGTCGTGAAAATATATCCCCCTGGTGACGTCATGCTTTGGGGAAATTGTTTTAGGGGTGGACCCGCACCCTACTCATCGAGCGCTTTCCGATGACACCTCTTTTGTTTTCGTGCGATGCTTAGTTTGGATTTTAGAGGGGGTTGCTAACCGCCCCCTCCCCGAGACGGGGTGTGAGGATCTGACCGGAAAGACGGCGCGGGCTAACATCTGTTTGCTAAAAGACGAACACAATTATAGTAGCATGCTCTCCGATTGTTCACCACGTACGATCTGTGTGCCAGCTGTGTCCGCCCTCATATCGACAAGCCAACTCTGCTGGATGTGATTGCTTCCAGCCGCCCTGACTTGGTGTCCTGAGCAGGTGTGACGGGGTGCCATTATGGTGGCTCACACTACTTTACACGCGCGATTATGCACCTTCATTTCCACGATGTGCCCACCGGTTTAAGCGTGCAACGTCGCTGCACCGGGAAGGTTGATATCGCGGAATTTAACTACCAGCCGTCCCAAACCGATTGGACGCCAGTGCTATGTGTGGCACCTGTACATCGGTGGCACACATTCCAGCAAATATTTCTGGATCGCTTTGATTTGATCGCCCCGCTTCTACACGACCACACCAGACAACACATAATCCCACCTCCGCGACTGCAGCCACAACTGCTTCTGCAGAGCCGCCGCTTTGCACTGACGACAAACGACCACGCCAGGTACAAGCAACCAAGCCATGTACAAACTACCACGCCAACTGCAAACGACCACGCCAAGTACAAACGACCACCACAGGTACAAACGACCACGCCAACTGCAAACGACCACGCAAAGTACACACGACCACGCCAGGTACAAACGACCACCCCAGGTCCAAACGACTACGCCAGGTACAAACTACCACGCCAAGTACAAACGACCACACCAGGTACAAACGACCACGCCAACTGCAAACGGGTGACCCGGCTGTGCTACCCCGCTGCTCGCAGCTGGACAATCACGAGACAGCCCGGGGAGATCGCCGGGGCCTGTTGGCCGTGCTGAAGCCTGCGATGGGACGTAAGCAGTGCGGGTCGCTCACCATCGCACCTGACGTGCTGAATGGTTGCTGCTCCACAGTAGGCCCCAGCACGGCCGCCAGCGTGCTGGCAGCGACCGCAACAGTACCGACACAACGGTCGCATTGAAGGCACATCCAGTCCTATACATGCAGACGACATTATAGGGTCCGTGTTCGAGAAATTCTTCTTCTGACTTAGTCATCTCGTCATAGACATAGTCGATTCTAGCCTGGCGACCGGCATTGTCCCGCAAGTGTGGAAACACGCTCTGGTTGCACTAATTTCGAAGGTCAAGGCGTACGAAAATCCTGCAGATACACGCCCAATGTCACTTTTCCCGCTGCAATGAAGATGGTCCAACGAGTAGTTGAGGAGCAGTTGTCTGGCTATCTGGTCATAGTGCGCCTGAGACTGGATACAGGTGTTTTGTGTCAGCCCTCGCCATAATGTGGCTGAGGCTGGACACAGGTGTTTTGTGTCGCCCCTTGACATAATGTGGCTGAGGCTGGACACAGGTGTTTTGTGTCGTCCCTTGACATAATGTGGCAGTGGTTTTCTGTCACCCCTCACAATGTGGTTGGACACAGGAGTTTTGTGTCGCCCCTCGCCATAGTGCTACAATGCCCTGCAGTGCCGACCAAATAGAATAGGAACTACCCTCACCCCACACCAAAAACAAAAACGCTTCGCTACACACAAAACCTCATTTTCATCACACACGTTTATGCAAGCGTTTAATTGTGAAGCGTTCTGTTATGAGCTTAGTGCCTTTAAATTCAATCGTGTGTTATGCATGGAATTATAATGTCGTTTCCCTTGGGAATAGATGCATGGCTATGCCGCTCAGTTCTCCGCCCGGCTGGAGGTCAGCTGTCTTACATACAATGGTTGGGCGACTACTGAACAACAAAATATCGCCAGAGGTGCTAGGCCTCAATGACCTAGGCTGGGTCGTTCAGTTGTCATGCCAGCCTCTCTTGTGGCCCGGCGACAGGTGCTATAGCAGCGCCTACCACTCATATGCCAACACGTACGATGGGTTCTCTCGCAGCGCCGACCCAGACTACACCGACACCTTGATCCTCTCTCGCCCTATGTGATCTTGACAACACCGCCACTTGGGTCTTCTCTTGTCCAGCTGGCCTCGACTGCACCGACACCTGGGTCCCCTCTTGTCCCACTGGCCTCGACTACACCTCGCCGAGCTGACCTAGACAACACCGACACCCAGGTCTCATCTCTCACCAAGCTGATCTCGACAACACCGACACCCGAGTCCTCTCCGTAGATCTGACCTCGACTACACCGACACTCTGGTCTCCTCTCCGTCGCGCTGACCTCGACTCCAACACTCGCTGACCTCGACTGCCAACGCCTCGACAGCCCGTCGGCGTCGTCATGACCGCCTAATTTAATCAATGGCCGGCATCCTTTCACGGTCCGATCCTGCCACGCTCCGGGCGCGGAAACAATGGCCCGGCAGGCGCCCCGCCGGGCCTTCTTTTGACGGCTCCCGCTGCCCGATTGCAGTCCCCCAGCTGCGCCGAATGCTCGCCCCTCGATCACGGCCGCGCTGCGGGGTCTGGTGGCTCTCGCACCACCATTTGGTGGCTGGTGCATAGTGTAACAGGCGTTTGAGCCACAGTGTCTGGCGGCTCTCGCAGCACTGTTTGGTGGCTGGTGCATGGTGTAACAGGCGTTTGCGCCACAGCGTCTGACGGCTCTCGCAGCACCATTTGATGGCTGGTGCATGGTGTAGAGGCGTTTGCGCCACAGTGTCTGGCGGCTCTCGCAGCACCATTTGGTGGCTGGTGCATGGTGTAAGAGGCGTTTGCGCCACAGCGTCTGGCGGCTCTCGCAGCACCATTTGGTGGCTGGTGGATAGTGTAAGAGGCGTTTGAGCCACAGTGTCTGGCGGATCTCGCAGCACCATTTGGTGGCTGGTGCATGGAGTAAGAGGCGTTTGAGCCACAGCGTCTGGCGGCTCTCGCAGCACCATTTGGTGTCTGGTGCATGGTGTAGAGGCGTTGCCAAGCGTCTGACGGCTCTCGCGCACCATTTAGTGGCTGGTGCATGGTGTAGGAGGCGCTTGAGCCACAGCGTCTGGCGGCTCTCGCACCACCATTTGGTGTCTGGTGCATAGTGTAGGAGGCGCTTGAGCCACAGCGCCTGGCGGCTCTCGCAGCACCATTTGATGGCTGGTGCTTAGTGTAGGAGGCGTTTGCGCCACACTGTTGGCGGCTCTCGCAGCACCATTTGATGGCTGGTGCATGGTGTAGAGGCGCTTGGCCAAGCGTCTGGCGGCTCTCGCAGCATCATTTGATGGCTGGCATGGTGTAGAGGCGTTTGCCACAGCGTCTGCTCTCGCAGCATATTTGATGGCTGGTGCATGGTGTAAGAGGCGTTTGCGCCACAGCGTCTGGCGGCTCTCGCAGCACCATTTGGTGGCTGGTGGATAGTGTAAGAGGCGTTTGAACCGCAGCGTCTGGCGGCTCTTGCAGTACCATTTGGTGACTGGTGGATGTCCAAGAGGTTTTTCATAGCAGGCTTACTTTGTGACGTCGTGGTGGTGCCACCACGCGGAGGACGCCGGCGTCTCATCCAAAGACGACTTACGTCATGGCGTGCCAGGAACAAAACCGGATTGTTCGCGCATAACGTCGTAGAGCTGCCGGCATCGCCCTGGCATCGCGCTGTTCGTTTCTTATCTTAGTAGAATCCGATCAAATTCCAATACCGATTTGTATGTTCCATAGTGCGCATAAAAGTGGGTTACCTTTTGACAATTGAAATGGGGATCTTCGATGTTCATATTTTTGTCTTGAAACTCGAGATCATCGAGCTGGCTGAGGTCAAAGTCAGGTCATTGGTTTTGAAAAGTTCAACTTTGTAAGGTAGTATCCTTCCAAGACCTGCTATAAATAAAGTTTCGGAAGAAGCATAAAAGCTTACGATGTGAATGTGTTTGGCGAAAAAAGTAGTTTGGATGACCTCATATTATGTCCCTAGGTCAGGCCAAGGTTATAGCTATAATTTTGCTTCCATGCGCATAATGAATAAAACAATGCACAGTTTCAGGTCACTATCAGGTCAGGTCACAAAGGCAAAACCCAAATGTGTACATGTACCTGTTAAGGATGACGAATTGTCGAAATGTCACTTGTCGTCCTTTTTAGGGCGGCAATGATAGAATGCTATGCCGGCAATGATAAGCAATGATAGGCAATGATGGTCGCTTATTGCATGAGTTGACATGCTTTCTACGTGTATTTTAATGGTCGCACTATTTCAAAGCTATCTTAGGTCAGGGTTACATGCGGCTAGGGTGGCCCTGCGTTGACCATCTGTTTGCAGATAATTGCCTTCTGGATCTTCAACGCTGGATTCGAATCGAGCACCATTGCTCACATCTAGTGCCAGAATAAGGAGAAGAGGACATAGACCATCCTATACCAATAATTCAGATGACCTGGCGCAGTCCAAGTTGACCTTTCCGATTGTTTTCCAGGGTGGTTTTAGATGCTGCACTTCAATTCATCTCTCATTCGTATTTCAGAAATCCACAAATTATGTCAATCTGTCAGGCGTGAAAAGTGTGGGTAAAGGAGGAAGAACGGCCCAGCGCAGGAAAACGAGCTATCACATTTTTTTCATTGATTGGAAGTGCGACCTGGTAGCACGCTTGTTACTTCGTAATTCCTCACTTGTACTTTTTTTGGTGTAACGAGAATACCGAGCGGCCGTGCGGTGCGGATGCCACGCTTCAAAAAAAAAAACTTTGCATGGTCTGATGTAATTTTGGCACTCATGGACTTTCACGATTGGAGCCGTTTATTGCTTTCAGCGAAATTGTGGAGACACATAACTACTTTGTCCAGCCTCAGCCATATACTATAAGGAGCGACACGAAACCACTGTGTCCAGTCCAGTCCAGTCCAGCTGGACGTTCGCTCTGACATGAATTCCGGGTGACGGAGATTAGTCTTAGAATTGTCGCCGAGGGCACACATATTTCCTTCCGATGATTTCGGATAACTCTTGAATCCTTGCAGACAATTGGCCCAAACACTGTCACCTTCTGACAATTGAACAGCGGATCTGTTCGAGGCAAAATGCTTACAATTTGATCCGGATCGCCCAGGTAGACGATGTCAGGTTCGCGGGATATCGGCTCTAACGCGCATCAGCTTTGGGATATCTTACACGGGCTCGAGCAAATTCCATTTTAAAGGTACATAGATAATATAGTCACCTATATGAGTCTGTAAATACCTAACGAAATAAATACATCAAGATATTTTCGCTGGCACTTAATTAGATCACGAAGTCAAAACTTTGCTTTTCTGTTCAGAATACCAAACGCAGCTACGTCAACAACAAACAACAACAAAAAAAACGGAGTATGTGTATGGAACATGGAACAACTGCTCTTGCCTCTTGCAGTGCAATTTTGTTGCTCGATGTCCACCTGTTTTCGCTTGGTCACTATATCGTCCTTAATTTTGAAGCCACGTTGCAGCTGCGTTCACACGCCGAAAGACTATGCTGCTTTTTACGCCTTATACGCAAGGCCTTCACTTTAAGTTATAATCTTCAATAATACCACCTAGTTGGCAATAAACTAAGTCATCGGGTGGGGATTGGCCAATCGCCTTCGATGAAAGTCGAGTTAAGAATTTATGCTGAAAGCGCTAGAGGCGGGCAGTGTGATATTTGGTGGAACCAGTCCATGCTACTCAGCCATACTCCAAAGTTGATCGTATGTTTACTGAGGAAGTGACCATTAGAGGGAATGAACGGGATGCTTTATTAGAGCTGCCGATGTGAAGTGACACGATTTGGAGAGTGATCTGTTTGCTTTTGAAATAACGTGATCTATGTGATTCAGAAATGTCAACCTTGTGTGGAGGAGCAGTCGAATTCAATACAGAAACATAAAAGGCAAAGCACATTTTTCATTCATAGTTGGCGTGCTCATATTGCTAATATATTTTTTTCAAGCATACCGTCAACCTGTGCTGTACCCTCGTTGACCTAAGAGTCAACCAAGGTGAATTGTCCTGAAAGGCTTTGATTAGACCAGATAGAAAGACTTGGATTCAATTGTGAATATTTTTATGGAAAAACTATGGTGACATTTTTAGCCTAAATTGCAAGTCGGTTAACGGTATCGTCCTTGGAAACTCCAACAAAGTCCTTTGTAAGCTTTTGCAAGTTGTGCATACTCCTGGTATGGATATAAAGGGCTAAGCTTCATAAGCTAAGCTCTGATGCGATAACCATTCACGTTACGAAATCAGACGAGCTATCGACATAATTATACCAGCCGGAGGCACACCCGTGTAATTCGCTCGTGGCTGCTTTCAATAACATCAGTGCCCGATCATTTTGAAGTTAACCACATCAGACCTTGCAAAAAATTCGATTTGATCTGTCCTAGGACAAACAAATTGTCGGAAGGTATGCAAATGGGTATAACATTCGTCTGCTTTCCCAAGAGACACGGATATCGGGGAGCTCTACGTAAGGTATACAGATTGGTGTAACATTCGACTGGTGTTCTGACACGAGACAAACTGGCCCATTTCGGAGCATACGTTCTCGAGTTGCATAAAGGAGAAGCCAAAAGTGTCCTATTTTGTGTGTTGGAGGAACTTGATTTTTGTTCCTAGTGGGCAAAAGAAAGAAGTGTACGGCAATATGCCTATAGATCCATAATATTTCAAGGAATGCATAATGTGTGTAATGCGGAGTAAATATAATGCATAATATATACAATCTATAGTATGTGTGATATGCATAATGTATAGCATAAAATATGGCTGTCAGGGCAATGTAGCTTCTAGCCTTATTTTTATTTGTATTTTATTGCTTGGAGCATGTGCCAACGCACCAATATGGAAGAGGAAATAAAAAAGTGATGCGAAGGGAGAATTCAACCTTGGTGATATTTATGACTTACCAATAGTTTTCCGAACATTTTCTTGTTGTCGGGCAGGATCATTCAACATTTTGTTACAAAGAGATGATATCATTTTATGAAAAATAAGCGACATAATCCAGGAAAACGATGCTTCTGAAAATTGAATGCTACTTGTTCAAGGGAATTATGGTTTCGATGTTTGTTCTCAAACATGTCAGAGACATGGGAGAGACGTGGCAAGTGTTGAGTTTCAAATAATCTGCTCATTATAGTGGAACAGTGATAGTCAATGGAAGTAATCCTATTCAATATTTTTCACACTAGGTCTTCTTATTTCTTTCATGAAATTCCTTTTCCACCAAAAAGTGGAGAATGTCGATTGAACGAGAAACGATGCGGAATGGCGATTAACAAATTGACGAGCAGCAAGTCGCCCGGTAATGACTTGCATAAACGGACGAGCTGCTGAAAACTTTCAGGCAGTGACGCTCCAGATTGCTCTTCCACGCCGCTGCTAAAAGGAACATTGTCCGGCACGTGTCATTGGCGAGTCCAATTTCATAGGGTGCTGACATTTACTGGCCGCTCGATCTTCGCCATCGGGAGTGGTTGTAGCGACAGCTGGCGGTGACCCAGGTCACTGTGAACGCTGGCGCCGCACGACCAGTGCAGGGTCTCCCTCCCGCACGGTGCCGCAATGCGGCCGATGTGCCGCGTCTCCAGTCTTCACATGCTTTGTTGAGTCTTCAGTTCGCGCTTGGCCTCTCTCGAAGTGTGGTGAGCCGCTTAGGGAGGATGGGGAGTGGAGAGTGCGCGAGATACCGCGCACTACCTCGGCGAAAACAGACGAGAGAAATATTGCAGCGCGAGATAACACCGTCGGAAGCTGCTCTGTAGTTGGTTGTGAGGTCCGCTTTGCCCCACTTGTTTACCGGAGCATTCCTGCATATCCGGCGCCGGTGATGGCGGGGGATGGCAGTTGTGCATACCACGCGTGTCAGTTGCCCCCCCCCACCCCACCCCGGTGGTAGGCTGACGAGACCGACCAACCAAACGCGAAACATGGCCGGGGAGCAACGGTGGGCAGATCGGCCTCCTACTGTCACCACTCTCCTGTGCTGATGGAATTTGGCGGAGATTCATGATGCTGTCACATACCACACAGTAGCGGTGATCTGGGTCAGGCTGATCTGTGCTGTAGCCCTCAGGCGACTGGGAGGACCTGGAGGGTATCATCGCTCCCCTTGCTTTGTTTTGTTCTTCACACATGACCCGAACCTCTGCTGTGAGGGAACGGAAAATTGCGTTCGTAAAAGGAAAGGCGTAAAAAAGCAACGTATTCGTATCCAAGAAATCCTTTAACTTTGAATTCAGGAATTATTCCATGTTTATCACGCATATTCACATACGTTTCAACGGCACCAATCTTTCCATAAATTGTTCTGCCCAAAGTTGAACGTTGCGAATCACAGCTTTTTAAAAAGTCACAATCCCTATAGTCAAGTGTATGTTAAATTATGCCATTCTGGTTACTGTAGTAAACATGAATGAGACTTGAAACCGCAAGTTGCATATATCATGAGTTTTTTAACATTGATTCTTTCCGCTCACAAATATATTGTATGAACTATAAATGAGCCATGTTGTATGAACTATCAATATTTCCTGATATTGGTTTGACGACTTCGTTCCCTTCTACAGAAGAATAGCACACCACAGAGAGGGATTGAAAGAAAACATAATCAATTTTGCTGGACCAAACAAATACATCAAATTTCTGCTCCCTGGAAATGCATTAGTTCATATCCCAATTAACCAAGTATATAGTAAGATACCAATTTACAGTCGCCGAGGTATCCAGGTTCTCTTACGCATTCTGTGCGTACAATGTTGATGAATAAATATCCATAAATATTCTACAATTCTCCAACCATTTTGAAATGCAGACACATATGATCACATTCAGAGATTGATGACATACCCTTCCATTTTCCCTATCAACTTCCTTGGCGCTGGCCTACCTACCGGAGGAGGAGCATAAATAAAACCGTCAGCCCGAACATCAAACCAAACATCATCTGGTCAAGCATGGATTTGAAATTGGGAGTAGGTCAAGGGAGTTACTCAGTGCGGCAAAGCGAAAACCAATTCTCACATTTTGCTCTCCCAACTTTCAAACTTCTTGTATGTATAACTAAATGTTTCTAGTTTTACATACATTACGATTGAAGACGAATTATATCCCAAAGCAGACTGTTTGGGAGGGGAAGGCACGGCTGATATGGCTATTCTGAACCCGCTAATGAATGTGTAGTGAGTGTAGGGGCGACTAAGCAGCACATGAAACCGCAGTATCCACGAGTCCACCAGACCTATACACTTCCTAGGCAATCTTTCGGCTGTGTCATTTGCCGCCTCCGCGCCTACCTAAGCAGGCAGGTACCTTGCTCATATCCCACAATGCAGCACATTCCCTCAATTGGATGAAACAGTTGGATCTTTTCGTGTGTAACATGTCCCAATGTAGCTGGAAATTAAGTTGGCATGGTGCTTTCCTTTGAGGGTGCCATGCAATCCAAATAAACGTTTTCGTTCATCTAGCGAAGGCCGTACAATGCCGCGTTTGTTGAACCGAAAGCGTAATACATGGCGATGTCTTCCAAAGGCTTTCCTCATTCATAAGCATTTCAGAATAGCGACCTAACCTAACCTAACGTAACCTAACCTAACCTACCTGTTTGGAATTGAAGACATAAATTTGAAAATTAATTTTCACTATAATTACGAGTCGCCCATGCATTGCGGTGTCCAACGTTAATGGTGCAATTTTTCAGCTGATATGTGCATCGCTTTGTTCGAAAATGATACTTTAACATACCTCCCGGCCCTGCACAGGTAAGGCACTGTCCTAAGTGCACTTAAGCATGCCTGAACCGATGGATTACCCCTGATGGCTCGAGTGAGCGATGCAGCCTAGGAAGACCGCGGATACTTTGCTCGAAGAAACTACTGCTGACTGCCCTCCATTAACTGAACAATCAAACGGCAGCCGGGCGCCAGCACGCGCCCGACTGCCGCCGTGACCTCGGAGTGACTCTCCAGGGCGGGGATGGCTAAGTGGTTAAGGTGTCGGGGTATGGGTACCAAAGGTCCCGGGTTCGACTCTGCGCCACTCAGGACGTTTCCCAATCCCGCGGCCCACCGGCGAAACAGTGTGGGCGGCGCCATTAGCCGTGAATGTGCATAAAGTGTGTCGTGAACCAACCAATAAATAAATAAGGAGTGACTCTCCGCTCAGATGAGCGTGACGGTCGGGCAGCGTCGGCAACTCCTCGGCGACTCCTGCGGTGTCGGGACAGTTCCTCCTCGACACCTGCGGCCGTGCCACATGACCCGCCACAGCCGACAGAGGTCACCGGGGTCAGTCGGCCCGCGTACACAACTCCTCGGGGCGACTCCTGCGGTGTCAGGACACAGCACCGACCGGCGGCCGTGCCACATGACCCGCCACAGCCGACAGAGGTCATCAGGGACAGACTGGCCGCCGGCGGTCGGCCAGAAGGCTTATTGTTTATTGCGTTGTTCACGACGCACTTTATGTTCACGGCTAATGGCACCGCCCACGCTGTTTCGACGGTAGGCCGCGGGATTGATAAATGTTCCGAGCGACGCTAGTGTCGAACCCAGGTCCTTTGGTGCCCAGAGCCCAACACCTTAACCACTCGGCCATCCCCGGCCCTCGCCGAAGAGGCTCCGACTTAGCGACTTGGTGAGCTGAGCCAGGTACGGCGAGAGGGCGGGCAGCAGTCGCCAAGTTCGAACATGCACGGCTATGATTTGGCGACTTATTCTGGCACTACAGCTGCCGCCAGAAGTTAACTTTGCAACATTATTGTCCTGTATCTAGTGATAGGAGTGAACATGGACAAATCAGTTTGGCATCAATATTGATTCCAGATTGACCGAAAAAGATAGACGGACACTGAAAAGGGTGAAGTCAAGTTAGGTTTCAAGTCGAATTCACATTCAAAGATTCTGACCAAGCATTACGGACGCCCAAGCACTCGGAAAGAGCACAAACACCCAACATTGCAGGTCTGCTCAATGGGACAGAGAACATCATGGGATGCACCTGACGGGAGGGCGTGAATGCATTTCCCTGGATATATGACGAGTTTTACTTTTGAAATGCAATCATGCATGCATGCTTCGGATTTAGTGTACACCCACATCGTTGTGCCTAGTGTGGCACGATAATGGAGGCTACGTTTTGACCGAATACGCAACACTTACTATCCTGTTCCACTTTCGCACCTTCATTTTAGGAAGCGCTACACACCGAACAATGTACTGACGCGTGTTTCCGACGCCGCATTTCAATCCTTTATTTGTACTTTCCGACGTCCAATGTGCGCAGTGGAGGTGCCCCAGCTGCGGCGAACATAGGATTTCACAGCCAGAGTAATCATAAACCTGCCTGTGTGCGCGCAGGCCGGCGGGAATCAGGGCGGTCCCGGGCCGGACAGCTCGACTGTCGCCATGACCGTCCGGCTTGCATGCACGTGCAGCGGCTGGGCCGTCACCAAGCAGTCACCGTATTACGTCATGCAGCCATTTCCCCGGATCAAGATCAGTGTTCGACACGCTGACCTGGCACGACACACACGATCGGACAACAAACGACCTCACACGAGCGGAAACGGGATTGGATGTGCTTCATTTCGGAACTCCATCGACGTCATGGAGGGCGCCGGCTATGCGCACGTTCTCTCTCTCTCCCTCCTTCTCTCTCTCTCTCTCTCTCTCTCTCTCTCTCTCTCTCTCTCTCTCTCTCTCTCTCTCTCTCTCTCTCTCTCTCTTTCTCTCTCTTTCTTCCTTTCTTTCTTTCTTTCTTTCTTTCTTTCTTTCTTTCTTTCTTTCTTTCTTTCTTTCTTTCTTTCTTTCTTTCTTTCTTTCTTTCTTTCTTTCTCTCTCTCTTTTTTTTTTTCTCTCTCTCTCTCTATGTCTCTCTCTTTGTCTCTCTATGCCTCTCTGTCTCCCTCTCTCTCTATCTTTATATCTCTCTCACACACACGCACACAGACGCACACACACACACACACACACACACACACACACACACACACACACACACACACACACACACACACACACACACACACACACACACACACACACACACACACACGACTACAGTGGGTAATTTTTCCAACCCAGGGAAAAGCTATGGTGACATCACAGGTATGCTTTGCTTTCGCAGCTTGACTGTCGGAAGTTGGGCAAACGACATTCTGAAACAGTGTCCGGAGGGCGCTTTGTGACACGGTGGACATTCTGAGCACCCAATGGTGTACGGAGTGCTGCACAGTTGTAGAACATCGTCACAGGCCCATAAAGCTCGCAACAATTCTATCCAGAGTTGCAGCCAGAAGCCGTGACGCAGCGATAAATATGGTGGCGACGTCACGCTCTCGCCAGAGCCGGTCGGCGTGTCGTGAAGCTGCTCTCCAGCTGGCGCGTCACGCTTACGTCACCACTGGTGACGTCACTCCAACTGGTGCGTCACCACACCTGCCCGTGGTCCCAGACATCTCTCGACGGCCTCGCCTGCTACCGGACATCGGGTGAAATTCTGATCTCCGCCGGCAGAACCTGTCCTGCTGGACCGCGCCAGCACGGACCTCGACACACAGACGAGGAGCGGAGACGAAGAGCCATGTCCAGCAGGGTGTTGTTTTGTGTGCGTACTTATTTAACAAGAGAGCTAGTTACACATGGTTCCACGATCTAACATGGAAACTCATGAGCTGTAGCCCTTCCACGTTGTCTATTTCGGAGGGTCGAAACAGTACATCCATTCTCAATTAGCCACATCGTTGTACTCCTTGAATGTCCCTGCTTGCCGCTAATGCTTCTTTGACTCCAGTAAATTGTATGTTTCCTTTGTCAGTGACGAAGTGTTCTTAACCTTGCTTAATCCAATTAGCCTATTGGGAATTAATATATCGTGACCTTGAAACAGTTTGCCTTTTACCATTCTCCCTTATACATAAGCATCTAAGCTCATCAATAACTATTCCCAGTGAACTTCATCCAGGAAGTTCAATGGGTAAGTTGGTATCAACTCATTATAATTCCGTCTCATAAAAGTTGGTATCAATGTTATAATGATTCCTACCCTACTAACATATAATGAGGAACGTATAATTTTTTAACCACTATTAGCAAGGTCTCTATTAGCAAGCAAGCCATGTTCACATTTTGTACCATGTTTCCTCATTTGTAAGCACTAGATGAAACATTCCAGTTCCCCTTATAGGTTCATGTACTATTTGAAGGAAGAAATCTTCCTCCAAGCAAGCCACACAACTTTTTGCTTTGCTTAGACGTCTAGTTTTGTCTCCCATCCTTGCTTTGTCGAAGTCCCCTAACAATATCCCATGCACTTTCCTACTTATTTCTTATCACATCAACCTGTCAATGTTTTCATTCTGGTCTGGCGGCTTATATAATGCCCCAATCCTTACTGTATTTCCATTCTTCATGATGATATGTAACTGCAAGGACCTGCGAAACTCCTTCACTATGCAGGTACACTATCACTCAATAAGCAATTCAACTCCTCTAATCATCAGATGTAACCCATCTATTGCAAACAATTCGGTACTCCCAAAAATCACCCCCAAGAGTTAAGAGCGTTGCCTCGTGCTGCTGGCAAATCTTGACCACCCTGTTATTCAGCCCAACGGCCCTAGAATACCTTTCTAAGTTTTCGCTTAGCCCTGGGAAGATGGATGTTACCAATCATCTCTCCTTTCTTTCAGCTAACGTGCCTCTTTAATTGTTTACACAGTTTTACTTCTCCATACATCATTCATATCGATGTGTACAATTACCGTTTCGCCCTCTTCCCTTCCCTCCATTACTTCTTCTATGATATCCCCAACACCATTTGGCTACGCCACCCGTCACACTGCATCACGTGGCCACGCAACCCGTCACACTGCATCACGTGGCCACGCCACCTGTCACACTGCATCACGTGGCCACGCCACCTGTCACACTGCATCACGTGGCCACGCCACCTGTCACACTGCATCACGTGGCCACGCCACCTGTCACACTGCATCACGTGGCCACGCCACCTGCCACACTGCATCACGTGGCCACGCCACCCGCCACACTGCATCACGTAGCCACGCCACCTGTCACACTGCATCACGTGGCCACGCCACCCGCCACACTGCATCACGTAGCCACGCCACCTGTCACACTGCATCACGTGGCCACGCCACCTGTCACACTGCATCACGTGGCCACGCCACCTGTCACACTGCATCACGTGGCCAAGCCATCCGTCAAATTTCACCACGTGGCCATGTGGCGGCGCTACTGCCTCTAGAAGACTCCCTAAGATAAGTCAGATGTACCCGAATTAAACAATCTAACGTCACCTAACATAACCTAGCACTTACAATAGAATGCATTTTCCCTCTACTGACCTCCTGTGTCTAAGTTTTTTTTTCTCGCCGGTCTTTCCTCGTCACAGAGCAGAACAAACTTGTCCGAACGCGATGAGAGCAGAGCAGCAAGCCTGCTTGTTGATTTGCAGACATCGTGTTGCATGACTTAAGAGGTGTTGGAAACGAAGTCGGGTATAACTTCACTAGAAACAGCAACGCTCTGCATAATATGGCGTGATGTATAATATGCATGATATTTGATTGTACCTTACTTAATTGGCTTGTTGAAATTTTTCTTCATAGCTTGGCGGTGTGTCCCTAACGAAAGGTTCCTCGCTGGCACTGGCATATCATCTTGCACTTGAATGCACTGGGAGGTCCGGAGCGTTCGCGCTTCATGCCGAAGGAATTCTTTCAAGATTTCACCAACCGACTGCCGAAGTTCATGATAACTGTTGGACGCCGAACACTTTGCCACATAAAATAAACCCAGGGAGTCGTACATCATGAGCAATGGCACGAAAGCACCGCTCAAGGGGTGTATCACGAGCCTTTATGATCAACGGACGTAAGTTGGACGCCATGCAATACAACTGAATCATTCCAGTGGGGTCTGCTGGCGAGAGAGCACACCAGACGACGGCATGTGGATGGTGTCTGCTGCAGTCATGTGCCGCGTTACCACTGCAGTGACGGCCTGGCCCGTAAGTGGGCGTGGGCTACTAGGCCGCCTACACACCAGAGCGAACACTGGAACGCCTGCCGAGCGAGCACATGCAAAGCTTGCGTCGAGGATAGCTGGGAGGCAGTCATTTCGAGGGAGATGGAAGCGACAGTCATTTTGTTATTCGGTCCAAGACCGAGTAGGTGTGCGCGACATCCTTGCTGAATGGGACGCTCTCACCGCTGGTAGTCGATGGCAATGTCAAATGTAATGTTCGGAGCTGAAAGCCGACTCTGCATAACACTGCGCGCTGAAAGCACACCGTCGGGAGTTGGCATCAGATGTGACGTCGTAGGGGCCCCGAGAGCGGAGCCGGGAGCCGGGAGCCGGGAGCCGGGAGCCGGGAGCCGGGATCCGGGAGCCGGGAGCCGGGAGCCAGGAGCCGAGAGACGGGAGCCGAGAGCCGGGAGCCGAGAGCCGGAGAGCCGGGAGCCGGGAGCCGGGAGCCGGGAGCCGGGAGCCGGGAGCGAGCCGGGAGCCGGGAGCCGGGAGCCGGGAGCCGGGAGCCGGGAGCCGGGAGCCGGGAGCCGGGAGCCGGGAGCCGGGGAGCCGGGAGCCGGGAGCCGGGAGCCGGGAGCCGGGAGCCGGGCCGGGAGCCGGGAGCCGGGAGCCGGGAGCCGGGAGCCGGGAGCCGGGAGCCGGGAGCCGGGAGCCGGGAGCCGGGAGCCGGGAGCCGGGAGCCGGGAGCCGGGAGCCGGGAGCCGAGAGCGGAGCCGGGAGCCGGGGCTGGAGGAGCCGTGAGTGGGCGTCAGAATTGGCGTCGAAGACGGCCCGCGGGCGGTGGGGGAGGAACCTAGAACCGCGGCTAGAGGGGGGCGGAAGCTGAATGAGGAGCTGCTTTTGGAGTGAGCTGAAAACCCTCACCAGTAGTTGATTAAAAATTTAGAAGACGAGACAGGCTGTAGCGCAGATTCTTGATTGAAATCCGAGAAGCTGAGGAAGCGAGACATGACTCGCCGTCCAGTCGCTACTCGGTGTGACAACCGACTGCCCACCTCGCTGTGTGATGGGACAATGCCCTCCCCACTGTGTGATATGGAAATACCCTCCACACTGTGTGATGGGACAATACCCTCCACACTGTGTGATGGGGAAATACCCTCCACACTGTGTGATGGGACAATACCCTCCACACTGTGTGATGGGACAATATCCTCCACACTGTGTGATGGGACAATACCCTCCACACTGTGTGATGGGACAATACCCTCCACACTGTGTGATGGGACAATACCCTCCACACTGTGTGATGGAACAATACCCTCCACACTGTGTGATGGGACAATACCCTCCAAACTATGTGATGGGACAATACCCTCCACACTGGGTGATGGGTGATGTGTGATGGGACAATACCCTCCACACTGTGTGATGGGACAATACCCTCCACACTGGGTGATGGGACAATATCCTTCCAGCTGTGTGATGGAACAATGCCCTTCCCTCCGGCTGGCTTAATTCGTCAACACCAACCGAACAACCCGACCACCAGCCGGACCTTCCAAACCAGCAGCCCGCAGCCCCTCGCTCTCACTCTCACTCACCAGATGCCCTACAATGATAATTGATCATCCGCGTGGTTAGTCCACATCTTTTGTCTCTGCCTAGTGATCAAAGCTATCGACAAACCCTGTCATTTCAATTTTTTGAAAGATGTATGCTACATAACAGAAATGTAGCAGCAAAAGACCTATCGGTGCATCAAAGTAGCGGGAAAAATTTTTGCGTTCCCCTGATTGTTGACCACCACCATTTTAGTGCGCAATTGTAAACATAAAGTTCTGGTACATACACCAAATAGTAAATAAGAGAATAGGGACGCACATACGGTCTAATATGCCAACGAGTCAAAAGCTGAAGGAACATAAGATCAGAATCACTGCATTGATATATAAAAGTTGTTCCCATCCCTTCCGTGTCAGAAAGCGAACGGGTGTAGCTCCACTCAGAATGACGATGAGTATGCAGGGATGCTCCCAGTCCCATCGGGCACAAAGGACGTGTCCAGGTTCACAAGTCGGAAAAAACAACACATTCTCGTGTCACATCCAAATCGGCGTCCCGGCATCGCTATTCACTCGGCTGTATTGCCATGTGGGAGAAGAGGACAGCGCCGACCGGCCCGGCCGCTGACGGTGCCGCTGTCGCACAGCGGCTGTTACGTCAGGCAGCCGCTGACGGCACCGCTGTTGTCCAGCGGCTGTTACGTCAGACAGCGCTGACGGTGCCGCTGTTGTCCAGCGGCTGTTACGTCAGGCAGCCGCTGACGGCGCCGCTGTTGTCAGCGGTGTTACGTCAGGCAGCCGCTGAGGTGCCGCTGTTGTCCAGCGGATGTTACGTCAGGCAGCCGCTGACGGCACCGCTGTTGTCCAGCGGCTGTTACGTCAGACAGACGCTGACGGTGCCGCTGTTGTCCAGCGGCTGTTACGTCAGGCAGCCGCTGACGGCACCGCTGTTGTCCAGCGGATGCTACGTCAGGCAGCCGCTGACGGCGCCGCTGTTGTCCAGCGGCTGTTACGTCAGGCAGCCGCTGACGGCGCCGCTGTTGTCCAGCGGCTGCTACGTCAGACAGCCGCTGACGGCGCCGCTGTTGTCCAGCGGCTGTTACGTCAGGCAGCCGCTGACGGCGCCGCTGTTGTCCAGCGGCTTTACGTGGCAGCCGCTGACGGCGCCGCTGTTGTCCAGCGGCTGTTACGTCAGGCAGCCGCTGACGGCGCCGCTGTTGTCCAGCGGCTGTTACGTCAGACAGACGCTGACGGTGCCGCTGTTGTCCAGCGGCTGTTACGTCAGGCAGCCGCTGACGGCACCGCTGTTGTCCAGCGGATGCTACGTCAGGCAGCCGCTGACGGCGCCGCTGTTGTCCAGCGGCTGTTACGTCAGGCAGCCGCTGACGGCGCCGCTGTTGTCCAGCGGCTGCTACGTCAGACAGCCGCTGACGGCGCCGCTGTTGTCCAGCGGCTGTTACGTCAGGCAGCCGCTGACAGGCGCCGCTGTTGTCCAGCGGCTGTTACGTCAGGCAGCCGCTGACGGCGCCGCTGTTGTCCAGCGGCTGCTACGTCAGACAGCCGCTGACGGCGCCGCTGTTGTCCAGCGGCTGCTACGTCAGACAGCCGCTGACGGCGCCGCTGTCGTCCAGCGGCCGCTGACGGCGCCGCTGTTATCCAGCGGCTGTTACGTCAGGCAGCTGCTGACGGCGCCGCTGCCCGCTGCCCAGCGGCTGTTGGGGCCGGGCCGCCGGCCGCCGGGCCGTCTCTCGCGGCGGCCGGTGATCCGCGCGCAGGCTCACCGCAGGCCCGTACCTCCGCCGGAGGTCCGCCGGAGGTCCGCCGGAGGGTCGACGAGCGACGCTCCGGTGCAGAGACGCAGTGGCGCCGGCGGACTTGCGGAAATGTTGCACACAGAACTGACATGTTCGCGCTACGCGGTGTTTTTTGTTCTGTCTCAAACCGAACAATTGTAGTGTGTTCATTTACTTGCTCTTTCGAGCACATGACATGATGTATAGTGCTCACTTACTCAGTAGTTGGTGTTTCCTTACGGATATTAATGTTCATTTGCTAGGTGGTATCTTTATTTTTCACGAGAGTGATGCTCATTTACTCGATATCATCATTTGGTTACCCATTGTTTGTTACTTATTGTTTGTTCATATGCTTTCTACAAATTGGCTACCCAGAATTTGGTGCATAGCTGATCGGTGTCCTGTTTGTAGTAATGTAATAAGGTTTCAAAACGGATCGATTTTGTGTGCTCTTTAAACTCGATCTTTCGGAAGTCTACGTCTACGGGATTAAAGTACATCGAAAAAGTTTCAGATAACGGTTCATGATATATACTACCTGAACATCCAGACACCGATTTACAATGGGACCACAACAGGTGGCGAAATATAATGAGAAACTAAAATGAACAATGTTTGACAATTTATGCAAAAATTACGCGTCTATGCTTACGTAAAGGTACATCTCTACGTACATCACACACAAGGGCGAATCTAGGAATTCCTGTGGCACTTGTCTGAAGAGGCGCCATTTCTTCGGGGGGGGGGGGAGGTGCACTACTGTGAAAATACCTAGAGGGGCGCCTTTTCCTTTCAAGAGCTTCCTATTTATTTCCCCTGAAATAAACGGGACTCTGGCTCCTCAGCCAGAGGACTCTAGCTCCTCTGGCTGAAAATCCCAGGAGTTGCATTCAAGCCTTGGCATAGGGGTGCCTATCTCGGACGGACGGAAGTCACCCTCCATAAAGAAGGTGGAGGAATATGCCCCATTGCTCCTCTCCTCCTGCATCCGTCTCTGATCACAAATCGGAAAACCCAAGCAGCACGGTAACACACGCCACAGGTGAAGTGTTCCAAATGCGCATTTTGTTGAAGCCTTATTGAAAAATGTCTTTTAACCAGCATATCAAATATTAGTGTTTCTCAGCATTTCTATGAACATCAATGTCAACATTTCAAAAGTGAATGCGATGTATATCAAACCCGATTGGTGTAAATAGTTTGATGTGTGGGTTGATTTTGAACCGTGCACATCCGTTCGGCACCTTGGCGGTCCCGCCCTGCGGGTTCCTTAGGTCACCATTTCTCGCGCTGAACCCGCATTCTTGAAATTCCTCTCTAATCGCGGTCCCCGCATGCCCACTGTCGTGTGCTCTCGGAGCGCCACTGCCTTGCCAGGTGAACGAGCTGCAAACGGCGCTTCACAGGGCCGGAAACGACGCCGGTTTGAGGGATTCAGCGTTTATCGGGCTACGTTCGGGGCATGCGAATGGCGTAAAAATGTGCGTTTCAACGAGTTAGTGTCGTGGAGAATCTCACCAGCATCCGCAGGTAGACATGCGGGCTGGGAGAGGCGAGCCTGACTGAGCAGAGAACAGAGTGGTTCAGTATCACCGGGTGAGAGTGTGTGAGAGAGGGAGATAAAAGAGAGAGACAGGAAAAGTTAGAGTGGGAGAGGGGAATAGAGGAAGCTAGATAAAGATAGAAAGAGAGCGAGAGAGAGGAGAAAGAGAGAGAGAGAGATAGAGGGAGAGAGATAGAGAGAGAGAGAGAGAGAGAGAGAGAGAGAGAGAGAGAGAGAGAGAGAGAGAGAGAGAGAGAGAGAGAGAGAGAGAGAGAGAGAGAGAGAGAGAGAGAGAGAGAGATAGAGAGAGGTAGAGAAAGAGAGAGAAAGACAGGGAGACAGAGAAAGAGTAACAGAAACTCAGTGTGAGCTGTGTTCGTCATCTCGACGAGGGCTGTAGCAGACCCGCCCAATAGCAGCAACCGTGCAGCCGTAGCACTAACGGATGATGTAGCAGGCCCGCCCTACAGCAGCAGCAATGTCCTGCCGTAGCACTAACGGATGATGTAGCAGGCCACCTCTACTGAAGAGCCATAGCTGGGTGAATTGCTACCAAGGACATTTCCTTCAACGTATTCATCATGACTGACGCTTAGCACCTCATCTTTCATAGTTTGCAAGGATAGACATGTCCAAATAAGCGTGATGCAGCTCTTGCTATCTATATATCCAGCTGAATAGATTGCCGATGTGTATAGGCTGTGTGAGCTTGTCCCAATGGGTATCACAACCGTGATTGTCAACCATCTCCCGTTGGTTACAATATTTAATAGATTTTCAGTCGTCCAGGAATGGCTTAACCTTACGCTTAGTCAGGACATTCGTGCAGGCGAACCACTGTGAGGTAGCTCATATTTGATGGCCAATCAGGAAGCTATTAATTGAGTGGCAACGCTCTATGTGGCGCAAATTTACCGAGCATGCGGTCAAAAGATGTTTATGACATCTCCAATATAAAGGCTGTGACATAAATGCGCATAAATATCGTTGCAACCAGGGTTAGGAAAATATAGTGTTCTTGAACCTTCTGTAACCAGAGCATTATCCTCCCCAGAAGACTATCCCCCCAATGTATTTCATTTGTGTACTGCTGTTTGATAACGGACTAATCCTTGATAAGGTGCCAAAAATTAACCAGAATGTGTAAACTGAATGTCTGAAGAAAAACATCCTCACTATAATCTATTTCCCAAAACTTTTCTTCCTCACATCCAGGATTACAAAATACAATCGAACCCTGGCTGCAACGGCACGTAATTGAAATGAACTTTTGAGTAACAACACAGGTATTGCAGCCTTCGCCTTGGAATTTCGCCATTAGCGCTGCAGAACTTTCCAGTAATTTAATTTCACAATATGCAACTATTCCAACTTCTATTCTGCTACCTCATCTGGAAATATGTTGTCCGTGAAAGGGCCCGAATCATTTCGGACCAGAAGCCAGCTGAGCGTTGCTCGGCGCGAGCTTCCCCCGGCCTCTGTATAGAGCCGGCAGCGGAGCACGAGATGAGTGTTGGCACGATGTGCCGATAAGGGAGCAGATCAGCATGTTTACTGCGCCGAGCCTGCCAACCACGGCCGCTTCAATATCCCGATGTCTGCCGCTTAGGCTGCGCTTAAGCCGTAGTCACGCGCACGAACTATCACATTGCATATCAGGGGAGCAGTGTTCAACCTCTGTCGTACCTCAGTGTGCCTCAGTAACGCAGACGGACCATCGGCGCTCCTGCAGCTTTCTGGACACAGTATTATATTCGCCAAAGACAGTGTAATAGCGAACGATGCAGATCGCGTCGGATCTCGCGACAACATCAGCCTTTGAAACCCATCCGAGCCGACTCGACTAACGGCTGGGGGCTTTGATATTAAAAAGTTGATATTACGCTGCTCCTGGCAATCCACGGCGGACGGAAATTGTGAGAACACGCGTGGCCTCACCCACTCACCGTTCAGGAGCCGCCCAATAGGCTGGGAGGGGGAGAGTGAGAGCCAAACAGGAGACTCGACACGCATATTTTAAACAGAAAGGTACCCCGAACGTCTTCCGCACATTTTTTTTTAAAAGGAATACAGCGCACTTGAACGATCCTAGTTGATTTACAAACTAGTTTTGTTGTGGTAGGATGTAGTATGCATGTAGTATTTAGCGTGACCGTATTACGTAGCAACGCGGACATATGGCAGTGATCTTGGTAAGTTGATATTATTCGGTGTCCGCACCATGAACATTCCACATACCATGTCATTAAAAAATATCCGAGTTCTTGCTGTGGTGGTTTTATGAACCAGGGTCATATTGCTAAGCGGAGCTTGTTGCGTGAACTCTGGCCCTACCACTCGATCCATGAATTCCAGTTCAACGGCAGAGCTTTCACCGAAAGTTTAACGTGCCGCCAATGCACCGACACGGCCGCCCAGTAGCTCGTCCCCAGTTTTATGGGGTCAGCTGCCAACTGACCCTCCAAGCCAGGGGCCAAAAGCGAGTGCGCGAAGCGACTCGAACCCCGTATCGACAGCACAGGGGAGACCGGAGCAGGCCAGCGCTCTGACCAACTGCGCTTCCGGGGCGGCAGCGCAGTTGGTTTAATTGTACTGGTCTAATCTTGGCCTTTAGAATGTTACCATCTCAATTTTTGTCATGGTCATGCCAGTAGGTAAACATGGGGAGCATTTGATCGGTGCTAAAGGCTTCTACAATCATTGGTCATAGGGGAAATCTGCTGGCTGCACCAATGCATGCGATTTATTAAAATCACTTGCCCCGAATACACTCCTCCACATGATCTGACATTGGGAAGGTGTCATCAGCGTTGCGCCATGGGTTCTAGTGGATTGAACAGGACATGTCTTGAACACCTCTCCTCACCTCCTGGATCGGCCGTTCGGAAAACCTTTGGGCTCTGCCACAGCACATTAGCCATTACTACCGTCTGTACCGAATTCATCCCACTCTTCCAACTTCCGGATGACAATATAAATGATGACACTTTGAGTAACTCTGTAGAATGTTGCCCATATTCACCTCAGCTGGATCCTCCCCCAGAAGGATTCGCCTAAGAAAGGATTTCCTTGGCTAGTAGCGTAATATAAGTCGTTGAAATAAAAATTATAATCACCTGAGCAGCAAAACAATGCGAATATTTAGATGCCTGTGCTGTTCTTGAGATTTTGCGCCGATCTGTCTGAAGCGCTTCCTGATATTCGCCCT
Organism: Imbricaverruca yamaguchii; assembly: GCA_034440575.1. NCBI lineage: Eukaryota > Metazoa > Arthropoda > Thecostraca > Neoverrucidae > Imbricaverruca > Imbricaverruca yamaguchii. The sequence continues at coordinate 723,623 of JAOTOL010001560.1, forward strand.
GGAAGCCGCCTCCGATGTAGTTGGGAAATTAAATTGTGGCACGACGTAGAAAACAACAAAATTAGTAAAAGTCACAGAGTTTCACGCTGCTATTACAAACCGTTAGCAAACGGCAGGCCAAAACCACAGGGGAGACGGGAAAGAATGTTCCCTAGCCGAATAGGGTTAGGCACAGCCATTCGAAGGCGGCTTAGAATCATCCGTCGTAGAAGCTCTACCTGGCGCATTCCTATGGCTAATCGCCTTCACCCGCGTAAGGAGAGCTAAGGGAGCTGCAGATGCGACAACATTCACCAAATTGCATAATCAAAAACATTGATCAAGCTTGTCCACCCGCCACGGGATTGCAATTGCGCCTACATACCGACCACACCACCCTGCCGATACCGACATGCCGACTGCACCACCTGCATACACCTACATACCGACTGCACCACCTTGGTGATGCCTACATACCGACCGCACCACCCTGGGGACGCCTACACACCGACTGCACCACCTTGGTGATGCCTACATACCGACTACACCAGCTTGCCAACGCCTGTATTCATATTAGTAACTAATATAACAACGGTAAGTAGGTACATTGGACACGATATCATGCGAAGCCGTTCACAAAGGAGAAGCTGAGGATATCATGTGTTACCCTGCACCTAGCCAGTCCAGCACCATTCAGCATCTGTCGAGGAAAGAGGGGTGGGCGAGGACGACAATGAAAGGAGGATGGGTGTCATGACGAACAGCTGCATCTCAGCCAAACCGTCTACTGCCATCTCCTAACCATGGACGGAGTCAAATGTTTCATCCAGAATGAACCAAAAAGTGCTGAAGTTCAACAGGCTACAAGCTACTACAAGCTTATAGTAGCTACTAGCTAAAACTCGCGTTAAGCCTCTTCGTCACGCCTGATTTCGCCCCGCATACCCTGGAGCCATCCTTGACTAACTGGTCTACTTGGATGAGCTTTGATCTGCTATCCATCATAGCTATCTGAATTTGATATTCCTGCACTGTTATTCTCACATCAGTTCCACCATACGGACATGGTCACGACCTCCCATCTGAGACGCTTCGCAAGACACCTGACCTCTCCCACCCACTCCTTGCACCGACAGTATTCACCCACGACGATGATGTGTACAGCATAGGAAACGGGCGGCGACATGCTGACCTGACCTCCCCCACCCGCCCCCTCCGTCGGCGGTACTCAGCCACGACGGTGAGGTGCGCCAGGTAGGAGACGTGCCGACCTGACCTCCCCCACCCGCCCCCTCCGTCGGCGGTACTCACCGACGACGGTGAGATGCACCGGGTAGGAGACGTCCTGACCTGACCTGCCCCACCCGTCCCCTCCACCGGCAGTACTCACCGACGACGGTGAGATGCACCAGGTAGGAGACGGGCGGCGACGTGCTGACCTGGCACGCGTACGCGCCGGAGTCGCGGTGCTGCACGAACTTGACCTGCAGCGTCCAGTCGGCGGCCAGGTGGCGCGCGCGGAACCGCTCGTCGCTGGTGTAGGTGCTGTCGCCGACGGTCAGCAGGTGCACGTCGCGCAGCCGCACCCACGCCACCGTCCGGTTGGCCAGCGAGCGCACGCGACACGCCAGGTAGGCGGTGCCGCCCAGCAAGGCCGTCACGTTGGCGATCGCGTCGCGCTCGAACCACGGCCGGTCGCCGTCGGGCGCCACCGGCGGGTCGCCGCCCAGCCGGATGGGATCTGTCGGCACGTGACGACCACGTGACGGCCACGGCGGCGCTGACTGGTGCGCGTGGCGACCGGGGCAAGGCGACTGAGGTCGGAGGTCAGAGGTCTGAGGTATGAGGTCTGAGGTCTGAGGTATGAGGTCTGAGGTCTGAGGTCTGAGGTCTGAGGTCTGAGGTCTGAGGTCTGAGGTCTGAGGTCTGAGGTCTGAGGTCTGAGGTCTGAGGTCTGAGGTCTGAGGTCTGAGGTCTGAGGTCTGAGGTCTGAGGTCTGAGGTCTGAGGTCTGAGGTCTGAGGTCTGAGGTCTGAGGTCTGAGGTCTGAGGTCTGAGGTCTGAGGTCTGAGGTCTGAGGTCTGAGGTCTGAGGTCAGAGGTAGGAGGTCTGAGGTCAGATATCTTGCCCGGTCAGATTCACCAACCAAAAGAAAGCAATGTTGAGTAGCGGAGTGTTTCGCTGGTACATAGCCTAAGACGTCAGTTTTAACTTAGCAAAGGAGATTTATAGATTCCAAGCCAGAACCGGATACGTAACTGCAGTAATATGGTGCGAGAACTTCAGGTGTAGCAGGGTTGCAAAGGTTCAGAATCCCGCTCTGATTGTGACACTACAACATAAGTAAAAAGTAGTTTGTTTGCCAAAGACCGCTCACACGTGAGGAATCAAATAGCACACACATGTTGTGAAAATACCGAGTGTCCTGACGTAGTCGCGCACATACAGTATTTCACAATAGAAATGCTTAACTGGTGCATGTGGGCACAAACTAGCATATAGAACTTGTTGGGAAGTTAGAAGCTATAAATCGATCAACAAGTGGGGCATAGCATCGGGGAGCTTAGAATTTGCTTAACATTCTTGAACATCGAGCTTACAACAAGGACATTTTCCCATACTTCTGTTGTGGTTGTGCGCATGGTGGGCGGTGGGGATTTAATAAGATTACACTACGATCATGCACACACACATTCACGAATGTACACACACACACACACACACATATATATTGCATATATATATATATATATATACAGATATGCTTATATGGAAATAATATATGTTATATATGTATGCATATATATATATATATATATATATATATCTTATATGGATATATATATATATATATATATATATATATATATATATATATATATATATATATATATATATATATATATATATGAATACATATTCATACGATTGTACATATATGTAGCATAGCATATATGTACTGAGACATCCGCTCGGTGCGGGTATCGCATGCAATCGGATATATTTTGGATAAAGAAAAGGATGTAAATGTGACAACGGGTTGACTATCCAACGTTTGCCAGGTAGTTGACTGTAATCACTTTGTTATCAATGAACTTGTGGATAGACTACTTAAAATCACATTCAGCAATTCATGCACCCAACATGTAGTTTCATTCGTATTTACGGGTACTCGGTATGCGTAAATGGCGCACCCTAGTCCCAGCCCACAGATGGAATGAGCCAAATGAGACTGCTCAGAGGCTTATTATATTTGATAGATGCACACTTAAATTTTATAAATGCACACTATTGAGACACACTGGGGAAGATAGTCTCTTTTTCAATGGATAACATAGTATTGTTTAAAGTCCCAGCTCCTATTTCATCTCCGCTGATTGTACCCTCACTGTATAGGCTTAACCCAGTCGGCCCCCTACCACTCCTATCAACTTCAGATTTCGAACTTTAAACTTCTTGTCTCGCATTCTTAGCAGTCACAGTACTCGCCTATTCAAGAGCTAAATTGCCAACGTTGACATACCAAGTTATTTTCCCGCATACTATTTTCTTAACTACCACTCAAGAACAATGTGATTAAGAGAACAATGTTTTGTGATTTGTATTGCCTGATGCAACGTTCCTTTTTGTTGCAATCAGGTGATTTGCGTGCCGAAATACATACGATACATGTCTCCTTTTGTTGTTTTTAGTATTTGTTCTCATTGGAAGTAAATCCAAAAAAAAACGTAATGCCATATGCCAAGTCCGATGACATAGTGTCTTCAAATTCGACGGGTTCGGTGACAAATAAGACGTTGTTGGAAGCCGTTAGCAGTCAGGAGTGACATATTGATCCATATGTGCGAAGGTGCATATCTGAAAGCTCGCGCCTGTCTAGAGATTGGCAGACAGGCTTTGATGTCTGCGTGTGCGTGTATTAGTTTATGTGTGAAATTCAAGGGGATTAAAAATATTGATGAATTGTCGGTTAAAAATATTCGCGCGTAGCCTTGCCACATATTGATGGCTTTCATCTGCATGTAATTAACATACAACAGAGTCGAGCTGAATATGAAACGATGCATCAGACAGTTGGGTTCCCTGTTTGGCATTTTTATTGTATAAAAATACAATCGCAGAAGCCAGGACTAGATCGCGGGCATTGATTTGGACAACGGGCAGGAGCGAAACTGAAGTGTGATCCATATTTCATTGCGCCACCAGACACCGTCTGGCGAAGGTGGCATGCGGCACGACTCCACCGCGGTGACGAGTCAAAAACCACACAGTTGACCTCGTTTCAGGCACGGAACATTTCTCACACAATCCAAGTGCCGCCGACGGAACAAAGGAATCGTCAAGTGTCTTGCACGCACGGTCTGTGCTGGCCCAGGAGCGCGTTGACACATGCAACAAGGTCACTGTCACTGTGTCACCGCTGTGGCGCCGCTGTGCCGCCTCTGTGCCGCCGCTGTGCCGCCGCTGTATCGCCGCTGTGTCGCCGCTGTGCAGCCGCTGTGCCGCCGCTGTGCCGCCGCTGTGCCGCCGCTGTGCCGCCGCTGTGCCGCCGCTGTGCAGCCGCTGTGTCGCCGCTGTGCAGCCGCTGTGCCGCCGCTGTGCAGCCGCTGTGCAGCCGCTGTGCGTGCATCACACCAACATGACGTGCGCCGTCGGCGTGTCGTCGTTGAGACCGTGTCGTCCGTCGTCGCCGACGGCACCGTGCGTGTCCGACAGCCTCGGCAGCGCGCCGGGCCGCTCCCGCCACCGGGCCGCTCCCGCCACCGGGCCGCTCCCGCCGCCGGGCCGCTCCCGCCACCGGGCCGCTCCCGCCACCGGGCCGCTCCCGCCGCCGGGCCGCTCCCGCCACCGGGCCGCTCCCGCCACCGGGCCGCTCCCGCCGCCGGGCCGCTCCCGCCACCGGGCCGCTCCCGCCACCGGGCCGCTCCCGCTACCGGGCCAATCCCGCCGGTCACAGTTCAACGTGTTTGCTGCTCGCCCGGATGCATTAGTTACTGTATTTATATTTCATTTTATCTTTACTTTTGTTTTTGTTGTTACATGTATGACTCCCGATTTAGCTGTGTTGTGATTTTGACCTTTACTGCCATGGTGTTTTATTTTATTGACGCGAGGTTATAGTAGTCACAAGTCCATTCTGGATTACGTCCATAAAAAGCCTGTGTCTGTGTATGTGTCTGTGTTTGTGTTTGTGTTTGAGGTCGGACCCAAGCCGGTTGTGTCGCACGGCCCACATGTCGCTGCACAACCGTCTCGGCCGGCAGGCAAAAACGGACAGCGGCAGATGTCGGACAGCGGCAGCCGTCGGACAGCGGCAGCCAGACGTCGGACAGCGGCAGACGTCGGACAGCGGCAGACGTCGGACAGCGGCAGCCGTCGGAAAGCGGCAGACGTCGGACAGCGGCAGACGTCGGACAGCGGCAGACGTCGGACAGCGGCAGCCGTCGGACAGCGGCAGACGTCGGACAGCGGCGGCCGTCGGACAGCGGCAGACGTCGGACAGCGGCAGACGTCGGACAGCGGCAGATGTCGGACAGCGGCAGACGTCGGACAGCGGCAGACGTCGGACAGCGGCAGACGTCGGACAGCGGCGGCCGTCGGACAGCGGCAGACGTCGGACAGCGGCAGACGTCGGACAGCGGCAGCCGTCGGACAGCGGCAGATGTCGGACAGCGGCAGACGTCGGACAGCGGCAGACGTCGGACAGCGGCAGACGTCGGACAGCGGCAGACGTCGGACAGCGGCAGACGTCGGACAGCTACTCAACGTCCGCACAGCTGCTCAACGTCCGCGCTGTCGGCACTCGGCCGATGGGAAACACAGAACGGACTCATCCGGCCCAGCTACGTACTTTGGCTCCTCACAGCAGGATGAGCATGCGTTTGAAGCAGGGTAGGCATCAGGTCAGTCCTATTAGCTGGTTTGTCGGTCGGAGCACAGAGCCGTGGTGTCGGGTGACACTGAGCTATGGTATCGGGGGAGAGGGGAGGGACAGAGCCGTGGTGTCTGGGGGGACAGAACACCGGGTCACTAGTGCATGCCTGACAGCGATTCGCTACCTGCAGTGGCGGAGAAGGTGCGGTTGGCCGAGGCAGACTGGTGTGCTGTGGCATTGCTTTTGCATTGCCGTGGTTCAGGTCAATTTAAATTATGAGGACAGATGGCAATAATAAAAGTGTGCATATTCGCCTGATGTCCCCAAGAATTCCAAATATAGACGACGTACCTAATGTGCGTGTGCTACGTGCTGTAGGCTTTTTAAAGGTAAATCTACTATTGCTGTTGAGAGCTGAATCAAAATAAACTTCGGTGCACGAACATGATCATCGCCATTGCTGAAATTGATTTTTTAAAAATAGCGTCGTCCAAAAATCGCTAAATTTGCCTTCAAATTCACACTTCACAATGTTGCACCACTTTACGCAAACATCGACCGAAGAACTCTATCGTCCCGCACGTCTAAGACCGGTGACGACGCTAACGCGCCAAGGTACCGAAGCATCGACATACCGCCTTATATGTCCACCCATGTATGAAATAGGTTCTCTGTTCGATCTGAACTCTCTCTCTCTCTGTATATGTGAACTGGCAAATCGCGCCGGAACAGCACTGCTTGACGCAGCGCTTATCGACCTCGGTGTTGTCACCAAGGACAGCTTCGCTGATCTGGCAGCAATCTTCGGCGACAGGGAAGGAAATGGGAACAAGATGAAGCAGACGCGTATTAGACGCGGATGAAGAAAAGCTCGATCATTGGTACATGTACGTATTTTGAGAGATATCACGCTCCCTGGAGGGGGTGGCGATATCCGCCCACCCCTCAAGTTTTTCGTAATTAACTCCGGATTTTACCGGCGGATATATGTCATTGTTTGCATACCTGCTTAGCAATGACGGGCGCGTTGCTTAAAGCAGGAAAAACTCAGACTGGTCGAATATTTGTCAAGTTAAGTGTCGTTAAATTTAGGAAATGTCGCAGCGCCCGACCACAAAAAAAAACAATCGGCTTTCATGCGCTTGCCGTATATTGACAAAAGAGAAGTGTTCTTGGCGCCAATAACGACTTGTTTGATGTATATTGTTAGGCTATATAGTTTCGAAGGCATGTTAGGTCACCGAGGTTAAGTCAGGTCAAGTTCATGACAGGTTAATTGAACCAAACTTGGCCAACTGGAATGGTGTCATAAATGCAAATGACTCTCATGTGATTAATGCCACTTTGCATGTCGCTTCCTAAACATCCTGAAAACTACTGTTCTTTTGCGAAGCCGATTGCGCCGAACCGCCCAACGGAGCAGTTAGGCGGGCTCCGGTAATTGGAGCAGGTAATGACCTGATAAAGTGTTTTTACATAGATGACCTGAGGTAAAATTCTGGGTCTGGCATCTGCATTGCATCGTTAGTAATGTTCAAAACATCATTGGTGGCCATTTTGAAGCACTTAAACACAATCAGAACGATCCATAACAAACACAAGCTAAGTCACACAAAACCAGACAAGTTCGACATTTTGGACCTCATTTGACCTTGAAGATATTGATCAAAGGTCATGAAAATTGCAAACAATAAAGGTCACAACCGTACCCATCCACCCTGCGGATTTCGTTGTTCCAACTCCAATAGGAGCCAAGATCTTAGGGGGCAGAAATTGCCCACCCCCCAGTGCGCGTAATTTTCAGAGGCCCTCCAGGGCGCGTGATATAAGCCTGATCAACGAGGCTGAAAACAAAATACTCAAATAAGGGGAAGCGCACGATATACTTACGGCCGAACCTTTGTGCAAATACATCAAACACGTATCGCCAGATTGGAACATCGGATGACATCGTCAAGGAGGTTGTCTCAGCTGCTGCAGACAATGACGCAGAGTCAGTGGTCAGCGGATCAGAGGGCTATGAATACGGTGCTGAAGTGGGAATCAACCGCCTGATAGAACTCGCTCTGGATCGGCCGCTGCTACAGGCAATATGTCGATTACATACGAGCGATATATTCCTGAAGCACGTGCTTACAGACGCCGGTGAGGAGACGAGTGGTTCCTCGTCGTTCAGGGGATTGCTGGGAACATATAGTGAGGATGCCACCAAGCTGTCGCCGGAGTCATTCCAACGCGTCATTTCAACGCACTCGTTCAATAAATGACGTAGGACCTGGACAATAAAATCAGTAGAGATACACATACCTGTCAAACATCATCACGGCAGTGCAGAAAGGTCCGTGGAGAATTTGAACAGGCGCTTCTAACTATGGACTCTGTGGCTCTCCACAAAGCCAAGTGGGGTACCCATGCTAACTGCATTTTGAAGGTAAACATGTGTACCAAGAGTACCAAAGGCCGGCACAGTCGTTGCGCCGTATGGCGCTTTTCATCCTTACCTAAGGTTTAGGTGTGTACGATTTCCAAATGACAGTGGTCGAGCCAAAGGTCCTCCTTGCTCATCAAACTGTACAAAAACCTACCCAACAAACACTGAATGATAACGCAGCAGGCATTCTAAGGGAACGACCCTTCTGTCCGCTACCAGAATGTACTTATATTTCCCTCCCTCTGGACAAGTGCCCTTCGCCAATGAAAATGCTTGGATCCACGATTGCAAAGCAGTGCAGTCTTCTCTGTTGGTATATGGAATATTTTTCCTCCATATGGGGGCGGTTTGAAGACTTCGTCAATGGAGGGGGAACATGAGTCATGGGGCTCCCATTGGCTCTTCCCCTGTAAAAGTATCACCCTAGCGTACTGCAAAATAATTCGGTGGAGGTTCCCAGTGCGCCATGAACTTCTCAAAGAGTAGCTTAAAACTCCGAAAATGCAATTAGTGGCACCCAAGAGTTTGTTCCCAAGGGCACTGAGAAGCCCGTCGGAGGCTCCCGGGATATCCACTTGGATCGGTTCCCCTTGATCTACGTATGCCACCGAAGCGCAAACCTTATCAAAAATGCGATGTCTATGCAAGGTTCTGAGGACGCTCTAGGACATCTTTGTGTTCATGTCTCTGGCTTCATTATGTTTTTTTTTTACAGACAGGAGTAAACAATTTACAGATATATGGATACGTTACTCATGGAGTTCTAAATAATCTATCTCTGGGTCGTGTTCGCTTAGCATACGAAATGACATCATCATTGCCAGCAAGCTAAGCTGGCCTGCAGTGCCGGGGCGTTCAGCCCATCCTCACATCCCGGAAGCCCGATTCTACCCGCCATTAACGCAACTATGGTGCTGGGCACACGCAACAGAAACATTACCGGACGAATTGCCCTCCTCTATGTGGCGTTGAGTCTGAAGTATCAAGTGAAAGTAGCGCTCCAGCCGTGATATATATATATATATATATATATATATATATATACTCGAAGTTATGGCCATCACCTGGCATTGGACCACTTCGCATGATTATAAAACCCACTGCGCACGACCTGAATTAAGTATGCACCCTACGCACATACCATATCGAGCAAGGAATTGAGGCACACCAGTGACGGCTGGTGGTATCATCATGCATATAAATCACTTTTACCACTACCCGGAATAATCACGGCACTACATGCGAATCAAGGGGTGGATGCCGGTTCAATATCATGCGTTCAATTGGACATCATTCTCCCTACCTCAGTGTCGACTATGATACTGTGAGATAACTAATATCAATATAAAATGTTAGAGAAAAAGGATATTAGAGATACCTACTTGACATGGACATATTTTGTGCGTTCGAAAAGAACAATTTGAGCGGAAACCTTGCAGGGGAAGTTTTGCCAGCGCGAGGGTCTTGTTCATTCATCTGGCTTGCATGGTATATGGAATAAATTTGTTAGACGAAGCACGAACGGGCGTAAAAAACAGGTACACAAACACACACACACACGCACACACACAATCTTACCATGGAAAGGCAAATTGTATGGTGGCGATGACTAAAAATGCTGATGTCGCGGTTTAGACATCTGGAGCCTGGGGTTCGTAAGTTTAATTGTTGCCACCGTGGATGCCGAAGGATTTTAATCTTGAGAAGTTGTTGGTGTTTAAGGACTCTCCTTAAACACCACGCCGTTCCCCGGGCCCTTCTTAGACACAGCTCCATACCCGAACTCTCCTTAAATGCAACACTATTACTCGGGCTCTCCTTAAAAACAACACTGTTCTCCGGGCTCTCCTTAGACACAGCTCGGTACCCCGAACTTTCCTTAAACACAACACCATTTACCGGGTTATCCTTAAGCACAACGCCATTCACCGGACACTCCCTGAACACAGCATCGTTCCTCTGGCTCTCTTCGAACACAGCACTGCTTCCCGGGCCCTCCTTAAGCACAGCACCGCTCCCCAGACCCTCACTACAGTCGCCATGTTCCGTGCATTTCCAATAATTTGATCGACTGAGGTTCGTGATTTCCCTTGCTGTCCTGCTACTTTTTGTACTGCTACCTATTGCCCTATAGTGTCGCCAAATTGGATCTGCTTGGCACTGAGTGGTATTTGTCCGCGTTTTGAACAGACCTGAGTCGAAAAAAAGACCGCGTTGTCCCCGAGCTTATTAACTGGAATCAGAGCCGAGATACAATGTTCGCATTTGTGCAGTATTCCCATAGATATTGTAACAGATTTCGCCTTCGTCGAGGCAAGCAAAATGCGCAAGGCTAAATGCATACTGTGCAGTAAGCATGATAATCCAAGGCCCCAGAAGAAACAAGACATCGCGAGTGGTGATCTACGAAAGATAATGGCCCGTTTATCGAGCTGGTTGCGGTGATCAACCATCGGTGGTGGCCAGCCATCAGTGGTGACCAACCATCGGTGGTCGCAAGTGTTGATCTGCCAAAGATGGCCTGTTTATCGAGCTCGTTGCGGTGATGAACGATCGGCGGCCCATCGCTGCGACATGGTCCATACTAGCCGTCGGCTGGAGCTGCCGAGGCCGGGCGCTCCGTCGCCAGCCCAGAAAAACAACCTCCATCCGCCGCACACATGGAGACGGCCGGACCGAACGTGGCTTGGCTACGGACAGAACAGTCGCAGAGAGACACCGCACCGGTGGGACCGACTGCCACTGGCTGCCCCGCCGTGTCGACAAAAGGCGGAGCGTGATGACGCGGTGGGGCACAGGAACGAGCCGTGCCGATGGCTGCCCCGCCGTGCCGACAAAAGGCGGAGCGTGATGACGCGGTGGGGCACAGGAACGAGCCGTGTCGACGGCTGCCCCGGCCGTGCCGACAAAAGGTGCAGCGTGATGACGCGGTGTGGCACGATAATTATCCGCTGGAAACTCGATCGATGGGACGATGACCACGACGGCCGGATTTAGCCTCCGCTACACAAACCGCTGCGCTCGCGCGACCACACCTGTTTCAGAGCAAGGATGTGAGCACAGCATCGTGATGTGAGCATGACACCAGCCGGGCACCGTGCAAAAGCAGACCTACCGCCATGCACTGGGGAGAAAGCTACGCACAGACTAGGCGCGGCGTTTAGTCAGAATTCCGAACGCCGCATTGGCTGCGCAATCGACCAGCAGTGCAAACGTTACCATTGACACCATACCAAGCGTGTTCAAACATAATCATTGATCAGTGCAACACAAGCGTGCATGTGTGACGCGGAGATTATGGGTTGTTTGTGAACTTCGCAGGTTCAATGATCGCATGCGTAACAAATGGGGCCACTTATACTAATGTCTACATCCAGCGAATTGCGCAACACGCAGGACACCCAATATAACGGGGGCGATAAATCAACGGTAGCCTCACAATGCCAATTAATGGGTCATTAACTCGGGCAGAGAGTGATTAGCAGCGTCGCGCTGTGATAGACGTGCCCGGCCGATTCTCCGCCCGCTCGTGTATGCACGATATAACCACCGTGAAGTGGGCATGGAATGGCGATGGAAGAGTGCGGCATCCTATTCAGTGCTTCATGCTCAGCGAACAATGCGCAATGGATTCATTGGTTCAGCGCACTTTTCCATAGTGACTCGAGCAGCGGCGAGTAATTGCCGTTGAATCAGCGCAGTAGACTGATACATAGCCGCGGCGAAGGTGGTCACAAACCACTTGTATTCGATTCGCAGACAATCCGCGGAAGGATATATCTGTCATCTCGTTGGCACATCGCACGCAAACGTTAGTAGGCATTTGGTGCTGGCGAAGAGGCAATTCAGTTAGCTCTCATCCATTACGAAGTGCCAAAATTGCCTGTCGGTATAAGGTCACAGGTCAATGTACGGACAAAGCGTGCCCGCAATTCTGCCCAAAATGGTGGCAGGGTGTAGTATGCTTGTTGCAAACAGGAACCCATTTGATCGTTTGTACTTCGAAGAAAACGTGACTGTGAATGGAAAAGGGTGAAGTAAATTAGGTATTACTTACGCCATAATAATGCCTTGATGTTGTGTACTATGCCATCCTCGATGCCATGGCATTTACACCCATGCACGTAAACAGACACACCTATATATATATATACAAATATATATGCGTATGCATACATAAATGCGCATATATATGCGTATGTATACATATATGTATACATATAGATTTACGTCTGTGTGTGTGTGTATGTATGTGTGTGTGTGTGTGTGTGTGTGTGTGTGTGTGTGTGTGTGTGTGTGTGTGTGTGTGTGTGTGTGTGTGTGTGTGTGTGTGTGTGTGTGTGTGTGTGTGTGTATGTGTCTGTGTGTGTGTATGTTTGTGTACATAATGAAATGCACTTCGATGTACACACATGCATACACTTCAATTATTTGGTTCTTCTTGATGAAGCCAAAAGGAGGCGCAACGTCGACTTCAAGCAGATACTCAGTGCAGTCCTGGCTAATTTACTCGTGGTACAAGCCCAGTCCCGTTGTACTGTGGTGACGAGGTACTTCTCATTCAATAAGCAACTCATTGAAGCAGAAGCTATGATAGCCCATTGTCGGGCGTGGCGGTGCAGCATGGAGTTTCGGGCAAGGCGTAGCGCAGCCTGCGAGACAGTTTCGGGCGTTGCGGCCATGGCCCAGCCCAGCAGAGGCCCAGCCCAGTACTGATGGACTGTGTGCCCGTCCAGGGTCAACATCAGCGCGCTGATGATTGAAGATTGATGCTGATGTCGACTGGATCGGACCGCAGCAATCTCACTAGAAGCCCGCAGCTCTTCATCAGCGGGCGGACAGCCGCGCAAATACGTCCGGACACTCTGCCGAGCAATTACATTTCGCCAATTGGCGCCGGCATCAATCTGCAGCCGTGCGCCGATCGCCTATAATGGTGTTGTGCCCGTGGTGGGGCGCTGGTCTCGGACGGTCCCAGAGAAGTGGCTCTACAGCCCGGCCGACGGTGGCCAGCCGGACGGCGGCCGGCTCCGAGCGCTCGTGCTTGCAGATTCTCGGCGGGATTCTCGGCGTGATTTTGACACTGACGTGACACATTTCGGAGCGTGGAATGTGGTCGAGTATTCGTGTCGGCGTGCCGTGGCATCTTTGCGATATTACAGCCGCCGTTCTTGGCATGCGTCGTCGCTGTGGCGCCGAGTCTCGTGCTGCTCGGCCTGCCGCCTGACATGGACATTTTTGTCGGTCACATGCAGTAATAATGGCCGAGGTGACCATGCGCGGACTGGACGCTAACCCGCCGAAAGTTGAAGATGAAATAATCCGCCGCAGCGCAATCGCCACTTGGGTAGTTGGCTCAGGATCCACTCAAGCCAGCCTGCTTGCCACTAACTTCATCATCGAGACATCCATGCAAACCGGTCGGGGCGCGCACACGGCTCCGGCGGTCGAGCCGAGGCCCTCGCGACAACAGTTCTCGTCCGCCGCGGCTGTCGCCGACATCCGGCGCCTGGCTGGACGTCTGCGCCACCGACTTGTTGTCGCCGACATCCGGCGCCTGGCTGGACGTCTGCGCCACCGACTTGTTGTCGCCGACATCCGGCGCCTGGCTGGACGTCTGCGCCACCGACCTGTCGTCACCGACATCCGGCGCCTGTCTGGACGTCTGCGCCGCCGACCTGTTGTCCCCGACATCCGGCGTGGCGCGGAGGCGTGCCGCCGCCCGTCGACACGCCTCGAGGCCACGTCAAAGCTCGGCTCGTCCAACGCCTCCAACTCGGCCGCGCCGCCCATCGATCGGCCCCTCACGCCGGTCGTCGAACGCCGTCTCGGAGACTGCGTATGTCGCGCAAGAGTGCGACAAGTTCGGACGAGCTGAGTTCCGACAAGTGCCGACGAGTCGACCTGCCAGCCGTCGTCGCTATCGTCCGTGTCCACCCACTGTCCACCCACTGTCCACCCACGCTCCGTCCACGGGCGTGCCGGGTGGCTTCCACCGTGGCGGCGGGGCCGCGACGGCGCCATACGGTGTGACGTGGAGTGGTGTAATGTCCAGGGTGTGATGGACGAGCATTAGGGATGTTCACGCGGCGGGAGCAAGTGACGGGTGCCGTTCACGAGGGCTGTGACGTATATATGGCTTCCGTTATGCTGTGAGGAAGTTGTGTATGGCGTTCACGATAGTATGACGAAGTGGCATCGCGTTCACGACGATATGCGGCAGTGTCCTCTCGGATTTAGGATTGTGCGAGGCAGTGTCTTCTGGCGTTCATGAGGGTGAACAGCGTCCTATCAGAGCTGATGAGGGTTTTAAGCAGTGTCCTGTGGCGCTCAAGAGGGCGGTATGTGTATGGTGCTCACGGGAGCGTGGCGGTGGCCTGCGCTGTTCACCAGGATTGGAGGCCGTGACCGTGAAATTCACGAGCAGCAGGCAGTGACCCGTGAAATTCGCGGGCGTGGAAGGCAGCGGCTGGTGGTGTTCACAAGGGTAGAATACCGTGAAATGTGGTGTCGATGGGGCTGAAGGACAGTGGCCATGATGTTCATGCCAGTTGAATGCAATGACGGATGATGTCGGGAAACAGTGGCAGATGATGTCGAGCTTCGGTGGCGTGCGATGCCGCTAGACGGCGACGGGTGATATGGAAAGGAAACGGCCAGATGATGTCGAGATTCAGTGACAAGTGATGCCACGAGTCACCGCAGGATATGTTCGGGCCGACGATCGATGGTGTCGGGGGCAGTGGCCGATGGTGTCGGGGGCAGTGACGGGTAACGTCCGTTGGGGGGGGTGAGCTGGCGAGAGTCGACGGGGTCCTGATTGCCTGTGACTGTTGTTATCTGCCGTGGGGTGATTGGTCGGGAGGAGGGGTACCTTCTCCGGTGACCTCCCACCATCGCCCCCGCTGGCGTCGGGCCAGCGTGCCGATGACGCCGCGTGGGGGGGGGGGGGGCTGTCGACAGCGGAATTGCTGTGCTTCCGGCGACGGCCAGCGATTAGTGTTGCATCCGGTGGAGTTGGCCGCTCGTCCAACCTCAGCAGTATATTCCTCAAGCACAGCTGGGACTCGATCTAGGAGGGCGCGCAAACTCACTGCATGTACACTAGCTATTCACGGGCTTTTGCAATTGAGCAACACGTTGGCATGCCACCGGCCAGTTTTGTACTTATTATGCTGACTTGGCTCATCCTTACTCCACCACAGCAAAGGAGAACCGAGTGCTCGGCCCTGCCATCCGCAGTATCCAGCTGTCCAGATGAGACAACCGAGCTCGTTTGAATGAGGCCATCGTGTGTGCCTTGTATGCTCACGTTCGCTTCGTCCTTGACTACGGCTGTGTTGTATGGGCGCAAGCAGCTTCACCGACCTGAAACGCCTCCAGTTGGTACAGCTCAGCTCCTCACGTGGATGCATTTTAACTCGAGCAAACCGTCGCCAACTTAGATTACACAACTCTCTCATCTCACTAGAAAGCATGCTCCAATCTCAGCTGGCATAATGCGAGCTCGTGTTACTGCACAACATTAACTATGCGAGAATCAACGGTCTTAATCTGCTGTGAGCGTTCCACCTGTCTGTGCCGAGGCGCCAGACACGTATACTTAATCCGTTAAATGTCTATATTTTTTTCGAGAGTGCATTCTGTTCAGCATAATATATCCACTCACATCCCTCTATATGTAACTCATACCTAAACGCTTTTAGGACCTTTGATGTTTTCACGTCCATCACGTACTGTTACCAATATAACGTCCGAAGCTTCACCTACTCGCTAGGCACATCCTTCCAACCTCGCGTGCAAACTGTTTTTTTTTTTTGTTTGTGTGTGTGTGTGTGTGTGTGTGTGTGTGTGTGTGTGTGTGTGTGTATTGTGTGTGTTTGTGTGCCTGTGAGTGTTTATTATCAGCTGACTGTATTGTTGTGATTTGAACTGTACTTCCTACGACTGAACTGTTTTGATTCGTTGGTTGTATCAGTTTTTTCTTAAATGAGCCGGGTAATGTTCACGACAATGAACTACAGATCCCTATGCAAGATTTCCGCGCATGTCTGTTTTCTACGGTCGGATTATTTTTGACAGCGAAAAAGAACTTCCTCTGGAAGAAACACGTTTCGATTTTTCCTCCCACGAGACAATCTAATTTTCCCGTCAGGGCACTGACTTCACAAATGAAATTTCCCTGCCCCACTTGAATTATCGCTTCACATCAAGATGAACTTAGCACGCGCCCTGCAGGGCCTCGGAAAATTACGCGCACTGGAGGGGGGCGGGGGGCGGATTCCGCCCCCAAGATTTCGGCTCCTACTGAGGCTAGAGCAACGACATTTGCAGGGTTGATGGGCACTATAGTGAACTCTAATGTGTGCAGATTTCATGACCTTAGGTCAATATCTACAAGGTCAAATGAGGTCAAAAGAGCAAGCAATTTCTGGTTTTGCGTGGATTGGCTTGTCAACGTTATGGATCGATGTGATTGTGTTTAAATGCTCCAAATTTGGCATTAATGATGTTTTGGACATTACTAATGATGCAACACAGATGTCAGATCCGCCATTTGACCTCTGATCACTTATATAGGAGCACTTTATTGGGTCGTTACCTGCTCCAGTTACCGGAACCGGGCTGCCCATCCGACTGCTCCGTTGGGCGGTTCGGCACAATCGGTTTCGCAAAAAAGGAGTGAAATACATGAATAAAGTATGGAAACGCTTAGGCACACAATGACGAACAGTAGATTTCGGGACGTGTATGGAGTAACATGCATAGTGACATCAATCGCATGACAGTCATTTGCATTTTTGACAACATTCCAGTTGACCAAGTTTGGTTCTATTAGCATGTCATGAACTTGACCTGACTTGGCGTCAGCGACCTAACATGACTTTTAAATTATATAGCATAACAAAATACATGAAACAAGTCACTAGTTTCCGTTTTGCCAATATACGGGAAGCGCATCAGCGCCGACTTTTGTGGTCTGGCGCTGCGAATTGTTTTTAATTTAACGGCCCCTAACTTAAAACGTTCTCGGACGATTTTCATGTTTCTTACTTTCAACAATGCGCCGATCATTTTCAAGTAGGTACTAAAAAAATGGCGTATATCGGCCGGTACAATATTGAGGTATGTACGCAAAATCGGAGGGGTGGGCGGAATTCGCCATCCCCCTCCAGGGCGTGTGTAAACATGTCATAAACTTGACCTGACTTGACCTTGTTGACCTGACAGGACTTTGAAACAACATAGCATAGCAATGTACACCAAACAAGTCGCTAGTTTTGCCAAGAACACTTTCTTTTTCGCCAATATACGGGAAGCGCATCACCGCCGATATTTTTGTTCTGGCGCTGAGAATGTCTTTTTTTACTTTAGCGACAGTAAGCAATTTTTTTTTAACTTACTATCGCTCGAAATCGAAAAGTTTCGGTCGATATTCATTTTTCTTACTTTATAGAACGCGCCGGTCATTTTTTTTACACAAAGGTACACAGTAGGTACACAAACAATGGCGTATATCGGCCGGTAAAATCTTGAGTTATCTACAGTTGATAACTCTTGAGTTATCAACTGTAAAATCAATAAGTAAAATCTTGAGTTAGATGGGGGGGATCTTTGTCCCCACCCTCATCCTCCAGGGCGCGTGTTAAACAGTAACCCCGTTTACATCAGCAGGTCAACCGTAAACGGAAATGTCCGATCCTGTCGATTCGCAGAAGTTCCGATCGCCCGGCCCGTTTACAAGAGCCAAGCAGCCACATAATCGGATTTTTGTGGTTCGACGACTGGCACAATGCGGTGAAACTTTCGGAATATTTGGTGCATTTGTGCGCTTCTTACACACCTGCTTCGAGCAACGGAGTAACCAGGCAAGCGCAAGGTGTCATCAATGAGTTCATCGGAGTTAGAGGTTGTTGGGCAGAGCTATGGGGAATATGTAAATTCGAAGGATTCACGTAGCCGATGACACGTTATCAATGACAACCTAACCTTTTCTTCTTCGTAAATGAAATCGTGCATTATTTCCAGGCTAGACCATGTTCCATATTATATGTTCCAGACTGCAATGGTGCATTGTACCAGAAGGCTTTTTTCCAGGCTGTGCATTAGTCAAATAAACAAGGTAAATCAGTTTCATTACACAATCCAAAAGATAAAGCAGGAAAGCCCAAACGCTATCACAAATCCGCAGTTTCAACACTCCGCCATATCGCAAAACTCACGGTTAGAGCATCAACCAACAACGTGACGTCTCAGTGCCGCTTTCAGCTGTTACTTGCCTGATTTTTGTGTTTCATAACTAGGTTTGCAATTATAGTTAAAAACGAGACGTATATGTTTCATACCCAACCTAACTTTACTCAAAACTTAGTAGACAATATCTTCAAGAAGCGTCATGACCCTTGCAGCCGTACCGTTATGTGCTAATGGTTGGCGCTAATCGCATACTTCCACCTTGTTTTGCTACGTAAAAGTCCATTTACAAGAGCAATATTTTCGCAAGTTTTCCTAATCGCATCGTATTGGGAAGTTTTGCTGCTCATGTAAATGGGGTAAGTCAGGTGGTCGTAAACATTTCGAGGGTGTCGATTTTAGAAGCAGGCGCGCGTCAGCCAGCAGCTCGTTACACAGACGATGTCGTCATCACCGAGACGACACCGTGACAGAGTGCTTCCTTCTGTCGCAGCAGGACATCGAGCGGAGAAATCAGCCGTAAATGGCAGCGATTGGCCCGCGCAGCCGCCGCTCAGACGCTCTGCCGACTGCCGATTGACCTTCATCGGAGCTGATTCGCGAGTTGGTGTCGCTGCGAAGTGTCTCCGGCCAGGAACATCACCATCACTTGGCGTTCAGCCTCTCCAGTGTCGGACCTCCTCAGATAAAGACGCACTGGAACCTTGTTTGTCGCGGGTTTAGCACCCGGTCAAAAATACAATCGACGAACGCCGGCAACACGGGGATGCAAATACAGACGAACATTATATCTAGCCACTGTACGGTAATCAGATAATGGTGTGTAGCATGGCCAACCAAGCCCAGCCACGCTCCACATAACACCTCAGCTATAATCGACATTTTTTGTATTTTTCTATTGAAGTTATTCGCTGGGACGCTCCTTCCAAACAAGATCAATGGCAAAGTTAGCACCGAAAGTCAACAAATATCGAAGCGCCGTAGTTCTGTGCTAGCCTGTGCGTTTTCGACAGCAAAAGTAGAAAGATAATCGATCTTCGTGCCAGAATGTACATGCTGCAATTATAGGACTGTAAATGTGCAATCTGTTGCTTCGGGTGAGTTCATGTGAGCGAGAAACGAGCCCCTATATAATTTTTAGCTTGCAATATAGCGTGAAGCATTGAAGCAGACTTGAATGACATTCGCACTATGTTGTGCTGCTGGCGCTCTGTGCCATTAATGATACCTGAGACTAAATGATGCATCTGGTTGCAAATGGTGGTTTGGTAGAGGAATATATTATCGTATTTACCCTTACCTACCTTTACCCATCGATCGTAAGGACGTTTTGCGTCCATAATAGCTTGAGAACACCACTAGCATCCTATTTGTAGCTGATAGAGCTGTTGGCGTGGGATGAGCGACATTCGATCACATGGCCTGTTAAAATAGTAGTCAATGGCAACCAGCATTGGCAAGTATATTTCCTCGTGGTAGTTTATGACGAATTAAGCCATAGCTTAAACTATTAGCCACCTTCAGGCTAAAGCGAGCAAAATTAATTCCACTTTGAGTTTCAGCCACTGTCGTAAAATTACAAACTTGAAATATGCCAATGATAGCAGTTTTTGTGCATTGCTAGGGTCAATTGTCTAGTCTACCCCGTAAATTGTATTCATGATAGCATTCCTGTTCTTGTCCATTATGGTAAGATACGGTAATGTGAGGTGATGGATGAAGGTTTATGCTGAAGCTCCACTTGAAGCCACTTGAAACTTGCAGATTATACCATAAACTTTCCTCATCTGCATGTAGCTAAATCGTACGGTGTGATGTGGTGCACGAATACAGGTGTATTTAATTGGAATTGAATGATCAGACTTGCAATGTTTTATGTGTTTTCATGTACATATTAGGGTGGTCCTTATTTGTACGAGTTAAAATCAAAGTTAGTATTTCTAATGTCTCACCTCACGAAGTTCTTCCATTGTGATCGAATATAATCGCACCAAAATTTGGTTACCCTAGCTCAACAACTTCTGGTGCCACAAGGCACTTGAAGTTTGCCCCTTATAATATCATTGAGTTGGCTTATCGGAAAGACACTTTCGCTTCACGAATCAGTGCAGTGTCTGCTCTGACGACGACCACACGTGTTTCCTCACTGCTGTAGCTTTGCTTTCATACATGGAGGAGCCGAAGAAAAGACACCAAAGTATGGTTGGTGGGGTAGCCCTCTCACTGAACGGACTGGTGGAAAGCTGCCGTCGAACAAGGAAGTCTTGCACCGGCTCTTTCACCTCCTCTGCCTCGACAAAGCGGAGGAGGTGAAAACTTCGCGACGCTGCTCGTCATCTCGACAAAGAAGTTGCGGCATTCTGGGCCCGAGCTGGGATCTTCGTCGTTAAACCTCAGCACCGCGTGGAGAAGATTGAGCAGCTCTACGAGAAATGGAGAAAGCTGGACAAAGGCAAGAGCCGATAGTTTGCGACCGAGCTGAAGAAGAGGGAAGCTTTCACAGTCAAGCTGCCCTTCCTCTTCAACATTGCTCACGTCGAGGCCTTGTGTTTTATGAAGAACAAGAAGGATGTGGAATTCTTGCAGCGTCAACGAGAGGCCGGCCGCCCCGGGAGCATGTTGATGATGGACAAAAAGTTTGTGAAGCACGAGGAGAGGAAGGCGAAGAGGGATAAGGCGGAGGTGGCCCACCGAGACAAGGAGCGTATCAGGAAGGAATCTGCAAGAGAAGCCACGCCGGAACTCTCGGACGTTGATGATGGTGCTGAAGACCAACCTGGGCCGTCATCAGCAGTTCTGGAGGAATATCCTGCCAAGCGAGCTCGCGGCCAGGTCTCTGCCATCACTACTGCTTTCTTTGGTGCACTCGATCGAACCAAGACTACGGACCGGGCGGCGGTGCATATCTTGGCTGTTGCTGCTTCAGCCTACGACCAAGACTCAGCTGAGATGGTCCTGAACCGACAGAGTACCAGGAGCCAAGATATTGAAGCCAGAGCTATCGCCGCCTCCACCTCTCGCGCCTCCCTGCCCGATGGTATTGTCCTGACCGTCCACTGTGATAGAAAAATGGTCGCTGAGAGACCTGGGCAAGAACTGGCGATTTCCAATTTTGGTGTCCAGCGAATGAGTGTCGAAGCTCCTGAATGCACCTAAGCTCCCAACTAGCACGGGAGTAGCCATAGAGAATGCCGTATTCGCCACACTTCAGGAGTGGGGACTCGCCGACCGTGTTGTTGGAATGGCTTTTGACACCACGATCTCCAACACTGGACAAATGTCAGGGGCTTGTCTTCTTCTTCAGCAGAAGTTGGACAAGCAACTCCTTCACTTCGCTTGCCGCCATCACATCCTGAAGCTCGTGGTTGAAAAGATTGTCGCCCTCTGCATCTCCCTTGTTGCGTCTGGACCCGACATACAACCGTTCAAGCATTTCAAGGGAAAATAGGGTCGCCATCGACACTGCCAGGTTCCAGACTCTGCTTCACGATCCTACCGATCCGCCTCAATCGTTCGCTCAGGTGAGAGACTTCGCCTTGCAGCAGCTGAGCGTTCATCATCCACGCCACGACTATCGCGGACTCCTGGAACTCACCGTCATTGTTCTTGGGGGAGAGTTCCGCTTTGCCAGGCCTGGGCCGTATCATCTTGTTCGATGGATGGCGAAGATCATCTACTCAATCAAGATCTTCTTCTTTCGCGAACAATTCCAGATTCGTCAACAAAATATCCAAGGCCTGAGACGCTTCGTCACCTTCTGCGTGACACTCTACGTGCCGATGTGGTTTCGAGCTCTCGTGACTTCAATCGCCCCTGCCCTGGACCTGCAGTTTCTACAAGACATCTCTGCTTATCCGGTACACAGAAGTTGCCATCACCAATACGATGGCTTTCGGACGACACCTATGGTACCTATCCGAGCAGTTGGTCGGCCTTGCCTTCTTCGGCGACCATGTCGACGTCGACACAATGAGGCAGATGTTGAGCGCCCTGTCCGAGGAAGGGTAGAGGATCCTCAAAAACGCGTGATGATGGACCTCAGTCCCAATACCATCAAACAAAAACATATCTTGGACTTCGTCACGAGCACCACCCACCACACTGTGTCAGCGCTCGGACCCAGCGACGTTGTCCTGCACGCAGACCCTCAGACATAGAACGGCCGAGAAGACTTCCAGAAGGTCAAGTGAACTGTCGCTGAATTGAAGGTTACCAACAACTTCACCGAGGGACGGGTAGCCCTCATGCAAGACTAGCTTCCCCACCTGACGCGCGACGAAGAGCAGCGCCAGTTCCTCTTTCAGTCCGTCGAAGCCCACCGCTAAACGTTACCAGATTCCAAAAAGAAAACCGTTGTGGCGACTTACCTTTTAAAAACTAGGCAACAATGAGTGGGATATAGGCACCCATGACGCCCCCCCCCCCCCACAAGAGGTGGGGGCGTCATGCTCACTTCAATGCTCACTTCATGTGAGGGGGACCTAGACATGCCCTTAGGTAGGTGCTATGTGAAGATTCGGAGGCATTGCGGTACCAGAAATAATTGAGCTATGTTCACCAAATTCGGCTTTCGTAGGTATTATACCAAATGGAACAATTATACACGGTGAGACATTAAACTTTTCTAAAATAGAAAATAAGTTAGTTAGTGAGTCACTTCGGTTTTCGTGCGCTTCGACTGCTCTGGTCATATGCGCCCATAGGTCATCCTGATGGTGGTTATCATGGTGATGCCGTTAGAAGCGGTATTCAGAGTCAACACGCGGACAGAAAATAAAAATATAAGGACCACTCTAATATATATATATATATATATATATATATATATATATATATATATATATATATATATATATATATATATATATGCATGATAATCCTCAGTTACAGGAGAAGGAAGCAAAATGTTAGTACGCTAGTCCGCGCATGCCCATAAACAAATACAGGATATTTCACAAAATAACGTCGCAAAATAACCTTGGAACAGGTTGACCATGCATAGGGGTGGAGCATTGGCAGAAACGTTGCCGTTGCTCAAGGACGTTCTGTCACCCTCATCTTTCTCTCTCCAAAAACAAAGCGTCTCGTATCCCGGCCACCTCGCTTTCAGATTTCGGAAGGTATAGTTTTTTCAAATCTCTCCAAAAATGCAAATAAAGCCTACTTGGGGTAGGGTTGACTATCGGGAGATGCCTCGTTTTTTATTTCCTTTTACGTTCAATAAGAGTGATATCTGTTCATTTGGAAACTACAGAATTCCAAGAAAGGCGGCAAGACTGGTTGTGATGGGTTAAGCTATTTTGCGAGAAACATGTACCTATATGTATATTCTGAATTAAATTTGCATTTCTATTTTAATGACAGCTTTTTATGGAGGAAGTCTGACCACCTACTCTTGTCACCTTTCACTACATTGCGACTATATACGTAGCCTTCCCGATGTGCGTAGCTTGTTGGTGCAATAACATACACCAGATGGCCCAGTCCCGAGCACTTTTTATGCTGCACTGCTAGTTGTTGATATGATGTTAATTGATATGCATATGTCTTATTTGTAAAAAATGTAGCCATTCGTTTATACGCCAAAAGCACGTAAAACAGTAGAGATGTAAATACAACGCGTGACGCCTTGACAAGAAAGGCTGACAACGGATTACCTGAGGGAGAAAACGTGTGTACAGTTGCTGCAACCAGCAGAAGATGAACAATGGTAGACCTCATGATGCCATCTCCACCATCAATCTGCAACGACACAGGTGAAGCGATTCA
The DNA here is from genome assembly GCA_034440575.1 of Imbricaverruca yamaguchii. NCBI lineage: Eukaryota > Metazoa > Arthropoda > Thecostraca > Neoverrucidae > Imbricaverruca > Imbricaverruca yamaguchii. The sequence goes on from JAOTOL010001560.1 coordinate 747,870, forward strand.
TTATTACGCAGAAGTGTCACAAATGCAAAGTGTCTGCCTGCCTGTCTGTCTGCCTGTCTGGCTATTTGTCTACCTGTCTCTCTGCCTGACTTTTGTCCGTATCTATCTATTTTATCTCTATCTATTCGTCTGTCGGCTGTAGATTCCTTTGTCTGGTTCCAGCTTGGATGAAACGTGGCTCAGACAATATACATAAATTGTTCGTCATGGCACCGTGGACGTGTTGCTGATGCAGCAGCACATCAAACAGAAACGATGATGCAGGATGAATGTAGCATTTGGTGTTTGAGCTTCCTAAGCTCTTAAAGTCGATTTTATACAAGAAAATATCAATATGTACTTTGATTTTCCTTCAGTTCATTTGCAAATATAGGCATTATTAAAGTTCACCTGCTTGAAATATACCCAAGCCTATCACTTGCACTTTCTGTTTGCTCCAACGCTGTATGCGGCATTCAGTTGTTTCATCTACGCATGCTTTGAATCAGTTTCTCTCAGTCGCACCTCTGTCACAAGAAAATGTAGGAAACGACAATGCGCGCCGTCGCCTGCGACTAAGCCCAAGTCCCAAAATGTGTTCTCCTTTCCCGACGTAGAAGGTTAAGCTAATTGATTGAATTTGTCGTCCGGGCCTCGTCGGATAAAATAGCAAATGCAACACATAGTGGTCGTCGTTAACCTTCCAGTCTAGTTTCAGACTAGGCGCTCACACAAGCAAACTCAGGAAGACGTTTACATGTGCCAAGCGTTGTGAGCATGAACAAAAGTTGTGCAATGTTAAACAAATATAAATACGCTAACAAACCAACTGAACTATGCAGTTTTATTGTTGGTCTAATTGTCCACCACCCCAGTTAGATGTTTGGACTAAGCGTCGATCCAATTGGCGCAAATGCACCTATGGTACACAAAACAAAGCCCGTAGCATGCAAAACATTCACACCACTTGCTGATCAGTGTCATCACCCTCCGCCCACACGAGTGGCGCAGGTGTGAAGGCCAACGTGTCCGCCCAGACTGCCCAACCTGGCGAAACACGAGCTCTGTAGATACATCTGCTCAATTCATAGACTATACACAGAACACGCACGCGTTCGTCTGCCATGGGTATCATCATATCCTGCCCGACTGGTGGCAGCAGTTGCAGCGGCCACACAGCACCGCCCACCCCAGGGAATACCGTGAACATGACCTGCCCGACCAGCCACACAGGACTCGTAACGGCCACACAGCACCGCCCACCCCAGGGAATGCCGTGAACATGACCTGCCCCACCGGCCACGCAGGACTCACAACGGCCACACAGCACCGCCCACCCCAGGGAATGCCGTGAACATGACCTGTCCCACCGGCCACACAGCACCGCCCACCCCAGGGAATACCGTGAACATGACCTGCCCGACCGGCCACACAGCACCGCCCACCCCAGGCAATGCCGTGAACAGAAACGACTATCGTTCACCTGCATTTCGGAGAATAGTCAAGCCTGGCATTGGCGCGCGGACGAATGGCAAACGTGTCCACGTCTGCTTATTTATGTGCACGAAGCGAGTGGAATCCATGGGGGAGATGTCCGCACGAGAAATTTGCCTACGTCCGCGCAACCAGTACCCGAAACAAGTAGTGGGTCATGGTAAGACAATACAGCACAGCTGATGATCTGCTGATATTCAAATGGATGGTATGATTGTTTCACGTTTCCGACTGCAATTGCTAGAATTGGTTTTAAAATTACCGCATGTGCTGTATTCATCGAAACAGCTATGTTGCGTGCTGCTTGAGCACTGCGTGATTTGAGGCTAACCAATAATGCTAGCTTGGGTTTAATGTATTTATTAACATCTAGACAACTAAACCGAACAGATATGTAACAAAGCCAGCGCTTATGAAAGCACCATTGGCTAACTGGGTTACTATGGCTTGAATTATAATAATTTCCTCCTTCGTATGTCCAACAAATTAGAAAGAGTAATCATGCACCGAACTGAGCAGCTGTTATCTTTGTTTTTATGTGCTATATACCCTTCAACTATTGATAGGACCGGACAATGGTGTCTGATTCTCAATGGTTATTGAGTACTAATTTCGCACCTTATCAGCATGTCTGAAAAAGCATATTGTGTATTCATTTTGTATCCCCTACGAATTAGATCGTCATCATTATGACTGCAAGACGGTTCAGATATTATTTTCGGTTTAAGACCCTCGACAACGCATTTCGAGATTATATGAGACCCAAAACAACCGTCTGAACTCTTACTCTTCCGTTCGGCCTGAAAAGATTTCACCAAAAGGCAATAAAACTGGCATATCTGGATGGTTACGAACACTAACTCATAGTTGGATCCAACATATTGTCATTCAAACACCGGCTGGACCAGCCCGATAAATCATCCATGCTTCATAGCTCTTTGAGCGGCCATTGATGAGTGTGGTTTTGTATACATGTTTCCGGTCCGCACAGTTGCTGCAAGATCTTCCACCCGTACTGGTCTGTCAGTGGTCAGATTATAATTGTTAGCGATTAGTACCAGCATAAAATATACCGACAACTTGCATGTCCACGCATCAGGGAGTGCAGCGGGTTGTTTTGTGTGCATATTTCATCACTGCTTGGCAGTTATTCAACCGTGCCAAGATAAATGTAGTTCTGCGTGCGTTCAGCATAATATGCAGTGCAGACAAGACACTCGGGGAAGACAGGGCACTCGAATGCAGACAGGGCACTCGAGTGCGGACAGGGCACTGGGGTGCAGACAAGGTACTTGAGCGTAGACAGGGCACCCGAGTACAGACAGGGCACCCGAGTACGGACAGGGCACCCGAGTACGGACAGGGCACCCGAGTACAGACAGGGCACCCGAGTACAGACAGGGCACCCGAGTACAGACAGGGCACCCGAGTACAGACAGGGCACCCGAGTACAGACAGGGAACCCGAGTACAGACAGGGCACCCGAGTACAGACAGGGCACCCGAGTACAGACAGGGCACCCTAGTACAGACAGGGCACCCGAGTACAGACAGGGCACCCGAGTACAGACAGGGAACCCGAGTACAGACAGGGCACCCGAGTACAGACAGGGCACCCGAGTACAGACAGGGCACCCGAGTACAGACAGGGCACCCGAGTACAGACAGGGCACCCGAGTACAGACAGGGCACCCGAGTACAGACAGGGCACCCGAGTACAGACAGGGCACCCGAGTGCAGACAGGGAACCCGAGTACAGACAGGGAACCCGAGTACCCTGTGCTTTGGTTCACTGTATTTACACTCGCTTGTAGCACATTTCAACTATATTTCTAGCGTCATTTCAGCATTGGTTACATAGGCGTAGCCAAGTCTTAAAAAGAGTATGTGAGTGTGCGTGGGGGGGGGGTGCAACAACCTTTATGAAGTCGATTCCTCCCATGCATCGTTATATAGCATTAATGTTAAACTTTTACGAAAATGGGGTCCATGGCCCGCCTGGCCCCCTTGTTCCCACACTTATGATTCGTTAGATTCCTCAGCGTACACATCCCCTATTTTCGTTTTCTTTAGCGGTGACAAAGTACCATCTGCACGATATAATTTATGCTTACGAAAAGCTACGTTAAACAGGAAAAGTTGCGTTAAACTGACTTAGTATCCGGTATCGGGCGAGCAAAACGGAAAAGGTGAGAAATGCAAGACGGCAAGCAAAGTGGCGCAGACGACGTGCACGCATACTACATTTTATTTTATTTATTGGTTGGTTCACGACACACTTTTTACACATTCCCCGCCAAAGCCCCCCCCCCCCCCTTTTTCCCGGGGGGCCGGGGGGGGAAAAAATTTTTGGGGGGGGGGTAGAACCAACCCCCCCCTTTTTTTATACCCCCCCCCCCCCACCCCCCCCCCCCCCCCCCCCCCCCCCCCTACATACAGAACATACATATAGGCATACATGCCCTACACAGAACACATTTGGATAGTGACCGGTATCACAGCCTTGGAGCCGGCTTTGCTGATCACCGGCGACCCGAGAACGAAGCGGAGGTTCGGACGTCCGAGAGAGTCGTGGGCGTCCTGGCTCACCTCTGGACGTGCAGGTGAATGTAGAAGTTCAAGCTAAGAAAAACTCGAAGGAAGGAAACCCACGCTACTTGGAAAAGCCGAGCATCACAGCCAAGCGCGATCTCAAGGACAATTGTCCGTTTTAGCCACATGGGATCGGTCCCTGCCCACCTATTGGAAAAGGCCGAAATGTTTGTGTCATGCAAGAGCGGAGGGGATAGTAGACTCTAATTTAAAATGGAGCGTTCTAACTTCGTGCTATGGAAGAACTCGAAAAGGAAGTCAAAGAACGCTCGTCCCGAACAGTGTTCCGAGCCACAGTGAAATGTGATCATTCGTGATGTAAGCAGAAATAGGGCTCCGTTGCAAATTATGCACGAGGAATATAAATGGATCATGCTCGATGAAATAACGCACGAAGCACACATGACAAGGTGAACTTCGGCGATATCGGTGACAAGATAATCGTATGTGAGGATGATGTGACTTAGCCATTAGCGGGCGACGGCCAGTTATCTTATACTTGTGTTGGCGTGATCAGTTTCATTTGGGGGGAACGGATTAACTATTTTGTAAGACATGTTGTGGGCCAGGCATGCCTGGACACATTTGTCGGAGCGGGTGTTGGTCAGGGACGGGAGGTCAACGGGGGCACATTGAGGGTCGGTGAGAGGGTGGGTGGGCTGAATGGTCTGATGGGCAAGACGCTTGCTCACTCGTTATCTGGGATGCCTATATTGGTGCAGTGTGAGTTAGAGATGGCAGGGCAGATGTGGCAGAACATTCCGGAAACGTCGAAAAACTCAGTAATAAAAGATTTTGGCGGCACTAGTTACATTTGAAATTAGGCCCACGTGCAAAATTAGCCTGGTTTAGCCATCTTACTTTGCATTAGTTGTTATTTTAGCCTAAAAAGCTCATGGATTGGATGTAACTTCTGGATGTTTCAGGTCATATCTAAGTGATGTCTAGTGTGATCCTTCATTTACCCACGAACCTAACCCGGGGTTCCATTGTTCCTTCTACGTTTTTCGTCGATCATTTATCTTTGCACCAACCTTTTACTTTTGCCTAATCTTGCATGGTTTTCTTGCGAAAAAACACTATTCAATGTATATTTAGAAACCGCATTGAGATGAGGTCGCTACATGACTTTGACCCGCCCTAATTTGAGTGCTGTATGAACTCCAAACGCCTTTTTACCGCAATGCACGAACTGACGTCAGTGAAGGTAAGCCATAATGCTCTCAGGTTATTAATTAATAAGGGTTCGTGGTGCTAAATTGAGCATCATTATCATATGTCCGATAGCAAATATGACTACATGCTCAAAATTATTTTAAAATGATCATGTAGCTAGTAAATACCAAACATGAAACATTCCGTCCACCGCGCTGGGGTTCTTCAGTTCAAGCACACATCTAATAAACCGAATCGTAAAACGAACTTGCTCAAGAAGGCAACGCGCTCGTCAGTGACTGCTTCTTTTTCGACACTTTTTTCTAGCTTCCTGCAGCAAGGTAGGAATGTCGAATAAGTTCTTGAGCAAAAAGTTCGAGATCGAGAGTGCAAGTAATAGCAATATATTTGATGCGACATACCGGGGTATGCCGAGCGAAAGTGAAGTAGAACATTTTCCACACTCTTATTCTGCATCATAGAATAGGCCATTTAGCACTCAATGCTGTTTTGACAGGATGGGAGAAATCTCTTAAGAATTGAACAACGTTAATGGTATTCGTTAGTTTTATAATGGACGCGTTTTCAACACGTTCACTAGAAGTACTATTATCATTCCAGTGAATATGGAAGATATCTATAATTTTTCGGACAAGGGACTTGATAGGCTACCAGCACGTGACAGAATGTCTAAACATTTTGCAGAACGTTCAATTTTGCACCACTGCCTTATCCGTCAGCGAAACACTAAAATGAATAGAACTGATACAATACCAAGGAAAAGCGGGGCACACATATTGATCCTGATGACTTGAAGTACCTTGTGACTTCCTGAGAAGCCATAGATTCCCCTTCCTTCAGCCGTTACAATGGCTGGTCCCCATTATTTGTTTCCACATGCATGGCAATGGTCACGCCTTACAGGAAATGGGATCGTTATCGATGACGCTTCGGCGATGTTCTTGGAAGAATGCAGGACAGCAAGACGTGACCCAGATCACTTTGATCGAATCCGTATGATCCCACCGGGGCACATAATGATTTAGACAATTGGCAGCTTCTGTCGGTGTTCACCAATCAAATTCCATTTCCCCGAAGACAGTGGGAAAACCGTTCGCTTGCTTGATATTGACGGGGTTGGGTGCCAAACAAGTATATTATTTACTTGTAAAATATTGGGTTTTTTTCGGACCAACATGCCGATATTCACGATACCTGGTCTCTTTTGGTGTGTCGACAAGCTATAGCCCCATACCATGTTGCGATCCTTGTTATAATACTGGTCCTTCTGGCCCACTTAGTTATTCGCCAGCTACCGTTGATCGCACAAATCGAAACAACGTCACTCTCGCAAACCGTCCGTACAGACTGCTCCGCCAAGTCCAGATGTGCACACTCATGGGCAGTGTCGGCGAAGTGGCGTCATTCATGCAGTGTGAACATCGATTCCATTCACTCGAATGAATTGCCGATGAATCGAAAAAAGAGCCATTACGATGTTCAATGGAAGCGTTGGGGGCATTTGTGCGGGTGCAGGCACAGTTTTCATATGCAGGGTCCGTCGGGACACTGCGTATGCATAGGACTACTAGCGCTCAGCAGTCGGCCTCCGTCACCGTCCACCGTCTGCACTCAACTGCATCTTCAGAGTAAGCCAACACGCCCAATCAGGCAGCCACTTACAACAACCAACTCACTAGGTCAACACACGGTCACCAGGTCACCACCAGGCCACCAGGTCAACACCAGATCACCAGGTCAACACCAGGTCATCAGGTGAACACCAGGCCATCAGGCCTACAACCAGCTCCTTAGGTTAATACCAGGTCACCAGGTCAAAACCCGGTCACCGGGCCGACACCCGTTCACCGGGCCGACACCCGGCCACCTACCCACAGTAACCAGCTCATCAGGTCAATGCCAGAGCACAAGGTCAACACCAGCTCACCAGGCCAGTACTCGGCCACCCGTCTACAACAGTTAGCTGACTAGGTCGGCGCCCAGCGGCCACCACTCACCAGCGACATGCAGGCACACCCTCCACCGAGCAGCACCACCTCACGGCACGCGAGCGCAGCGAACGTCGTGCATGGACGCGGCCAGTCTCGGCACCGGCGTGTCACAGCGGGGCCGCAGTGTCAGGTCGGCACCGCCGCCGGCCATAGCTACCACCCGCCGTCGGGTCATCGCCGCACTGACACCGGCCCGGCGCGCCGCGCTCTCGTCGGCGTCGACGCGCCGCCCCGTCGGCAGCGACGCGGGCGGCCGGGCCGGCCGACCGCAGCGCTCGGCTCGCACTGACACGTCCACAGCGGTGGCGGCCGAGCCGCACTTTGTTCGTGTTTTTCGCCGCCGGTCTGCCGGACACATGCTGGAAATAACAGCTGGCCCGCCGCGTTTCGGGTCCTATTGATCTGTCCGTGTGATAAACGGCCGTCGAATCCGAATTGGTCCGCCACCCTACCCAGCCATAAAACGTGAACTTTGCGGGCACGAGACGGCGCGACAGCCCGGCTTAATATAGCGTGCAGCTTCTTCGGCATCTAAGCAAACTTTGATGCGACAGAGACGGCCGTCTCCTGAGCAGCCATAGAGTGGTCCGTCCACACCGAACCGGGAAAGATTCCCGCGGTACGGTGATGGCCGCTGTCGACGACGTTTGGTACGAATATAAAAAAGGTGATGTTGGATGGTGTAGCAATTCAAATGGTGATGAGTCATGCGATTTGACGGTTTGCAAAACGGTACCACGTATCGATGCAACATGCGCATGCCAACACGCTGATAATTTGTGCGGGAAGTCAATGAAGAATTGTGACCAATGCACATTTTCAGTGTATTTATTTTCTGAATAAATTGGCATGTATTGGATTGCATTATTGCAGAGAAGTTAGAACGAAGGTATTCGAATAGTTAAATTTGATTAGGGCCACCCAGATTAGAGCACAACAGCCAACGGTGTATTCCTCGTCAATCGTGGGTAGGATGTCGTGTTAAGATAATTGGAAATTTAACTTTCAACAAAAAAGGATAAATTTAATTGTAACAAAACACGTGATTGATGATTTCGTCCATCGTTTCATATCTTGCGATATCTTTGATGTTTCCTGTTAACTTCGCTTTCGGTAAAGAGATAAGCATATACTTGAGCTTTTTGACCTTTAGGAAATAAACCTTTGTCAAAATCCAAGCATAATAGTGCTAGAGATCGACCTTCTTTCCATCAAATATAATTTTCATTGAATTGACTACTCGAAAACCTACATGGAAAGTAAGGCAATGCACTAAGCAGATCGGTGCAAAAGCAGAAAGATTTGATTTAATCGAAGCGCCTTTCCAAGAGCGATTGGCCATGACGAGGATAGGGGCGCATTCGAAAAGGGAAGTGCCGACCCGATCGACTCGGGTTGGTTGAGCTGGTAGCGTTCCTGCCCTTTTTCAGCGAGGGCTTTGGTGAATAAGTGAGTGGAGATACTGACAATTTGGGAGTGGTGTGCTGTGATCAGACTGTCGTGAATGGTGTATGCTGTTTTGCCGGGAAGAATGGCGTCTAAGTGTGCTTGGTTGGCACAATGCACTAAAGGTTGGAATTAATGCGTGCACCTGATGCGAAGAGTGAGCATGGGCATAAATAAAAGAAAGAAGTGGTCATGAAGTATCTAGTGTCTTCCCTGTGGTATCCGCTGTGGGGAGTAGGGCTGGTTACCCTGCATTAATACTAATTTGGATATTAGAGTTGATAATATATTGCATCGATAATAATTTCGCCTTTGGTGTTGTCATGTAAAAGTCATTGTCATGTCACGTATGTAAAAAAGGAACGCAGTCTAGTATGGGGGATGTATTGACTTTTGGGCAGACTGAGAAAGGCGGAGGCGTTCTGCCGAACCCTGTTGCTACCCTGTAAGACGGGGAAAGGAGAAACGGCTGAGTTTGTGCGTGGGTAGGGTGCACGAAGGTTGTGCCCTGTAATCGTTTTTTTAATGGCTTCACGGGAGTGAATGCATTTTTGAATTTGCAATAATGTTACTGTTAATGTCAACGATAATCTTCCAGCCCTTCCCATCTTTGGGAATGACTGGTACATTAACGTGCATTGCACGAAGAAGAGCAGTTGCCATAATTCTCAATTCTCATTCTCTCAGTTGTCATGGTCGATCTGTCTTAATTCTCTCCCATCCTATATTTTCAAAAAGCTTGTCAGTAGATCTCCACAATCATGTGTCCAGTCACCGACCTGGCGATACCATTGTGTAGTGTTTGCAGTCGAGTAGTGTCAGATATCGGTCCGTTCTCGTCATAGACCAGACTTTAACAGTTGCGCACGTGTTGATCTCTACTCATCCCATCATGAATAGTTTTCACATAGAAGTAGTTACAATGGGCCGCTCGTACTGTTACGAGGTGGACTAGCTAAAATGGTCTGATGCGTCATTAAATGTCGCTCGCGTCCGCATTACCGACTAGTGTTGATAGGCACTTTAGAGGTGGTCGTGGCTTCTGTTCAGGAGAGGATATTGGCGCTTTTCTTAGCATGTTTTGCCTCATATTGAATCTAACAGATGATTTCATGCTATACCTATGGCTGCGCAAAAACTGCAATGTCAAGTATTCTGGCAAAAAATCTGCGATATTTTCGGATTCCGCCTCTCTCGCACGAGCCGCAGCACCGTAGGCTCCCTCACCTAAAAGCTAAATTGACAGAAAATGAATCAGCATTTCCAAAATGTCAAGCGTTCAATCAGCATTTGTAGCAATAATCTGACCATAATGCAGTGGCACGTCTACCCCACAGCATTTCCTGATGTGCAATGCTGGGTATGAGGATGCAGCTACAATCGCAGGGTGAACGCATACTGTGGTAACTAATTGAGGAAAAACAGGCACCTTAAGCATTTTACATTTCATTGGCACCAGATGCAACAGCAAGTAGCTAAGTTGAACTTACCAGCTACCGACTATGGAAAGTGTGACGAAAATTGATGGCACACGTCTCCACATTGGTTCATGTACATGGGTGACGTAAGACGACAATTGTTGGCGCATGTCTCCACATTGGTTCATGCACCTGGGTGACGTAACGAGGAGTTGCTTGTACCAGGCTTTCAGTTGCTCTGATGATAGCAGCAAATGAAATTTACCCCCTCTTCAGACAATCAGACTCTATATTTTACCTTGAATGGACAAGCTATGCCAAGTGCCGTACGCTACAAACTGACTCCTTCAACGCACCTCTCCATCAGCACTGCAATGTGCCAGCACCAGAAATTTAATCCGAGCAGTCAACATATTCTTCGGTCTTATTTATTCAGTTAGCACACACTTGCCCAGAAATATACTCGACCTAGTGTACATAACCTACATCAGCCCACTTTTCGATTACTGTGCATACGAGGGCCTGTGCGTATGTCGCAGTGCTTGCAAGTTCCCACTGGGTGGTTCGATCTAGCCAGGTCTACTTTCTTTCTCTCCCGGGCGAGTGTTTGACTATCAGGGCCAAGTCTTGATTTGTATTTGTTTGGTGGCGGGTACTTCATATTTGAATCTTTGCTAGTGCTGGAATGCGTAATGCACAATAGTCATGATTATGAATAGCATAGGAATAAGTTTATTAAAAGCATGAGGAGATTTGGCTTTATTATCTAAAGTGATCAAGGGAGCAGAAAGTTACTCCTCGCTGTGTACGGCAATTCGTCCCGCTTTCCACAGCGGTTCCAACCCTCAAGCATTTTCAACGAAAAGAGCTCACGACATGCAACAAAAATCAGCTTGTTGTACGTGACAAGATTCGACGTTTGCCATCCACCTTCAATACTTGAGCTTATTAGTTATCATTCCATACGATTTTGAATATCAGTGTTCCGTTAATCTCCGAAACTCGACAACTTTTACATTTAATCTTTTCCTGTGTAAAGCCGATAACCGATGTGCGAATGAAATTCGCAACATTTATTTCCTGGTATTTGTTAATACGACAAATGTCAAGCATGCTCCATGTAAATCAATGTGTACGGTGAAATGAGGTGAAATATTGGTCTAATTGCCTTCTGGGTAGCTCAGTTGGTTAGAGCGCTGGCCTGCACTGATCTCCACTGTTCTGGCAAGACAGGGTTCGAGTCGCTCCATGCGCTCGCATGTAGCGCCAGGCTGGGAGGGTCAGTCAGTTTTTAACTGGCCCGATAAGACCCGGAACGAGTTGCCGGTGCACCCTCGTCCGAGCAGTAACCGCATGTTAACCTCTCGGCCAATATTGTACCGCTGAACTGGAATTAACGGATGGGATGGTGACGTTAGGTATCGCTCAACAAGCTCTGGTTAGATCCCGCTCTGATGGATACTGGCCCGTAAAGCCATCCCAGCAAAAAACTTGAGCTAAATATATGTAAAAAGGAAAGATGTGGTCACTTGCATGAGACCACTGTTCGGTGATCTACCGTGGCATGTTCAACTTCTTTTCAGCCATATCGTTGGTGAAAGATTCGCCTCCAGCTATCCAAGTTGGTGGCACGCTGATGTATGCCGCTTGTCCCCGGCTGCTTAGAACTTCGGTAGGGTCTGCACCAACCTCCTGCACCTCCGGGAGAACCTCCAAGAGAACTAAAGGACTTACTTCCCTTATTCCAGCCATGTTCCTCACCGCTGCTATGCACCATATACTAATGTGCTTTTGTTAGGTCTCTGATTTACATCTTCTTCACAACAAAGAAATGAAATGTTCACCACCTGTTACCAACCATTCCAGTGATAAAGTTACTGCCCATTCCAGTGATAAACCATTCCGCTTTTCACCGATACAGAAAGAAAAATAACGAAACTAACTAACACATCGAAGCCCGAAGATTACCCCACCTGGCAATTATCACGACAAAAAGATGCTATGCAATCTTATTGGCAATCCTGACCACCAAGCCTGCCCTGCGTGCATCAGTCAAAAGCAACACTATAGCCGCAATATACGCATGGCATCGCATGAAATTGTCTGAAGTTACATGGCTATCTGATTGCAACTTGTATATAATTGGTGCTACAAATCCAGGAATAATTTCAGCCATAAACATTTAGAGGCAAACATTGGATGTCAATTATAACAGGCTGTAGTTATATGGAGTACCACTGCAAGCTGAGTCCGAACTCAGGCTTTTCAGTCAACCGATTGCAATCTAAACTTTTAATAGGTCGTGGGGCGAAGTAGCTATGCCATTGCGATTTAACTTGATGCAGACTAGAGACATGTCTCCGTCACAGGTAAACAGCTGAATTTTTTTGTATTCACACGCAATCTTCTCAGAGCATGTATGTGCACTGGTCCAATAGCTCTCGCAATATCTCTCAAGGAACGGAAGCAATGCACCTCCCACGGAAGCGTCTATTTGTGACTGAAGCGGCGCAGAATGACAGAAGAGGGATTCCCTGCCTGCGACGAGTCAGCAATTTTTGGTTCCCGTCCACCATATTGGCGAGAAAATATTCGGCTTCCAACAAAGATCCATCGCCTGATTCAACACACTGCGCCGAGAGCCATCAATCATCGGAACCGGAAGATAAAGTCGGCCCGAATGCGGCCGCGCCGTTCTGCGACCTCCGACGCCGCCCGTCGCAAATCGCGGAGGTGTCGCTGCCGACGGTGGTGGGCGCGCCGGCGCCAGCTCGCGAGCCGGGGGGGGGCGGCCTTCCGGCCCCCTGGCGCTGATCAAGCGTCAATGGTTACATACCGCTAAACGTCCGGGTACTCTGAACATACACCCTACCGATCTCGGTGAGGAGGCCCAAATAGTCTCGCCCAGCAAACCTCGTAAAGGCTAGATTCAGAGCGAAGCTTCGGGAGGCATTCATAACATCCAAGGTTCATTTACTACCAACGTGCATGTCGCCCAAAGCTCACATCAACACATAATGATTACGTCAAAAAAGCGAAATAAGGTCAAAAAAATGTTTTTGAGAGGATGCGTTCACAATGTGTTCCTGGGAGTAATTGTTAATTCGAGAGTACGTGCTAGTTCACAAATACACGAAACTACAAGCACGCTTGCGTACTGTGATAATGTTACAAGCGGAGGCATAATGGTAGCGACACTGTGAGTTTAACGCATCGACTATTCACAGCCCAGGGTTTTGCGTCTGTATTGCTCTCCACTGTCGCTGAATCCAGTCCCAGCGATAACAACCTGATGCGAAGAGCTCTATCGTCTGTCACCGCTGCGCAATAATTGCACACACGCGTACGTTTCATGCTGAATAACAACGGAGGATGGAGTGGCTCGTCCGAGAGGATGAGTGCTGTGCTCCGGCGATCAATTGGCATCAAGCCATTTTCATTTCATGATGGAAGGACTCATTAATCTTGATGATCTAATGATACTATAAAGGGATGCTACGCAAGCGGGACGAAACCTAAAAGACCGCAGGATTTCAGGCCAAGTATTAATGTGGCACTGACCATTTACAAGAGGGGCCACCAACCCATTAGAGGGCAACAATTCAGTATTGGAGAGGCACATGGCCACACCAAGCGACATCCACGCTTAATGTCAATTGATCGTTGCCGATCACAAAACGCATACTCTTGGATAAAGGCACGCCACCCTCCGTAGTTATTCAGCATCACACGTACGCGTGTATGCATCACTGCGTAGCCGTGACACACGTGACAGCCTCTTTTTCGACTTGCTTGTTAGCATTCCAACGGAGGTATAGTGGTAGAGACAGTGTAACCCAACGACTACTCACAAAGCAACGGCGTTTGTGCACTGCATAGCGGCCATTCACAGCTCAAAGGCGGCTGTGCACTGAGTGATAATTTCACTGTCAAATGACAATGTATCATTTTTGGTGCCACCCGTCAGAAATCTTCCTACTATTTCCATTCTACTTTCTCCATGACAAAATGCACTCAGATGTTGAGCTGAATTGACAAACGAATTGCCTTCGGATGATCTGTTTTATTGCAAACTGGATAACGACACCTGCAGGGCAGAGGAGGGACGGCGTGTCCGGCACTTCCGAGTGCTGTCGACTGCTGCAACACAGAGCGTGCGGCGCAGTATCTGGTCGGCAGCGTCGCTCTGCGCTACGTCGGGTTCACCTCGCACAGATTTACCGCCAGCGCTACAGCATCGTCACCGCTCCCAGAACTGTCCGGTGATTCGGACCGACGTTCCTGACCCGGCGGGCGACCTCTGCGGCCACCTCGCCACCCAGAGAGCCGACGGTCGGCCCTCGGCAGCGGTCTCAGAACCGGAAGGCCACGTCGGGTCTCTGGTAGTCGTAGCCGCACTGCTGCTTGACGGTGCTGGTGACGACGACCTCGCTCACCACAGGGCTCGTGAGCACCAAGGTGTTCAGGCGGCGGTTGACCTGGGTGTACGTCACCACCTGGACGACGGTGCTGGCCGGCAGCTGAACAGTGCTGTGCCACACCTGGGTGGAGGTCACGACCTCGGTGGCCGCCGGCACCGTCTCCGTGCTGGTGACCGTGCGCCGCACCAGTGTCGTCACGGCCACACCGCGCGTGACGGTGCGCGTCTGCCTCTGCACGGAGACGCTCGTCACCGGCTGCACGATGGTGGTCACGATCACGCGTTGCTGCGTCTCGGTCACGGTGCTGGTCTCGGTGACGTGCGCCGTGCTGGTGACGATGCTGTGCTCGGTCACCCGCTGGGTGGATGTCACCACCTCCGTGACTGGCATCAGCTGGGTTTGCACGACTTGTACCGTGCTGCCCGGAATCTGTACCGTGCGCGTGATGGAGGACGTCTGTAACAGCGATACCCCACGTCAGTGACGCGTCGGGCGGCTCCAAAACGCTGCCGGCTCTCCGGTGCAATACGCATGTCTGCGAACTCTAAGGCAGCGGCCAGCTTGACGACAAGCAATTCCACGGCAGTGGCAAAATGGTGTAAGTCTTCATCTTTATTCCGCGCCGATGCCGCAGCTTCTGCCCCGGTTAGCATCAACTGTAGTGTTGTCATTGATCTGGGAGTTCCCTCGCTGGACCACTATGCCCAACCGAGTCTATTGATCTCATTCTCAGAAAACTATCCTAGCTATTGTCTCAAAGTTTTTACACGCCACAATGCTCAGCAATGCAGCAGGAAAGTACGGATTCAATGGAGAGACCGTGCTCTGATCTTGGTGGGAGACTGATTAATATGATGCACGTGTTCCTGTTTTCCTTCCGTTTCTTTTCACCGAATACTTCCGCTGTTAACAACCACTCTTGGAGCGCATGCATCTCATACCATTTCTTGTCTTGGAGACAATGCGCATTCTGAGCATATCAAAGGCTTAAATAAATGGCAGTGCAATCAGCATCCTAACGTGAACACTTCAATGTACTGGAAAACTCATTTTAGTGAATGCACTAAGAGTGCACTGACATGGGTGAAGGCGCCGCTGGTGCACCGAAATGAACGAAAGTGTTGTTGATGTACTAACCTGGGAGAATTTGCGTACTAACCTGGGTGATGGTGCTGTCGGCATATTTACTTGAGATCATGCGCGCAATAACCTGGGTGAAAGTGCTGCTGGTATATTGAGCTGGATGAAGGTGGTTACGGTGTACTAACCTGGGTGAATATGCTGTCAGTGTATTAATCTGGGTGAAGGTGCTTACGGTGTACTAACCTGGGTGAAGGTGCTCATGGTGCACTAACCTGGGTAAATGTGCTGACTTTATACTAACCTGGGTAAAGGTGCTGACGGTGTACTGACCTGAGTGACGGTGGTGACGACGTACTGACCTGGGTGACGGTGGTGACGACGTACTGACCTGAGTGACGGTGATGACGACGTACTGACCTGAGTGACGGTGGTGACGACGTACTGACCTGGGTGACGGTGGTGACGGCGTACTGACCTGAGTGACGGTGGTGACGACGTACTGACCTGGGTGACGGTGGTGACGACGTACTGACCTGAGTGACGGTGGTGACGGCGTACTGACCTGAGTGACGGTGGTGACGACGTACTGACCTGGGTGACGGTGCTGACGGTGTACTGACCTGGGTGACGGTGGTGACGACGTACTGACCTGAGTGACGGTGGTGACGGCGTACTGACCTGGGTGACGGTGGTGACGACGTACTGACCTGGGTGACGGTGGTGACGACGTACTGGCCTGGGTGACGGTGCTGACGGTGTACTGACCTGAGTGACGGTGGGTGGTGACGGTGTACTGACCTGGGTGACGGTGGTGACGGTGTACTGACCTGGGCGACGGTGCTGACAGCGTACTGACCTGGGTGACGGTGCTGACGGCGTACTGATCTGGGTGACGGTGGTGATGGTGTACTGACCTGGATGACGGTGGTGACGGCGTGCTGACCTGGGTGACGGTGGTGACGACGTACTGCCATGGGTGACGGTGCTAAGGTGTACTGACCTGGGTGACGGTGGTGACGATGTACTGACCTGGGTGACGGTGGTGACGGCGTACTGACCTGGGTGACGGTGGTGACGGCGTACTGACCTGCGTGACGGTGGTGACGGCGTACTGACCTGGGTGACGGTGGTGACGGCGTACTGACCTGGGTGACGGTGGTGACGGCGTACTGACCTGAGGACGGTGGTGATGGCGTACTGACCTGGGTGACGGTGGTGACGGTGTACTGACCTGGGTGATGGTGCTGACGACGTACTGACCTGGGTAACGGTGGTGACGGCGTACTGACCAGGGTGACGGTGGTGACGACGTACTGACCTGGGTGACGGTGGTGACGACGTACTGACCTGGGTGACGGTGGTGACGGTGTACTGACCTGGGTGACGGTGGTGGTGATACGCTGCGTGACGGCCGCCAGCCGCTGCGTCTCAGTTGCCCTGACGACAGTGCTTGACGTGACCTCCGTGACAGCACCAGGCTTCATGTAGGTCGCAATCACCGTGGTCGTGCTCACGCGGGGCACCAACCTGGTGCGCGACACGACGTCGGTGGCTATCTGGGTGCGCACCGTGGTGGTGGGCTGATGTACTGTGCTGCGCACAACTGAGGTGCTGTAGCGCGTGCTGTGCACCACCTGCGTGCTCGTCACGTGCTCGTTGACGGTGCTCGCCGGCGCCGATGACGTCACCGTCACGTGGTGCGCCTGCACGCTGGTGCTCGTCACGAACCACACACTCGTACTGGTGACGGCCTGCGTGCGCGTGGTGACCGTGTACTGCACCGACTGCACCGGCACCGTCTGCGTCACCGTCAGGAAGGTCTGCTGCGTCACCAGATTGGTGCTGGTCACCAGGCGCACCATGACGTCACCAGGCGTGACGATGACGTCGTCGGCGCCGGCGAGCACCGTCACCAGCACGTGACGAGCACTTAGGCTGTGCGCGACACGCTCCACAGCCCTGTTCCGGACGACAGGGCTCCGGACTACGTGGACATGACCGATTGGAACTTTAAGCGAAATGATATTGGGAGGGGCCTCAATGCCCTTGAAACCAGATTTGATTGAGCATGCCCATTGTTCAATGTGCTTAATAGTGGCAAATATTGGAGACTCTCCTCCTCCCACCTTTCTGTCCTACCACCCATCCGCATTATGCGTATATTTTCACCAGTTTTTTGGCACCCCAAATTAACATTATTATTTTTATGTTCCCTGATGTTCGTTAATGAACTTCTTTCTACATTTCCTCATTGTTTTGTCAACAGTACAGAGGCAATCAGAAACAGACTACGCACACGTTCGATAAAAGGCGAACTTTTGAGTGCTATCACTTTATATTATGTCGTTCGAGGAATGGAATTGATGCACACCAAGCACAGCAGATCCCGAGGTATAATCTATTCATAGCTAAAGGCGATTGAATTAGAAGTTACCCACAGCTGGACAATGATCGGTCAAATCTGCATACCGCACTAAATTGCCAAACAATTAAGATTACTTATGGGTGGCATGATGTGGTCTTCTCCAGAATATTCAAGCAACATGGCGGGCCGGCAAGTTATGTGTGTATCAGTAACTAGTTCCAGTCAGCTGGCTGAGACTGATTTAAGCTACGTGTTTGCATTTTTAGGTTGGGTCTGTTCAGATGTGGGGGGCTGGGCCAAACAAAATTGCAGCTCGCGGATTGAGCTGTATAATGCCAAACCCATCAGACGGTGTCCAAACATTGACCTCGGCCGCTCTGGCAGCGGTATATCGAACATCGTAACCACAACGTCCACCCAGCAGCCATGAACACGAAGCACTTTGTCAGCACTAACTCGAACAAATATTCATCTCGAAGTCGTGGGACTGTTTTGCGTAGTTAATGCGAAGCATTCTTCTCACGTTATTGTATTTATCAGCTATTGCGACGACATAGGCTTGACGTATCAAGTCTGAAAGTGGATGCGAAACAACAAACAGATCAGCAGCCGTCCAAAAATCCAAGGGATACTAAAGAAAGCAGGTACCTTCACACTCCAGTGAACAGAATGGGGAAGAAGGCGAGCACACGTGCAATGTGTTCACTCACGGTATGTACTCCATTCCCAGCGGGTAGTCATCAGCTTGGAAGGGTAGCGCCGGCACCAATGTCGGCTAAATACCGTTTGCCAAGTCATGGACATGGTCGGCCATCTCTTCGGCACTTCAATCCACAGCTTGCTGTACATGCTCATCGAGTCAGTTTACGACACGCCTGCAGTGTATCTCACGGTCTATGGAGCACGTAAAACGGGAAACGATAAGGCTCATTGTGGGTTTACGACACACAAGAAGCGGTGGAAAATCGCATTCAGCGAGGAAGCAACAAAGCGAGACGCAAAAGGAAACACATGAAATGTGCAATGGTTCGGTTGTCAAGTTGAAAGATGTAGACGGGCGTGTTTCATTTTCATTTACCGCACTGGATGTAAATTATTTAAAATTGTCGCGATGTGTGATCTTTGTAAGCGCATTACGCTATGCTTCAGGGGGAATAGGTACCAGTGATGTGTGAGTACTTTTTCAAATGAAACTTAATGAGGACGAAAAATGTCACGTGAAGAATGTCTGACACACCGGTGCTTGAGTGCAGGAATGCACTGCGTGACAGGATGATATTGTTCAGCTGTGTGGAAACTCAGCGTTGGGGTTTTTCATTAATGCATTTGTTCAAGAATAGCTTCTCGTCGTGAAGTTTCCTATGTCTTAGGGTCCAATTAAAGATATTTATTTGTTATGCCAAAACAGCTTGTGAAATCGACCGGCGCACATTCATATTTTGAAATTATACGGTTAGGTATTATCCTCAATTGCATCATAAGAGTCTGTAAGCCTAATATGCACATGTTCGAGTCGGGGTATGTGGGATAGCACCGATTGATGTTATTACCTATAAATAGGCTTAACGCTCATTCAAGTTAATCCATGCTCCAAAACATTTGCCTGGGCTGCAAAGCCATGTTGTACATTAGGGATGTTTAAAATGATCTTTGATTAAATTATGTGGGCCGTCAGAATTTGTATACCCTTCTCTCTCCCCCTCCGTCTCGTCTGTTCTCCTTCTCTCTGCCTTTGTATCCCCTGCGGGTAATAGACAGATCGCGAGGAGCTACAGGCCTGTCTGATACCCCCCCCCCCCAATTCACCATCGTCGACGGTGACGACGAATGGCTGACCTGGAGGCGCCCCAGGCGGTGTCGCAGTCGGGGGCGGGGGCGGTCGAGACACGTGCTTATTGTGTTGTCTGCTTGCGACTTTTCTGGTTTGGGGATGGCTTCTAGTTCAAAGTTGCGTTTGGCCGATAGGAGCACCGTTCCAGGATGTAACGGGCTGCATGTCGCCGACCTGGGGTCAAGTGAGGAGATACAAATGATATCGGAACAATGAAGGAAGCAAGGCAGCATATTTGCGACCCATAATGGATGCGTTGCAAGAAATCGAGCATTTGGGAAAAAAATCCTATGATGACTAAGCGAGATGATATCATAAAGTTTTTTTAATTAAAGACGATATGAGCGAGGCTGAAAAGTTTATATCGCAAAAGTAAAACCGATGAAGAGAAACGGATCACTTTTTGCAATTAGAGCTGTACATGGCAATTTTATGAACATGGCCATTTTAAGCAAGCTAATTTGCGCTAATCGATTTAGCAATTCTTCCCTGAAAAAATGGATGGTTATCTAAAATCAAACTATAAGGAATGGAAATCTTCACGACCTAAAAGATTTGTAGAAAAGTTTTTAACAACCTTACTCAGCCTACCTCGCCAGCAATCGGCGCAGTCTTCATTGAAGGCGCCCATGACACGCCGCACACCGATCAGCAGCTCCATTCAAAGTCGCCAGAAAGGTTGCCTACCTTCAGGGGCTCGGCATGGCTGTCTTAGCCGCTCAACAGCATCGACATACATCAGAGCGATTCCTGCCGATGACTAGATCCGCGACCAATCGGCAGATTATGGCCGACCCACTACCCGGCCATTGAGCTCGCCGTGGAGCCCGCAGCACTCTGACATCGGCAGAACTCGCGGAGGAACGGAGGGGGGGGGGGGCATGGGTTCAGCGCACGGCGAATGGACGCTACCCAAGCGTTGCTTCAGTCAGAACATCATGAACCAACCCACACAAATGTCTGCTCAAAGAGGATCCGGCCAAATTCTAAACCATGGGGAAAGACTACTTCGCTTGCACAGTGTTTGAAAATGATCACCATTATTGTTTTACGAAACGAGGTTGATATTCTTTGCAATCATGCAGGCGATATTTCAGACACAGCACATGACCACACAATAGACATACGTCTCTGAGCAGCGAAGTGGCACGTGGGAATGTGCGTGCCATCACTGCAAACACATAGCTTACCCTACAGAAGTCCGTGCCCGCCCACTCATCATGCTGCGGGTGCCGGGTAACAGCCAGTCGTGTTGTCGGGCCGCCCTTCTCCCGACAGTGGGAGGAGCAATGACACCTCTCCGCCTGCGATCTCACCGGCTGATGGCTGGTTATGGCGTCATTGTCAGGGCACTGGCAGCAACGAGAGTAGTGTACCACCTATGCAGTTGATGCGCCTCTAAACTACAATAACTAGCTAGTTATTGTAGTTTATTGTAGTTTATTGTAGTTTAGCTAGTTATTGTAGTTAGCCGGCGGCAAGGTGGTATGATCACACTAGCTGTACTACAGGTATCATCTCACCGGGATGGTACTCGGGATAAACAAGTGCTGGCAATGTACTAATTTGGTTGATCAATATATTTTCATGAAGGGTTTGTGAAAGTTGGAATTCAGGTTGCATACCAGCGGCTGATGTAGCTATGCTCCCAGAGACGAGAGTCATTAACCTTTGTGTGGATGGTGATCATCTGGTAACTACCAGTAACTTGTGAAGACCATTATTTTTATGACAATTGAGTATAGACGCATTGGCCGTGGTCACGCACACACATTTCACCTCTGATATATTTGTGTTCGGCCTGATATCACAGATCAATCCTATCACCATGAAGACCCTGACCTCATCGAGCGCTACACCGAATGATACTAAAGGCTGAAGGATATGCGGCATTTCCTTCGCAAACGACACGCATATTTGATCGGACTACGATAGAAAGGACCATTTTTAATTGGACCAGAACTGAAATCGGAACATGTTCTGGACAGGTTATACGGTTCCCTTCCTCCTTCCCCGTTGATGCTCTATTGGGACGCATAACGCGTTCAGTGCTCTCAATTCCCTCTCGACGGCAACATCGTCAGATTTCCTTTTCAATGCGATAATGTAATCTGCGCCTTGCTGCCGTTCGGCGGTCAAAACCGCACAATTTTGTCAGCCCCTGATTTGTTTGTTACATATTTTCACGGCAGTTTGCCTTGCGTGGCAGTGCGCACACATTTACCATCCTCAATTTCTGAAG
The DNA here is from genome assembly GCA_034440575.1 of Imbricaverruca yamaguchii. Classification (NCBI taxonomy): domain Eukaryota; kingdom Metazoa; phylum Arthropoda; class Thecostraca; family Neoverrucidae; genus Imbricaverruca; species Imbricaverruca yamaguchii. Next base: position 769,907 of record JAOTOL010001560.1, read on the forward strand.
GAATACCATTGCATTGGTCGGCGGACTGATATACGGTATATGATATACTGATATATGATATATGGGCTTGGAACGGTTCGAGAGACGTGGAGGATGTTTTTGAATGCGAGATATGGGGAGGGGAACTACATCTTAATCCAAACGATCGTTGATGCGAATAATTTGAGGATAGCCTGTCAGCTACAACCGAACTAGCCATAGCTGTAATGTACGGTACGTATGTCCACCAACGAGTTCGCATAGACAGGGGAATTTTGGATACTGGCATGGACAAACACATTTGTCCACTAATTTTAGTAGTTGACGGCGAAATAGAATGCATCCACCAGTGGCAAACTGCCTTGTTATCGCGCAACAGCTATAGATTCTTAACAGTCTGTGCATTTAGATAAGGCAGACAGCATTTTATGATTTCATGAGTTTTCAATGATAATAATGTGAGATTGTGGCAATACTCACAATCTCACTGAACTGTCTCCAGCTGCCAATTGGCACTCTCCGACAGTCCCGTCACGGTTGAAGGCGATTTGGAGGTGGCAGAGACCATAACTGTAACAGGTTTCTCCTCCGTGCCATATGGGCTGTTTCAACGTATGTGCTTGGGGATAAAGGAGGCCCAGAGCGCGGTGTGGGAAAACAACGAGCAAAGAGCGTTCTACCTGAGCTTCTCTCGGCATAAATCCTTGGAACCCCGGCGTCTCCTGTATGCCTTAGCACGTCAACACTATGCCCAGTCGCTTGTCGAAGTCCAGGATTGTTGTCTGCGAGTGATGTAGGGAAGATGGAAATTGCGATGATATTTGTTGCAATGACATGCTTGTTTCCATGGTACATTTTTGGGATGCGTTTGGCAAATAAACAGAATGTTGTCGTGCTCAGAGCTCCTCTTGAACAATGTCTTCGCTGGCCATCGCCAGGACATCATCATCTGAGGCAGCGATGAGTGGGATGTGTGGAAGATGACGCTAGCGATAAGTGTGTGGCACTCTAGAGCTGTACATTAAAGAACATCATGTATCACAAGAAGAAGACAACTGTTCATCTGTCCTGTTTTAGCTGTGGCACCAAAATAAAACGTGTATTTAGACCTGAAAGCGTCATATGAGAACATCGAGGGACGTGTATACAAATAACCACTTTCAATTGAGGCGTGCATCGCTCATGAGAAATCTGAAACTAGTCTCACTTGAGTAACAGCTTCGAATGTTGAAACCAATGGCTATTCGCAGTTCAACTGGCTTCAGCGACAACCAACCAGCGACTTGTTGAGACTTTGAAGCAGTGGTTTTGCACGAGTACATTTGCGACCCACGAAGAGTCAGATTGATACTTAGAACTGTCCTCAATTGAGCAGAGCTGTTTAAATTGAAATCATTTGGTATTCTCACTGTGACTTGCTTAAATCGAGACCAAAAGGTATTCTCCTTACTGAGTCTTGAAAGTGGTTTCACATGAGTACATTTGTGGGTCTCAACGCACAGGCATTCTCTTCTGAAAATTCCCAGCATATCGTGAACAGAGTGCTCGGTTTGTGTGCTCTGATTTGAAGAGGGAAAATGAGAACGTCTGCCATTCTCAAAGAATATATACGCTTCCCACATTTTTTCGCTGTGTGGCCTTTCTAATTTAAAAACTCAGATTGCTTCAACACCATATAGCTGGTGCGCGATACCAAGCCAATTTACCACTGGGAGGTGCTTTCTGTTTCGATGTCAATCACTGGCATTAGTGGAAAATATGTTCGTTTATGATATTATCCAAAACTCCCGTGTCTATGCGAACTAACTAGGTGGACATGTGTATTGTACAGAACAGCTATGCTAGTTGGGTTGAAGCTGACAGGCTACCCTCAAGTGCTTTCCATCAACGATTATTTGGTGATAGTCTAACTTGCACCCCTCCTCCTCCTCAATTAAAAGCATCCTCCACATCCCTCAAACCGCTACAGCTCCATCAATCAATCTACCGATCAACAACACTCCTCAGCAGTTGAGAATTCGTCATGTTGACCTGCCGCCGCGTCAGCCGTGCATGTGAAAACACACCCATAGCAAATAAACAGGTCGTGCAACCGCGCACTGAACACACAATTTGAGTGGGTTGAAAAGGCCACGCTGATTTTCTTCACTGTCTCGGAACAGCTATCTTTCCTTTCTTTGCTTTCTCAGGGCGACTCTTCGAAAAGCGACCGAAAGTGGATAGTCCTACTTTTGCCAAGAGAGAGAGAGAGAGAGAGAGAAGAGAGAGAAGATCAATGCGTTTGTCGTCCGAGTAGCCTCTCGGTGAGGTGATACTTGCAGTACAGCCATCGTGACCATCGCACGTTGCTGCCAGTGCCCTGACAATGCCGTCACCCCCAGCCATCAGCCGGTGAGATCGCAGGCGGAGAGGTGTCATTGCTCCTCGCACTGTCGGGAGAAGGGCTGGCCGACAGCATGACTGGCTATTGCCCGGCACCTGCGGCGTGCCCCCGAGACGTCGCTGACTCACCCTCCAGCCGACAACAAACGCCGGGTTTTCCCTGACGAGGACGAGGGGCAGTACGGTGCGGCGCGCTATATAAACCAAACGCACAGGTATTTGGCAAATCAGTGCTTTGACGTGAAGCCGTCTTTCGCAAACGATTTCAGGTGAGTGGTGTTGGCACGGACCTTTGTATTTCTACTGGCATACATGGAGGTCGTCTTTGTGAAACGAAAGCAATGCCGATGCGCAAGTTGGTCACATCAGAAATATCGCACATGCAACATGTGCCAAAGAATACCTAAATTATTACGTTTTGATCAGGGTGCAAATATGTTGTAATATATGCACAAAGGCAATAACTGGAACGAAGATTCCATTCATTTCGGACATGTAGCTGTCCTCATAACTACTTCGCGATGGTGCTGCAATTAATTATATCACAGTGAATGACACATCCCGGCGTAAAATGTTATAAGACCGTCTAACGTTCACCGGTTCATCTTCAAATAATCCGTGTAGTTTCACCACCCACGGACACTAAACGCCCTGCCATTGGTTCGCATGCGCATCGTCTCCCAACATAAATTCCATTATCCAGCAGATTCATAAAATAATTTATCCTACCACTGTCAACAATGGCATTAAGAAAGAAATAATTATGGGAGGCCTCAGCACCTATTCAACTGACATTCGCTTTCTTTGGCAACGGCTTGCTGCGACCCGACCGGGTGAAATCATTTACTCCGCCTGAACATTCTGTCGTGCACTGTTTTTCGCCACCATCCTCAGTGTACCGAGGTGGTTGTCAACCCTCCCCCCCCTCCCCCACACCTCCAACTCCACCCGGCATCCCCAGCGTTGCAAGCGATGGGAAGCAAAAACAAACATTTTGCAGTTGATGAAATTTTACCACTAGTGAAAATACAGGTAAGTGGGTTTTCCAAACAAAAGAAGTCGAGAAGTTCGGCCACCTTTAATCGTTGTCTATCGTCAATCTTTAATAACCTTAATATTTATTACTCCTTTAATCGTTGTCTAAGCAAGCAACAGGTATGCACTTACCATGTTCAACATAATAACAATATACCTCGGCATCGGGGACATGGCATGTCATCAATGTCGGCTTTGTCGTCTTGTATCACATAGATCAACGTTCGAATGAATTTGAGAAGCTGACACAAACCCGAAAACATTTGCAATAGTGCCCGAAATCACTAGTTCTAGTGCATATGGTGGTGAACATCAACAACTTTAGGTTTAGTGCCGAAATTATTTCTAGTCACTCATCAGCCAAAAAGGTCATCTGAGGCCAAGGTCGGTAAATGACTTCCAACGACCTTGAACAAGTCGAAACTTACCTAAGCAGGTTGGCTAAGTGGTTAATTGTCATTCCACATATAACATTGGGTATTTAGAGACAACAAGTAAGGTTAGTTGCCAATAATTAATGGTTTCTGCACATGATAGCAAGATATATTCCCTCTTATGACGTAATATACATTCTGATAAAGCACAAATTCAATTGTTCACACCATGGTGTCGGTACCGGACGTACCACGAGCCATGCCATCAGTGACGGCGAGCTAATGCGAACTTCTTTCGTCTTTGCGATTGAACAAAATTCCTTGGAGTTTCTATCAACCACTGCACGGCTGAGAAGTCTCATCTGTAATGTGTGTATATATATATATATATATATATATATATATATATATATATATATATATATATATATATATGTGTGTGTGTGTATATACATGCATATCTTATTTCTTGGTTATGTCTCTTCTTATCATAAAAGCACGAGTATCATAAGTTGAATGCCAGCAGAAAAGTCTGCAAATAGGCCTACTTTTGCCACACTGCTTCGGTTACCTTCTTCTTCACTCTTCAAAGTTGAACGGGGATTCAATATCGTTAAATAGGTCAAGAAGGAAGCCTTAGTTCAAAGCGGTCTTTCAGCTCAGATTTAACTCTCTAGCTTCAAACGTCCCAGCCAGCGCACAGGGAGTCCAAGCATTGGGAGGTCGAAAACGTCGTCCACTTGTTCGGTAGTCGGCCAGACAGATGGCTTGGGCAATTGTCAGCTTGAATCTATGAAGATAAACTTTGACTTTCTCAATAAAGAAGCCGATTCTCCCGTTGCGTAAAATATCTGATTTACGCATCTCAAGTAAATGAGCTACAAGGCGTAATAAACAGAGTTCGTGAAGTACTTATGCTGTCCGTGTATGTGTTCCCGAACGTGAAATGTGCTTCTTTCACACGCAAATACTATGGAAGTAACCATGACCAACTACAACGACCAATAACTTCGGCGCGGACGCACGGGAACTTCCGTTCGGTTCAAAGATCTCTGACGTCACAAAAGTATGACAAGTCCCGGTAATTCTTGGATGTGGCTCTCGATGTTACATTATGTGGCACCCGTGCTTCTTAAATATCTGAAGAATAAAATGGTTTCCTGAGCCAGACTCAATAAGAGCGTTCAAATGCCGCTATGGCTCCATATCCCCATATCAAACCGGAGCATATTGTGGACCACTTGTATGGACCAAATGCTATGTTACAGAAAAACGACAATGACTGAACGTGATAATCCTATCTAGTAGCATTATATCACAACTGTCAATAATCAAAGCAATAGCAGCACAATCAACACAAACGCATGAGAAAAATCGCGGATTGCATCGATGTACTCCCACACGACAGAAATAACTTTACATCCGATGAATTTAGCGCAGCATAATAGTGCTGATCATAGATCAAGGGAAGTCAGCTTCTACCGTTTCCGACCGCATTCTTTCGATGGTCACGATAAGCCAATGGCCACAGTATGCAAATGGTCACGATCTCGCACATTCATATGTGCCATTTTATCGCTTGGAGACGCATGTTGGGCGGTCATGTTGTGCGGTCATGTTGTGCGGTCATGCGCTGCGCCTGAAATGCCACTGCACGACTGCAACGAACATCGATATAGTTTCGTGAACCAATAATGGCACTCCTTTGTAAGCAATGCACAGTCTTTCCCCATGGTTTAGAATTTGGCCGGATCCTGTTTGAGCAGACATTTGTGTGGGTTGGTTCATGATGTTCTGACTGAAGCAACGTTTGGCTAGTGTCCATTCGCCGTGCGTTGAACCCGTCGCCCCCCATACGTTCCTCCGCGAGTTCTGCCGATGTCAGAGTGCTGCGGGCTCCACGGCGAGCTCAATGGCCGGGTAGTGGGTCGGCCATAATCTGCCGATTGGTCGCGGATCTAGTCATCGGCAGGAATTGCTCTGATGTATGTCGATGCTGTTGAGCGGATAAGACAGCCATGCCGAGCCCCTGAAGGTAGGCGACCTTTCTGGCGACTTTGAATGGAGCTGCTGATCGGCGTGCGGCGTGTCATGGGCGCCTTCAATGAAGACTGCGCCGCTTGCTGGCGAGAGACGCTAGTTTCCACACAGCTAAACATCGAACATCGGTTACATCGAAATAAGCTACAGCCACTGGGGCAGTTGCGAATGAAGCACACTTGTCGACATTTTTCAGCTTTACAACTGAAACATTAACATTTCACATGTTTCCTTTTGCGTCTCGCTTCGTTGCTGTTTCGCTGAATGCGATTTTCAACCGCTTCTTATGTGTCGTAGATCCACAATGAGTCTTGTCGTTTCCCGCTTTACGTGCCCCATAGACAGTGAGATATACTGCAGGCGTGTCGTAAACTGACTCCGCGAGAATGTACAGCAAGCTATTGATTGAAGCGCCGAAGAGATGGTCGACCATATCCATGACTTGGCAAGCGGTATTTAGCCGGAAGTGGCGCCAGCGCTCCCCTTTCAAGCTGACAACTGTCCACTGGGAGTGGAGTGAATCTAGTGAATGGATGCGATACATTGTTCGTGTGTGTTGGCTGTCCTCTGCACCGTGTTCACTGAAGCGCGAAGGTACCTTCCTTTGAACCTCTTCAGTTCGTGGAGAGCTTCCGATTCATTCGTCGTTTCGTGTCTGCGTTCAGATTTATCACGCGCAAGCTTATTCTATGGCAGTAGCTTCGATGAGCACTCCTGCAAAGGGAACGCTTAGCAATCACTATGCAAAACAGTGACTCAGAAGGGACTATTTAATCGCTCCAATGTTGACGATCCTCAAGTATTAGGGAAAAGAGCATCAGGTCTCCGTTAATGCCACCCTGAATTTCTGGACAGTTTATGAGAACTTAACCTGGCGGGGCAAAATTGGAGCGCTGGGTATCTTCCAGTTTGATTGGAAATGGCCATGAATAGACCGAACCTCGCGGGCTCCTATGCTTCATATTCATCGATTTTACTAATCGAGAGACATGCCTCAAAGTCGTAGCACTCCAAGCAAAAGTTAGTCAACTATCAGTCGTACTAAATACCGAAGCGAGTGTCGTGTTGAACAGTAATTGCAAGACATCGAAAATAAATGCTTACAGCGTTGAACAGATATAACACTGGATAATGAAATTTCAAACTATCCATTGATTGTACAATTTGAGCGCGTGATGTTTTGCTTTTCATCATCCGTCGCGAAGTCCTGTTGTGAAAAGTGAGCCACACTAGTTTGCGAGTTCAGCAACATTGACGAACTGCCGACTTCCTCATCCGAAGGACCCCAGCAAATATTTCATCCCAACGTTTCGTCATTTGAACATGCGCTAGTCCGTTTCGTACTTGGGGGTGGGAGGGGTCTCAGGCCTTCATTGGGTGTCAATATCATGGGCTTTGAGTAATGAGCATGCATCATCAAATCGGATTTGAAACAAGTTGAGGCTCCTTCCCGCTAGTATTTCGCTCGAAGTTCATATAGGTCCCCGGCGTTCACGTGGTCCCTGCGCAGAAAGAGAGGTTACATGGCGGTGAGGGAAGTGCTTGGACGACTCGGCACCCTTGCCCGCCTCTGTCGCTGCGCCGTCCGCGCTCTGTCCAATGGCACACCCTCACGGCCGTGTGGTCTCTCTCTCTCTCTGTCCCAGGATGTGGCTGCTGGTGCTGTTGGCGGCCACTGGTGCCGCGTCGTCGCACCTGCCGACGCCCGCGCTGAACGTCCCGCCGACGGCGCTGAGCCTGCCGAGCGTCCGGTCCGCCGGCTTGAGCTCCGACTACCTGCCGCCGCCGCCGCCCGCCAGCGACGAGGCGGCCGACTGCCCGCCGGCGTCCACCGCCTTCCTCACGCAGACGCTGACCGTCACCAGCACGGCCACCCGGAGCGCCGAGTCGACGCTCGTGTCGCGCGTCACGGTCACCGACCAGGTGACCAGCGTGCTGGTGAGCACGCTGGTCAGCACCGTGCTGCACACGGTGCCCACCGCGGTGGTGACCACGCTGTCCAGAACCACGGTGGTGCACCGCACCAGCACCAGCACCGTGCGCGTGCCGGGCATCACCAGCACCGCCACGACCGTCAGTCACGTCACCGACACGGACGTGGACGTGCGGTACGTCACGTCGACGTTCGTGGCGACGGTGGTGGAGACGACGACGCGCGTGATAGTCTCGGCCACCACCCGGGTGCTCGTGGCCACCGTGTACTACACGTCGCGCGTGGTGGAGCTCGCCACGGTCACCAGCACGTCGCCCGGCATCGTCGTGACGCAGGTGGCCATCCAGCGGGTGACCACCACCGTCACGCGGCGCGCGCCTGTCGTCACCAAGCTGGTGCAGCAGCAGGAGTACGTCACCGTGACGGAGACGGAGCGCGTGCAGGGCGCCCCGGTGACGCTCACCCAGACGGTGACCGTGCCGCAGCGGGTGCTGGTCACGTCGGCGGTGAGCGTGCCGTACGTGGTGACGCAGGTCAGCCGTGTCACGGACACGCAGACGGCCGTGGCCACCAGCGTCGTCACCAGCACGGCCGTCCGCACGCAGGTGGTGTCCAGCACGGTGCTGGTCTCGCGGCTGGTGACGCACACGCGCACCCTTGTGGTGACGCGGCCCGTCTTCGTCACCAGCACGGTCGCGGTCGTCACCAGCGTGATGCCGCCCACCGTGACGCGCACGGAGGTCATCCACCGCGTGCGCGTCACCACCGCCACACCGGCACCGCTGGTGCAGATCAGTACCGTCACCAGAAAAGTGCTGAAATTCAGCACCGTGACCAGCGTCCGGCTGGTGCCGCAGGTCACCACCAAGGTGGTGGAGGTGGTGGAGCCGTGCGCCGGCTACGACTACAAGATGCCGGCAAACCCATTGCGCTTCTAGAGGCACACAGGGCGCGACGTGGCTCGATGTTTTGCTGATCAGCTTCGGTGTCGGCCGCAGTTGCACACCCTTCACGAGCTGCGCCTCGCTGTGTCCTACCCAACCGGCATCGCAACCAGCTTCAGCTGTGGCATGCTCTTAAGACCATCACACTACTGCTGTAGTGTTGGCGTGCGCCTGTTGTTTGCTGACCTCCGTGGGAAATACAGACCGACAGGAAATTATGCCCAGTGTCCTCATATCAGCATCTGTGTGTTACGAGTACCGGTGGTTGTGAACAGTTTACAGGTCACGTGACATCACTCGTGCTCAAACGCACATAATGGAAATGGTAAGTAGATACATCGTCTGCCGCTACATGCAGCATAGCGAATAATCTGCCATGTTTTGCGATTTTAGGCGTTGGCTAGCCCAACGTCGCACGAACCTCCCGATTGTGCATTAGTAGTAGTAAGTATTACGAAGTCGCCTAACGGAGTGTCCTAACGAAATCACCTCACCTAACGCATCTTCTTGATGCGTTTGATCGTTTTGCGTACAATCCTCCGTGCGATTTCGTTCAACGATCGAGTGTCACGTGTAACAGCCGACGACCGACGTCTAACCATGTCGCCAGGATGCTGACGGTGCTGCTGACCTCCTGCTGGCTGCTGGGCCTCGGCAGTGGTGCGCCTCAGCAGGGCTACCTACCGCCGCCGCCTCCGCCCAGTCAGGACGCCAGCTGTGACCCGCTGCCGGACGAGCTGGTGGTGCTCACCAGCACCTCGACGGTGCAGCGCGAGGTGACCACCACCAATCTGGTGACGCAGCAGACCTTCCTGACGGTGACGCAGACGGTGCCGGTGCAGTCGGTGCAGTACTCGGTCACCACGCGCACGCAGGCCGTCACTAGTACGAGTGTGTGGTTCGTGACGAGCACCAGCGTGCAGGCGCACCACGTGATGGTGACGTCATCGGCGCCGGCGAGCACCGTCACCGAGCACGTGACGAGCACGCAGGTGGTGCACAGCACGCGCTACAGCACCTCGGTTGTGCGCAGCACAGTACATCAGCCCACCACCACTGTGCGCACCCAGGTAGCCACCGACTTCGTGTCGCGCACCAGGTTGGTGCCCCGCGTGAGCACGACCACGGTGATTGCGACCTACATGAAGCCTGGTGCTGTCACGGAGGTCACGTCAAGCACTGTCGTCAGCGCAACTGAGACGCAGCGGCTGGCGGCCGTCACGCAGCGTATCACCACCACCGTCACCCAGGTCAGTACACCGTCACCACCGTCACCCAGGTCAGTACGCCGTCAGCACCGTCACCCAGGTCAGTACGTCGTCACCACCGTCACCCAGGTCAGTACGCCGTCACCACCGTCACCCAGGTCAGTACGTCGTCACCACCGTCACGCAGGTCAGTACGTCGTCACCACCGTCACCCAGGTCAGTACGCCATCACCACCGTCCTCAGGTCAGTACGCCGTCACCACCGTCACCCAGGTCAGTACGCCGTCACCACCGTCACCCAGGTCAGTACGCCGTCACCACCGTCACGCAGGTCAGTACGCCGTCACCACCGTCACCCAGGTCAGTACGTCGTCACCACCGTCACCCAGGTCAGTACATCGTCACCACCGTCACCCAGGTCAGTACACCTTAGCACCGTCACCCATGGCAGTACGTCGTCACCACCGTCACCCAGGTCAGCACGCCGTCACCACCGTCATCCAGGTCAGTACACCATCACCACCGTCACCCAGGTCAGTACACCGTCACCACCGTCACCCAGGTCAGTACGCCGTCAGCACCGTCACCCAGGTCAGTACGTCGTCACCACCGTCACCCAGGTCAGTACGTCGTCACCACCGTCACTCAGGTCACTACGCCGTCACCACCGTCACCCAGGTCAGTACGTCGTCACCACCGTCACCCAGGTCAGTACGTCGTCACCACCGTCACTCAGGTCAGTACGCCGTCACCACCGTCACCCAGGTCAGTACGTCGTCACCACCATCACCCAGGTCAGTACGTCGTCGCCACCGTCACTCAGGTCAGTACAGCCTTGGCACCGTCACCCAGGACAGTACACCATCAGCACCTTCACCCGGGTTAATACGCACATGCGCCCAGGTCAGTAAACCAACAGCACCTCCATCCAGATCAGTACGCAGATTAACACAGGTTAGTTAATCAACAGCACTTGACCCGGGTTAGTCCGGCCTTGCTAATACACATAATATACATGATAATACACCAGGAGCACCTTCAGCCGGACTAGTACGCATATCTTCCCAGGTTAGTACACCAACAGCATGTCCCACTGACATCCATGTCAGTACACCTAATAGTGCGTTCGCCCATGTCAGTGCACTGGCAGCAAATTTACTTAGGTCAGCTTCCCGGTGCATTGCAGTGGTCCCCCGTCAAGTTGCTCGTAGTTTACGAACAGTTGGGTGAGTTGCTGATATGCTCAGAAATGTACAGTGTCTCGAACACAAACGTGTCAGAAGATGAACATGGTCGGGTTGTCGTTGACCGCAGAAATCGTCGGCGAAATGGAACGAAAATAGGCAGGAATATGACCATGTTAGCCATTCTTCCAGCCAGAGCAGAGTTTAGCCTCTCTATTGGATCGGAACTTACTTGTTCTGTTGCGGAGCGCTGCTGCGGAGTCATTAATAGCTATGGTAGTTTTCTGAGAATGACGTCAGTAGACTCGGTTCGGCTTATTGGTCCCAGGAGGAAACTGTCAGATCAATGACAACACTACAGTTGATGCTAACCGGGGCAGAAGCTGCGGCATCCGCGCGGAATAAAGATGAAGACTTACACCATTTTGCCACTGCCGTAGAATTGCTTTGTCATCAAGCTGGCCGCTGCCTTAGAGTTCACAGACAGTCATATTGCACTGGAGAGCCGGCAGCGTTTTGGAGCCGCCCGACGCGTCACTGATGTGGGGTATCGCTGTTACAGACGTCCTACATCACGCGCACGGTACAGATTCCGGGCAGCACGGTACAAGTCGTGCAAACCCAGCTGATGCCAGTCACGGAGGTGGTGACATCCACCCAGCGGGTGACCGAGCACAGCATCGTCACCAGCACGGCGCACGTCACCGAGACCAGCACCGTGACCGAGACGCAGCGACACACGTCCGTGTCCACCATCGTGCAGCCGGTGACGAGCGTCTCCGTGCAGACGCAGACGCGCACCGTCACGCGCGGTGTGGCCGTGACGACACTGGTGCGGCGCACGGTCACCAGCACGGAGACGGTGCCGGCCGCCACCGAGGTCGTGACCTCCACCCAGGTGTGGCACAGCACTGTTCAGCTGCCGGCCAGCACCGTCGTCCAGGTGGTGACGTACACCCAGGTCAACCGCCGCCTGAACACTTTGGTGCTCACGAGCCCTGTGGTGAGCGAGGTCGTCGTCACCAGCACCGTCAAGCAGCAGTGCGGCTACGACTACCAGAGACCCGACGTGGCCTTCCGGTTCTGAGACCGCTGCCGAGGGCCGACCGTCGGCTCTCTGGGTGGCGAGGTGGCCGCAGAAGTCGCCCGCCGGGTCAGGAACGTCGGTCCGAATGGCCGGACAGTTCTGGGAGCGGTGACGATGCTGTAGCGCTGGCGGTAAATCTGTGCGAGGTGAGCCCGACGTAGCGCAGAGCGAAGCTGCCGACCAGATACTGCGCCGCACGCTCTGTGTTGCAGCAGTCGACAGCACTCGGAAGTGCCGGACACGCCGTCCCTCCTCTGCCCTGCAGGTGTCGTTATCCAGTTTACAATAAAACAGATCATCCGAAGGCAATTCGCTTGTCAATTCAGCTCAACACCTGAGTGCATTTTGTCATGGAGAAAGTAGAATGGAAATAGCATGAAGATTTCCAACGGGTGGCACCAAAAATGATAATTGTCATTTGACAGTGAAATTACCACTCAGTACACAACCGCCGTTGAGCTGTGAATGGTCTATATGCAGTGCACAAACGCCGTTGCTTTGTGAGTAGTCGTTGGGTTACACTGTCTCTACCACTATACTTTCGTTGGAATGTTATCAAGCAAGTCGAAAAAGAGGTATCGTGTGCCACGGCTACGCAGTGACGCATAAACGCGTACGTGCGATGCTGAATAACTACGGAGAGAGGCGTGCCTTTATCGGAGGGAATTAGTTTTGTGATCGGCAACGATCAATTGACATTAAGCGTGGATGTCGCTTGGTGTGGCCATGTGCCTCTCCAATACTGAATTGTTGCCCTCTGATGGGTTAGTGGCCCCTCTTGTAAGTGTTCAGTGCCACATTAATACTTGGCCTGAAATCCTTCGGTCGTTTAAGGTTCGTCGTGCTTGCGTAGCATCCCTTTATAGTATCATTAGGTCATCAAGATTAATGAGTCCTTCCATCATGAAATGAAAATGGCTTAATACCAATTGATCGCCGGAGCACAGCACTCATCCTCTCGGACAGAGCCACTCCACCCTGCGTTGTTATTCAGCATCAAACGTACGCGTTTGTGCAATTATTGCGCAGCGGTGACAGACGATAGAGCTCTTCGCATCAGGTTGTTACTGCTGGGACTGGATTCAGCGACAATGGAGCGCAATACAGACGCAAACCCCCCAAGCTTGTTACTTTTAGGATAAATATGAAAGAGAATGAAGTACGCTCTGAGATAGTCTAGGTACGTTCCTTTTATTAGGAGCATTAGGGATACTGTTTATAAAGAATGAATTTGGTGCCGTGCGGTTTATCACAATTGCTTGCTCGCTGGACTGGCGGTGATGGGGGAGGGGGTAGACGGTAGTGAACTCTGTCCCGTGGTAAACGAAGGTAGGCTACCTTACAAAGAAGTGCAAAGGAACCTTCGTGACGAAATATAATAATCTACGTCCCCGAGAAACTAACTTAAAAATGGAAAGATCTATCAAGATGGGCAAAGTTGCACGCAAAGCACACGACGTTGAGCGAAGCCGTTCCTTCTTCCGCAATTGTATTCCGTTTGTCTGGCATTTGCTTGTACTAGTACTTCAATCATCCCCGAAGATTGACCCCAGCAATTACGGAAAAAATGCTCTTGCACAATCAGCAATGATAGACGGACAATGAGGACATTGCTGCTTGTGCTATCCGTTGACAGCTTATATTTTCAAAACTAAAGCCAGGCAGGTTTGTTTTAATACCACGAACGACACTATGTGATTTGAGCTACCGACCTGTGATTAAATGCCTGTATGGCAAAGCAATGCGGGTGGATCGACGCACCTGCAGTGGAGAGTCCAGAGATGCTGCATTTGTTGTTGGTGTACCACCTTAGGGACATTTTCGAACCATGCAAGATGTTCTCGAAATATACTTTACTCCTTGTAGACATATACAAGAAACGAACCAGATCTACAGAGCACGTGCGAGCATTAACACTCGCACGTCCGGAGGTCCGCGCCAACTTCGCATGTCCGTGGGGGCAGATGGCTGCCCCCCCCCCCTAAGATCTCTAGAACTATGCTAATTAGCAACAAACTGAAAACGGCGTTGGATAGCTGGGGACTGGCTCTATCGAAAGTGTATTGATCACTTTTCGCTCAGGTCAACATTCAGGTCACTTGGTCATCATAGGTCAAATTCAACCAGATCAGATGGGACTCAGATATTGACACATATTTCAGGACCTGTAACAGATATAAACAAACGGCGAACGCTATTCGACATTCCTTGAAATGCGCTACCGACAATAGGTGGTGTAATTTAAGGTCAGGTCAACCGAAACTCAGGTCAAGGTCATGAAGTCATGACCTCAGGTCAAGGTCATGAAGTCGCCTAGGGAGGTCATGTTATGTATCAATCGACACGTTTTGGCGACATAAGCACAATGACGGTAATTTCAGCCTTCTAGCTCAATGCAGTGCGATATAATGCGCAGAAATGTGTAGTGATCTCAGGTGACCTCAGATACCTTGGTGAGATCACTGAGCAAAATGTCACCGGTAACATTGAGCATAGCTTCCACCTACATGCCACAACCCTTGTGAGGTCATTCCGAGCGCAAATATGTAACCAGGAAACATTTGTATATATTACCATAACCCTATAATGGGGAAGTCATGGCCGCGACGTGACCTAAGGTGAATTTTACGAGAGAAAAAAAAGCGCGATATACGTATTATGGTTCCTGATGAGATCATGACATGTTATAAGTTTGAAATCAATCGCCCAATCATTGTGGAAGTTATGCCACCTAGAACTCCGAGTGTAGTTGGGTCACTTCGCCTGACCTGGTGACCTGACCTGAGATGACCCAGGATTGAAAACGTGTGAGCATATGCGGAAAAGATGAATGAACAGCTATGCGACGTTTTGCCTTGCTAACCCGTTTAGTTTGTCGGCAAATGAGGAAAAACCGGATGGGGGCAGACATCTGCCCCCCGGACGTGCGCGTGTGAATTCGCAGGCCGACCATTTCGTCTCCCACTGAAGTCCTTTAAATGCCATAACATCAGGTGGAGCCCGTATCTTCAGGTGATAATTTCACAAGAGTAAAAGTACCTAGTGAATCGAAGGTTTCCCTGTAACTAACATTTCTCTTCCTCAAATATTGGTTGGAGATTAAAACGAATTATCTCCTGATGATATTTACCTCATAATGCATCTTTGCTTCGTTACAAAAGAGATCCTTCAGCAGTCCTTAAATTTGACCCTCTGGAAACGCAACTGGTCTTCAAAAATGATGAAGTCAAACATAAAAGGAATGAGACGAATTGCTCACCTACAACATAATCTGAATATATCAATGTTTAACGTGGCTTCACAGACATGATGCAAAAGCAGGGCATGCCTCCTTAATTGATTTCCTGGAACCGTTCTGAATGAGAAAATGTCATTACTTTTCACAGCAGTAGTCAAAAACGATATTTGAGGAAATCAGGTCTCTATCGAAGTGGCGCACTGCACCGACGTG
Source organism: Imbricaverruca yamaguchii (assembly GCA_034440575.1). Classification (NCBI taxonomy): domain Eukaryota; kingdom Metazoa; phylum Arthropoda; class Thecostraca; family Neoverrucidae; genus Imbricaverruca; species Imbricaverruca yamaguchii. The sequence goes on from JAOTOL010001560.1 coordinate 785,524, forward strand.
CCTACCGAAAGGCGCGCCAGATGGTGGAGAACGGCGCATAATTATCGCCAGGAAGCTGTCGTGTTGTCAAGTGTAATCAGTGTTATCAGAGGTATGGATGTGTGTGTGTGAGAGAGAGAGAGAGATAGAGAGAGAGAGAGAGAGAGAGAGAGAGAGAGAGAGAGAGAGAGAGAGAGGGAGAGAGAGTTATATTTGTTTTTGGTCGGCACTCCGCCTCCCCCCCCCCGTTAGCAAAATCATGGCTGCTCCACAGGACCTCGGTATCGCAACTGAACAATTACCTGTAGGGTCGTACAAACTCCAGGGAAGTGTGTGACCGATTTCCTCTTCAAAAGTACACCTGTGATGCACGGAATGTGTTCTCCAGGTCATGAACCTCAACATCTTCTCAGGTAGAATCCATTCACTATATCTTACCACGTCTTCCTGCCGACAAGTCCCAGCGGATCGATCCTCACGCGCATCTCTTTCATGTTCCTCGTGTGCGTGTTAATTCTGTGAACTTTTGGTTACTATGTCATATATCTAAAACGACTAACACATCCTAACTTCTGATTTCAAAACGGATATGGTATAACTGTGCCAGTGTTCAGAAAAATGCTACCAAACATGCATTGCAGGCGACAAACTAGTTGTATCCAGTGACTTCAAGCGCGTCTTTCCATACTTATCTGTAACTTTGCACATCTTTTTTAACGTTTCATCTAGCTTGTGATTTCAATCATCAGTAAGATGCTAATCATATTGGCGATTTAACGAATAAATAGATAATTAAATTATTAACGTGTGACTCAATGCACCGTTGTGATGCAGAATATTTCAGAGAAAAAAATTCCTTCGTCGCAATAGTTGTTTTTGAGGCCGTCGCGGAACAGCTCGGGTGCAAAACTGCAAAAGATCCGCCCTGGCCGACGGCTAACGTGCAGCTAATCGGCAAACTGCACCGTCGGCGTTGCGTCCACCTTGGCGTCTTCCGCTTCATCTTCTCCACCAGGATGGGCGCTTCCTGCGTATACGGCGTCCATTTGGCTGGCACTGGTATTAGACACGCTGCCAGCAGACTTGGCAACCTCCACTCCGGATGAAATGCACGGTGTAAACAGCATAAAAATATGGCTAAATCAGTATATAAGAGATGATGCAAATGGGAAGAACAAAGTAATTGGGAGAGCTAAGCATAAATGACACTGGAGGAAATGACGATGCTGCAATTTGGCGCTAAGCCACGAATATGAGCGGCCTTGTTTGCTCCGCATATATCTGAACTGGGTCCCCTCAGCTACAAATCGATAGGAGGCCTCACCCCAAAGGGTTGCTTTGGTAGAGGGGCAGGCCCCCTGAAAAGGAAATAAATCGACACTCGTGATCAAATCTGCATTAATGTATATATAATATATATATATATATATATATATATATATATATATATATATATATATATTTGTATATATGTACATATATATATGCATATATGTATGTATACATATACATATATACATAAACATACTTGCATGTATACTTGAATATTTAGCAGACGCAGAGCGCCATCCGCTAGGGATTGTTACATTCACACGCGCCCTGGAGGGCCTCTGAAAATTACGCGCACTGGAGGGGGAGGCGGATTCCGCACCCCATGAAATCTCGGCTCCTATTAAGGCTAGAGCAACGAAATTTGCAGGATGGATGGGCACGATAGTGACCTCTATTGGGTGCAAATTTCATGACCTTAGATCAATATCTTCGAGGTCAAATGAAGTCAAAATAGCAAAATGTTCTGGTTTTGCGTGGCTTGGCTTGTCATTGTTATGGATCGCTGTGATTGTGTGTAAATGCTCCAAAATTGGCATTAATGATGTTTTGGACATTACTAATGATGCAATGCCAGATGCGTCATTTGACCTCAGGTCACCTATATAGGAGCACTTTATTAGGTCATTACTTGCTCCAGTTACCGGAACCCAGCTGCCAACCGGACTGCTCCGTTGGGCGGTTCGGCACAATCCGCTTCGCAAAGAAAGGAGTGAAATACACGAATAAGTTATGGAAACGCTTAGACACACAATGACAAACAGTAGATTTCGGGATGTGTGGGGAGTAACATGCAAAGTGACATCAATCGCATGACAGTCAATTACATTTATGGCAGCATTCTAGTTGACCAAGATGAATTCCATCAGCCTGTCATGAACATGACCTGACATGACCTCGGCGATGTAACATGACTTTTAAATTATAAAGCATAACAATATGCATCAGACAAGTCGCTAGTGTTGTCAAAAAAACTTCCCTTTTGCCAATATACGGGAAGCGCATCAGCGCCGATTTTTGTGGTCTGGCGCTGCGAATTGAGTTTACTTTAACGGCCCCTAACTTGAAGAATTGGCGGCCGATTTTCATTTTTCTTACTTTAAGCAATGCGTCGGTCATTTCGAAGGAGGTACGAAAAAACTGGCGTATATTGACCTGTACAATATGAAGTTATGTACGAAAAATCGGAAGGGTTGAAGGATTTCGCCATCAACCCTCCAGGGCGTGTGCTAACCTGTCATGAACTTGACCTGACTTGACCTCGGTGACTTGACATGACTTTGAAACAATATAGCATGACAATGTACATCAAACAACTCGCTGGTTTTCCCAACAACACTTAATTTTCGCCAATATACGGGAAGCGCATCAGCGCCGATATTTGTGGTCTGGCGCTGAGAAAATGTTTTGACTTTAGCGACCCGTAACTCGAAAATATTTGGGTCGATTTTCATTTTTCTTACTTTGAGCAGCATAACCAGGTCATTCATAACCAGGTACACAAACCATGGCGTACATCGGCCGGTAAAATCTGGAGTTATCTACGAAAAACCGGAGGGGTGGGCGGATTTCGCCCCCCCCCCCCTCCACGGCGCGTGCTAAGGTAGGAATTACGTTAATCCGGCTGATGCGGGATCCGGTTATATCAATTAAGCAAGAGAGGAAAGATGAGACGCCGTCAAACGAAGAACGTGGCGTGAAGGGTCGATGCATACAAGGCATACAGGTTCATGTTCAGACATACATGCATAATAATTAGGATATTTGGAGGGTGAGCACAGACAGCTTCGTAGGCTACGGTCAGGCTCCACTGTCCCCCTGTGGAGATGAGGCCCGGCGGCCAGAGCGAGTAGTGGCGTCAGGCCCGACCTTGTATGTGCAGGCGTATGCTAAGTTAAAGGTTAGAAAATCCCTAGTAGGGGAAAACGAAGCTGCTCAGAAACCTGTAGGTATAAACACAAGCGCAATTTATCAGGAAATCCATTGGGTTTTTTTAACTCAATTGATGTCCTACCAAATTTGATCGATGCCAAATTTGGCCAAATTTGATCGATGCATGCCTACCTAGTGTGAAATGACATACATGTATTTGTCTCACAACGTCGGAGAGGCAGACGTGTGCAACGAAGTCCTACAGCTAACGTGGAATGCAGTGCGTGTCACATATTTTTTAACTTCACATCAAATCAGCTTGGACCAGGTAACGTGCGACAGAGAAATCAGATCAGTTCGGAAAGTTTGGTGTCCTGTAAAATTAACTCGATGAGTGACGGGTGCTTATTCCCGAAGAGAGCCCGACGCGAAATTTGTGTATGCACTGTATACTGACGATAGGAGCTTTTTACCGATCAGGAACCCTGCCACATTCTCAGCAACTGGAGCTTGATAAGGTGATTTGCGGGGAAATCAGTAGAAACTTTCGCAGGAAGTGCCTTATTCTTGGTAACTTTAATATAAAAAGATACGAAAGTGTTGGTGCTGGCTCACCATCATGCAAAATGCTTAGGAAATGCCTTGAAGAGGACCTGTTCTTACACCAATTTGTGACGGAACCTACCAGGCATGGCTCATTCTTGGACCTTGTATTCTCTGATTTAAGAGACTTGGTTCAAGACTTGACTGTAGGAGAGACTCTGGGAAGAAGTAGCCATAGCATAGTTAGATTCAAGGCACATGTTGTGGAAATTATTAAGGATAATTTGGTAAAGGTTCCAAATTTCAACAGAGCAGACTTTGACTGCATGAGAGCGGCTTTAAGTGCCATCAGATGGGAAGAAGAATTCTCCTATTTAAATGCCTGTGAAATGTGGGAAAAGTTCAAATCTTACTTGAAGGAAATTCAAATTAGAAATGTCACGCAAAAGCAAAGACGCAAAAGGATAGGAAAGCCAGCATGGCTTACACCAGACTTGATAAAGGCAATTAAAGCTAAGGAAGCTGCATTTAGAGTGCTTAAGAAAGCTTCAAATATCGTAAATCTAAAGCTAGGGACACTGTGAAGCAAAAAACCAGAGCAGCAAAGCGAGCAAAAGAACTGGATTTAGCTAGGAACTGTAATGGGGACATTAAAAGTTCTTTAGTTTCTACAAGCTGAGTAAAGTTTCTAGCACAATTGGTCCATTGGAAGTACATGGAACTATATTGGGTGAGGATATTAAGATAGTTGAGGAGCTGAGCAAGCAGTTTAAATCAGTGTTTGCATTGGAAGATAAGAACAATCTGCCGACCGTACACCATAGTTCAGTGACTTGTGATCGGATAAATGATGTTCATGTCATTGATAGTGATGTTGTTTTCAATCATATCAGGAAAATAAAGCCAAACAATGCAGCAGGACTTGATGAAATTTATGCTAGGGTATTGCGGGAAGCTGAAAAGGAACTGGCATTTCCACTTAGCATAATATTTTGTAGATCTGTTTCACAAAGTAAAATTCCAACAGATTGGAAAAGGGCAAATGTAGTTCCTATTTTCAAGAAAGGAGAAAGAGGGAATGTTGAAAACTATAGGCCAGTAAGTCTCACATCCCTAGTCTGCAAGGCACTCGAATCAATTATCAAGGATAAAATGGTTAGTTATCTGGAAGAAGGATTTAGGTGTTATTCTAAACACAAAATTGGGGGCATCAGAACAGACTAAGGAAGCCAGGAAGAAGGCGCCGAGAATGCTTAGGGCAATAAATAGGAATGTATCATACAGAAGTGAGGAAGTCATCAGGAAGCTTTACTGTGCATATGTCAGGCCACATTTGGAATACTGCATCCAACCTTGGTCTCCTAGCTATGAAAAAGATTGTTGGCTTTTAGAGAGAGAGTACAAAGGAGGGCTACACAAATGGTTAATGGTATAAGCAACCTGGCATATGAGGAAAGATTGAAGAAATTGAATAAGTTTTCACTTTGATATAGAAGGCTGAGAGGAGATCTCATCTAGGTCTTGAAATTTGTTCATGGTCTGGAGAGGGGATATCTTGGGGAAATGCTTGAATCTAACAGAAATGATGAAATTACATGTCATCAATTCAAAATTAAAGATAACCACAGCAGAACAAGGTTAAGACAGACTTTCTTCACCAACAGGGTAGTAGAGCACTGGAACCAGCTGCCAGAAATCATTGTAAGTAGCAGCACATTGAACGCCTTTAAAAACAGCATAGACAATCATAAGAATAGAGGGCTTGCTTTTCAGTATTACAGGGAGGGCTGATCGACGGATTTGGTGGGCAACTGGTTGAGTGTACACAATGCAACCAAGAAGGGCCCTTGTGGCTCATAGTTGCACTAATCTTTTATGTCTTTATGTCTTTATGTCTTTATATATGTATACATATATACATATATATACTATATATATATACATGTATGTATCTGTTTTTTTTACAATGATATGTATGATTAAAAGACAATATCTTCTTTCTGTGCATCGATAATTGCAAGCTCAATTCAATATCCAGCTTTGTGGTAGAAGTCTCCTGCACTTCTGCAGGCATATGTATCCCGATGAGAGGAGTTTTCCAGCAAAGGGGAGCTCCGCCGCTCCGCAGCCATCTAACGCAGACCTTCCTCACGGAAAAACATCGTAGTTAGTCGGCATGGACGAATGTCCTCCCAACTCCCCGAATCTCAGCCCTCCGGACCATTCGATCTGGGATTCCCTGTGGGAGATGCTGCATCAAAGATTCATCAGCTTCACCTCTGCGGATGAGCTGGATCAAGCATCCGAAAAAAGTTAAGCGCAGCTCCACAGAAATTCGTCCTTTGAGAATATATATATATATATATATATATATATATATATATATATATATATATATATATATATATATATGTATTTAGATGGACAGATAATTTAGGAGAGAATATACCAACACAATCTTGAATGTAAGATGCAGAAAGAAACGGTAGAAACCATTTATGACCGGAATTTTTTTCGCCTGCGTTCATGATATCCACCAGACTTTTCACACAGGTCCCTCGAAAGCTTGTAGAGTTGCATGCATCACTATTGGCAATTTGACTGGGCTTCGAGCGTCATTGATTGATCGCTAGTCTAGCCTCGTTAAAGGACACTAACTTTGCCCAGGGCTTCTGTCACGAAAATGAAGGCGCTCGACACTTCCAGGTCCAGTTCAGTGATACTAGTGGCGCAATAGCCGTCCCGTGCTCATCGTACAATATTAATGTGTAGGAACACACTTGCGTCGAAAGCCGATTGCGAGGAAGTCAGCCAAGAGCGTGGTCGAACTAATCCACGTATGTGATTTCCCTACGTGGTACTGTTACTGCGTACAGAATTAATGATGTGTCAGTGATAGTAGATGGTGTTCGATCGCAAGGCATAGAAGCATTCGCAATATCACAGGAGCGGACGATCACTTCCTGATTTGATTCTTGTCATGCAACACCCCCAGGAGTAACATGCAACACCCCTATGCTCTTCACACAACAACCTGGCCTAAGATTATCATGCAACACGTGGCTCCCGACAATTTTGAACGCATGACCCCACTTTAAACCTCCACCCGAGAAGTATTCTGCAGCGCTGCACTGAGAGTGGGGTGAGACACTCGATCGAGACGCCACACGGCACGAAGCAGGCTATAGGTGACGTCACTGGTGAGTGGTGACGTCACCCACCACTTGCCATTCGAATGCAAACTACTGTTTGAGAGCTCGACTGGGGTGCAGGCAAAACTTGTGTAGTGAGGGGTGCCGATAAAAAGGGATGTGCCACCGACCTACTGGGAAAATATGAAGCTGTTTATTTGTGAAGGAGAACTTGAGCCCCTCAAAAGTTCGTTGAACCCTTCTAATAGTTGCGGCTTCTAACGTAAGTACCTGTAGCTGAACCCCACCAATACAAAGCGGACGGGTGCAAAGTGCTCCTGATTTTCAGAAGTGTATCGCATCCAAAGCATAAACAGTGTTCCGAATGCAACACGAGCTGTCCTATTCTACCGCTGTCCTGAAATGCTGCTATGTGCGGCTCACCATGGGAGTCAGCTCCCACTGCAATGATGCAAAGGTCATTTGCATCCAGTAGCGCTACTTGCACGTGGTCGAGTGTGAAAGCCGCCTAATTACAGAGAGGTGGCCGGCCAGCGGTCTGCAGAGCCACCCCAGAGAGGTGGCCGGTCAGCGGTCTGCAGAGAGTGCCGCAGCGAGGTGGCCGGTCAGCGGTCTGCAGAGCCACCCCAGAGAGGTGGCCGATCAGCAGTCTGCAGAGAGTGCCGCAGCGAGGCGGCCGGTCAGCGGTCTGCAGAGCCACCCCAGAGAGACGGCCGGTCAGCCGTCTGCAGAGCCACCCCAGAGAGGTGGCCGGTCAGCGGTCTGCAGAGCCACCCCAGAGAGGTGGCCGGTCAGCGGTCTGCAGAGCCACCCCAGAGAGGTGGCCGGCCAGCGGTCTGCAGAGCCACCCCAGAGAGGTGGCCGGTCAGCAGTCTGCAGAGAGTGCCGCAGCGAGGTGGCCGGTCAGCGGTCTGCAGAGCCACCCCAGAGAGGTGGCCGGTCAGCGGTCTGCAGAGCCACCCCAGAGAGGTGGCCGGTCAGCAGTCTGCAGAGAGTGCCGTAGCGAGGTGGCCGGTCAGCGGTCTGCAGAGCCACCCCAGAGAGGTGGCCGGTCAGCAGTCTGCAGAGAGTGCCGCAGAGAGGTGGCCGGTCAGCGGTCTGCAGAGCCACCCCAGAGAGGTGGCCGGTCAGCGGTCTGCAGAGCCACCCCAGAGAGGTGGCCGGTCAGCGGTCTGGAGAGAGTTCCGCAGCGAGGTGGCCGGTCAGCGGTCTACAGAGCCACCCCAGAGAGGTGGCCGGCCAGCGGTCTGCAGAGCCACCCCAGAGAGGTAGCCGGTCAGCGGTCTGCAGAGAGTGCCGTAGCGCGCCCTCAGCGGGCCCGCGCGGCTGAACAACATCCCGAGATCTGGCGGCCGACACGCACCGGGCGCAGCGCGTGCGGTAACTCAGTCCGGTGATCCCGCGGCCATGATCCCGGCGGACCGGTATATCTCAATTGGGCCGATTGTTTACGAGAGCCGTGCCATTTGAACGCCGTCAGGCGGCGGCGGATCTTCGGACCGGGTCGCCGGTCGGCGCGCCAAACACGCTTGTTTGGCGCGCCCGGCCGGCCCGGCCCGTCGCGCTGCCACGCCCTCTGAACCTGGTCCCGGTCAGAGGGGACGATGTCCGACGGTAAACAGCCGGTGCGCTGACCCCGACCTTGGCGTACCTTAGCTGTGGCCTGGCGGCATCAGCTGCTGGCGAGCAAACATCGGCAAAGCCGAGCGCGGGAACCCGAGCAGAGAGAAAGTGGCGAACAGCTGATTCCCGCATGTAATATGATTGTATTTCGCTCCGAAGTCCGACGAAATCAGGGTCTGCGAACTCGTGTCTGCAATTTAGTAGCCGACGTCTGCCGTGCAGGGGCCCACTACGCGTCGTTCTCGGCATGAAATGCCTTTTGTGGTGCGACTTTTCGGGATCTGATAGCTGAGGACAAAAATAGATGTACAAATTTGTTTTTGGCCTACAAAGTTTCGTCGCTTTTATTGTTGTTTTCCTAAGCTTCTCACCTGGGTGCATCATAACTGAATTCATATAAACAAGTTATGAAATATGTCCGATTTTCTGACCGCTATTATTCGTAGTAGGACGTGGCTCGATATGGCAGCAATGGCGATAATCATAAGTAGTGTTTCCAACTACTTTGCAGGGAATGGAAGCCGTCCAATGCACAGTCCAACGCTTCGGTTAGTCACTGAAATCTTAACATGAAACCCTATGGTCCGGGACTCCCATGCATTTTTAATGAATCACGAGGTAATTAGTTGTTGATTGATTGAGATACGAACCAGCGAACAGCGCACTTTGTTCCCGTGACATCTCGGGAGCTGACCTAATCACCTCGGAACGTAGTGTAAGCGTATCATCGCGACAAAATCTTGTCGTCTGTATTTAAAAAGAAAACAAACGTTGGCGGAAGCGAATGCAGGAATACGAGTAGAAAGAATGTGGTGAACAGCTGATTGCACGATATAATCTGATCGTATTTCGCTCCAATTTCCATGCTCATGTGCTTAAGTAATAGTGCCGTTCACTGAACTGTTGTTTACTGAACTGTTGTTCACTGAACTATTGTTCACTCAGCTGTTGTTCACTGAGCTGTTGTTCACTGAACTGTTGTTCACTGAACTGTTGTGCAGTGAACTGTTGTTCAGTGAACTGTTGTTCAGTGAACTGTTGTTCAGTGAACTGTTGTTCAGTGAACTGTTGTTCAGTGAACTGTTGTTCACTGAACTGTTTTTCAGTGAAATATTGTTCACTGAACTGTTCCTGACTGAACTGGCACCTCTCAACTGGCTTTAATCCAGTGAGCAGAATGTATGGATAACAGAAAATGACAAAATAATCCATAGTACACTAAATCATTTCTCCCATGTGCAATTTTGTGCAATGTTTTCATACGGGATGATCCTCGTCAGGAAAGCAGAGTTGAGAAGCACGTGCGCGCGGTGCCTGCCCGGCTATAACTGACCTGCCTGCCGATACGTGCTGCCATCTACTGTTGAGCTCCGTAAATAGCTGCCCTCCGCTGCCGTCAATTGCGCATGCGTGATATGACGCAGCCAATTTGCCCGGAGGGGAGATTCCGTGTGGGTCGAGAGACTGCTGTTGGAACTTGTACCGTGCTGACGTGTGTCGAGAGGTAGATTTTGGACTGCGTGCTCCGGTGTGGCCTCCGGCAGATTGTGGCCAAGTGACAACAGATTGTAAATCAGAATTGCGTAAATTTGTGCGGACAAATTTACCGACAAGCGGTATAGTTACTAGGTCCACATTAATTATGTGAACATCCACCAGCGTAAAGCAAGAATCAACTGCATAGTCACAACATTGTCACAGGTCGTTATTTAAGCTTATTTATTTCATCAACTTTAGTCTGTGCCTCCTGTAGCAAATTCCAACTGATGTCCTCAAAGCTCGATTACAGGAAGCCATCAGCAAGAACAAAATGTCGACGAATTTTCTTAAAAATGCTCACATCTGCTTCTTTTCAAATTGTATCGCAACATTTTGATCTCACTTCATCTTCTTTCCTGTGCATCATCGCGTTTGATAGTTTATACTAACATAGTGCGATTAAACACAATCATTATTGGGCATAGTTGCAATTAAACACTATGACACTAACTACATGCTTATCAGGCACTTGAAGAGACTAGTTTTATTTGAATACAATTATAAAGATCATATGCTGAGTTTGGCTTCCGAGCATAATTTCGTGTCGTAATTAGAATGGGCTGGAAGCTGGGATTCATTATTATAGTCCATTAATATTTTAGAAAGTCTCCAGACAACTTGTGAAATAGTCGGCAATTAACTTTTCCTCAACAACAATCGTGAAAATAGATGTTTGCTTTAACCGTTCTGAAACGGAGTGCCTTGACGATAACCTCACGGTTATGGAAAAAGAAAAGAACTGGGCTGTATATTCTAATTATACTGGTTATCATTCAACATCATTTGAATGGTAATATTTTGATGAGATTGATGGTTAATGTATCGGCTCTCCCGGTTGTCTAATAGGTAACTAGACCCTTACTTGGGAGGAAAGCGGCGCCTAACTTGACCGAAGGTGTCCGCCAGAAAGCTACGTCAACACAATATTTTATTTGTCATGCTCTTCCGCTGGAACGACTTCATGACTTGGTTTCTGTCATGGTATGCAATTATCTTGTTGTTTTAACCTGCTTCAACCATTTTCAGCCAGCAAGGGCTGGGAAACCAACAAGGGCTGGGAAGCAATGTCGGTCGGCTGAAGTCCCTACATTGATAGGTCGAGTATACGATGCCCGCGTGCCACACACATACAGCGTCGGTGTACCACAAGCTTCGTGTCAGTGTGTCACGGCTTTGGTGTGAGCATAACGCTATGAGTAGGGTGTGAGCATGTCATGTCGTGCGTCACTCTTTCAAGGTCAAGTGTCAATACGTCGCCGGCTCAGAATCAACATGGCACAACCATTGTGTCAGAGTGACGTCGTGGGCCGAGTGTGATGACGTCGTAGGCCGAGTGTGATGACGTCGTGGGCCGAGTGTGATGACGTCGTAGGCCGAGTGTGATGACGTCGTGGGCCGAGTGTGATGACGTCGTAGGCCGAGTGTGATGACGTCGTGGGCCGAGTGTGATGACGTCGTAGGCCGAGTGTGATGACGTCGTGGGCCGAGTGTGATGACGTCGTAGGCCGAGTGCGATGACGTCGTGGGCCGAGTATGATGACGTCGTAGGCCGAGTGCGACGTCAGTATGTAATGTCGTCGTGGGCCCAGTGTCGGTACAGCACAGCCAGTGCGAAGGCAAGCCACGCACAAATTGTCATAACGCCACAGACGCAAAGTAAGCAAATCACTTACACAGCGTCAGCATACCGCAGGCACAGTGTGCTATGCCACGAACACAAACACAGTGCAGTATGCCACAAACACAAAGTAGTATGTTACGGACACAGTGCAGCATGTCACATACACAGAGTGTTGTTGCTACAGGCATGGTGCGGTAGGCCACATACACTGAATGGTATGTCAAGAACACAGTACGGTATGTACGTACACAGTACGGTATGTACGTACACAGCATAGTATGTCACAGACATACTAGTATGTCACATACACAGCATGGTATGTCACATACACAGTGCGGTATGTCACATACACAGAGTGTTTTTGTTACAGGCGTTGTGCGGTTTGTCACGGACACATTGCGGTACGTCACATACATAGTGTGGTATGGTACGGACAATTCCCTTTGGAAAAATGGTAAATCCATGTTTCATTGATTCTTACACTTCCAAGATATAAGGAAAAGCATATATTGTTGTTATAACTATGCCGAAGGTCTCTCCCATGTTCACAACTTGCACACAATTTTCTTTATCTGCAAGCACCAGATCTAATTTCCCTTATAGATTCATGTTTATTTGAAAGAAGACCTTTTCCTCAAAACAAGCCATAGAACTTCTTCCCGTCTTCCTTAAGCATCTAACTCTGCCTAATATCCTTGATATGTTGAAGTCTTCCAACAATGCATCTCTCCCAGGCACTCTGCTACTTATCTCTCCCCGCGTAGACCCTTCCGTCGATGTTCAGCTCTGGCGCATCTCTCCATGTGTAGATGCAGCATCGCCAGGGGAATTCAGCTCGTTGTGTGCATGTGAATGGCAGGATGAATGTGTCATTATGATAAACGGAACAATGTCCCCCCATCTGTGGCGCCAATGCTCCGAGGCAGGCGCGGCCGTCCTTAGATGTGCTGATGAGGCGGTATAGCTAGTGGGAAGAGTAGCTGCTGCATTGCCACAGGAATGGAGCCTCGTTGAGGAGATTGGGTGGGCCGAGCTGGGGAGGGGGGCAGAGTTCGTCAGCTCCCTCTGAACAGCTGCCGACGGAACATTTTCAGCAGCATGTCCAGAGGAGCAACCAGCATATGTTCAAAAAAGCTCAATGGTGTGCATGTTGTCGCTTGTTGACTATTCTAACCAAAAGTCGGAAAAATTACCACAACGAAAGCACGACTTCTCGGCGCTTATGAGATCGGGAAATTTAGCCCTAGTATCTTCCCTGGCTGCGGCCCCCGGTCCCATGCCGCCTCGCATCTACATCGTGTGCTTGGCGACTCGACAATGCGATAACGACATCCTCAAGTAATAGGGTTCTGTTGCTGCGAAGCGCTCGGTGATGTAGGGCCCGACTACGAGTGGCTGCTCTAGCGAGGGGAACATGCGTGCACAGAACCGTACATTGCGACTACAGGATCAGTGAGACCTGCATCATACAACTTGTTCCTAGGCATATTTCATGCAGCTCCCCCTTTTCCATTTCATGCTTGCCGGGTGGGGGACGCAGAATTTAATTTACTCTCCTTCATGTAAGACCAAGTGGACCCGGCACCTGGCAGGTCCGGTCTGATCCAACCTTCAATTACACCGGCCTGCATTTCAAAACTTTTTTTTCTTCAAAAGGTCTGAAGTTTCTCAGCTGTTGTAATACAAGTTCCGTGTGCTGAATCCGAAAATACTATTCATTTTTATCGATTAGCTCAAGTTTTCACACTACGTCAAAGATAACAACTCACACACTGATGTATCAGTATGCATACTGCAGTATGATATATCAGTAGCGGAGAGAAGTTAGAATTTTTGTATGAACTTGGGACCTGAACCTGAACGAGGGACCTGAACTTGTCCGAGGAATCTGCTCAGCTGCTGGGTTCACGGCTCCGCGAGAAGCGTTTGCTGGCGCCTAAAACGACATTCTTTTGGTATCGGAATCGCGAAAAAGAATCCAGAGAATACTTTTCCTTCGACGAAGAACATTCCCTAGTCTACTGCAACAACATCGCAGGCCTAGTAGAAGCAATGGGTACAGAGCACAGCCCGGCAGAATGGAGGCTGTTCATAGACTCATCGAGTAGGAGCCTGAAGGCAGTTCTTCTGAACAACGGCAGTAAGTTCGCGTCGATTCCTGTTGGACACTACGTGCAACTGAGGGAAACGCATAACAGCATGGAACTTTTGTTGTCTGCTTTGAACTACAAAGAGCATGGTTGGCTGATCTGTGGTGACCTCAAGATAGTAGGTCTCGTCCTTGGGCTGCAGGGCGGCTACACGACATATTCATGCTTTCTATGCCTCTGTGACAGTCGGGCTGATAAACAGCACTATGTTCAACGCGACTGGCCATCCAGGCATGCACTTGAACCTGGCTCCCACAACGTGCAGTCATGCCCCCTGGTTGAACCACATAAAATCTTACTTCCACCACCCCATATCAAACTTGGTTTGATGAAAAATGTTGTGAAAGCACTGGATAAAGAGGGACGAGGATTTGCATTTTGGGACAGAAATTTCCTAATGTGAGCAGAGAGAAGCTGAAGGCTGGTGTATTCGACGGTCCACAGATAAGGGAGCTCATGAAGGTTACTCGATTCGAAGAATGTCTGGAACAGTCTGAGCTCTCTGCATGACTGGCCTTGAAGTCAATCATCACCAACTTCCTGGGTAATCACAGAAGTCCGGAATACGTGAAGGTCGTCGATGAGTTGATGGACAGTTTTCAGCAACTTGGTGCTCGAATGTCGGTAAAAATGCATTTCCTTAGGTCCCACTAGACTATTTCCCAGATAACTGTTTAGATTACAGTGAAGAGCAGGGAGAACGCTTCCACAAAGACTTACGGGTGACGGAAGAACGCTACCCAGGTCGGCGGGATGTGAACTTTCTGGCGGACTGTTGTTGGTGCCTGAAGAGGGATGTCCCATCTGCTCAACACAGTCGGAAGTCCCTGAAAAGGTCATTTATTCCACAATAGTGTGTACTGCTGGGATGTGCTCTGAATACACTTATGGTCCATATGTTTGGAGTTTAAACCTTTATTCATGTTTCTGTCGGATTCACTAGTAATCAAGTCAGAACAATGTTTTGGTTCATAGCAATGAGTGAAATAACATTTAAAAAATCGAGCTAATCGAGCAAAACGTATGCCATTTTCGGAATCAGCATGAAAAACTAACCTAAAAACAGCCGAGACACCCTTGATCTTTTAAATCACGCAGACCAGTGTTATTTGAACTTCGGAGCCATAACCCACCATTAACTTTGGACAGGGGAGGTTATGTTTCGCCGTGTTATTTGAAAATGTCATTATTTCATTTCCACTATACGAAGCGTATATTATCTCGATAATAAGCATCAAGCAACTTATTTTTTACAACTATTGTTCTGCCTTTGGTAAAAAGGATGGTATGTGACAGCTTAGGATACATCACCACTGACGCACAGGGTTCTGTAAAGTCACACGACTATACTTAACACGCGCACGTCTGGGGGGGAAGATATCTGCCCCCATGCGGTTTTTCCTAATTTGCAGCCAAACTAATCGGGTTAGGAAGGCTAAACCTCGCACAGCTGCACATTGGTCGTTTCCACATATCCTTATACATTATTAACCCTGGGTCATCTCAGGTCAGGTCACCAGGTCAGGGGAGGTGACCCAACCACACTCGGAGTTCGAGGTGGCATAACTTCCACAATAATTGGGCGATTGATTTCAAACTTATAACACGTCATGATCTCACCAGGGACCATCATATATATCTCGCTTTTTCGTAGTATTGACTTGAGGTCAGGTTTCGGCCATGCTATTCCCCATTATAGGCTATGGTACAATTTACAAATATTTCCTGGTTACATATTTGCTCTCGGAATGACATGACAACGGTTTTAGCTTGTACTTTGAAACTATGCTCAATGCTACCGCTGAAATATTTGCTCAGTGACCTCACCAAGGTCATTTGAGGTCACCTGAGATCACTGGCACATTTATGCGCATTATATCGCACTGCATTGAGCTATAAGGCTGGAATTACCGTCATTGTGCTTGTATCACCAAGACGTGTCGATTGATACATTACATGCCCTCCCTAGTCTACTTCATGACCTTGACCTGAGGTCATAGTTTCAGATGACCTGACCTTAAATCACACTGCCTATTGTCGGTAGCACATTTCAAGGACGGTCGAATATCGTTCGCCGTTTGTTTCTATCTGTTACAGGTCCTGAGATATGTGTCAATATCTGAGTCCCACCTGATCTGCTCGAATTTGACCTATGATGACCCAGTGACCTGAATTTTCACCTGAGCGAAAAATGGCCAAAGCACTTTCGATAGAGCCTGTCACCAGCTATCCAACGTCGTTTTATGTTTGTCGCTAGCTAGCACAGTGCTAGAGATCTTAGGTGGCAGACATTTGTCCCCACCCGGACATGCGAAGTTGGCGCGGACCGCCGGACGTGCGAGTGTTAAGGGATTTGCATGTTACATTCCGTTTTCATCCGCTTGTGAAGCCGCTAAATTATGAGAGATTATGCTAATTTTTATCAAGAGATCTTGAGCGATTCCGCAGTTATGCTGACATGAATACGGTGGGAAGTGGACCCCCCATCTCTGCGGGTTGCCAATGAGGAAGGAGGTGTAAGCACCCTCCATATTGGCAGTTTGTCAACAAGGGAGGGGGTCGAAACACCCCACCCCACCTCACCCATTTCGGCGGTTTGCCAATGGACACAGGGGGTTGAATCCCCCCCCACACACACACACATCTCGACAGTTTGCCGCTAAGTAGTGCCTCCATCAGTTTGTTTCACATTAAAGATCATACTAATATCGTTTAGTTAGCTATATGCACAAAGCTTTTCATAAACACTTCCTGCTACTTGCACCCATCTGCACCTGTACATGCACCATCTGGAATAAATAGCCAGCTATTAAGCAGCCAACTTACCATTCTACCATTATTCACTTCAATAACATAATTTTCGTGTTCTCTATTAATCCTACATGCAATGAAGGAGTAACCAATAGCACATTTCGCCGAACGGTCAATTTCCTGACATCTATAGTGCGTGATTCCGAGTTGATTCACCTCAACTAGAAAAAACCTCACGGAATTATTTCATCCGCGAGATTCCCTCGCGGATGGACAGATATTCTCCCGCGCTGCGCCTTTCCCGCATCCCGATCAGCGTTCGTTCCTCAATGTGTGCCCACACCCTCCACCCGTTCGTGTCTCTGCTCTGCAGTGGCAGCAAAGAAAGTGAGAAAGGCAAGGAAAGTAAGTAGCATAGAAAGGCAGCCATGCGCTTAAGACAACAGATTGGTTGATAGTGCGCACTTTAAGCGTCTATAGAGATGCGGTGCACGGTGCCATTTTCTCAGTTTGGCCATCGTGACCCGCTTTACACTACTCACCAGAGACTACTGTTTTGGCGTCATGTTGAATGAGGTTTCATCGATTTAAGCAGTTGGAGAACAATCTGCCGTGAACATTATATGCGAAAATAAGCGGCCTAAGCATCTCGATGTAACATGGTGCATACCAATGGTGCTATAAATAATTCTGCATGAAGAAGCAGGACAAGTTTTGCTCCATGTCATAAAAAGTATGGAGGCCACACTTTGTCGAGCACGTGTCACCGTACAAAAACGCCGCGAAAGTGCACTTGCATTGTAGTCGGTGCATCTCATTTTGCTACCGGCCACAGGTACGTCCACAAGTATCACCGGCCACAAGTACGTACACAATTACCACCGGTCACAAATACAGACATGAGTACCACCGGTCACAACTACGCACACAAGTACCACCGGTCCCTAATACCGCCGGTCACAAGTAACGCCGGTCCCTAATACTGCCAGACCCAAGTACCACCGGACCCAAGTACCACCGCTCCCAAGTACCGCCGGACCCAAGTACCGCCGGACCCAAGTACCTCTGGTCTCAAATACCGCCGGACCCAAGTACCGCTGGTCCCAAGTACCGCCGGTCACAAATACCGCCGGACCCAAGTACCGCCTGTCCCAAATTGTCTCCCAGATTGGTCTGTTGTGTGGGAACATCGGAACATCCGGCAATCCCAGCATGCAAACGGTGTGAATTAATAAAAAAATGCAGTTCATCGTGTTCTTCCGCTTGCTTGTTTCGGTGGCTGGCCAGCGCCCACCGCATGCTTCTCGTCGGCTCCTGTTCACGCTCGGCCATGCTTAAAGCACTACCAGCACGTATTCGTCCGCCGGTGTGCACAACAGCGGCCACACTGCCCAGCATGCACAGGGCGCCAGCTGTGAAAAACATCCACCCTGCCGACACACATATTAGTGAATGCTGGTGGACATTGGTGTACCTGATGAAGCAGGCCTTTTTGTGCCACGAGATGTCGCCACTGCCTTTGGCCGTTGTTAGCATCGTGTTGAATGTCGCGGCATCGACCATTTCAATTCATGGCGACACAAATCCAAATATACAAATCCAAGGCGACGAATTATTCACAGATCGCCACACTCTGACGTGTGAAGCTGCATCACTGCCACATTCACAGACCGCCACAACCTGACGCATGAAGCTGCATCACTGCCACATTCACAGACCGCCACAACCTGACGTATGAATCTGCATCACTTCTACATTCACAGACCGCCACAATCTGACTATGAAGTTGCATCACTGCCACATTCACAGACCGCCACAACCTGACGTTTGAAGCTGCATCACTGCCACATTCACACACCGCCACAATCTGACGTGTGAAGTTGCATCATTGCCACATTCACAGACCGCCACACTCTGACGTATGAAGCTGCATCACTGCCACATTCACAGACCGCCACAACCTGACGTGTCAAGCTGCGTCACTGCAGAAGCGAAACAAAGGACAGCGGACGCCTCTTCAGCGGTGTTTGGTGCGGTCGTCAGTGCAGCAAATGGACGAGAAATGCTTGCATGGCGTGCGCGTGGATGCCGGCCACCATCGGCGGGTCGATCGCCGGCCTTACTCTTGGGACTCGGAATGTTTTCGGGCAAGAACACCGCCATGGCCGTAGGAAGCCAAGTCAGCCCCGTCGCGCAGTGCCTGTCATTCCCCAAATCGGCGGGAGCGCAGAAAAAATGTGCTCACAAAAGCATGTCATGCCCAAACATCTGCAGATGGTGTGTTCATTTCATTATGTCCACAATCTATCATAGCGCTGACACCAGCACGACAACAATGGCGCGAGCGCGACACCCCTGGCCACTGCGAGTGCCTCTGCTGGTGGACAGGAAGTGTGGGGAGGAGCCCACTGGCTGTCGGAGCCGGGAAACCACCTCGCTGCTTAATGAGATCAAGGGATAATCGGACCGACACAATTTAACTGCGATGCAGCAGGAAATAATTATTCACAGCACGTTACTCCTTTCATCATGGTTAGCTACTTATGGATGCGGGAGTCATGCATGTATGCGCAAAGGATACATATGCATACATATGCATGTATATATACATATATATACATATATACATATATATATATATATATATATATATATATATATATATATATATATTTATATATGTATATATGGATATATATATATATATATATATATATATATATATATATATATATATATATATATATATATATATATATATATATATATATATATATATATATATGTGTGTGTGTGTGCTTTTGTTTACCACAAGACATATTCTCATAAAATGCAATATTGCTACCAGGAAGAGGACTTTTATATCAAATGCATCTTCTTGTGCACCGGGTGTTGAGTGCAATTAGTGTCCGGATGCCTCGCCACCCTTTTGTGCGCCCTTTGCGTCGGGCTTCCTCGACATGCCCTTGCAAGTACTTACTGTTGTGATACCTCGACATGCTCTTGTGTGCCCTTAGTGTCAGGATTCATAGACACACCATTGTGCAATTCATGATATCCCAGTTCATTTGGGATTGAACGTTGGAAGTATTACTTTTCGCTGACATGGTGCTATGCTAATGTCTGAATTCATCCGGTATGACTGACTAACCACTAATCGAATTGTCATCGAAAGGCGATTAATCATCTTATTAGGTAATGTCGTATTTCTTTTTCCGCATACGAAACAGTCATGCATGTTACCCTTTTGCCGGTTGAAAATTGAAATGGATGAGCTGCTATCTTGATGAAACCAATGATCTCTCAGCACGCCGTACATCAGAAATTCCGGCGCAAACTGACCCCCACCAGGGGGAATATCGGTGTGGGTGTCAATGGATGCCCTCATGCCAATGGGTCTGTCAATGCGTCATCCATTGAGTGTCCACTGCCAACACGGGAGGACGTCGGTGTATATTGATGTCTGTTCTGTTGGAATGGTGTCACCAGGTGCCCCATGTCAACTGACAGATGCACCAAGCACAGATGCACCCACTGACACCCGTGTCAGCGGGTGCCCTATACCAGCTGACAGACCTGTTAGCCGCAGATGCACCCACTGACCCCCGTGTCAGTGGGTGCCCCATACCAGCTGACAGACCTGTTAGCCGCAGATGCACCCGCTGACACCTGTGTCAGTGATGCCCTCTGTCCGAGGGACGTCCGTGGGTATCCTCCGCCAGAGGGAGCTTGCGGGAAGCCCGCTGCCGTGCGGGACCCGAGGGAGAGGTGGAGAGGTGTGGGCCTTGCCAACTGCGGGGTACAGGGCGGGGACTAGCATGTCAGAGAGCCGCCCTGTCAGTGGTCGCGGGATAGGAGCGTCAGTTGACGTCCCCGTCAGAGACCGTGGCGAAGGAGGGCGGTACGCTACTTGTAGGCCGCCACCAGCAATCTACGGGAGGAGATTGACAACGCAGCGTCGCGCTGGACAGGACCCGCCGCGGACCCATCTGTGCCGTGTCGCGCTGGACAGGACCCGGCCGCGGACCCATCTGTGCCGCGTCGCGCTGGACAGGACCCGGCCGCGGACCCATCTGTGCCGCGTCGCGCTGGACAGGACCCGGCCGCTCACCCATCTGTGCCGCGTCGCGCTGGACAGGACCCGGCCGCGGACCCACCTATGCCGCGTCACGCTGGACAGGACCTGACCGCGGACCCATCTATACCGTGTCGCGGCTGGACAGGACCCGGCCGCTCACACGACGACGGGACACACACCGCCGCGGCCGCCGCGTCCACGGCCCATTAGCCGGAGAATGTCGGCGCCCGCGTAATCGCGGCCCGGAGAGATAACTGAGACTAACGATGGGCGGCGGCCGGCGGATGTGACGGCCGGCGAGCGGTCGTCACACTGGCTACGTCACTTAATTCCGTCCGGCCCGTCGGCCAGCCCGTCCCCCAGCCCGTCGGCCAGCCCGTCGGCCGACCGATGGCTGGCAGCGGACGTCGCCATCGACGCGGAGCAGCTTGATTGGCGTGGTCGGCGGCGATCGGATCGCCCGGTCTGAGTCGACATCCGTCGTCTGTAGACGGACCGCGGCTCCACCGTCCGGTCAGCACCGACATCTGCCGCTGACATCTGCCGTCTGCAGACGGACCGCGGCTCCACCGCCAGACCTGCGCCGACATCTGCCGTCTACAGCTGCCGTCTACATCCGCTGTCTACATCTGCCGTCTACATCTGCCGTCTACATCTGCCGTCTACATCTGCCGTCTACATCTGCCGTCTACATCTGCCGTCTACATCTGCCGTCTACATCTGCCGTCTACATCTGCCGTCTACATCCGCTGTCTACATCTGCCGTCTACATCTGCCGTCTACATCTGCCGTCTACATCTGCCGTCTACATCTGCCGTCTACATCTGCCGTCTACATCTGCCGTCTAATGGAGGCTAGAGTGCGCATCATCTTTTGCTGTCTTTACAGTAGTACATATGTTAACTGCATCACGCACAATTATGAGCAATTTCTGGAGGTAACCGTTGATGGAACCGATCCGATACATTCGTCATCGACGAATTGTCTGTGTACTGTAAGCACCAGCAAAAGGAAGTGCTAAATTGATGCATGAAATGAATCAATGATTATCATAATATATGCTAGGCGATTAGGCAGATTTCATCATGCTCTCATGAGGGTTCGTATTGTTTTGTTTTATTAATTGCTAGCGGTCAACCTTAATTTCACTCTAATGGTCAATTATATATCTGATATGGGTTGGAAGAGGAAGCCTTTAATGAAGATGGATACTGCTGAAGTGTTGTCTCCCAAACGAGCACTTAAATGCGCGCTTGGCGTAGACGACTGAGATATTGATCCCCAGTGGGCTCTGTGCCATCCTGGACCTGGCACGGCTCATTGGAGAATTCCCTATGTCAGAATGACCCTTTATTCTCCGGTCTAGGATCCCGATAGATGCCACTGGTTAATCTATACGCACTTACTGAAAGCGCAGCTAACTCCGAGTCCTTCCATCTGTATTACGAGTGGAATAGCTAGTCCGATGAGTCCAAATGAAGTCCGAGAGTATTCCCTGAAGGGACAGAAGAACGTCAACTTTGGCACTGGCCCGTCGAGTGGTCCCGATGGCCCCATCACGGCGAATTTGAGAGATCATACTTTTGCAATTACGTACCCCACTATCGCGGAATTAACTCGCACACGTAGCTTCGTTATGTGAGAGTTGCATATCGATCTCACGAGGTTCGGACCCGTCTACGTTTTCCCCTGCATCGTATTGCATGGGGTCGTGTATTCGCGGTTTGATTCAACAGCATTAAAAAATAGCTCAATCTCTGTATTGCAGACTATTGGAATTGCGCTCGGTGGTTAACTGCCCTATTCCCTGCAATAAGATGTGATATACAATTACATTTATGAGTGAGTCTGGTTGAAACGTACACCATACCGTGTCACGCCCATATTGCCTGAATTCCTGAATTATTGCCGTTATTGTTCATGATGTAAAACGCCGCAAACCTATCGGGTTGGTAGACCTGTGGTCTACCAACAAACGTGTTAACACATTTCCAAATTTGAACATCGCCCACACTCTGAACAAGGCGTCCTACTGGCGTTGCCGAGGGAAGGGGAGGCTGCCTCTTGACTGTGCTGGAGAACCCTTGATTTCTTCTATAAGAACAATAATGCAGGGGTCTCCCCGAATGTGCTACTTTGAATAATGAATACTGAACTGGGATTTTAATACACTGTGAGCCATTGAACCTGAGATGTGAGGCAAGAAGCCACGATATCATGGTCACACTGTCCATGATATCGGACAGTGTGACCATGATATCCAGGCTAATTTCTCCATTCTCTATATGGCTCGTCGTATATCATACTTGCATGTTGATGATACTCGCATTTGTACTCGCACAAAGCATTAAGTTCCAACCTTACCAAACTATATTGATGTCTGTGTCAAAATCTGATTCCAACAGTTCTCATCATGAGAAACCTGAAACCCATCCAGTTTTCCAGGATAGAAAGGGAATGGGGAGGGCTGGGTGTCACTTTTATGACAAAGGTACATCGTGAATATATATACTCCGATAACCCAGCATCGATACCCAAAGCCAACCAATACATATCCACCACCTAGGCGTGCAGGAACCTGTGAAAATGAAAATTCCCGACGAATTATATGGCGACTCATCTAGGAATCACACGGATCGACTCGCTGCAGAGCGAGAAGAAACGCATCCACCAAGGAATCGCATCCACCTAGGAATCGCATCCACGAAGGAATCGCATCCACCCCGGAATCCAGCAGAACAGGTCAGATCAGCTGTCGAAATATTTCCTTACGAGGGATTCGCCTTCGGCTCTGGTGGTTGCATTCGGCCGGCGGATGAAGTCCTGCCGCACTGGAGAAGATCTGGACGAGGTTTTTGGGGGGCTTTCCCCCAAAACCCGCGGGCGCCCGGGGTTGAAAGGGAAACCCCCCTCCCGGGCCTTTCGGCCAATTCCACCACACTATTAAAAAAAAAAAAAAAATTATAAAAAAAAAAAAAAAAAAAAAAAAGGGGGGGTCTTATAAGAAAAAAAAAAAAAAAGAAAAAAAAAAAAAATATTTTTTTTTTTACTCTGGTTTAGCGTGTAGTGGGCTTAGTGATGACATAAAGACATAAAGACATAAAGACATAAAAGATCAGTGCAACTCTGAGCCACAAGGGCCCTTCTTGGTTGCACTCTGTACACTGAACCAGTTGCCCACCAAATCTGCCAATCAGCCCTCCCTGTAATACTGAAAAGCAAGCCCTCTATTCTTATAATGATTGTCTATGCTGTTTTTAAAGATGTTCAATGTTCTGCTACTGACGATGTTTTCTGGCAGCTGGTTCCAGTGTTCCGCTACCCTGTTGGTGAAGAAAGTTTGCCTTAACCTTGTTCTGCTGTGGTTAATTTTAATTTTGAATTTATGACCTCTAATTGCATCATTTCTGTTAAATTCAAACATTTCCCCAAGGTATCCCCTCTCCAGACCATTGACAAATTTAAAGACCTCGATGAGATCTCCTCTCAGCCTTCTATATCTAAGTGAAAACATATTCAATTTCTTCAATCTTTCCTCATATGCCAGGTTGCTTATGCCATTAACCATTTTTGTAGCCCTCTTTTGTACTCTCTCTAAAAGCCAACAATCTTTTTCATAGCTAGGAGACCAAGCTTGGATGCAGTATTCCAAATGTGGCCTGACGTATGCACAGTAAAGCTTCCTGATCACTTCCTCACTTCTGTATGATACATTCCTATTTATTGCCCCGAGCATTCTCAGTGCCTTCTTCCTGGCTTCCTTGGTCTGTTCTGATGCCCCCAATTTTGTGTTTAGAATAACACCTAAATCCTTCTCCTGTTGAGTCACTGATAGCACTTGGCCACCCATCAAGTATGGAGCCTTCATATGCTGCTTACCTACATGCATGATTTTGCACTTATCAAAGTTAAATTTCATTTGCCATTCTTCGGACCACTTCACAAGTTCATCTAAGTCTTTTTGCAGCGAGATATGCTCATCCTGACCTGTTATTGCCCTAAAGACCTTCAAATCATCTGCAAATTTCAAAACTTTACTGCTTAGGCCACTTTCAATGTTATTTACAAATATAATGAACAGTAATGGCCCTAGTACTGACCCCTGGGGGACTCCACTAAGAACATTTTGCCATGATGACTTTGTACCATTTAGCATCACTCTTTGCTGTCTATCTGAAAGCCACAACTCTATCCATTTTAAGATGCTACCTGCAATACCATGGGACTGAAGCTGTATCATTAACCGTTTATGGGGTACCTTGTCAAAGGCCTTACTAAAGTCAAGATATGCTACATCAACCTGATTTCCCTGATCAAATTGTTCTGTGGCGAAGTTCAAAAAGTCCAAGAGGTTTGTGAGACATGATCGTCCTTTTCTAAATCCATGTTGAGTATCTTGAATCAATCTGCTACCTTCCAGATAACTAACTATTCTATCCTTGATAATTGATTCGAGTACCTTGCAGACTAGGGATGTGAGACTTATTGGCCTATAGTTTTCAACTTTCCCTCTTTCTCCTTTCTTGAAAATAGGAACTACATTTGCCCTTTTCCAATCGGTTGGAATTTCATTATGTGAAACTGATCTACAAAATATTATACTAAGTGGAAATGCCAGTTCCTTTTCAGTTTCCCGCAACACCCTAGCATAAATGTCATCAGGTCCTGCTGCCTTATTTGGCTTTATTTTCCTCATATGATTGTAAACAACATCACTACCAATGAAATCAACATCATTTGTCAGATCCCATGTATCTGAACTATGGTGTACGGTTGGCAGATTGGTCATATCTTCCAATGTAAACACTGATTTGAACTGCTTGCTCAGCTCCTCAACCATCTCACTATCCTCACCCAATGTAGTTCCGTTTACTTCCAGTGGACCAATTGTGTTAGAAACTTTACTCAGCTTGTAGAAACTAAAGAACTTTTTACTGTCCCCATTACAGTTTCTAGCTAAATCCAGTTCCTTTGCTCGCTTTGCTGCTCTGGTTTTTTGCTTCACAGTGTCTCTAGCTTTTCGATACGCCTTTAGATTAATGACATTTGAGGCTTCTTTAAAAACTCTAAATGCAGTTTTCTTAGCCCTAATTGCTTTTATCACGTCTGGTGTAAGCCATGCTGGCTTTCCTACCCTTCTTTTGCGTCTTTGCTTTTGGGGGACATGTCTAATCTGAGTTTCCTTTAAGTAAGATTTGAACTTTTCCCACATTTCACAGGCATTTAAATTGGAGAATTCTTCTTCCCATCTGATGGCACTTAAAGCCGCTCTCATGCCGTTAAAGTCTGCTTTGTTGAAATTTGGAACCTTTACCAAATTATCCTTGATAGTTTCCCCTACATGTGCCTTGAATCTAACTATGTTATGGTCACTTTTTCCCAGAGTTTCGCCTACAGTCAAGTCTTGAACCAAGTCACTTAAATCCGAGAATACAAGGTCCAAGAATGAACCATGCCTGGTAGGTTCCGATACAAACTGGTGTAAGAACAGGTCCTCTTCAAGGCATTTCCTGAACATTTTGCATGATGGGGAGCCAACACCAGCATTTTCATAACCTTTTAGATTAAAGTCACCGAGAATAAGGCACTTCCTCTTAAAGTTTCTACTGATTTCCTCACAAATCACCTTGTCAAGCTCCAGTTGCTGAGAATGTGGCAGGGTTCCTGATCGGTAGAAAGCTCCTATCCTAAGAGTATTGCTGTTGCCTTTTCCCACAGTGACATCAAGCCAAATGGACTCCACAGACACATTTTTATCCCCACCTGCTACTTTTTGAGAACTGAATAAGCTATTCACATAGAGCATTACACCACCCCCTTTCATTGCTGGACCCCTATTGCACGAAAACATATTGTATCCCTGGATCTCATAGTCCTGTAAGTTATCTCCAAAATATCCTTCACTGACCCATGCCTCCGTAATGCAAACAAAATCCGGTTCCTCCTCAGCAACATAACACTTGAACTCATCAAATTTGGAACGGATACTCTGAGCATTAAACATCATACACTTAACAAATGCTCCATAACCACCTTTGGCTTTTTCATATTGAGGAATTCTTTTATCACTAGATGAACTATAACTCTGTCCCCTTGAGTTGCTGCTGTCCCTATTTGCAGACTTTGAGGTTCTATTGCCTTGGCTGACACTATTGGAATATTCCTGAGTTGGCAATGCAATTTCATCCCTCCCCACCCCATTTCCTAGTTTCCCTGAAGGACATGCTCATATACTTTGCCTAACACATGGACCCCCTTCTCAGAAAAATGCAGGCCATCCTTCTGATAGAGGTTCCACGATGCATAAAACCTGCTCCACTCGTCTACAAATGTAAAACCTAGCTCCTGGCAGAGCTTTCCTACCCTGGTGTTAGCTGCCAGTGCCCTAGAGCTCCACTCAGGGGAGGCTCTAGCCCTAGGCAAAATTCCTGTTACAAGCACTCTATTGGTACCCTTCAGGGTGGCCAGAAGGGCCCTGTACTCCCGCAGAAGCTCCTCGCTCCTAGTATGACCTATGTTATTTACCCCTACATGCACTATGACTGTGTTAAACTGGTGATCACTGGTGACCTGTGCCACCGCAGTTACCAGGTCCTTCACCTTGGCACCAGGCCTGGTGATGCACCTCCTGTCCCTCCTACCTTTACAAAATACCCGCTCTAAATGACGCACACGAGAGTCTCCTATGACCAGCACTGACTCCTTACTACTGCTATCCTGGGGGCAGTCATCTAATGCCTGGAACATATTTGCTGTTACTATGCCTGCCCGCTGGGCCGGTCGGCTACACTTCCTCCCGCTCCTACCACCTGCCACCTGCCACTCACTGACCCTTTCCTTAGGTTCGCGTCTCCAAATCCTCCACCCCCTGACCTCATGCCACTTCCCCTCCTGTGACCTACCAGAACTACCCCTCTTCTGTTCACTATTAACACTATTAACACTCCCCTCTTGAGAGATCCCAGCCACCTCCACAGTAGGGGAAACCTCAGCTACCTGGTGGCCTGCGACCACCTGGGCATATGATGTCCCTGCTACGGATTGACCCCTTGTTGCCTTATCTTGCCTACCCTGTGCAACAAGGGCAGCCTTGAGGTTGGAAACCTCTGCCTTAAGGGTCCTAATTTCTTCCTCTAGTGCCTGCATCCTGGTCGAAACCATCCTAAACGCTGCAGCTTATGCCTAGATTTAGATTCAAATTAACTTGCTAAATTAACTTGCTAAACAACCGACAAAAAGGCTAACTATCATTCACTATAAATCGCTACGTCCTATACTGTTAGTTAAATATCTGAGTACCTCAAGAAAAGCAGAAACTATTAAACAATTGTTTTGTTTGTTTTTTGTTTTTTTTCTTTTTAAATAAATTAAATAACTAAACAAGATGTCTAATCGAATTGTCTTCCACACAAGTAGACAACTATATAAATATCCCTTTGATATCACTTATGGCTAGACAGAAAAATGAACAGTCACACAGCACTTATGAATACCCCCAACGTACTACTAATTAAACTATCTTAAACTTCAACACCAAACACACTTGCTAAACAACCGACAAAAAAGCTAACTATCATTCACTATAAAGCGCTACCTCCTATACTGTCAGTTAAATATCTGAGTGCCTCAAGAAAAGCAGAAACTATTAAACAATTGTTTGTTTTTTTGTTTTGTTTTGTTTTTTTAAATAAATTAAATAACTAAACAAGATGTCTAATCTAATTGTCTTCCTCACAAGTAGACAACTATATAAATATCCCTTTGATATCTCTTATGGCTAGACAGAAAAATGAACAGTCACACAGCACTTATGAATACCCCCAACTTACTACTAATTAAACTATCTTAAACTTCAACACCAAACACACTATGCACACCAAAAAATAAATAAAGTATGTTAGGATAGTATGAATGTTGTCTAATGTACTTATCAAATCTACACACTTGTAATATCTCCTACTACAGAAATCGAAGAGTCGAGAACACGCCGAAGCCAAAGATGGCGTCCTGCGGCGTCGCTAGGTTAATATAGTATAGTTTGCGTGCTACGAAAATGCTTATAAGATAAAACCTAATGAAATATAACAAGAGAAGTAATTGCTAAGCACCTATCCACAGCTTAGACTAGAGTACTGCCCTGTTCTGCAGCGACTTATCTGGAAACCTGGAGCTCGGGGGGCGCGTCCTTCCACCTTGAGAGCTGGCGGCAAACTCTTGTCTGCTTAGTGATGACGTCGTGTCGGCTTAGTGAATAAAACCTTTTTGGTTTTAGAAAAAAGGGTGTGGGGTTTAGGTAAAAAAACTTGGGGGGTTTTAATGAAAACATTTGGGCTAATTAATGAAAACTTTTTGGTTTTGATATAAAAAAATTGTGGGGTTAGTTTGGAGGTCCGCTTAGTGATGATATCGTGTCGGCTTAGTGATGACATCGTGTCGGCTTAGTGATGACATCGTGTCGGCTTAGTGATGACATCGTGTCGGCTTAGTGATGATATCGTGTCGGCTTAGTGATGACATCGTGTCGGCTTAGTGATGACGTCGTGTCGGCTTAGTGATGACATCGTGTCGACTTAGTGGTGACGTCGTGTCTGCTTAATGATGACGTCGTGTCGGTTTAATGATGACGTCGTGTCGGCTTAGTGATGACTTCGTGTCGGCTTAGTGATGACGTCGTGTCTGCTTAGTGATGACATCGTGTCGGCTTAGTGATGGCATCGTGTTGGCTTAGTGATGGCATCGTGTCTGCTTAGTGATGACATCGTGTCGGCTTAGTGATGGCATCGTGTTGGCTTAGTGATGGCATCGTGTCTGCTTAGTGATGACATCGTGTCGGCTTAGTGATGGCATCGTGTCGGCTTAGTGATGACGTCGTGTCGGCTTAGTGATGACGTCGTGTCGGCTTAGTGTTGACATCGTGTCGGGCTTGCATTCGTAGAAGCGAAAACAAGAAAGAGGAAACTTCCATTTCATCCATAAATTGTATCAAGAACCAATGTTTCCATTTCCACATCACTATGTTGCATGTACAGCTTACTGATATATATCCCAAGACGGTACCCAGTTTCATTCAAGGGCGTGTACTCATGTAAATGCGAGAATAGACAAAGAATATTTGTGCTATAGGTATGCACACATAATTATGTAACATAAAGGCAATCTTTCAACAGCTTGCCTTCGCGCAATACAACAAACACGTTAACCGGCGGTCTTTCCGGTAAATTTCTCACACCTCGTCTCGGGGGAGGGGCCTTTATACCCTCCCTCAAAACCGAGCATTACACGAAAACGAAAGTGATGTCACTGGAAAGCGCTTGACGAGTAAGATCCGGAGCCACCACCACACTCCCACCAAAATGACATCACTAGGGGGTCTATGGGATCACGAGTGGCGTTGTGTTTTTCATTCTGGGTGTTCATCTTTTGGGAGATTTTGAGAAGAAAAATTATTTGGGATCAGAAAGGAAGGCGAAATCGGCCATGGCTTCAAACTCTTCACCCACCCACGAATAAACACTAAATTTATGAAATTTTTAACATTTTATCATTTCAATTTCCTGGAATCATTCGTTTTCTAATGGGTGGAGTGGACCAAAAACGTTTAAACTGAAATGGGCTTCATAACAATTGCATACTTTAGCCAGAATTTTCGAATTTAGCCCTAATGGGCAATTATGCAACACTAAGTGGTTCGGTTCCACCCATGTTCGCTGTAGGGTACGATATACACAAGAGCAAGTCTGAACGAGAAGTGTATTGGGCTTGCACTGCTGAGGGGACCACCGCGGCGACATCTACTGATGGCTAACTGGCCAACTTAACCACTACACCCCCCACTTGTCATTGCACATTAAGCTACGAAAACACTGAGTAATGCAATTGAACACAATTATTATTGCCTCTGCACCAACATACTTAAAGGCAGATTTGAGTCGAACAAAAGTAAACGACATTTATATCGCCAGATGCCACCATGCACGCGCACATTACGGCCCCACCCGTCACCAGTCCGACTGTGCACAACACATCACTCCTATGGGGCGCTGTGGACGCCGGCGCAAGCGGTCGGATCGCCACGGCGCACCCACGGCGGCGGTCGGCGGTGGCGCCGGACGCGCAGGCTGGGACGGAGGCGGACGTAGCACCGTATCCGGCGACGACACCGACTCAACCTCGTCCGGTGTGGCGTGGGCGTATCGCTGACGCAGGCGACGTCTGTTCCGTGTTGATACTCGTGCACCTGGTAGGCGGACGAAGTATCGGCGATATCCTGTACCTCGGTTGCAACACCGCGTCGATCCCGCCTGCCAGTCGAGGGATTTCACAGCGCCACTTGGCTGCCGACTTGAAGCCTGGCAGATCACGCGCGTGCTGGTTGTAGTTGGCCTCCACCTGGTCCTGGTGAGTAGCGGTGGCAGCTTCAGCATCATCGGCGGTGCGCTGCCAGCACGCTGCGAATCATGGTCTGTGTGCCGGCAGCATGTCCTGCACGGGGTGTCCGAACAAGATTTGTGCTGGAGAACGGCCATTCGGTCCCGGGGAATTACGGTGCTTCAGCACACCACGCACCCACGCGTCCGGATCCAGATGTCAAACACCATGCATCACTTTACAAACACCATGCACCACATTACAAACACCATGCACCAGATTACAAACACCATGCACCAGATTACAAACAGCATGCGCCAGATTGCAAACAACATGCACCAGCTTACAAACACCATGCGCCAGATTGCGATCCGCCAATTAGCAGCGGGACGGCCCGTCAATCTGCTGCGCAGAGCTGAAACATGCCCCACCAGTGTGCTGACGCTGTCCCTCGTCAGAAGAGAAGCGAAGAGACGACTACTCTACTGTCGCCGCACCGGTGGCGGCTCCACACGACTGTCACTATAATAACCGGTAACGACACTTTAGTACAATAACCGGCAACGACACTTCGCTACAATAACCGGCAACGACAATTCGGAACCACACGACTGTCACTACAATAACCGGCAACGACACTTCACTACAATAACCGGCAACGACACTTCACTACAATAACCGGCAACGACGCTTCAGTACAATAACCGGCAACGGCACTTCACTACAATAATCGGCAGCGACACTTCATTACAATAACCGGCAACGACACTTCACTACAATAACCGGCAACGACACTTCACTACAATAACCGGCAACGACACTTCACTACAATAACCGGCAACGACACTTCACTACAATAACCGGCAACGACACTTGGGCACCACACGACTCTAACGCAACATTACCACTGCTGCACCAACTGTTTCGACCGACATTACTTCGGCGATATGATTGCGAGTGAGAAAACTGTGACGAGACATTTCCGCTATACTGCAAAAGTACGACTGCAACACCTGCGACGAGACATTACCGCTGCAATGAACATTTCGAGCAGAGTGGGGGGGGGGGGATAGTTGGGGTTGGAATCAAGTGAATCTAAGACGATGGTGGTAGCTTGGGTCCTGTCCACAGAATAATGCAAGTGATCACGAATGATTTTATTTTGAAATAATAAATTGTAGCCATTTGAAAAATAGTGGTCGAAGTTCTGTGGCTTTCTTAGATGACGGTACCTAGTGCAAATTCTAGGTAGCCACAAGAGGTCACACAGGTCGGACGCATGGCATTTGTTCCGTTCATAGATTACCGTTGACGACAAAGCAACATTGTAGTAAAGTACCGTAACGAGTATGAAAACATAATTAGGGCTACGAATATTTCGGGCGATAATTTTGTTTGTCAGTGTTTCTGCACCAAAAGAGAGAAAACTGTAGCTGACCGGTAAAATACCAGCCCCACAACCAGCCCCTCCATGATGGGCCGCTGCAGCTGGCCGCGCAGCTGAGCGGGTCCTCCCATGGCACTGAAGCAGCTGCTGGGGGCCGAGATGTGAGCAGTCCAAGAGAGATGCGTACAACACAATTGCATCGGTGATATTTCCTAGGGTTTGCAGCTCTGCATTTAGGAATCTAATCAAGATCATCGGTATGTTGCACAAATTCGCCAACTGCCAAGCAGCATGAATTTTAATTTCCGCCCTGATTTCTGGAGCAGCAGAGACAAGCCAGAGGTCGAAGGATGGGAGTGTTCCAAACGACGAACGGCATCAATCATAGCTGACTTTTCGGCCAGATTATCTTCAGAGGGTCTCACCCTTATCTTCAGAGGGTCTCACCCGTGGGACGGCTTCACGGGGCCTCACCTACCAGTTCCGAAGGCAAATGACAACTTGCACACAATACAAGAGAACAATGGTCTAGAAAGGGAAGCCGTTTGTCCTCGTCGTGCCCAAAAGACTACATCCGGTTGTTGGAGGGGTCTATGACGTCATCAGCATGGGCGAAGGTATGGATCTGTCGGCCCTAGGGCGTTGTACCACAACTCTCCGAAGTGGCTAAATGCGGCACTACTCCTATAATGTTGACCGTATAATGGTTTCAGATGCAGCCCTTGTTTCTTGAGCCGGCTCCTCTGTTGTTGGTCATGGAGACATGGTCATTGCTGCCACGACCACGTCAAATGACCATGTCAAATGACCAAAGCCATGGCAATGGTCGCGGCCACGACACCAGCCATGGTACCGGGTACACACACTCGTCATGGGGAGACCGTGTCATGGTCATTCATCACGATACCAGCCGCAGTACCAGGTGCACACATTTGTCATGATCTCAGTCAATGCGTACACACTCATAATTCGGAGACAGATAGCGTCTCTTGATATACCCTGGTTCCGTGGGAGGATCTGTGACGTCCCTAGATACATACACGTGCCATGCATATACTACATTGTGACTCCTGATACAAGCATGTGCCACTGAAGAATAGATGATATATGATATACACGTTAGTTATTGAGAGGTTCATAAAATGTCCGGGTGAACAAGTATCGCGGAATGTACGATGTCACAGGCCGCTCACGCGTCATGGAGTCGCAAATGACGTCACATCGGCGGGCCAATGCGGTGGCGATCCAGTTCAGCTGCACCCTGACAGCAGCGCCCGATAAAACATCGCCGAAAACGGATCGTTCTCTTCGGCCAAATGTTCCTAATCCGGCGTCGTGCGGCAGCGGGCCGAGCCGGCCGGTCCGCCTGTGTCCGCGCAGGGCGGCCGACGACCGACGAGCCGACCAATCTGGCGCCATGTCGACCGAAAACGGTCCACATAAATACCGGGAGAAACATCGACTGGCATGTTCAATCCGCGGCGGCGGATGCTGGCCATTTGTATGTCGCTGACAAGATGCTGTCAGTCGTGCTGCAGTTGACATGCCGTTGTGACACTGGTGCACCGTTGACACACCGTTGAGACATCATCGCAACACGCAAGTTCTCCTTGCTGTAAAGCTTCGGAGTTTAGGGTCGCGTCGACTGCATCGGTCATGCAGCTGCCGTAAAGCTTCCAGGACGCATCGACATTTTGAAGCATCAGTGCATCACGTGGCTATGGTTCGTGTTTGACCCTCCCCGCTGCCTGTCAGGGACTCGCCGATGGTCAGATGACACCCAGTGCCGCTGTGGTTACACACCGAGGGCAGGTGACGTGTCGAGGGGAGGGTACACATTGAGGGGATGGGACGAGGAAACACATTTTTGGGAGGTGAGGAGGGGACACACCGCGAAGGGGCTGATGTAGGGGCACGCCGAGGAATGGAGATGGAGGGGGCACATCGAAGGCAGGTGACGAGGGGACACATGGCGGAGAGGCGACGGAGGGGACACACCGAGGGAAGGTGACGAGGGGACGCACCGGGTGGGGGGACGGAGGGGACACACCGAGGGAAGGTGACGAGGGGACGCACCGGGTGGGGGGACGGAGGGGACACACCGAGGGAAGGTGACGAGGGGACGCACCGGATGGGGGGACGGAGGGGACACACCGAGGGAAGGTGGCGAGGGAACGCACCGGGTGGGGGGACGGAGGAGACACACGGAGAAAAGTAGATGTAGGGGACACATTGAGGAGAGGGGACGAGTGCACACATCGTGGGGAGGGGACGGAGGGGACGCACTCCGCAGTGTGTCCACTCCGTCATCAAAGTACCGGTGGATCATACTGCAGACGCTCTCAGTAGTGCTGGTGTAACCACCGCTCCATAGTGGCTGTGGTGGGTGCTGAGCAGAGATGGAAAATGTGAGGACCGAAAGTCCGCTCAGAAAGCCCGGGGCGGGACCGGTGAGCTTTCTGACCGGTTTCTTGGATGTGTCTTTCAACTGGCCTGTAATTGTAATGCTAATTACAACTGGCATTGTAATATTTAAGCAGATATAATTGGCATGAGCATGGGCACCCAGTGACCATACCATCTTCCAATATGTGAAGCTCAATTTGATATGCCATTCAGCAAGTTTGCAAAATGCATTCAACAATTGTTGAAAACAGTAGATATTTAGGTAATGGTTAACATATCAGGCGCATCCATGATATGGCATCTTCAAAAGCAGGACTTGCAACCGCAATAATTGCAAAATATTATCACTTGTTTCCCGAGATATCTTGCGGTAGAATACGACTGAAACCAGATTGACCCGCGCCGTCTTTCCGGTCAGAATCTCACACCCGGTCTCGGGGGCGGGGGGCGGTTAGTATTCCCCCTCTAAAATCCAAACTAAGCATCGCACGAAAACGAAAGAGGTGTCATCGGAAAGCGCTCGACGAGTAGGGTCCGAGTCCACCCAGAAAACATTTTTTCCCAAACGTGACGTCACCAGGGGGCTAGATTTTAACGACTTTTCACGACTTACATTATGCTTTTGGCTCTGGGGAATTCATTTTGGCAGATATATGAAAACAAAATTTATTTTGAATGAGAACAGGACAGCGAAATCGACAAGGGCCTTAATTTTTTGGCCCCCAAACATTTTTTTATTTCAAAATTTTGTGTTTTTAAGTTTTCTTTAATTCTCCTTTTCCGATGGGTAGAGCAGACCGAGAAACGTTGTTGGACGTCAACTTGCCCTAATAAAAATGCTTCCTTTAGCCAGAATCCTCTATTTGAACTACAATTTGGCAAATACGCCAAATCTATATGTAGTCAAAAACAAAACAAAAACAAAAAATGCACTGCTATATTTTGTCGCATCCCTAAAGATAAGCAAGCGCTGAAAGTTTCATTAATATATCTGCATCCGTTAAAGCGTGACGACTGGTTTAACTTTTTTGGTGGTGACCTCATTTGACCTTGACTAACTCGTTGACCCTGGATGATTTGACTTCAAAATTTTGAAACAGAATGCCAAATTGATGTGGGAAAAGGTATGCCAAATTTTGGCGCGATACCGCGCGCCGTTCGTCCACTATCCGCGACAAATCTGAGTGGGGGCGGTTGAAGGCCCCCCGAGACGGGACGGATTAAGTGAATGAAAGCTTCGTTGCCCTAATTATGTTGTTCCTGAGGTGATGGTTAGAAGTAGGAATCGGCATTAACCTATGGGTTTCAGTAAGTGTCTGCAACCCTCATGCTGTTACTATAAATGACTGCCAATCAAAAAATAAAGCTTCGATTTCAGGCCTACTTTCAATTCATGTTGTGGAATTGAACGAGATCCTTGAAGGTCATGTGAATGGCCTATATTAGTGCAATCCAAACAGAGAAAAACACTCATATTAGTTTACAGGAAGAAAAAAGCATGCACTGCACATCCGGTCGGTTGACAGAGTTTTCGGTACATTGTGACTGCGCCCAAGGACGGTGTTTGTCGCATCCGACCGGCAGGGTCCGGGACCTCATCACCCCATGCCGTGGACCTCATTCCACCGCACCTCACGCCCCTGCGGACGGGTTCACGTCACGGGCGAGGTACTCGGTCACTGAAAGCATTTCGCTGGGATTGTTCTGCTCCCGATGGGTTTCAGCATTGAGCTTTGTATCCGGCGACGTCGAGGCCGTCACGCTGACTGCAACGGCTCCGACAGCACTGCCGAGCCGAGATAAAGGTCGTGCCGACGTGACACTTCCGGCCCGGCCGCGTCTCCAATACCAACGAGGTGATCAATTTCCCGACCTGGCCGACAGCAGGCTCGGAAAGTCAAATCGAGTCCGTCTGCACTGCCACGGAAAACAGAACCCGGCAGGAACTCGTCTCCTGCAGGTCTGACCGTGCACACGAAGCGGTCCGGTGTTCCGACTGTGCCGGTCCGGTGTTCCGACTGTGCCGTTACGGTGTTCCGACTGTGCCGGTCCGGTGTTCCGACTGTGCCGTTACGGTGTTCCGACTGTGCCGTTACGGTGTTCCGACTGTGCCGTTACGGTGTTCCGACTGTGCCGGTCCGGTGTTCCGACTGTGCCGGTCCGGTGTTCCGACTGTGCCGTTACGGTGTTCCGACTGTGCCGTTACGGTGTTCCGACTGCACCGTTATGGTGTTCCGACTGCACCGTTACGGCGTTCCGACTGCACCGTTACGGCGTTCCGACTGTGCCTGTGCGGTGTTCCGACTATGCCGTTGCGGTGTTCCGACTGTGTCTTTACGGTGTTCCGACTGTTCCGGTCAGGTGTTCCGACTGTACCGGTCCTGTGTTCCGACTGTCTCGGTCCTGTGTTCCGACTGTCCCGGTCCGGTGTTCCGATTGTGCTGGCTCAACAATACAGCAGAACGACCGCCAAGGAGCTATGGTGCCGACCGGAGGCTACTGTCTGCAAGTGAAAAAGCCTACTACTCGGCCTCGAGTGTAGGTGACAGATATCTGAAAATATCTGCACTTATGGTGACGACTTACTGCATGGTATTATCGTCAGTATGGATTACCTCTATTATCATGTCGTTTTATTTCTCAGCATGTCCAGTCATTTTGCTTTTCATAACCATGCAGTCTTTGAACGTACCTGTCATCTTCTTTGAGAGCGTGTATCAGAAGCGTACCGATGTAACTTTGTAAGTATAATCGAGGTGACCTGGGAGAGGGGTTGAACAAAATGTTACCACCCGAGGTAAAGTTTATAGGCTTTGGTAAGCTTGTCGCCTACGAATTGTCACAATCCAGACTGAACCTAGCGCAACAATTTCGCTTTACGGTGCAGTTTGTTTTCAGAACTGGTTTTAGTGTGTACGTACCTAAGCAAATTGGGGCTGTTAGGCCCTAGGGCTGTAGGGGTTAAGTAGGCCTACCTAGGCCCTGTTGAAGCTGAGCTTGTGGTACATGCCTTCGTAAATGTTGTTTCGCTTCTGAGAGTTAGGATCAGCATTTGAAGCATAACCTTGTGTTGGATGATAACCGTCAAGAATATTATTATGTCCATAAAATTATTAACCCCTTTTTTCCAAAAGATGAATGGAGTTAGGTAATGACTGCTATCTCCTGACTGCCTGCTCATGATCATGGGAACACGGAGCATGAACACATGGAACATGACCATGAAAGTGCAAAAAGGGAATATTTGATGGCATAGTAATTTAAATTATCCTTCCCAACTTGGAATGCTACACGATTTTGCTCTACGAATCCAGGATTCAGATTCAAAACGCATTGTCCGCTACTGCCTACCTGTCACTTAGTTTACCTGTCCAATTCCAGAGTTCCAAGACACAAATCCAATCCTGATCATAACTGAAGTGAATTTGTAAACAATTTCAGTGCAGTGGGGGGCTGATGGCAGTGACGGTGCATTGTTGCAGAAGGTACATGTAAGATGGAATGTCTTGCTACAAACCAACATCATGTCTGCAAGACGTGGCAACCTTAATAACTTTTTGTTTATGTAGAAGCAAACATAGTATTTCACCTTGCGTAGTTTTTGATGCTGGTTTTATCTTGGAGATTGGGCAGTTACCTATACCCCAGGTGTACAAAGTTATTGGTGCTGTTTTTGTGCACAACAATTCTTAGTCTAGCCTATACGGTCAGCCATTTTGCCACACTGCAGACTTACAAAATCATTATTAAACAGAATGCATTCGTCCTTACAATATGATACTTTTCTTATTAATGATTTCACTCTGTCACTGATGGATTTCAATTTTTGGGTAAGAATATTTATCATTATCATAATCTGTAGCATTGGCCAATAGTGTACATAAGTTCCTTGACACCAATGTGAAATATGACGTATGAAACGCTGTCATTGATGTTGATACTATGGCAAAAAGGAGTACAATTTATGTGGATAAACTTTTATTTCCAGGGAGTCATTTTGTTTTAAGAACATGTTTCAATGCCATGTTTATCAGCATGTTTAACACGCTCCCTGTGTTAAACATGCTGATAAACGGCCTCTGAAAATAACGCGCACTGGAGGGAGGCGGATTCCGCCCCCTAAGATCTCAGCTCCTATGAAGGCTAGAGCAGCAAAATTCCCAGGGTGGATGGACACGATAGTGACCTCTATTATGTGCAAAGTTCATGACCTAAGGTTAATATTTTCAAGGTCAAAGTAGGTCAAAATAGAAAAACTTCTTGGTTTTGCGTGGGTTGGATTGTCATTGTTATGGATCACTGTGATTGTGTTCAAATGCTCCAAAATTGGCATTAATGATGTTTTGGACATTACTAATGGTGCAATACAGATGTCAGATCCGCCATTTGACCTCAGGTCACCTACATAGGAGCACTTTATTAGGTCATTACCTGCTCCAGTTACCGGAACCGGGCTGCCCACCCGACTGCTCCGTTGGGCGGCTCAGCACAATCGGCTTCGCAAAGAAAGGAGTAAAATACATTAATAAAGTATGGAAACGCTTAGGCACACAATGACAAACAGTAGATTTCGGGATGTATAGGGAGTAACATGTAAAGTGACATCAATCGCATGGCAGTCATTTGCATTTGTGACACATTCCAGTTTACCAAGTTTGATTCCATTAGCCTGTCATGAACTTGACCTGACTTGACCTCGGCGACCTAACATGACTTTTTTAAACTACATAGCATAACAATATGCATCAAACAAGTCGCTAGTGTTGTCAAGAACACTTTCCTTTTTCTAATATACGGGAAGCGCATCAGCGCCGATTTGTGTGGTCTGGCGCTGCGAATTGTTTTTATTTTAACGGCTCCTAACTTGAAAACGTTTCGGTCGATTTTCATTTTCCTTATTTTAATAAAGGCGCCGGTCATTTATTAGCAGCTACACAAACAATAGCGTACATCGGGCGGTAAAATCGGGAGTTATCTACGAAAAACCGGAGGGGTGGGCGAATTTCGCCACCCCCTCCTCTCCCTCCAGGGTGCGTGTTAAGATGACGTGGGCACTGATTTCCGTCAGAAATGCTTCTTTTCCAGTTGGTGATCTATATAGTCATCATTGCTGGGTACGTGGTTGCCAAGGTGTAGACCAATCGA
This sequence comes from Imbricaverruca yamaguchii, assembly GCA_034440575.1. Lineage (NCBI taxonomy): Eukaryota > Metazoa > Arthropoda > Thecostraca > Neoverrucidae > Imbricaverruca > Imbricaverruca yamaguchii. The sequence continues at coordinate 825,467 of JAOTOL010001560.1, forward strand.
ACGATAAAGGTATTGCAATTACTCAACATTGTTGATAAATTTTGCCATGCTGACGAAGTTTCCATACATTTTGAGGTGCATGAATTTGGGACATAATCCAATACTACAAAAAATAATTTTGCATTCATTGCACCTACATGATCCAAGACCGGCAATTACAATCTGCCTGAGCTCAATGTGCCGTTTGGTTGCTGGAACATATGGGATATAAATTCTTGCTTTTGAACCACCGTTTTCTGCCTGACTTGTCCACCATCGGTGATTCAACACATAATATGTTATGCCAAGCCCACTTGTTTATGGATATATCCGAAATCAATTCACGTAATATCAAACGTCTATAATATGTGGCTGCCACATTTTCGTGTTGATCTTGGCTTCTGACATCCGACCCGTGACGTCTTTGGTGACCCGAGCATCGGAAATATTTGTACCTCGCATGGCAAGGTCCATTAGTCTACACACGAATCAGCTGTAACCGGCATATTTTCGTCCAGAGAAGGACGAGTGAAGCTTAAGTACATGCTCGGAATTAAACACACATTTCATTAGCTTTAACAGGCGCCGATACATGTGCCCGTCCTATACGTCTATAAAGTTAACCAAGTCCACCCCCAATGCCAGGAAAAAGCGCCGCGACCTTTGTCGCACTGGCATTGCTGTGCAAAGAGCAGAACATCCTACCCCACCCAATGCTCGTGATATACTGAATTTCTCCAGCGTCCATGCTAACATCAATGCTAATATAATGGGTGATGACATCGCGACTCCCGCCTACGGCCGGTGCCAGGTGCCGGCAGATTCGCTAATTCGGGGCCAGCCGGAGGGCACGCCACGCCGGCACCTCGCCAGAAGCTGGGCACGAGTCAGCGAGAGCCAAGCATCAAATGGAGTCGCTCAGGCGGCACGGCCCGATACGGCGTGGCCACCCAGTCGACATAACCGGCGTCAGGACTGTAGGTAGCGCAGCACGACGCCACCGGCGGCGGCGGCGGCGGCGGCGGCACGCGTATGCACTAGTGTTTGTTGCGCATCTGCTCCCACTATTGACCACACATCTATCCTTTCGTTGTAAATATCTGTGAGTTCAACCAAGACTGTCCACAACAGCCACTGCACGTGGAGGGTATGTATTGTTAAATAAATAAATAAATAAATAAATATGCAGATGTATGCAGCCGACGGGTGCGACGCAGGGTGCGGCGCGGCCGGCCACGGCCGGAGAGGAGCCCCTCCCCTCCGCTGGCCGACGGTGCGTCACGACCGCTGCCGGGCCGACGGGCGCCGCCCGCGGCCGTGCCCGCCAAGCCGAGGCGACAGCGGTGGCGCGACGACGCGCCGATTATCGCATCGATCGCCGCTCGGGCGGCGCGCCGCGGCCGGCCGGCGCGGATCTGCGTCGGCACGATAGGCGGCGAGCCGCTCTCGCGCCGGGCGTCGTCCATCGGCACCGACAGTCGCCAACGACGTCCGCCGACCGCCTTATTGGCCGCGTCAGATGTGTGGCCGGCAGATAGCCGGGCCGCGGCGGCCGGCCGGCGCCGCAGCACGCTCGCCTCGCCGTAAAGCCGCGTGAGAGATGTCGCGGCAGCCGATTGCAGCGGTCACACCTGGGCACGGCGCCGTGGCCGGGCCGTTACGCCTCACTGGCTCGTGCTGGCTGCAGGTCAGGTGTCATCGGAGTCGGACACGCGCCGTTGTGTTCGCCGTTCTCCGGAGTCGTCGGCGTCGGACCTTCCGGAACTGCCAGTACTCAACACGAAGTGCTCGGTACTCGGGACTGGCACGTTAACACCGGCCTCAGTTGGACCGTCAGTCTCGCAGCTGGAAATGTCGGCGTTCCTTGTCTGGCCTCGTCCACCTACTCCTCGTCCTCGGCCACCTCCCCCTCTTCCTGGTCCTGATCCCAAAACGAGCGATTCGCAGCGGCGCTACCTGCCCTATTCCGCTGGATGCGGCGTGCGTGTTATTCCCACTGGTTGCAACATGCTCACGTTGCCGAAATCCATGAAGTGTACTGTGTGCACTTATGATAATTGCGTCGAAGAAGGTTTAGTTCAGTGGAAGCACAACTTATTCATGCTCCTGGGTTATTTGACTCAAAGCGTTGAACGTATGTTGAAGTGCCATGCTTCCAATCCATTAGGTACAGTCGGTTACCGAATTTGTTGCAGTATTCCATAAGTATGACTGATCACCAGGAGCAATAGGCTGCGCCGCTTTACATCAGTTCTTGGCGGGGAATGCTGCGCCGCATTACAAGTTACGCGTTACTAGGCTAACCATTGGCTGGTGTCAAACGATAGGATTAGCGTTTGCGATCATCACGTGACTATTCGACCTGCGGCCATGAAGTGAGAGAGACGGATGTGTGCTGTTCCCGCCTCGCATGCCTCAGTCGGACAAACAACATTGGTAGTTCAGTGAGCAGGCTATCTTGTTTATTGGGTGGTTCACAACACGCTTTATGCACGTTCACAGCTAATGGCGCCGCCCACACTGTTTCGCCGGTGGGCCGCGGGATTGGTAAATGTCCTGAGTGGCGCTAGTGTCGAACCCGGGACCTTTGGTACCCAAGGCCCGACACCTTAACCACTCGGCCATCCCCGCCCCTGGGCAGGCTATCACTAGAATCTTGTCGACAAGGAACAAAGATCGCTATGTGATTCGGACTTGGGCAACACAAAATGACCTGGAAAGGCTGGAAGAATCTTGGTTGCAAAGGGGGAAGAGAGGTTCATGATGTCAAGGAAGATTTATCTTGTCATAGGATAATTATAGAAATCCTTACTTTTACACCTGCTTGCCTACTCCAAATTAATTAACACATCAACGAATTACATGATTAAATTGCATCTGCTTCCTTGATAAACCCATCGTGTTCGATGTACGTTATATGTCGTATGATATATATTAGTGTATTATTGTACACATCGTGAACGGTATGGCAATGGGTTGTAATTCAAAATGTTGTACAGGTGAAATACGTCTCCAACTGAATACCATACAATCTATTTTACAATTAGAGGCTTTTATTTTATGCCGCTCCAGTGCGAAACCCAACAGAGCCATCCATCATTCCTTGTGTAGAACTACGTTTAATTATTTGGAGATAGAGCAGCATTCAATGTCATATTCTATATGCGGGCTTGCAGGATGGGCAGAATAAATTACCCTCTCACGGACCACGTCTGTCGGACACGGCACTTTCCAGGACCAGGACCAAGGTCAATCTGTAATATTTTGTCCCGTGTTTGGTACAACTGGTCGAGTTGTAGTCGAGTTGAGTCGAGTCGCTTCAGGCGCTTGACTCATCACACCTGTGTCTGGGATGGCCAGTTGGCAACTGGGCAGGAAAGATCGGGGCTCAGGCACCAGATAACCGTTCTCAACTATGTGGTTATGTTAGACTCCGTGTCCGAATTGTGCTATAGAACTGGAATTTCCCGATCGGGAGGTGGGTTCAGAGTCCAGGTATGAGGCTTGATCTTCGCATTGACTGATTCTGATACTTTAAAGGCTCCCAGCAATAATTCGAACTAGACTAATATGGAAACACATACCAATGTAGATAGCAGTCTTAGCTATGTGGTAACAGATAGTACAGAGCATTAATATTGGTCTGGAGTCGCATGGGGATAACCGGCGTTATATCGAGCGCGTACTTATTAATCATCACCTTATCAGAGGCTCTTGGCTGCTGAATTGTTTTCCGAACCGAACGCACGCATCGATTGAGCTAAAAATGTCTGTAGTTGACTGCACTACTTAGCTGGCCCTGCCCTGATGCTTGACTTCCTAGTCGCGCAGTTATGACGTCATTGTCAGAGGGTGAAAGGTGGAAATGTTGTGATTGTCGCCTTTGCCGACCGGTGACCTCTTCTAGTTTTCTCAAAGTAAGAAATAACTGCACATGATATCGGAGCCTATGTGATGTATACCATATAGTATGATAATATGTCGGCGACGTTTGACGAACATGACATTATATACAATGAAGAGAGTTGATTTTGGTACGCAGTCTGCAATTTAATACGAAATCCGTGTTTAAAGCAAATATTGCACGCTGGGATAAATTTTTTATTTTCTAGATTCCATTCTTTGCAAGAGGGATCCGAATCGACAGTAATCGGAGGTTGTAGCGAAGACCATATCATCAGCACAATCGTGCAAATTCAGGTTAATATGTTACATTTCTTGGCATTCACAACAGACAGCGCAGTCCCCAGGCTAATGGTCTTGTCAGGACGTCTGACGAGACCTCGTTGAATATTCCGATTGAACAGCCCTCTCGTCACTTGGTCGGCGACAACTTCCTCAGCATGGCTGACTTCTATCTGGTATCCTAGTCTCAGATATCGCACGTTGTCACCACATAAAGAGGCGTAACCTTTGACATGTGCAGCTAGGCGACCGACCGACCCACCATCGTATTGGACGATATTGCCCAACTGGACCCTGTGGACCATGCATGTGGTCTCCCCAACATTGAGACGCCGGATCTCTTTCCTAAGATCACATTCAGCCAGTGCAGAGATCCCACCCGAGAGGTTGCGATGCAGGTTTATGCGGAGGTACTCCTCATAGCATTCCAGAAGTTGTGTTTATACGCTGTCGCCGGTCAGACACATGCTGGTCCTGCAGGACGCACGACAGTCCTCACAAGTATGCCCAGTCCTCTTCTGACAGACCAGTAGTAGGCTCTGGCCAGGGGTTTGAGGCCCAGAGGCATGGTCTGTGATGTGGCAGGAATGCTGCCGAGTGCGTGCATATCCAGCTGGCGCACCTCCAGCACGCGGATTGCGACTGCCCCTGATAGTTCCGGCGTTCATATGCACAAGCTCCGAAGGTGCACTTCAGTTTCAACCCTGCCGACTGGGTTGTTAGTGTGAGCTTCCATTAGAGTTTAATGGACATAAGTCATTTACAATAAATGTTCAGTCAGTAACTCTATATCTGAAACAAAAGAGACGCAATATGAGCAAATAAAAATGAGAGTGCAGTGCAATTCAAATGATGTATGGCAAGTAAACTCCCCCTTATTTGAAGGCATTGTTCGCTCTCAAAACCAAAGAAGGCACACCCCTTGCCTTATCAAGACGCTATTTTTGTATTACTACGTATTCACAGCCAACAACATCACATTTACCTAGACTTTTTAACGTTTGCACTACCACCCCTCCATCCAATCTAAAGGAACAACGCAATTGGGATTGATTAGCATGCGCAAGCTCACTATCGCAAGCACACCTCAGCTGAAACTGTCCACGTTTCTGAACTGCCGGACTGAGATAAGCGCGGCCGGCGTGGTTACCGACGGCCCGGTCGGGACTCGTTCTGGCCGACGAACTCCAGGCCAACATATGCCGACCGGCTAATCTCGCTGAGGTGACTGAGCAGTTCTGGCGGCCGAGGCGAGTCCAGACTCCACTCTTCATCTCGATCGCTGGTCGCGACACCCAGCTGTATGTCTACTGGTGATCACATTCTCACGTGTCTGACAATTATGTGCAGTCGAAATGGCTGGCGAAGATTCGTAGCCGTTCCTACGACTCCAGGCTCCACCGCCCACTGGAGCTAGACCCAAGCCGGAACTGCCCTAGCGGACGCTTGCCATTGTGCGACGATGAATGTGCAGTCCACACTTCATCCTCTGCATAGCCTTAGCTCAAGCCCTCTTGGTTTGCATTTTAGCTGGCAGCTGTAATAGACCTGAGGCTAAATTGAGCATTGTGTCCGTGTCGATGAACCACACAAGGCGGGACGTGCTCTGCTGATTGACGCGGGCAGTGTCACGTGCCTCACCTGCAAACGGGAATTTCATTTCTCCGATGGCCCGGAGCGCTTTCTCGCCGGCCCATAATGCCGAGCAGGCTCTGCTGCGGTCGGTCTGGTGTGGTCGGGCAGTCCATCTGGTGTGGTCGGGCAGTCCATCTGGTGTGGTCGGGCAGTCGGTCTGGTGTGGTCGGGCAGTCCACCTGGTGTGGTCGGGCAGTCCATCTGGTGTGGTCGGGCAGTCCATCTGGTGTGGTCGGGCAGTCCATCTGGTGTGGTCGGGCAGTCCATCTGGTGTGGTCGGGCAGTCGGTCTGGTGTGGTCGGGCAGTCCATCTGGTGTGGTCGGGCAGTCCATCTGGTGTGGTCGGGCAGTCCATCTGGTGTGGTCGGACAGTCGGTCTGGCATGGTCGGGCAGTCCATCTGGTGTGGTCGGGCAGTCCATCTGGTGTGGTCGGGCAGTCGGTCTGGCATGGTCGGGCAGTCGGTTTGGTGTGGTCGGGCAGTCCATCTGGTGTTTTCGGGCAGTCGGTCTGGTGTGGTCGGGCAGTCCATCTGGTGTGGTCGGGCAGTCCATCTGGTGTGGTCGGGCAGTCCATCTGGTGTGGTCGGGCCAGTGATTGGTGTGGCCGGGCAGTCGGTCTGGTGTGGTCGGGCAGTCGGTCTGGTGTGGTCGGGCAGTCCATCTGGTGTGGTCGGGCAGTCGGTCTGGTGTGGTCGGGCAGTCCATCTGGTGTGGTCGGGCAGTCCATCTGGTGTGGTCGGGCAGTCGGTCTGGCATGGTCGGGCAGTCCATCTGGTGTGGTCGGGCAGTCCATCTGGTGTTGTCGGGCAGTCCATCTGTCTGGTGTTGTCGGGCAGTCCATCTGGTGTTGTCGGGCAGTCGGTCTGGTGTGGTCGGGCAGTCGGTCTGGTGTGGTCGGGCAGTCCATCTGGTGTGGTCGGGCAGTCCATCTGGTGTGGTCGGGCAGTCCATCTGGTGTGGTCGGGCAGTCGGTCTGGTGTGGTCGGGCAGTCCATCTGGTGTGGTCGGGCAGTCTATTTGGTGTGGTCGGGCAGTCGGTTTGGTGTGGTCGGGCAGTCTATCTGGTGTGGTCGGGCAGTCGGTCTGGCATGGTTGGGCAGTCCATCTGGTGTGGTCGGGCAGTCCATCTGGTGTGGTCGGGCAGTCGGCCTGGCATGGTCGGGCAGTCGGTTTGGTGTGGTCGGGCAGTCCATCTGGTGTGGTCGGGCAGTCCATCAGGTGTGGTCGGGCAGTCGGTCTGGTGTGGTCGGGCAGTCGGTCTGGTGTGGTCGGGCAGCCGAGGTGGCAAACGCACCGACTGAGAGGGTCAGACAGCACGCAGAGACCGGCGGATCTCGACCCGCCTTTCGAGTTCGTACCGGGTTATTGACTGGTCGTTTGTGAGCTGATGATAGAATATCACAACAGGAGAAAAAATGTTAAACAAGCTACTCATTGTCAGCATTATGTCAAATGTGAAGTGCGGTTCTGCCTGGTATTCCATTGTTTGTATAGTATTACACATTATAATATAGCTTCCTCCGACAATGGCCTGCCTACTTTCGCTGCCCTGTACACTGTAAAAAAAAAAAATATTAGCACTTTTGCTCATAATTGCATGCTAAATGGTTGCTTCCAACAACGCTGTTCGCTAAGGATGCTAGTAACAAGCATCATTCAAGCAATAACAAGCACCTTATGTACTAATCGGCTAGAAGGCGCTAATTCTAGCCTGCAGGTGCTAGACTGCAAGAATGAGGATGCCTGATCCTAGTAGCCATGTGTGTTATGTCAAGCAGCCCAGAATAATTAAACTGCTTATATCTAGCACTATTACATTTCGTTTTTTCTTTGCCGGGAGTTTGAACGCTCTATGGCTGCTCACAGTTAGCACCTGGGTAGTTAAAATGAGCAGCGAGGAAAAATGACGGGAACATTAGCACCCTAGCGCTGCTTAACGACAGAACTACGAACTTTCGGCCATTTTGGTTTGGGATACGATGGCGTGCGGATCGGTGCAGTTATGCGGCAAAATTTCAGCGAAAAAGAGAAGCCTCTCTGGGATCAAGGGAACCTGTGAATCCAGTCACAAGCCAGTCATAAACTATACAAGGTGGATGTGTCTTTATACCAAATGTATTTCCATTTGGTAGAAATCGAATTATGTTGTAACAGAGTTGCTAAAAACGTACTGTTATAATCGTATAATGTCTAACTGTAATGCTGTGACCCCGTAAATCAGCCGACCTACCATGCCCCGCATATGTCGCGCCGGTACTTTTCCGTCCGGTGCTGGCAACACGGTCACACGCCCTCGCCAGACCCGAATCAGCGTTTTACGGGCCTATGCCCGACAACCGTGACGTCTGCCTGGTCTTCCGGTCGTGGCCGCACTCGGCGAACCACCCCCGGCCGGCAGAGCGATCTGGACTGTCGAGCCGCGCGAGCCTGTTGCGCGGTCGGTCGCGCGTGTAAATTACTAACTGTATTTCGGCCTCCAAATTGAAAACTGAAAGTGATTGCTGTTGGCTGTCGGCCTGGAACATTATTGCGAGTGTCTCTATATATTGACTATACTTTCTGCACAATATATAGTGCAGAGAACATATCATTTTTGCGTTCGGAGTTATCGCGACGCACGGGTCTCCTAGTCTATCACGAGCCTACAAGAACGACCTTCACTACAATGTCAGCATCTTGCCAACCTCGCTGCATACACCCCTGAGATTACGGGCGCTCTATAACTTACGCAGAGTGATGCACACTCAAGCTACAATAACCAATATACCTGAGCTTGACAGCATATAATACCTGGCAGGTTTAGCAAGGCGTATGTGGTCATGCTCTCAGACAAACAAACTTAATTTATATTTTATGGCATTATTAATCTATGGACACTGAAAAGCTTAGTGGGCTATACCAGTTGCAAGTTATTTTGTGCGGCTAAAAATTCATTTTTTAAAGAATGGTTTTGGGTGGTGCAGTGCTGCTCAGCAATGTATGGTAAATTTGTGTTAGAATGGGTTTTTGATTTTGGGGGATTTAAAAAAAAAAGAAGATGTTTGTGATGGTGACTTAAGATGATAGAACAACTTATTTTCTGTGCAAATGCTTATTTTTCAGGTTGTGAACAAAATATTGTCAGAAAGGGGCTTTGAGTTATGTGACATAGCATAACAAGAATTTTTTTATTGAACATAACCTAACCAAACTTAGCACAACCTATATTTGGAGGAAAAGAATAAAAAATACAATTAGAAAAATGTGGAGAACTTTATGATCTGAAAATTATGAAAATAAGGAAACCTAACCTGGCCTAACCTAACCTGACCTAACCTTAAATACTTTTGAAGAAACGAAATTGTGTATTTTTCTTCTCGGAAACTTCGGTATTATTTTTATTATGGTATTGGCAGTAAAAAGAAAAGGAAATTACACACATTTGCCTCCATTAAGCAAACAAATGGAACAGGTTTGGCTAAGTTAGTTCAAGCGTTTTAGTTTGACATTTGTTAAGGAAAAACATCATAACAAACTCACAATTGTTCTCATTTGTACCGAAAATACGTAGTCCCATGATCTTAGTCACCTTCATAACCATGGTATTCAGAGGAAATATTCCAAAGTATCAAAATGCGCCTTTAAGGCGCATTTTGATATTTTGGAATTGGAATTTATTTATATTTTGATACTTTGATACTTTGGAATTTACCTAGTCCGTTGTCAGGGTGGCCGAGTGGTCTAAGGCGCCAGACTCAAGGTTCGCCTTCCCTCCGATAGAGGCTGAGAATTCTGGTCCTCGTAAGAGGGCGCGGGTTCGAATCCCGCTTCTGACAAACCTTTGATGTTCTTAGTGGAGTCCCCCGGGGGTCAGTACTGGGGCCTGGGGCCTGGGTTATATTTGTAAATAACATTGAAAGTGGCCTAAGCGGTAAGGTTTTGAAAATTGCGGATGATTTGAAGGTCTTTAGGGCAATAACAGGTCAAGATGAGCATATCTCACTGCAAAAAGACCTAGACGAACTTGTGAAGTGGTCCGAAGAATGGCAAATTTAATTTAATTTTGATAAGTGCAAAATCATGCATGTAGGTAAGCAGCATATGAAGGCTCCATATTTGATGGGTGGCCAAGTGCTATCAGTGACTGAACAGGAGAAGGATTTAGGTATTATTCTAAACACAAAACTGGGGGCATCAGAACAGACCAAGGAAGCCAGGAAGAAGGCACTGAGAATGCTCGGGGCAATAAATAGGAATGTATCATACAGAAGTGAGGAAATGATCAGGAAGCTTTACTGTCCATATGTCAGGCCCCATTTGGAATACTACATCCAAGCTTGGTCTCCTAGCTATGAAAAAGAATGTTGGCTTTTAGAGAGAGTACAAAAGAGGGCTACAAAAATTGTTAATGGCATAAGCAACCTTGCATATGAGGAAAGATTGAAGAAATTGAATATGTTTTCACTTAGATATAGAAGGCTGAGAGGAGATCTCATCGAGGTCTTTAAATGTGTCCATGGTCTGGAGAGGGGATATCTTGGGGAAATGTTTGAATTGAACAGAAATGATGCCATTAGAGGTCATAAATTCAAAATTAAAGTTAACCACAGCAGAACAAGGTTAAGGCAGACTTTCTTCACCAGCAGGGTAGTAGAACACTGGAACCAGCTGCCAGAAAACATTGTCGGTAGCAGCACATTGAACATGTTTAAAAACAGCATAGACAATCATTATAAGAATAGAGGGCTTGCTTTTCAGTATTACAGGGAGGGCTGATTGACAGATTTGGTGGGCAACCGGTTCAGTGTACAGAGTGCAACCAAGAGGGGCCCTTGTGGCTCATAGTTGCACTGATCTTTTATGTCTTTATGTTTTTATGTCTTTAAAGACAATAATACCGAATTTATTGGCTAAAAAAGCTCCAGAACTTATATTATCACCACCTATTGTTGCTACCAGATAGTTGTAAAGGCCTACCCTAGATGGACCACCATGGCTCTTTGTAAATTTTCACACGTTATGGATTTATGGTATTATCATGGAAGATTCCATTGGTTAATTGATAATTATGTAGCATTGGATTAGCTCTTTGCATCACCATTTGCTCATTACTGGCACTGTGCCATGAATGTCTGAACTCGGATAAATATAGAGCAAATGAAAGGAATTGTCTGGGTTAGTTTGGGTGGGTTTATTTGGTATTGTTGTCACTTAAGGTGTGCATGAGAAATGTTTTCACACATTTTTAACCATGAAGCAAACAACTGGATTAGGCTGCATCAGTTTAGGCTTTTTAGTTGAAAAATTTGACATCTAAATTTAAAAAACCGATATTTTTTACTTGATATTTTTAACCCAGACTGGGTTAGATGAGGTTAGGTTAGGGTAGGTTAAGTTGGAAAAGTTGGTAACAATTATCTTGTTTTATTTTTTCCCTTCCTGTGTTTGGGATATGGTTACTTCAAAGGGAGGTTAGCCCGCGCCATCTTTCCGGTCAGATCCTCACACCCCGTCTCGGGGGAAGGGAGCGGTTAGTAACCCCCTCTAAAATCCAAAATAAGCATCACACGGATACGAAATAGGTGTCATCGGAAAGCGCTCGACGCATTGGGTCTCGGTCCATCCCCAAAATAATTTACCCACAAAAGTGACGTCACCAGGGGGGTTAGATTTTCACGACTTTTCACGACTTACATTATGTTTTTTTACTCCTGGGAGTTCATTTTGGGGAAAATATGAAAAACAAAATTGATTTTGAATCAGAAAAGGATAGCGAAATCGAACAAGACTTTCATTTTTTGTCCCCGACAATTTTTTTTAATATCAAAATTTTGAGTTATCAAGTTTTCTTTAATTTTCCTTTTCCAATGGGTAGAGCAGACCGAGAAATGTTGTTGGAAGTCAAAATTTATATGTAGTCAAAAACGAAGAAAGAAAACAAAAATTCAATTCGTACGTTTTGTTGCATCCGTAAAGATAAACAAACGCTGAAAGTTTCATTAAAATATCTGTATCCGTTAAAGCGTGACGACTGGTTGAACTTCTTTGGAGGTGACCTCACTTGACCCTGACTAACTCGTTGACCCTAGATAACCTAACCTCAAAATTTCGAATCAGCATGTCAAATTGATGTAGGGAAAGGTATGCCAAATTTGGGCGCGCTGCCGCGCGCTGTTCGTCCGCTATCTACGAAAAACCTGCGGGGTGCGGTTGAAGACCCCCCCGAGACGGGACGGGTTAATGGTGTCATCTTGTAGCTTGTGGTTTTGGTCAGCATCAAGCAAAATATGGCATGTTTATTAATGGATTTGACTGGTTTAGAGCAATCTAAGGTGCAACTACATCTCCGTTGATACTGAGTCTTTTGGATCGAACGTTGGAATGTTTGGATAAAAAATAATTGCCAAGAAAGATAGAAGAAAATACCTTGCACGACGCGAAAAAAAAACATGTCACGAAACGTCTGGAGGAACGTTTTGATCTTGCCCTAGGTACCTATGTCACACCGGGTCAAAATAATCATGTCCTAACCTTCGACAATATTAGTCGTGTATGATGCCATGTTGTATAACATATGGTGTAGGTCAGATTGAAACGAAATATGGCGAAACGTGTCCATTGGACAGATTTGGATAGTTCCTGTCATTAGCAAAGTGTCGATAAATTGTTTTTCCCTGACCATTGCCACATTTGGATCCAAAATATTCAATAATGGAGATAGAAGAAAAGAGCTTGCGCGGCACGAAAGAGCATGGCGCCATAATCTTGGTCTGTGGTATGATCTGTGCATTTGGTTCCGCTCTATAAGATGTTTCGGAACGTGTGTAGCGCTTTCGGGACCAGTTTGAAGCAAAACTAGTTTGTTGACTGTCTTATATCCACACATTTTACCTGCTCATCGGTATGATTATGTACACACAAGCTTTTCTTTTGGTGCCACGCTGCCTAAATAATACATGAGTGATTTACTGTCGACGGTTTACTATTTTCAGACGATACCTCGAAGCAAACCGTCTGCCTATGGGGGAGTCGACATGCCACACTATTTGATGGTTTCAACGAGAACACGATACTGATGATCCCACAACTAATAATTCGACCGTTGCTGGAGAGTGGTGTTGGTGACCGCTGATAAGGAAATCAACCTTTTACTCTGTCATGCTGCTGTGCCATCTATTGTGTCAGAATATCACTAATTCCTTGCTGAACCTGCGATTCACTGCGAAGTTCAGCGCGTCTTTGTACTACGGCAACGGCGCAACGTGTGCATCAACGATGATGTGCCGGTGCCACAGAAAATGATAATGTTCAGGAAGTTAAAAACGTAAGTGTTTGTGGTGTACCGGATTTAATAATGGGCGTGATTGAAAGAAATCACCGTGATGAGTTTTATTCCTTTAACTACTTTTTATATCAGCTGACAGGGATATTCGCTTCAATAAATTGTTACCAACGAAGTCGTTGGTTTTACTGTGAAGTTTTTTGACGGATTGAAGCTTCATCCGACATGCACAATATAGGGGGACAAAAGCACGTACACGATAGACGATGCTGAACGGTAGTCCACCTGCAGTCTGTACCATGCCAGGAGTCAAGGTCTGCACTAGTCTGTACCAGGCCTGCAGTTTGCACTACCGCAATAACGAAGCCTAAAGCTAAATTGGTATAGAACTAGCGGTTGACAAACTTGTAACCGAATACATATATATGCATATATATATATATATATATATATATATATATATATGTACTTCGCTATGTGCAAAATATTACTTATTCCTTACGTATTCATTTGCATCGCTTTTTGTATACGAAGTCATTCAAATGGTATATGGCCCGTAAGCATCCTGTTCGCCGTAATATTAAAAATCGGTATCGAAAAGAAACATGCAGCAAAAGAAGCCATCCCTCCGTATAAATACAGTAAGCCACCAACACTTGCACGCTACTATCAAGGAGACCAAATTGGGTTCAAGTACCCAAAGGGTACTAAATGTGGTAGCACCGTAGGCGAACCGTACTCAGAGGTGCTGGTTTTTGGCGTGAGAAAAAGCTAGAACACCGTGGGTGCTAAATCGCAAGCACCCCATGGGTACTCATTTCAACCACCATTCTACTAAATATAGCCCAATGAAGAGATGCTATTTATAAGCACCATGCTTATATTTAGCAACTGGAATTTGTTGATGTGATGCCAACTCCAAAAGGGTGCTTAATTCAAGCAGCCTTTTGGTGCTGAAATTTGACATCTGAAGTAGCACCCAAGGAGTGCTAATCATTTTTTTACAGTGTACAACTGTACACGAACTACTCATATTTCGCATTCAGTAGTTTCATTTCCTTCTTGTAAGATTAAGCCCACATGAGGTCAACATGACTAGGCTCCACCAAAATCTATCTAAAACCTTTCCTCAATTTTCACCGCAAAGATCCGGAGCGTTATTGTTAATTCCTATGGCTCTCGAATACCATTTATTACTCACTGCCAGCCTCGCAAGGATCGATGCTAATACGCTTGTGCCCTGACTTGTTATTAACCTATCGAAGCTTCGTACGCTTCCATCGTTTTTTCTTCTTCTGTTCTGTTGCTACCTACAGCATTAACACCTACATACACAAAGGCAGTTACCCCTGTCCTAAATTACTGTATATCTTTCCGCATCCTCATATCCTTGACTTAGGCCCTTAGGAAGCAGAGTCTAGTCCACATGTCTGCATATTCGCTACAAAAGCACGATATATGAATGCGCCTGACCCCAGAGTCTTATATCACTACACCTCCCACTCGCTAGTGCTATCCCCTTCTCCCTCACACTCACATTCACACTGGCCTTAATCTGCCGCTAACCCAAGACCTTAACCTTGCTGTGTAGCTCCATAATGAGTTTATCCTTTATCAAAATTAATATATCGCTTCTACGTCTTGTCACACTGTACTACCCGCTGTTTTTCTGTAGTTAGTTATTTGGGATTTAAGGCGGCCTAATTGTGTTATTCTGGAGCCCGTTCTGCTCTGGACGCCACTGATATTCTGGGAACGGCTAGCACCGCCTCCTCTGCTACTATTCGCAGCAGTCCCAGTCTGACCTGCTGCATTAACAATGCCTGCTGTGGGTCCCACTACTAATCGCTCAAGACGCTCAGGACACAAGACACTGCAATTCACTCAGCACCTCCACCTTGCTCAAAATCAACAATGGCCTCCCGACACTAACGCTGCCTGCTGTCAACTGCAGCCATTTTTACGTCTGATCTTGTATATATTTATGTTCTTGTATTTTTACCATTTTATTTAGATGTACTTGAGACCCGTAAAAGATTCAAGAAACCTCAAGCAAACATGGCACACCGCAATTACTACTTTAATTTAGCTTCCGATTGGACACAACTTACAGTTCGCATCAAAAGCTCCTGCCATAGGCATTCAATAAACTTGAAGCCATGTCTCTGAAGGTTCAAAGACATTTGAATTGTTGAAGACTGCAATACGCAGTTTTCAGTTCGTAGCATCGCAGTTTATTAAAGACATTTGTAAATGACTCAGACATAGCAGCAACGGAGAGATATAAATATCATTGAGAATATAATGAGAATGGAAGTATAATAATTCGTTGGAAATAGCACATTCGTTAAGGTTTTCTGTCTCGAAACACTCGATGTTACTACACTAAATGCATGACAGATATGCCAGTCTTTGGACAGGGCTTCTCAGTGCATATTGCCCGGAATTGAGACGGGCCTGGCCACAGCATATCCGCCACGTCCGGGCTTGCGCTCCAAAATGTGCATTCCCCACCTCTATTAGACATCTTCCTTGAGACCGGTGACGTTCAGCAGAGGTGAGTGGCCACCGCCTGATTTGCTGTCCAAGTGGCTGGTATCCCCCCCCTCACACACACAACTGTGTTATCGACCGCTGGAGGGCTCCGACCACATCGCTCTCGCGACACCGTCTCTCACCGGTGCACCTCGTGACCGCCTCCGTGACTTCCGTGATGACCTCGTGACCCAGCACAACCGGTGCGACGTCACTAGGATCGCGGCAAAAGGTTCTGCGTCGAAGTTTGTGGCGGGAAGTTCGGCAGGTAACACACTTCCTGGCGGGGGAGGGGTGCACAGCTATTTGTATGCCTGGGGCGGATACCGGGGGAGGGGCATGTGCCCCTCATAGAAAGGTGGTACTTCTGGCCTCTACGGGAAGGTTTGAGTTAGGCTTGAGTCATCCCCCTCTCCTCATTCGACGGATTCTTTAGTCAAGGCCCCCTCATAGAGAAAGGTACACATTGTGAGGAAAAGGCGCTGGAATCCATCTTTCTTTCTTTTTTAAATTAATAAATTAGAAATTACTCTAAAGCTTATTTTAGGATTGACTACAATATAAGTAATCATCATGCGAATGATTGATCATCTGCAATATTTACCAATTTTAGCTGGTTCTAGGACAAATGCATGTAAGAACAAATGTACGTTTGGCAGATGTACGTAAGGAAATGTACGTAAGCAAATGTACGTAAGCGCAGATGTACGTTTTAGGCTGGTCCGGTTTGCATTTTTTTCTCGAAAATGCGCTAGGGCGTCCCCCTAGTTGATGCCTTTTTGGGCGCTGAACGCGAGGCGCTCATCAAAATTCCAAATTTATAAAAACTTTTGACCGCGACGCCCGCTCAAAGGTTTCGGCGATTTCGCAAATTCGCTTTTTCGGCTCATTATGCCGAAAGTTGTGACAGGAAATTGGAAAAGCAGCATGGGCAGGCTGAACCAGGTCCATTTCTTAAGATATTCATACAAACCAGCGGCTTCCACTCCATTTACATATTTGCAAAAACACTGTATCCGTACTAGTTCCAAATTTCACGGCCTACTTCAGCACGCCACCCATAGATGGCATTGGTGGCGATCCCGTGTGTTCCATCGCACGGACATTGACAATGGAGTGCAGGGGCGAATTTAAGGGTGGACAAGGGGCCAGTGCCCCCCCCCCCCACCACCCCCAAAGCCATTCCCCCGCCCCCACAACGCCCAAAAAAATGATCAATATGGCTATTTGCAGCTGTTTGCGCCCTAAAAATTACCGTTTGCCCCCCCCCCCCCAAACAACCGGCTAAATCTGCCAGTGATGGAGTGAGGCTGATTTCAA
The DNA here is from genome assembly GCA_034440575.1 of Imbricaverruca yamaguchii. Classification (NCBI taxonomy): domain Eukaryota; kingdom Metazoa; phylum Arthropoda; class Thecostraca; family Neoverrucidae; genus Imbricaverruca; species Imbricaverruca yamaguchii. The sequence continues at coordinate 842,383 of JAOTOL010001560.1, forward strand.
GAAACCATCTCTTGAGAGTGCTGGAAATATTAAACAATTTTAAATAACACAATCACAATGCATTATAGGTGATAATATACCAAATAATCGGCTCACCACAACCATAACCATTATAGGTTCATTGGGTCCGTTTGAAATTTCATGGCAGCTTATCATAGCTACGGTAGCTATCGATTTGCTAAACCGAGGAGAAATGTTAATTTGTGATTATTTTTCACATTGAATCGTGGAAAAAGTATTGAATTTTACGCGAGTGATTACCTACCAAATTGCGTTTATGCTCAATATTACATATATTTATCATCCAATGCTATTTTTAATACTTACCTGCTGCATTATTGTTTGTTCCAGTGAGCGTGACCTTAGCCTGTCGAAAATCTCGCTATCTGTATCGGCACGTCTTCATTCCGGTTTGAATCGTCTCCGAAACCTGCTACCAACGATGGACGGACAAGCATTTAAAAAGAAAATGAAGGAACCTCATCCTTAGTTTGGGATAACGCCTCGCGCTTGCCTGGAAGCCAGCTCCCCACCATGGCTGACGGAATCGGCCGCTTGATGATGATCAGATTGGAGAAGATGGGGGAGAGGTCCACAGATGACAAGCACGTACCAATGAAAGACGTGCATACAGCAAGTGACAGATGAGATATTGCTACTCTGGGACAGGGCTTCACTACCGAAAAGGTCGAGGCCACGTGTTCTGGAAACGGCGAAGTAGCTGTGGGAAAGAAAAGAGGGCGTCCGAAAACCGTCGAGGAACCAGCATTCTGCTTTTACAGCCCGTTTAACAACTGCTGCTCTCTCCGACTTCGGTGAACTCTTCGACATTTCGAACACAGCCCACCAGCCAGAGTTTGCCAATGACAGACAGTTCCTGGCCGACCAGCGTGGCCACAGGAGACGCCACATTGGTGGGGTCGACCAGCAGACGACGGAGCGCTGGCACAGGAATGAAGAGCGGGCCGAGCGACAGGCTCGTCAAGCCAGCAGAGCTGCCACCGTCACTGCCGCCGCCGCCGTCGCCGGACCGTCCGACGAGCCTCGCCACGTCCCAACGGCTGCCCACGCTTCAGGTCCGCGTCACCGATTATTTCATTGGCATTGACATGGATGAGATTGTCGCTATAGTGCATTTAATAAGGCGACATTACCTCTCCTGACTGCGTCGAACCAACTGATGCTCCCTAACCCACCTCAGGTCGCCTCTCCCGCGCCGCCGCCGCTGCCGCTGATGGGCCATCAGCGGCTCCTCGCGCGGCCCGCACGCCCATCGCCGTCGCTGTTGGGCCCTCAGCGGCTCATCCCCCGAGCCGTACAGCAGCTTCGACGTCTCGTGCCGCCGCCGTTGAAGGCGCTCCCGTCTCCCGCAGCTGCCGGCACCTCAGGTCCGTGAAAGACATAATCACTGCATTGTATGCTCCCTATATTTAATTCCTCGTGAAGATATATGTTGTTGGAACGATATCCAAACTCGAAAACACTCCTCGCTCCCTGCCTCAGGTCACCCACCCTATCCAATGTTGCAAGCACCCCTTGCTCGATGCTTCAGGTCACCCACTCTGTGCCGCTGCCGTCGCCGCTGCCGGAGCTTCAGGCGTTCTTCCTTCGGATCTTGTGGCAGCTGTCCACACTTCAGCCCGGACCTACCACGCCGCCGCCGCTGATGCCGGCTGCTCGGCGGCTCCTCGCCCGTCCGGCGCGGTGGCTGCCGCACCAGCTGGGTCTGGGTCGTCCTGCGCCGCCGCTGAAAGCGCTCCTCTTCCCGTTCCCACATCCACAGCTGCCGGCACCTTGGGTAGGTGGCACCAGATTCCCTGTTTGCATGCCTGAGAAATAAATGTATTGCCTGGAAACATACCCAATAACTTATCATTCCAACTGTACACATGCAATGGGTAACGTTTTCTGTAACTGATTAGCTGTCTCAGGTGACCGTTTCTTCTCCTGCACCACTGCCGTCGTCGTTGATACCTCCAGCGATGTGAATTCTGGTGCTTCCGCCTCCGGCATCGCCGTCACTCGCATTGCCTCAGCCTCCACTAGTCTACCAGACTAGTGATTCTGAGAGCAGGAGTGAGAGCGGCAGTGAAAGCGACCCGGACTTTGTTCTCGCGCGCTGGCACAGGAAAAGGAGGGTAGATACATCTTTATCGCTAATGTCCGAGGCTGCCGATGCCTGTGATATGGGATCACGGAAAGTATCCAAAATCGTTTCGGCCTATGCTGTAGCGGGGGGGGGGAGAGCGCACAGATTCCGAGGTCAAAAGTGCAGAGAGCTTTAGAGAAGAGCAGGCGGCAGAAGGTGCGGGAGATAAGTGCTAGCGCATCATACTGTACTCCAATGTTCTGCGATGGCATAAATGATCTGACGCGCAGCCAGAGGCCCGGGGCTCCGCTGAAGATGAACAACATCTCTGTCAACATGCATCCCGGCGATGTCTTTGTCGGCCACTTCAGCTGCAGTGGCCGACACACAGGTCAGGCGCTGGCGGACCAGCTCGTCAGCTCCCTCGGGGAGCGGGGCATCGACCTGGCCAAGGTGCACATTGTGGGAGGGGATGGGACCAACTCGGTGGTGGGGTACAGCGGCGGCTGGATGGCCAAGCTGGAGGCACTCCTGGGCCGGCCACTCACCAGAGCGGTATGCCTCTGCTACCAGGCCGAGTTGCCGTACCGGGCCCTGTTCCGCGCCCTGGATGGCCGCACTACTTACAAAAGTACTTTCGAAGGGCCAATCGGCCAGATAGTGGCGGGCGCGGTGCATGAGCTGCCATTGGTGGAGTTCCAGCCCCTGGATTTCCAGCCCCCCTGGCCTCCGCCGAGCTACCGCTCTTGCCGGCTGATGTAGAGCAGTCGCTGAGCTCGGATCTACGGCTGCTCTACCAGTGTGCAAAGTGTGCGGCATCCGGCGATGGCAGCCTAGTGGCGCACCGGATCCACGACCAGCTCAACTTGGCACGGTGGTACACGGCGCAGAGCCGGCTGCTGCGGGTATATATGTCCCAGCAGAGCCCCGGTGACCAGCTAACGACCCTGGCCCTGTACATCGTGGCCGTGTACGTCCATGGCCATTAAGTCATGGCCATTAAGTCCAGGCCGGACCTGGTGGAAGCGCCCCGCCACCCGTTTGATCAGCTGCAACGGCAGCAGCGGCGCCGACCTGGAAACCGTGCAGGAACGCCTGTGCGGGAATGCCCTGATGGCCTACCCAGAGAACGTGGTGCTATCGATGCTGGGCGACGAGCGCCCGGAGCTCAGGGCGAGGGCCGTGCAGATGGTGCGCGAGGCCCGAGAGCGCCGGCAGCCCGGACCAGTCCGCCAGTTCCGGATGCAAGGCTCAACAATCAACGTGACTGCACGCCAGTACACGGAGCTGGTGAACATCAACCAGTATGCTCGGGAGGCCGACCTCGAGCCACCATGTGTCCGTCCTCTCACTGATGACGAGCTAGGCCGGCTCCTGGACGAGCCGCTCCGGACGGGGGTGCCCTGCCACACCCAGTCCACCAATCGCGTCGTCAAGCTGACGACCGAGGCCGCAGCGGCCGTCGTTGGCGCGGAGAGACAAGACGGTCGCAGCCTAAATAAGGTGGCCTTCCGGCGCCGCTTCAGGGGCCAGAAGACCAGCTAGAAGACCAGACGAAGGCGCTAGAGCGTCTGTGGCGGGGTCGGTGGCTTCAGACTGATGAATGTGGCGAGTCTGATGAGATGGCGTCATTTCGGTACTGGTCGGGTTTTGTTCGATTGGCTTGTGTGTTTGTAATTAGTAATGGACCTCAGACCTGTGGTAATGATTCCTTTATTATAATTAATTAATTAATCCTAATTAATTATAAATATGTAGTGTAATCATTGGAATTGTTCTATCAGATGCAGATCCAGGGGGAGGAGCAACGGCGGAGGAGAGCTGCCCCACCTGACACCCACCACGATGAAAAGTGGCGACCTTCTGGAGAGGCACCCTCCAGCGATGAAACACACGCGATCGCCATCATCGACATCTATGAGTGGCGTGCTGAAGTAGGTCGTGAAGTTGGGAAATAGTACGGACACAGTGTTTTTACATAATGTAAATGGAGTGAAACCCGCTGGTTTGTGCGAATATCTTAAGAAATATACATGGTTCAGCTTGTCCATGCTGCTTTTCTTATTTCCTGTCACAACTTTCGGAATAATGAGCCGAAAAAGGCGAATTTGCGAAATCGCAGAAACCTTTGAGCGGGCGTCGCGGCCCAAAGTTTTTCTTATAAATTTGGAATTTTGATGAGCGCATCGCGCTCAGCGCCCAACAATGCATAAACTAGGGGGCGACCTAGTGAATTTTCGAGAAAAAAACGCAAATCGGACCAGCCTAGTACGTATGGCAATTGTATTTTGTTTGCTTCTTGATTGGTTCACGACACACTTTATGCACATTCACGGCTGTTTCGCCGGTGGGCCGCGGGATTGGGAAATGTCCTGAGTGGCGTTAGAGTCGAACCCGGGACCTTTGGTACCCATAGCCCGACACCTTAACCACTCGGCCATCCCCGCCCCATGGCAATTGTACGTAAGCGCAGATATACGTATGGCTTATGTACGTAAGCGCAAAAGTACGTATGACAGATGTACGTATGCGCATAAGTACGCATGCGCAAATGTACGCAAGCGCAAATGTACGTATGCGCAAAAGTACGTATGCGCAAATGTACGCAAGCGCAAATGTGCGTATGTGCAAAAGTACGTATGCGCAAATGTACGTAAGCGCAAAGGTACGTAGGCCCAAATGTACGTAAGCGCAAATGTACGCATGCGCAAAAGTACGTAAGCGCAAATCTACGTATGCGCAAGTCAACGTATACGCAAAAATGCGTATGCGTAAATGTATGTAATTGCAAGTGTACGTAAGCGCAAAAACAATTCTAGAACAAATGTAAGGAAGGAAAAATGTACGTATGTCATATGTACACAAGCACTCAAGCACCGATTCCCAGACCGAGAAACGAATCTATTTCGCCTACTCGCCCTCTCGAAATCTCAGCAATAAGAACAGCCAGCCGCATACGACGACGCGAAGCCAAAGCGCCACCGACAAGGCTTCGACGCCGCAGGCGCAGCAGAACGGCCATTGCCGAAGTGCGACATAAAAAGCCAAGCTGCGCCGTAGGCGTGCACCGAAAGCCGCGCCAGTGCCGACCGTTCGAAGACGCGCACCGTACCCGACTCAAGGCCACCAGACCAGCTGCCACCATCCAGTCTCTTCTGCACCACGGACTCTCAGCTCTACCTTGCACTGCCATCTCTATCATCTCTGCCTGGACTATCATCTTTGCTGGATTTGCTTCTTCACTTCAGGTTGGCCCGGCGGTGCCACCAACCCCCCCCCAAATACCGCCGATATTTGTAAAGTGTTCCCCTCTCTCTCCTGCTCCACCACCAAACCCAAGACCCACACTGAACATTCCTACGCGCCATGCCTTACACCACAACAGACGAATCGACGGGTGACTTCTATCTCTGCCGCAGGATCGATGGTCGGCCTATGCCTTGGCCCCTGGAAGGTGGAGACTGAAATCACCCGTCGGACACAAACTCCCCTGCACGCACGCCCTCTAAAATCTGGGGAGCTCTTGATCCAGGCCTGCAACACCACGGACGCAAACATCTTAGAGCACACCACACACCTCTTAAACAAACAAGTCACCATAACACCAGATACACACCGCAACACCTCTCAGGGGATCACACACGCGTGGGAATTGGAATGGATGCCTGAGGAGAGATTAGCTCGCAGATTTGCGAGCCAGGGGATCTCCTCAGTATACCGGTCCCCTACCCCCACAAACAAACCAAACACTCACATTCTCATTCTGACCTTCACATCCAAACAACAACCCACACATGTCACAGCTGGTTTCATCACATACAAAGTAACACCACGCGCACCCCTCCCTCGTCGCTGTTCCTTCTGTCAAGGAAATGGCTACACGAGGGGGGCTGCAAACACACAAATCCCACATGTGCTCTCTGTGCCGAACCACACGACACTAACGATTGCAATAGTGGAACAAGGAAATGCGTGGGCTGCGGCGGGGACCACGGCTCCCGGGACGGGGCTTGTCCTCGGTGGAGGAAGGAGAAAGACATCCTCCGACTTATCCACATCGAGGGCATGTCCCCGTCGCGGGCACGGGCGTGGGGTGACGAGCAGTATCCGCTGCTCCCCGCCCGGCCCACGCAGACACACACACACCCAACAGTCACCCCTCAGGAAACTCAGACGGATCCTACAATAGTCATTCGGCCAGAACCCACAACAAAATTCACGGCACAAACACAGGCACCTCTCCTCCTACCACACCGCGAAGCACACAAACCACCACCTCTTTCACTCCCCCCAGACCCACCCCAAGCACCACCCGCACGACGCAAACTCCCCCTACACTATGGACCAATAACAGACTAAGAGGACAAAGACATTAGCCCAGACACCTTAGGAACCATTCTCCAGACCACCCAAGTACCGACAACACGAGCAACCAACAAACCAAGCACTACATCCACTAACAAACCAACCACAGCAACCATGAAAACCAGAAACGTAACAAGTCCACTCGACAATAGACAGCATAGGAACAAACATCCGAACAACTCCTCAACCCAATCTCTCCCAACTCTCCCCATGACATGTATTTAATAAATAAAAAAGAATGGAAACAGGCTGGTGCCAGGCCGACACCAGAACCTTAAAGAAACTTAAAAAGGAATTAGAAAAAAGGACAAAAAGGTAAAAAGAAAAAGAAACAAAGTACAAAAAGAACCGAAAAAACAAAGAACCAGGTAAAAGACAAAAAGATAGAATGAACGAAACAACTAACAGTGTATGACCTGACAACCATGTATGTTTGCAATGTTAATACCAAAGGCGATGACCCCCCCCCCAACTACTACCAGGCACCGTCCAGACCACCATCTCCAACCGACTTCAAAGACGTAAACAGCCGATATCACCACACGGTGGCAGGCTATTATAATTAATTTACACACACATGTCAGATGTACGTAAGGAAATGTACGTAAGCAATGGTAGGTATGTGCTAAAGTATGTGAGGCAGATTACGTAAGCGCATATGTACGTAAGCGCGAAGGTACGTACGGTAAATGTACGTACAGCAAATGCATGTAAGAGCAAATGAACGTATGGTTAATTTCCGTAAGCAAATGTACGTAAACGCAAGTGAACGTAAGCGCAAAAGTAGGTATGCGCAAATGTACGTAAACGCAAATGTACGTAAGTCCGAACATACGTATGTGCAAGTGTGCGCAACTGCAAATGTACGTGTGCGCAAATGTACGTAGGTGCAAATGTACATATGCACAAGTGTACCTTAGTGAAAAGTGCGTATGCGCAAGTGTACGTAAGTACAAATGTATATTTGCACAAGTGTACCTTAGTGCAAAAGTACGTATGCACAAATGTATGTATGCGCAAACGTACACAGTCGAAAAGTACGTATGAGCAAATGTATGTAAGTACATCTTTACGCAACCTAGGTGTATGAAAGTGCTCGTGTACGTATGCACACATGCACGTATACGTAAATGTACGTATGCGTAAAAGCACGTAAGCGCAAATGTACGTAAGCGCAAAAGTACGCGCGCGAAACACGATTCATACGCTTTTTCGGGCTTCGCACGCCCCCACATTGGTTGAGCTGTATTGCCTCGCTACCGTGATACGGGAGATTGTTTGCGGACGAGGACGAGAGAGACGTAGAAGGACGACGCCAGCTGCGGCCACGGTGCGGACGGGGACCCAGAAGGAGACGCCACCACCCACCTGCCACCTGCCACCAGCCACCTGCCACCAGCCACCTGCCACCTGCCACCTGTCACCAGCCACCTGCCACCAGCCACCTGCCACCTGCCACCTGCCACCAGCCACCTGCCACCTGCCACCAGCCACCTGCTACCAGCCACCTGCCACCTGCCACCAGCCACCTGCCACCTGCCACCAGCCACCAGCCACTAACGCAACTCCATATACTCACTTATACACCTACACACCGGACGCAAACCTAACATAGAATCCCCACTCCGCCTTGCACACCTTCCCACCCATCTAACCCATCTTCAGCACTTCAAGACCAGCTTCTTCAAGTTCAACTCTAGCCTCTGCATCTGCCTCTGCGTTCTACGTCTTCTTCAGCACTTCAAGACCAGCTTATTCAAGCTCAACTCTAGCCCCTACATCTGCCTATACGTTCTACATCTTCTACTCAACACCGTCAGGACCAACACTACTCTGTATCTACATGACGAGGTCAGTCCGGCGGTGCTGCCACTCCCTCCCACCCCGGGCTCCCCCCAAACCCCATCCGACCTTCCCTCTAGTGCTATCTGCACGATCTTTATCTGGTATGTATATCCGTGCTCTCTTCAAGCACAGTTTTTTAAATTTCTTTGTGTACTCTTCGACATTATCTGCCCCCACTTTTACACCTGTCGGGCCTTCTTCACGCCCTTCTTTACCCTCCGCCAAAACTGTTCAGTGCATTGTGCACACCCAACTGTCACTTTCACTCTATACCCAACACCACAAAACAACACAAACTCGAACAACAGCAACACAACCATGAACACCACCGAACCAACACCCACGGAGGATTTCTGCATCTCCCGCCGGGGGGACGGGAAGCTAATGGGCACCCTGGACCCCTGTCTGGTGGAGGGAGAGATCTCCCATTATACAGGAGCACCCCTACACGCCAAACCACTCCGGTCAGGGGCGCTCCTCATACAGGCAAATGGCACTACTGACGCCTACTTGCTAACTAAAATCAGACACATTAAAGGAACACCAATCACAATCAAACCGGCTACAAATCTCAACACAAGTCAGGGCACCATCATGGCCAGGGTGGTGGTCATACCAGCGAAGACACTGGTCCTCAAACTTGGGGACCAGGGCGTCTCCGCCGTGTACCGACCAGCCCCGAGACCGGGCTACACATCCACCCACCTGCTGATAATTGCATTCCAATCACGCGCAACACAAACACCAACACAGAACAACCACAACCTCAGCACACACGAACACCACCTAACACTAACACACGCAAAACAAGACCACCAACACCAGGACCCTCCTCAAACCACCGTCAAGCACACACAAACCTATCCACTCCACTCTACCATGCACCACCACCACCTCAATACCAACCAGCACCCTCAGCATCCCCACAAACCACACACATATCGGTCAGATCACCTACACCGCACCCACACACTGATCAGGACACAGACCCGGAGGAGCAGGCGGACCGAGACCACACCACAACTGACTCAGACACCACGACCACCTCTCCAAACGTGACACAACCCTCTACTCAGCCACACAGACCAACAGAGAGCACAAACAAAAAACAACCGTCACCTAAACGGCCACACCCCGGCGCTAACACATACAAACAATGAACACAATACTGCAGTGGAATACTTATGAACTCATAGGACAGTGGCCAGAATTCAAACACTACGCGCACTACAATCAATTCGTACAGCATTCTGCATACAAGAAATCCACTTAAAGCACAACGACCCATATCAATTTAACATTTTTCAATGCATACTACACAGACAAGACACTCACAACACACACAGACCAGGCGGTGTTTGCACATACATTAAGAACAATGCACCACACCACCTGATACACTTCAACACCACAGCAGATATACTGTTAACATAAATACATCTCTACAACACAGCCTACACATTCATTGACATATTCGACCCCCTCGCGGAACACAGAAACTCTTTCGGAACTAGACAAAGCACTTTACCAAATTAAAACCCCAGAAATATTAACTGGAGACTTCAACTCACACCACTCACTATGGAACCCACGCGCAAAAGCACCTCACAACAGAGTACGCACACTCATCACACTAGCGACCAAACACAACCTCACAATACTCAACACCGGAACACCAGCCTACCTCGTCCCAATTAGCTCCCACCTCCCCAAAACATCAGACGTAACCCTCTCATCACCACGCCTAGCCCTTACCGTATCATGGACAGCCGATACAGACCCACATTTCAGCGACCACGCACCCATCACCATTACCTTCAACCAAATCTCGACCACTGGCCCACCCAATCCCCAGCCTGGCCGGTGGAACCTAAAAAAACTTCCTGGACCCCTTTTTCAGAATCCCTAGCAGTCAAAACAGTTCACAACCCTCAACTGTCACCAGAACAACTCGCAGATATCCTCATCACCACAGCACATCAACACATACCACAAACAAAACCACGACGTCAACACATACCTAATTTTAATTTGAAGCTTTATCTCAAGCTCTCAAAATTTCACTAGTGTACATCATGAGCACTTACTTTTTATTTGGTCTGAAGCTTTGGGTTAGAATCTTTGCAACTACATATGTATTTGTACATTTGTTCAGATCACATTTATATTGACTAAAATTGAAAATAGCAATATTTGTTCGTCACGAATGCAATGTATATCGTAGATGGTCGTGGCAATGCAAAGCGAATTTTCGTCGGTGGTATGCTTCTGTTTTGTACCTTTACGACAAAGTGCTTCAAGCTTGAAGGTGGGATAAGCTTCGCCGGTTTGCACCACCAATTATTTGTTTCCTATTGTCGACGACAGCAAAGTTAATTTCCAACGCTCATCAGCAAAGAAACGTGTCATATATATTGTATTATTATTAATTATAGCTATGTGTTCGGCTTGTCGGGCACACGAGCTCTGAGCGAAAGCGCTGCCCCCCCCCCGTCGGCCGGCGCCGGCCGACTGTAACGTCGGCAGGTGACGGTGACGTAGACAGGTGACGGTGACATCAGCAGGTGACAGCGACATCAACAGGTGACGGTGACATCAGCAGGTGACGGTGACATCAGTAGGTGACGGTGACGTCGGCAGATGACGGTGACGTCCAGATGTTTTGGCTTGGTCTGCTCCAGTTCGGCGGCGGGCCTGCACGTGTGGTGCCCATGTCACATGGTACTGTACCACACCATGTAGAATGTAACCCGCTGCACATGCAGGGCATGGCTGGATCGAATGTCATCGATCGAATCCCTCCATCCGAGGTATGGGTGTCGCAATAGATGGCACTGGCACATGGCCGGCGTATGATAGGGTAAAGTCCCCTCCATCCCCCAGGTATGGGTGTCGCGATAGCTGGTGCCGGTACATGGCCGACGTATGACAGGGTAAGATCCCCTCCCTCAGAAGCACGGGTGTCGCAATAGTTTGTACCAGCACATGCCCGACGTATGCTAGGGTAAGGTCCCTTCCCTCCGAGGTATGGGTGTCGCGATATGTGGAACCGGCGCATGCCCGACTTATAGAATAAGATGCCCTCCCCGCCCAGGCGAGGCACGCGTTCGGCTGGCTACTCACTGGCCAGGACCGACGGAGCTGGTCGGCGGAGTTGAGCGGACGTGCGTATTTGGACGGTGACTGGCTCGGAGTCCAGCAGAAACTTCGAGGCACGAACTGCTGGGCGAACTCTCGAGGCTCGAACTGTTTAAAGACGCGCGTCTGCGTCGGCCCAAACGTTTCTCGAAACTGTCGTTGGATGACAAGCTGTCGTCGTTTCGCTGCTCGTTGTCAATAAAAGGGCACTTAAAGGCCGTTGCATATCGAGCAGCTTCATCGTTTTATCTAGGTTATCCCAGCCAGGGAATAGGACTCTCCTCATGATTCCCGTTTCGGATGCAGCAGACTATCTTATCTGGCTTCACGCACCATTACAGGTTCGATTTATGTTGCCCTTTCTTTTGGCCAGCTGTCCAACAGTTAGGACAGTCAGCGGAGGAATTCCTCAAGGTACAGATACATTTGCCATAACTCTAGTTAGGTGGGCATAATTGTACCATTTTGGTGCACTTATGCGGACCGTATACTGCTTTTCTTTTTGCAGATAGACCACTGCCACTAGTAGTAGTCCTAGGAGCACTTCATATAAATATCGAGCTTGTAGCACCAGGGAATCCCTGAGGCCACATAGTGAAATGTGGTTTGAGGAGGGAAAGGTAGACATTAGATGTATGTCGTGCAACACATGCCTACAGAGGTATATGTGCACACGTGCATATTTATACACACACACACACACACACACACACACACACATATATATATATATATAGATAGATATATAATAAACTGTGGTCGGTCTGTGCGGTGCAATATTGTGTCACATGTTGGCCAACCGGCCCCATGTGGCCGACGATTGGCGCAGGGGCTGCGGCAATATTCCCTCGTATCCTGACCCACATGACAAATGCCGCCAATGATCCTCCATGGGTGCAATGCTGCCTGATGTTCTGGCCAGCTGGTCAGACATAGCTGCCGCTCGGTTAGGCGAGTGCGTTAGCTGCTCACACTGGAGACCATCGATCGACCGCCGCCAGACGGAATGTCTCGTACTCTGAAACATTCTGCAATGTAATGCAATCCGATCGTCAGCAATTTGACACTGCATAAGCCGCGACAGGTCGGCCAGAATAATGCCGCCGATGCCGGTCGCCGGCACTCGCCGCAGACCCACCAGCGCATGAATGGATGGTGTAATAAACCGGAGCCTAAAGCCAGCTGGCTCCATACGGTCGGTTCCCGGGTGTACGCGTACACTGGGAGCAGCCCGGCGTTGTGCGGGATGGTGCGATATAGCTACCGGAAATGTGTCCAGGTGGTCGGCAGATGGCAGATGGCTGCAGTGTTTCGTAAGAGCAATTCGTGCTTGAAGCCTAAGTTGTAGCATTTGCGCTGTAGTGCACAGTTAGACCTTTATTGTGATGTACGTGTAAGGTTCACCTGACTTACTTGGAAGGTTGTACCATCGGAAAAATCTTAGGAGCTGGGGTTTAAAATTGTAGCGGAAATAGTGGAGAAGAATGCATGATAGAAAAGATGCCTCTTTGTGATGCACATCAAATGGTTGTGCAACAATCTAGGCGCGGCTCACTTACGGCATAATGTTGTGAAAAGAAGTGAAAAGTTGCTATTGGGAACATACGATTAATTTAATTTGTGTTTGGATTGCGCATATTTTGGGGCTGAAATGCAGATAATCCTATCTTTTCTGACCTTGTCCACTTCCATCGGTTGGTTATTTTATAATGTGTATTACATTGTGCGAACGTCCAGTCGAGGGAAAGGACGGAATCATGCTGTTCCGCTGCAGCGATGGCCGATAAGAAGGTTATTTCGAGGTGGGAAAGGGAAGCACGTTGCTCAATTCAGGTTACAAAATGAGCACCCAGGTGGCATCATCTATAAATTACAGGTATTACCCCCGCAGGAATAAGCCAGTATTGAATTTTCTTCAACGTCCACGAGCCGTCAGTAAATTACTGCATGTGCTCTGGCTAGCAATCAGTCAGGTGTCAGTAATATCAAATCATACCAAATCAATGCCTCGTTTTAAGTCTGAGCACACGAAATGAGAGACTAAAAACCAATACATTTCTACAAGTCTTTATGTTTTCTTGTCTTCAGTGTGAACGACAGGATCAAGATTCTTGATGCTTGAGCGAGAACAAATGTTGCTTTCCCCGAGAGACACGCCAGACATCCCAGCTGCAGTCTGCACCAAACTGCCAGCTGCAATCTGCACCAAACTGCCAGCTGCAGTATGCACCAAACTGCCAGCCGCAGTCTGCACCATACTGTCAGCTGCAGTCTGCACCATACTGTCAGCCGCAGTCTGCACCAGACTACCAGCTGCACTTTGCACGAGGCGGCCATACACGATATGGTCCTCTGATCACGGCACGTACCACACTCAGCTGATCACGGCACGTGGCACACTCAGATGATCACGGCGTGTGGCACACTCAGCTGATAACGGCACGTGGCAGACTCATCTCTACAGCGGTTTGCGTCGGCAGCGAGACACGTGCACACGGCGTGATTTTCGGCCACTTCTCGGCGGCTCGATGCCGGAGGTCGATCATAGGCTCTGCTGCCAATATCACACGTGCGGCGAGTGCCGGCCCAGACATCGCCGCGGGGCACGCCGCGGGGCACGCCGCGGGGCTGCCGTGACCCGAGTCCGGCCGACCCGCGGCGACGGCCGCTGCAGCCAGACCGCCCGGAGGACACGCTCTAATTTCCAAAGTCAACGCTGCTGTCGGCGTCCGGTTCTGTGTACAGTGGCGACGGACGGCTGCAGAGTGGCGAAGGACGGCGGCTGGTCCGGTCCGTCCCATCGCTCTGCTGCCGCCGGCGGACTGGTCCGTCCCACCGCTCTGCCGCCCGAGGTCCAGTCTGTCCCACCGCTCGGTGGATCGGTCTGTCCCACCGCTCTGTCGCCGGTGGACTGGTCCGTCCCACCGCTCTGTCGCCGGTGGTCCGGTCTGTCCCACCGATCTGCTGCCGGTGAATCGGTCCGTCCCACCGCTCTGCCGCCGGTGGACTGGTCCGTCCCACCGCTCTGCCACGGGTGGACTGGTTCGTCCCACCGCTCTGCCGCCGGTGGACTGGTCCGTCCCACCGCTCTGCCGCTGGTGGACTAGTCCGTCCCACCGCTCTGCCGCCGGTGGTCCGGTCTGTCCCACCGCTCTGCCGCCGGTGGTCCGGTCTGTCCCACCGCTCTGCCGCCGGTGGTCCGGTCTGTCCCACCGCTCTGCCGCCGGTGGTCCGGTCTGTCCCACCGCTCTGCCGCCGGTGGACTGGTCCGTCCCACCGCTCTGCCGCCGGTGGTCCGGTCTGTCCCACCGCTCTGCCGCCGGTGGACTAGTCCGTCCCACCGCTCTGCCACGGGTGGGTCAGTCCGACCAGTGGTTCTGCTATGGCAACTCATTGCATTGTTATGACTACTCGCTGCATTGCTATTACAGCTCCCTGAATTGCTATGGCAATTCGTTGTCTTGCTATGACAACTCGCTGTATTGCTGACAACTCCCTGAATTGCTATGGCAATTCGTTGTTTTGCTATGACAACTCGCTGTATTGCTATGACAGCTCGTTGTGTGTCTATGATGGCTCCCTGTATTGTCTTGCCAATTCCCCGTATTGCTATGACATCTTCCTGTATTTGTATGACAACTGAATAATGCTATGAATTGATATGTCAACTCATTATATTGCTTTGACGACTATCTCTATTGCTATGACAACTCGCTGCATTGCTATGACAACTCATTGCATTGCTGTAACAACCCAGTGGATTACTATTGCAACGATTTTCACAGGATGCTAAATGGCTTCAATCAGTGCATGGTTGTTCGCCATCGTGCTGCAATCAAATGCACGAAAAACACTACCTTCTTAATCCTAGCAGAGTAACTTTAATGAGCATATTCGAAAATACTGCATTAGGGACAAAACCTTGAAGTTTAAAGTCAGGCCGTCATCAGGAGTAACATGAAGCATCTACTTCGGAAAATTGCAAACTAAAACAACAAAGGCACTCGTGAAACGACTACTGCCCCCTCGGGGCTAGTGGGAAGGGTGAACTGGAGCGTTCTCGAAAGGTGCTTCCACAGATACAATGGTCAAGCTTCGGTCTGATTGGGGGGGCATATTAATCACTTGGTGCAGCTGGCCTCCTTCCCTTTAGTGCATCAAAAGTGACACCCTTAACTCACACATAGATATAAACATACAGTTTTAGAGTCGTTTCAGACGGTTTCAGCTAGCACCTCTGAGACAACACAATTCGTTGTGGTTTTGCATGGGTGCAGTGGGTCCTTGTGCATGTATCTACGACACAAATGCATCGGATCTACCCGGCCAAGCCCGGCCTGACCGGCAGGCTTTTGAGACCTGAATTACTTTTGTCGCAGCGTTCCCAGTCCTAATTTTCTTGGTAAAATTAGGAATTATCATCTCAGAGTTGTCCTGTTAACAGTCTCTATGACGTAATCGCTTCATAGTGCTCGCCTGCTTTACGCAAGCAAACAACAATTATGCGGGATTTAGCCTGGGACGTCTCAGCCAACGTCGGTCGGGCCATAATCGGCCGCGCCGTGCGTCATGTCACGTGACCTGCGTGCCCTGAGGCTGGCCAGCGACCACCTCACCGGCGGAGCGAGAGGAGATAGGGAAAGCTGAGCAGGAGGTTGCGAGACAGAACGGTCCGTGCCACTCAGAGCGTCCGTGACCGTTTCGTGACAGTGCGACAATGTCGCGATCGTTCGACACCACGCATCCGATTGTGATATGCGTGAATAAAATTGGTCCGAAACTCCGAACCAAGCGAGGGTGCAGCTGAGTTGGACCGGAGTGGAGCTTGGTTCCAAAGCATGGGTGCTGACGCTGACAGCACCGTTTTTTAAATCGAATCCCTCCGCTCGGCATGGTGTACATTTAAAATTGCAATTCGCTGTGCCAAACTCCGTTGCTCTTACTTCCGAAGTGTCACTGCCGCCAGCATTTGACACAGTATGGTAACGAAGTCAGCTTCAGACCACTTCCTTCGAAATGCGCTTGGCTCACATGTGACCAGACACTCGTCGGGTCCTATCGTGAGCGCGCCGAGTGGAAACCGTCACTCATTGGCCGATGCCAGCTCACGCTGACGTCACAGTTGATTCCTCGAGCCGCCGCTGTGGCGGAATGTTGTGCTTAAGATAGTCAGATCCAATGCCGGCGCTGCGAGGGCCGATCACCAGGTGCTGTGATTATTTGGCAGAGAGGTCATTGCGCCAATTCATCATCGTACCATGTCACCATTTCACCATATCACCATTGTACCATGTCATCATTACGCCATGTCACCTTTGCATCATGACACCATGACACCATTGCACCATGTCACCACTGCACCATGTCACCACTGCATCATGTCACCATTGTAATGCGTCACCAGTTCACCATGTCACCATTGCACTATGTCACCATTGCACCATGTCATCATTGCACCAAGTCACCATTGCACCAAGTCACCATTGCACCATGTCGCCATTACACCATGTCACCATTGCATCATTGCACCATTGCACCATGACACCACTGCACCATCACACCATTTTACTATATCACAATTACACCGTGTCACAATTCCACCATGCCAACATTGCACCATGTCAACATTGTACCATGTCACTATTGTACCATGTCACCACTGCACCATACCACCATTGCACTATGTCACCACTGCACCACGCCACAATTGCACCATGTCACAATTGCACCGTGTCATCATTGCACCATATCACCATTGCACCATGCCCCAATTGCACCATGTCACCACTGCACCATGCCACCATTGCACTATGTCACCATTGTACCATGTCACCACTATACCATGTCACCACTGCGCCATGCTACCATTGCACCACACCACCATTGCACCATGTCACCATGTCACCATTGCACCACGGCACCATTGCACCATGTCACCACTGCACCATGTCACCATTGCACATGTAGGGCAGGCCGGAGTCATCGACCAAGCCCCTCTCCCCGAGTTCCGACACGTGATTGACCCGTGATAGGTGAGGCTGAGAGCCGCAAGACGAACTCTGCTCGGGTATTCGTGGCACGGCAGCAACGGGGGCGAGACGTTGTCAAGCGGCTGACCCGGCGAGACAATGGACGGTCGTTCCTCACTGGTGATTGTGCAAACTGTTGAAACTGTTGCTCGAGTTCTCGCCGAATCGTATATTCATCAGCTCAGTCAACACAAGAGCATTAACGGATGTTGAAATCGAGGACTTGTCGAATGAGAGAAGAAACTGGAATTGAGAACTAGCTAACTCACAATCGAGGAAAACCCCAGAATGGCACTTCCAAGCGAAACGAACTCGCCTACACTACGGTTATTTATGTCTCTGTCGGTTCCGAAACGGGAGTCCAGTTGCGGTAGGTGAATTACTTCAGCGGTTCTTCACATGTTGCGACATCTGACCCAGTTGCGGCAGGCTCAGAAGTTACGCGCTCGCTTTGGTTCCAGGCTCTGTGTCTCGAATAGTGGAGCCACATACTCTGGACTCCTGGAGCCATGTGACTCCTGGAGCCGAGTAGCCTGAACCTCTGGAGCTCAAGACTCCTGGAGCACAGGACTCTTGAAACAAAATTGCCTGAACTGGAGCGCAGGACTCACGGAGCCCAGGACTTCTGGAACCACATAGCCTGGATCCTGGAACCCAGGACTCCTGAAGCCGCATAGCCTAAACTGGAGCTCAGGACTTGTGGAGCCCAGAACTTCTGGATCCCAGGAATCCTGGAGGCCAGGACTCCTGAAGCTGCATAGCCTGAACTGGAGCCCAGGACTTGTGGGGCCCAGGAGTCCTGGAGCCCTGGACTCCTGAAGCCGCATAGCCTGAACTGGAGCCCAGGACTTGTGGAGCCCAGGACTCCCGGAACCGAGGACTCCTGGAGGCCAGGACTCCTGAAGCCGCATAGCCTGAACTGGAGCCCAGGACTTGTGGAGCCCAGGACTCCTGGAGCCCGGGACTCCCGAAGCCGCATAGCCTGAACTGGATCCCAGGACTTGTGGAGCCCAGGACTCCTGGAGGCCAGGACTCCTGAACCCACAGCCTGAACTCTTGGAGCCACATAGTCAGCCTCATGTCTTCGCTCGCCTAGCAACCCCAACGGCACCAATGTTTACTGGGAATGATTGCTTGGAAGTAAACTACGCGTACAAACGTGCCTTCTGTGCAGATGGTTGTGTCAACGCGTTTGTTGGAAACTGCTTGCGCTCTTGCCATAATCAGTGGCTTGCTAGCAGTCTGTGACGACGCCAGCCACTAAGGAATGCTCCACTGACGTCGAGAAACCAGCCGGGCGCACTTTTTCCTGCGGCAAACCTGTCGCCTATGTGTAAACATCTCACATGCTAAGCTGATAATGCTGGAATATGATACTACGTGCAATTCGTCCGACAAACATCAGGGACTCCAGTGATTACGGTAGAGACCATGGAAATATGGAAGCACTACTACGCCTTTTGGGGAGGGTTGTGTCCCGTTGTTACTCGGTCCGGGGGATACTTCCAAAACATGATATGTGTTCCTAATCTTTCAGCGGAAAATATAATCCTAGGAATTTCGACTCATCGTTGCTGCAATTCTGATTCAGTACTTGTAGTTATTTGATTGCGAAAATGCATATAGCACTGTGAGTCCGTGAGCTTGGCATGTACCGAAGTTGCAACGTTTCATCAGACGTTCGCCAAATTTTATAGTTAGTTGCATAGCATTTCAAAGGCACTTAGCCGATATGACAGAAGTATAGACATGGAGTATGGAGGAAGGGGTAAGCTGGTGTCAGCATGGCGGTCCGAAGGAAATGTGCTGTTTGTTGGGTGTGTAGTGATGCTAAATTGTGAGGTTAAATGTGTACTACTTGCAATGAGCATACTTTCAAGGGAACTGTATTGGAATGAGTAACTTGGAATGTACTTTCAATGGAAATAAAAGCTGTTGAGTGAGAAAACCGGAGGAAAGCGCTGATGAGCTGACGGCGCGACCGCACAACGTTATCGCACTGAGAAGGCGAACGATGCGCGTAATGCCCGCCGCCCTCTCTCTCTCCCTCTCTCTCTCTCTCTCTCTCTCTCTCTCTCTCTCTCTCTCTCTCTCTCTCTCTCTCTCTCTCTCTCTCTCTCTCTCTCTCTCTCTCTCTCTCTCTCTCTCTCTCTCTCTCTCTCTCTCTCTCTCTCTCTCTCTCTCTCTCTCTCTCTCTCTCTCTCTCTCTCTCTCTCTCTCTCTCTCTCTCTCTCTCTCTCTCTCTCTCTCTCTCTCTCTCTCTCTCTCTCTCTCTCTCTCTCTCTCTCTCTCTCTCTCTCTCTCCGGCCGTCTGTGGCTGGCGGCTTGCATCCGTCGTCCATCGCGCGCTGAGGTGGCTGCTGAGTTGTGCTTCCCCCGCACCAGTCGGTAATCCGTACAGTCCCCCTCCACACCCCCAATACGCTCTGTGTGTGTGTTGCTGACAGCGCGGACTCACGCGGACGCTCGGCTGTGTGCTCGGATCAGATCGCGTTGGTGCGGACATGTGAGGCTCCGGCGCACACATTCCAGGGAGTGTCAGCTCTGTTGTGAGGGAGTGTCGGCTCTGTTGTGAGAGAGTGTCGGCTCTGTTGTGAGAGAGTGTCGGCTCTGTTGTGACGGAGTGTCGGCTCTATTGTCAGGGAGTGTCGGCTCTATTGTGAGGGAGTGTCGGCTCTGTTGTGAGGGAGTGTCGGCTCTGTTGTGACGGAGTGTCGGCTCTGTTGTGAGGGAGTGTCGGCTCTGTTGTGAGGGAGTGTCGGCTCTATTGTGAGGGAGTGTCGGCTCTGTTGTGACGGAGTGTCGGCTCTGTTGTGAGGGAGTGTCGGCTCTGTTGTGAGGGAGTGTCGGCTCTGTTGTGAGGGAGTGTCGGCTCTATTGTGAGGGAGTGTCGGCTCTATCGTGTAGAGACGAGACAGACACCACCCGCACCGCAAGCCGACTTCGAGGCCCGGCCGGACGGTGGAAACGAAACAGACCGACCGCAACTCGAGTCCAGAATATGAACCCTCCGGTGTAATTTCCTCCCGCCCATGAACCGCATCCCAATTCCGTCCCATCAATCCTCCGGCAATTTACCTTCCTCCCATGAACCACATCTCAATTCTGCCCCATTCATCCACCGGATATTCCCTCTTCCTCCCATGAACCACATGAAAATTCAGCCAAACAATCATCCGGTAATTCCCCTTCCTCCCATGAACCACAACTAAATTCCGCCCCATCAACTCACCGGTAATTCCGCTTCCTCCCATGAACCACATCTCAATTCCGCCCCCTTGGCCCTCCGGAAATTCCGTGTCCTCTCATGAACCACATCTCAGTTCCGCCCGCAGTGACCATCTTCTGGTCGATGCGGTTCCAAATCTGAGTAATTAATCCACCGGTGTCGCCTCGCTGTGCACATCCCTACGTTCCTTCACACCCATGACAGGTCCCAATCCTCACCGGACGAGATAATTGGTCCAGGATAATCCCTAGATCAAACACCACTGTCATAAGTTCTGTGTGAAAATGGCACAATGGTTGACATACACGAGGAGCCTGAAAATGATTTTAGATAAGTATGCAAATTTAATGATGCCTTACCATTACAGCCTACCTTCCACCATCTTGTCGGTGTGCGTAATATAATTTGTAAATCAAATTGAATGCGAGATATTGTAGTTTGCTACTCTTGCGTGGCTTGAACAAAAAACGCGATCAAGAACTCTTGCGCCGGAGATGAAGTCGACTCAGCCGCTATCAGCTCGCATCTTGAGATCCAACCGATACGCCCCCAGAGACCGGGACACCCAACAAGAGTGCGCTGGACTGTCTGGGAAAGCCGGCCACGGTGGCGGTCGGTCGTTGCAGCCGCCAGAAGCGTCCCCACCAAGTGTACCTGCCCACATATCCAGCAAAAGTCCCCCTCCCCCTGTGTACATACCCATAGTTCTCCACCACCAGCCACTGGCCCCATTTGATAGCCTGAGGCGACCACCCCGGCCGGTCGAATCAGCTGTCGGCAGCCGGTGAACTCTGGCGGCGTGCACTGGGCTTTACGCTACTTGGAATGCAGGGCTGACTCAGACCAGACGGCTTTGGCAGTTCCATTCGGAAGGCATTTAAGATATTACATTAGAAGCACCAAGCATGTTGGTGGTTCAAACTGAACAAAAAGGAACACGAACAGAGGTGTGGAACCTTAAATGGTGAGGAGCGCCGAACGGACGAAATGGGCTCGTGCAAAAGTGAGCGCCGAGCGGGTGCTCAGCAGGTGGCCAAACCACTCCAGCGAGTTATGAAAGCAGCTCTTGCTGAAACAACACTCACACCCGTGCTCGAAGCTAAAACATTATCAAACTGTATCGAACAGAATGCATATTTGGTAGTTACGAAAGCCATAACTGGATGCGCATTGCCGATTAAAACGATTGATTCTGTTCAGTAAGGTGCTAGTGCTCAATCCTGTAGCCGATATCGGGCACTGCGCCCGGGAATCGATGTCTTCTCTCGGCCCGTCTATCACCACCGTGTACAGTACGATCCTGCCTGACTCAGCAGCATCTCCGTAAGAGTCAGGCCTGACGCCGGTCACCGGTACGGAGCTGGCGGAGACAGGGGACCGGACACATGCTGCCGGTACGGTGCTGGCGGAGACAGGGGACCGGACACACCCCCCCGGTGGGGGGGGGGGGGAGAGAGAAACGGAGACACCTTGGGGGGAGAAGAGGAAAGCCCGGTACGGTGCTGGCGGAGACAGAGAACCGGACACACGCTACCGGTCCGGAGACAGGGGGAACCGGACACATGCTACCGGTACGGTGCTGGCGGAGACAGGGGACCGGACACATGCTACCGGTACGGCGCTGGCGGAGACAGGGGACCGGACACATGCTACCGGTACGGTGCTGGCGGAGACAGGGGACCGGACACATGCTACCGGTACGGTGCTGGCGGAGACAGAGAACCGGACACACGCTACCGGTACGGCGCTGGCGGAGACAGAGAACCGGACACATGCTACCGGTACGGTGCTGGCGGAGACAGGGGACCGGACACATGCTACCGGTACGGTGCTGGCGGAGACAGAGAAACCGGACACATGCTACCGGTACGGTGCTGGCGGAGACAGGGGACCGGACACACGCTACCGGTACGGCGCTGGCGGAGACAGGGGACCGGACGCACGCTGGTGGTACAGAGTCGGCGGAGAGTCCGGCGGAGCTGCGACCCCGTCAGCTGCGTCGGCCGAGGTGGAGCGGCCGGGACCTGCCGCCTGCCCGGGGATCTGCCCGCCGGGACCTGCCGCCTGCCCGGGATCAGCTCGCCGGGACCTGCCGCCTGCCCGGGGATCAGCCCGCCTGCCCGGGGATCAGCCCCCCGGCCGGGGGATCAGCCCGCCTGCCCGGGATCAGCCCGCCGGGAGGGACCTGCCGCCTGCCCGGGGATCAGCCCGCCTGCCCGGGGATCAGCCCGCCGGGAGGGACCTGCCACCTGCCCGGGGATCAGCCCGCCTGCCCGGGGATCAGCCCCCCGGCCGGGGGATCAGCCCGCCTGCCCCGGGATCAGCCCGTCGGCCACACGACGCGGCCGGAACCGGCGCCGGGCGCCAATCCTGGCCGACGCGCTTCTGGCTACAACACTAATTTGATGGTGGGGCAGCGGCGGTGATAATCTCAATAAAGGCGCTCGCCATGGGAGGCAGTCTGTTACCGGGCGGCCGCAGCCAGGCGAGATACGGCGCAGTGCTCAGCCGGCGGTCTAGACCACTCGCCGTCGGCGGGGATCTGTGGGGCTGTCTAGACCACCTACCGTCGGTGGGGATCTGTGGGGCAGTCTAGACCACCTGCCGTCGGTGGGGATCTGTGGGGCGGTCTAGACCACCTGCCGTTGGTGGGGATCTGTGGGGCAGTCTAGACCACCTACCGTCGGTGGGAATCTGTGGGCGGCGGCGGGGATCTGTGGGGCGGCGGCGGGGATCTGTGGGGCGGCGGCGGGGATCTGTGGGGCGGTCTAGACCACTCGCCGTCGGCGGGGATCTGTGGGGCGTCGGCGGGGATCTGTGGGGCGGTCTAGACCACTCGCCGTCGGCGGGGATCTGTGGGGCGGCGGTGGGGATCTGTGGGGCAGTCTAGACCACCCACTGTCGGAGAGGATCCGTGGGGCGGCGGCGGTGGAGTGGGCGGCCGAGACCCAATTGCTGCTCAGAACCCATTTTCCGGAGGGCGACAGCTGCCACAATGAAGCATGGCCAGTCATCTGTCACCTTCCGCAAAAGGCGACAACAATAAGCATGCTGGCGCACTATTAATGTGGGTTTTTGTGTTTGTGCGCGACGTCTTTGGGAGCGTTTGCAGCTCGAAGAAAACTTTCCTCGGGGGCGGAAAATTTTCCGTCCAGCGTTCGGAGCTCGCAACCGGATCCTGCTGTGACTCTCAATGTCGAGCACAAATGGTGCGCTGGTGAGTCATATGTGGTGGGCGTGCAGCCTACACGTCGCACGCTTGCTCGAATCGCCAACGTTCCTGCCGTGAGTTCAGCAGCGGCCGCCCGAGGTTGAGCGGGTTCAGGAAAGTTTATTTCATCCAGGATGAAAAGTTATTGGAGGTGGCCAGCCATATTGCCGAGTCCGACACGTCCGACAAAGAGGACCTTGATGCTGTTTTGCTTGGTGTAGTACATGGTGCTTCAATGCTTCGCGAAATAAACTGCATCCTGTCTTTGCCAGGCACCATCTAGGCTACAGAAGACCATGGCACCATGGCTGGAGATCTCTGGTGGGTCGGAACCCTTGGCTTGGTACCTTGGCAACGCTGGTCATGCAGCTGCCAACTTATTTTACCTTAAGAACATGTTCGCCATTGTCTGTTTGTCACTTGATATATCCGACCTCGATTAATATCGTCATCATCATATACATCCAAACTGGAACCGGAAAATGGCCAACATAGTCACACTAGCGAGCTCCAAGGCTCCGGTGGCCCCACGCACGATGGCATGTGCTGTACAAACAGTGCGACGTTAAGTGCCGCTTATGCTAGTGAAATCGCATCTCCTGTGGATTTCATCTGAAAGCATTTCCGCTTGATCAGCATAATTTCCCGGACGTCGTGAGCTTCGAACGGCGATTTGGTTAGTCTGATCCAGAAGTATGACGTCACCTGGAACATTCTTCCACATGGTCTAAGCTGCAAATACGGTGTCTGTGTTCATAAGGTGTCGAGTGATTTTGGTAAGCTGATGTTGATGCTGCAGTCGGCATAAGGACAGGCAATTGCAGCTGAGAATGTAAATCGCGAACCCAACGCATACAGGCGGGTCTGGAGATCGATGGAGGGAAACAAAGTGCGGCAGATTCCATTTTCCGACCGCTATCGGTCGCCGCCGTTGATCGGCTCTGTGGGGTAGTTGGTGGTGGAGTGGAAGGTCGGTGGCGGAGTGAACGGATGGTGGTGGAGTGGAAGGTCGGTGGCGGAGTGAACGGCTGGTGGTGGAGTGGAAGGTCGGTGTTGGAGTGGGCGGTCAGTGGAGTGGGCGGCTGGTGGTGGAGTGGGCGGCTGATCATGGAGTGGACGGCTGGTGGTGGAGTGGGAAGCTGGTGGTGGAGTGGGCTGCTGTTGGTGGTGTGGGCTGCTGTTGGTGGTGTGGGCTGCTGTTGGTGGTGTGGGCTGCTGTTGGTGGTGTGGGCTGCTGTTGGTGGTGTGGGCTGCTGCTGGTGGAGTGGGCAGTCGGTGGGGTGGGCAGTCGATGGTGTGGGCGGCAGTCGGTGGAGTGGGCAGTCGGTGGAGTGGGCAGTCGGTGGAGTGGACAGTCGGTGGAGTGGACGGATGGTGGTGGAGTGGACGGCTGTCGGTGGAGTGGACGGATGGTGGTGGAGTGGACGGCTGTCGGTGGAGTGGACGGATGGTGGTGGAGTGGCCAGTCGATGGAGTGGGCAGTCGATGGAGTGGGCAGTCGGTGGAGTGGGCAGTCGGTGGAGTGGGCAGTCGGTGGAGTGGACGGATGGTCGGTGGAGTGGACGGATGGTGGTGGAGTGGACGGCTGTCGGTGGAGTGGACGGATGGTGGTGGAGTGGACGGATGGTGGTGGAGTGGACGGATGTCGGTGGAGTGGACGGATGGTGGTGGAGTGTGGTGTGTGGTGACCACGAGCGTGGTGGTGGGCTCAGATCCGGCCGGGCCAGGTCGGTTCGCGGAACTGGTGTCACCTTGCCTTACAGGTAAACGGCAGCAGAGCCTCTTCAGCTCGAATAACTCACTTGCAAACTGGAAACCTTAGTCGACGATACCACTCATGCAACCTTTATACCACTCATAGAACTTTCATATGCGGGGCTATCGTGCTGCTGAATTCAATCCAGAAGTGCAGTCATGTTCTGCCATTTTCCTTCTCTTGGAAATCATTATTCCCTGCTCAAAGACACGAAAAGCGATAAATTTAGCTATAAACTGCCACTGACGAATGGCTTGATTTTCTCAGGCCAGTTCTGAATTAAGCATGATCACAAATCTCTGTCTCCTGCTACGAATATACCAGTTGGCTGAATCGTTAATAACTAACAGCCGCTGCCAGTATGGGCAACATATGCTTGCAACAATAATCTGTTCATTCGGAGACGAAAATAAAATACGCACGCAACATTTCAAACCCGCAATTATGTCATGAATGCTTGAGAGAAGCTCAATTGATGAGGCCTTGTAGCATTTCTCTTTTTATTTCCATGTTCGTTTTTGACAGGCGCTTGATCTACAACAGGAAATTTGGTACAAATAATTACCCCATGACCTCAGAGCACGTGATCTCTGATGACTTCGATGCCTGCGAATTTTGTGTTTTTTTAATTGACAGAATGGAAGGGCCATGTTTTTGCTTGATATGTATCAATTCAAAGATGAACGTTTTTCTATAAATCATTATTTGGAGAACGCAAACTTTAGCATAATTGAAGTCTTTCGAAGACTGAGCCTCCCTACTCCTCAACTTTTCCGGCTCGCAATGACATTCTAGCTCTGTAATTGGATTTCAGCATTCCTCAAAACTATCGTTAGCTCTTAGGGAATATCTGGATCACAGGGTCCTGTCCGGCTCGTAGGAACCCCTTTCAAGCCTCTTCGGCATCCCACTCCAGTCCCCTCTAGCGCTCAGTGACCACTTCCAATCGTCAGTGGTCCTCTCCAGCTGTTAGGACACTTCCCTGTCCTTGGCAGTCTTTCTCGCTCTGATATTGGTCCTCAGTGTTCCTCACAATAATTGACCTAGGAACTGTTCTTATCTCTCAGGAACCTCTATTCGCCCTCAAGGTTCTTCTCATGCTGCTAAGGATCCTTCCTAGGTATCGACACCTCTCGTATTTTCAAGAGCATTCTAGCTCTGAGGCTGGCCCTCGGTATTCCTCACCTCAGTTGCTAGCCAATATGGTTTCTTCCTCTCTGGCGGGCTTGTTCATCCGTTAGGGGCCGTTCTCAGCATCAGAATAATCAAAATCCAGTCCTCTGACAATCAGGAGATCCTCTGCATCCCTCACCCCATAGAAACAGCACTACTGCGTAGCAGCCCGAACCCCACCATGGGCTTAGGGGCCTTGTACGTAGCATCGGGAACCCTTCGCTTCAGCTCGTATCGTCTCTGAAGTTCGCGGTCTCCTTATCGGACTGAGGCCCGTTGTCAACTCTGAGGCCCTTTCTATCAGTGTGAGCCAAAGCCGACCCAGTGGCTCTGCACGTCCGGCCTGGGGTCCCATTCGTCGGCTCAGAGACCCTCTTTCACGGCTCAGCTCACTCTCGGTCCGGTCTGAATCTCTTCTTTAAAAGCTCGGGCCAACTCTTTTCATGCAAGGGATTCCAGTGCGGTTCCAGCCTTCATCGGCCCAAGGGCCGTTAATGCCGGCTCTGGGCTCTCCCCGACGGTCCGGGTCCTCCAACTGCCCGGGTCCTCCAACGGCCCGGGTCCTTCAACGGTCCGGGTCCTTCAACGGCTAGGGGTCCTCTTCGTCGGTGCAGGGGATCTCCTTAGCTATCCAGGACCTCCCTTGTCAGTCCGTAGGCCCTCTTTCAGCAGTTAGGTCCACTTCCGTTGGCCCAAGGGCCTTTTCTGACAGCCCGAGATCCCCTGCGGGAACTAGGGCCCCTCCGTCATGTCAGGTGCCCTTTTTGACGACCCGGGGCCATTTCCGGCAAGTCGGAGGGCCAATTTCAAGCACTTTAGCCATGTCCATCAAGTCAGGGCACCTGTCTTGGCCTGGGTTCTGCTGACAGCCCGGGCTGCATGACCGATGTAGTCGATGCGCCCCTAAACTCTTCCAATTCTCCTTTTCCTGACAGCCCGGCCTGGCCGAGCTGGAAGTGCGATCCTCGATAATCTTCACATATGATAAAGTTTGAGCTTTCCGAACGAACATTTGTACCAAAAACACGATTATTTTTATGTGCTATATGTCAAGAAAAAATATGGTCCTTCCAGTATGTCTATCCTAAAAAGGACATTTTCATGGGCATCGAGGTCATCTGAGGTCATATGGTAGCTTTTCATTTGTTATATATCATTTATCACATATAAAAATATTATCAGCATTGGATTCCTGGAAAATTTGCGAGTTCACAAATGTTTGGATATTTATGTATTGTACAATGTTTAACATAGTTATCGACCACCGAGTGTAACCTTGTAGTTTGACCTTCCAGAAGGGCACGAGGCTATATAACTCCTGAACCACTGACCTGATCGAGATACAATTTTAGCAGGATGATTCCGAGCATATTTAGCATATCCAAGCATCTATTTATATGGCGATTTGCCTTAGAATTCCTCCGTTATCATTCGTTAAATTTTGAATATTATACAGCTATGCGCATTACTACTTTTTAAAACCGTCACCATCCATACAATGTCAGAGAACGCGTCAGTATATGTTATCCAACTGCATCTCTATATTTGACAGAGGAGCGGCAGAGTTAGCAGCGCAATCGTTGAAACACTTGCAATATGGTAAAGTTTGCGCTTTACCAATGAGGATTTGTAGGAAAAACATCAATTTGTATTTTATATATATCCAGCTAAAATACGGCCCTTCCATTCTGTCCATTAAAAAACACAGAAATTTCACGTACATCGAGATCACCGAAGGTCACGTGGCCTGAGGTAATAGGGTAGCTCATATATTATTCATCGCGTAATGCAAATATTGTCAGAATTAAATTCCTTGAATATGTGCGGGTTCAAAAATGTTGGGATATCTATGTGTTAACTGATTCTTAACTTAGTTATCGGCAACCGAATATAACCTCACAGAGTGACATTCCCCAACCAGTGATCTGATCGACAACATATTTGCACAGATGGATTCAGAGTATAAAATAAACCCATACACCAATTTTGCTAAAAAAAACTGAGACATGAGGGTGGACAATCACCCCTTTGCCGAATTGATTTGACCTCGAATACCACAGCTATCGTATGCGAGACATCGACGAAGCTGTGCATTATTTCGGGCTGATCTAGAGGCAAAGTCCTGGATCTAACCCGTCCCGTCTCGGGGGTCTTCAACCGCCCCCCCCCCAGGTTTTTCACAGATAGTGGACGAACGGCACGCGGGAGCGCGCCCAAATTTGGCATACCTTTTCCCACATCAATTTGACATGTTGTTTCAAAATTTTGAAGTAAGAACGTCTAGTGTCAACGAGTTAGTCAATGTCAAGTGAGGTCAACTCCAAAAAAGTTCAATCAGTCGTCACGCTTTAACGGATACAGATATTTTAATGAAACTTTCAGCGTTTCCTTATCGTTAGTGATGTAACAAAACATATGAGTTGAATTTGTCTTTCTTTTTTTCGTTTTTGACTACAAAATTTTGCATATTTGCCAAATTGCAGTTCAAATAGAGAAGTATGGCTAAAGTAAGCATTTTTATTGGGGCAAGTTCACTTCCAATAACGTTTCTCGGTCTACTCTACCCATTATAAAAGGGAAATTAAAGAACAGTTGAAAACTCAAAATTTTGAAAATCCAAAAAAATAACATTTTTATTTTTGGGGCTAAACAATTTTATGCCCGTGGTCGATTTCGCTGTCCTTTTCTGACTCCAAATATTTTTTATCTCTCAAATATCCCCCAAAATTAACTCCCCAGAGCCAAAACCATAATGTAAGTCGTGAAAAGTCCTGAAAATCCAGCCCCCTGGTGACGTCACTTTTGGGGGGAAATTGTTTTAGGAGGTGGACCCGGACCATGCTCGTCGAACGCTGTCCAATGACACCTCTTTCGTTTTCGTGCGATGCTTAGATTGGATTTTATTGGGGGTTACTAACCCCCCCCCCTCCCGAGACGGGGTGTGAGGATCTGACCGGAAAGACGGCGCGTGTTAATCAATAACGGGTTTTAAATGCCAAAAACAAAACAACAAACACAAATCATGCCCATCGCTGAGCATTGCTGTCAATTTTTTTTTCAGCCAGTGGTGATACTGTTCAGATAAAATGCACTGCACATGCTGGATGCAGGCATGACCTACGAGACTAGACCATGCGTGGTCTACAGTGGCAATTGCATGGTTGACATGGCAACTATATCTGCCGATGCGCAGTGCAATACAGATTAGCTTCCAGGAACCACCTATGACATCTACCACAGTGGAGGTTAATTTTGTTTTTCTGTGCGAAACAAAAAAAAGTGTTATAGCACTAGAAGTAGCCGTTGCGACGTGATTCGGTTCGACCCCGGCCTCGTCTGGCGTGTGGCCGCCACTATTGCTTGTCTGTGTCGACGCTGTTCCTCCGCAGCATAGAGCACAATAGCAGCCGGACGTGGCACACATAATGGACGTGGCACAAAGCGTACGGTGGACGCTGCCAAGAGCCTCCCCAGGGCATCCCGGCCGATTAGCATCAGAAGGGGAGGACGGGTCGGGGCGGGACGTCCCCCGACAAACTCCCTCCCTCGCTGACGGTTTGATGTCGCTTGTTATTGCGCCGCCCCCGGGAAATAGCCCCGGCTGACAGCTGTGTAATGCCGTACCTCCTGTTGCACCGTCCGCCAGCTAGGTAGAGGAATCGAGTTCCTGGCTTCTGTCGGAATCGACGGTTGACGGTCCACTATCGACGGAATCTTATATGGTGTTTTCCCCGTGCATTTGTCCTAGCACATTTCGCTCCATCACTCTTCACACATCAGCATTTACCTCATAACACCATACATTCATCAATTTCTACAACTCCACGATATCGCCTTCTTCTAACCCCCACCTACCCACCCCTTGTCATTGCACATACATATGAAATTCGATTCCACTGGGCCTGAATTAATCTCGAATACATCTTAACCCTCGCCAGTATTCAGCATTTTACCACCCTCGGTCGTATGGGGGGGGGCTTGATACGACCCCCCTGGCGATTCGAAACTGTGCATGTTACGAAAACGAATCGAAGACCAAGATTATAGATCTGGCCGAGATCTCGCGATTGGAATTCAGTATGACCTTCTAAGGTCAATGGTTGACCTTCCAGGTCAGGTCAAAGGTCTATTTTTGTATTTTTTCTAAGAAAATCATCAGTTATATCGAAACTACTGTCTAAATATCCACGAAATGGCCGAAAATATGTTTACTTGGATCTTGCGAGCATAACGACATGTCACACGATGTGATCAGACCAATATATCATGCACCAAATGCGGTCAAAGCCGTGATCCTAAATATTAAAAAGAAATCGGAAAAAAAATCATATATATATATATATATATATCAATTGACTTACAATTAGCGACTTAGTGACGGTTATTTTCCCTTTCAAAGTGAGATCTCCCTGTTTCCATCACTTCAGTGTCCTTTCTTTAATTGGTTTTACATTAATTTTGTCACTGTTAGCCACGGCACTATACCAAGCTCCCAATATCGTAACTTTCTCAGACAGCTTCCTACGACAAATACTTGCCTCATTATTTGTATCCCAACCTAACCACACGAATTCACTTTTATCCTGATTCACTTCTAGGCCTGGTGCCTTTCCATAATGTTGAACTATGCTGAGACATTGTTCTGCTGATGACACATTTTTTACAAACAGCGTAGTGTCGTCACAATACTGAGAAATAACAAAATTTGTGTTTGAAATTTTGAGGCCATGTATATTTCCCGCTCTCCTGATTCGCACGCGAGTATTTCGACTGCAATCCTGAACAGCGGCGCAGATAAGGGGCACCCTTGCTGTAGAACTCGAGACGGCCTAAACCAATCGGATGCGAAACCGTTGTTTATGATCGAAAGTTCTGAGTTTGTATGCAGCGGCTTACCGGCTGAATATCGCAGCAGCCAATATCGGCACAGATGACAAGTCGTGGACTGAAATACTGAAATACACTTGTACTGAAATGCACGAGGCTGCTATCATCAGTTTCGACGTTGCCCTCGCTCTACACACGTCAGACCAGTGAGTCAGGTGGTCACACAGAGTTGTGTGGGGCTGACGCAACTCCGTTGCTAGGCTATGCTACAGCCGAATGCTCACACCTTCGGGTTGGCATGCTTCAGACGCATAATCTCACCGACAACTGCTGGTGTTGTCGTGACGTCCAGCGAAGCTCACCAGGATTTTCCTCCGGCGTATTTATATCAAAGATCTTCCTGGACCTGCGAATTGCAAACCTTAATAACTCCAGTAGTTTCGATTCCAGGTCTGATTGCACGGTTCCGCTGCCTTTATCACAAGACTGCACACCTAAAATGTATGAATGGTTGGTTATTACTGAAAGTTATCTAGAAAATAAATAATGCGCCAATTGATCGTGAGCGAATTCAATTCACATTAGTATCATTACCACGACCCTACTCCCCGCAAAGAGTGTTTGTCTCGCTCTCATTGCAAGTCGGGCACATATTCCAAATTCCGGCTAATCAGCCTACACGTGACCAATTGAAATCCCGGTGCATATACTAGAAGCCCGCCACAAGCCCGTCAGCCTTGGACGGGCTGACGGAGTTGCGTCAGCCCCACACACCTCTGTGCGACCACCTGACTCACTGACCTGACGTATGTGGGGGAGGGCAGCATCGAAACTGATGATAGCCGCCTCGTGTATTTCAGTGTAGGCAAGTGTATTTCAGTATTTCAGTCCACGGCTTGTCATCCGTGCGGGTATTGGCTGCTGCGATATTTAGCCGGTAAGCCGCTGCGTTTCGTGTGACCTGTGAGCCAGGGCTGGCGCCTGGGTCACATATCCGTGTGACCTATCGGCCAGGGCTGGCACCTGGGTCACCTATCCGTGTGACCTGCCAGCCAAGATCTCCTTGCGACTAACGATCGAAACCTCCGATTTCTTTGGGATCGGGGTCACTGCGGCGTAGGGCGTGTCGCTCAGATACTGTTCCTCCCCACGACCCTGAGCAGCGATGAGCTGGTGACCTTCCGGCTCTGATGTAGTGGGTCCCAGAGAGCGGCGGCGGGCGCCGCCTGTGACATCGCTTCTGATGACCCCGGTCCCTGCTGACCTTCGACGAGTGGCGCGATAATACGGAACGGTGGTGCGTGCTGCTGCGTCAGCTCCGCTCAATATCAAGCCCGACTGGCTATCAGACCATGGCCTGGCTGCTGGAAGAATGGCTGTCCTACGCATCCAACTACATTACTGAAGCAGATGTTTGAGTGACCTTCCTCAGACAAACCCCGGGCGTTTGTCCTGTAAACCATTGCCGTCCGCAGCGGTATTCAGCTTCGGTACTTCCAAACTGGCTGCACCACCCGGGCGGCTGCCCTCCAAACCAGTGCCATCCACCACAGCGGCACCATCCAGCACCAGCACCAACATCAGCACCATCCACCACGGCGAAACCATCCAACACCAGCACCAGCACCATCCACTACGGCGGCACCATCCAACACCAGCACCAGCACCATCCACTACGGCGGCACCATCCAACACCAGCACCAGCACCATCCACTACGGCGGCACCATCCAGCACCAGCACCAACACCAGCACCATCCACCACGGCGGCACCACTCTCCTGTCCGGTGATGTTCGAAGCATGCAATGGGAGAAGAATGTCATACCTGCCAACGAAACATTCTGAATTGCCCACATCATTCAGCCGCCAGAATGGATGGACTGCTAACTTTCGTTCCCCGAACTGAGAACGCTGCTGTGCTCGTTTGAAATGCATCCGGGCTTCGTCATGTTCAAACCATCGTACAAACATGATAATTAGCGCCTTTTACCAAACAAATACCCACCGGTGGATTCAACGGTGTTCGGCTCATCCACCGTCCCTTCAGCCTATGACTGACCAAGCGTTGAAGAGTTTAGAAAACTAAGAACATGCATGCCGTTCACCAGGCGTTATGTCGCCTTTAATCCAGATCAGCCACTCCAAGCCGCAGTTCAATCTGCCGTGATAATGCAATAGAAAATTGCCACGCCGACTTGCTTTCGGCGTGGCAATATCTTCATAATAAGCGGCATCGGTCATTCGGGTCATCGGTTCCAACAAAAACGCAAGTTTTCCTTGACAGGTATGTGAACTTCTTTAAGGGATAACACTGGTTATAAACAGCTCTAGCTGACACTAGGCACTGTCACACATTATAGCAAACAACACATTATAACAGGTACTAAACACATACTCACGTTTCGTCAAACGAATCGAGTAGCTCTTTTTATAGCTGTTCTGAGTAGAATAGTCGTTGAGCACTGAAGCACTGTTCAACTAAACCGATCACCTTCGAAGAAGCAGATACAATTGAGGCCGCTGCCAACACGGATCATTGTAGGGCAGCTTCATTGCAAACTATTGAAAGAACGTGTCGTAAATAGTTCGCAGAACTGCAGCCAACGAGTCGGTCCAACAAATTCGGATCTAATTCGTTCCGCACTTCAAAGCTATAGGTGTCGTCTGGCTTCATGATTGCGACTACAATTACATGGTGCTTGTGATGAACAGACATAACTTGTTTACGCCCGGATTCGATGGTTTTGGTTTCATCAGGCCACGTGTCGCCGGTCAGAAGACCTCTGAGAAACGTGTGCCGGGACGTTAGTCGGAATGTAATCTTTTCATTGATCTCTTTCCTTCGAAATACTGTTCCTGGTGAAACATAGCATTAGTTGCCAGCACGCTGGCGGACCATACCGTGCAGCAGCTATGCAAGCGCATCGGTAATCACAGGTCAGATAAGGCCAGCTTTCGGAGCTCCATTAAGGCGCACGCGCGCAGGGCGGGATTCGATCAATGCAGATCACACACAGAGCAGTGGCTGAAACAGAATGTCCGTTCTTTATTTTGTTACAATCAAAGTCTTACGATTTGCACCAGGTGTGAATAACCAGCATGCACGCCTTGTCATTTCAGGATTTATCTTAGCATTGGACATTTTAACCGAAGGCCACGTTGTTCGCATGTACACAATATGTTGTTGTTCACATGTTGTTCGTGCAAATACACACGACTGCTTTCTATTCGTGAAAATGAAAATGAGTCATGCAAAAAAGGAGCGTTTTGACGAAATTCGTCATCCCATTGCTTCTCGTGGGTCACTGCTGACCCAGTTAAGCGACGCTATTCGAAGACACGCTATTCGATGCTCATGCACGCTGCTAAGTAAGTTCCCATCTCCGTTGTCAAGGGTCGGTAGTCGGCTGTCTATTGTCGGTCTATTATCGGTGGTCATCGTGGTTTTAGAGGTCCAGCCATCTGTCTCCACTAACGGATGCCAACGCCAAAGTTTTGTTTCTTAGTTTCCTTTATTCTTGACACTGCTATATATAATTAAGTTGTACGTTCTACGCAGCCTTTGGGTACACACAGCATTGCTTTTGTTCGTTGTGAGCAAAACGCACGAGCCATGTGACATGGATAGCAGCGTATCATAACCTCCACACCTCACAATCTCCGCAAGTTCAAAATACACAAAGGGGCCGTAACCTCTAAAGGTCATCAAATCCACACGATCCAAACCTTCACAATTATCAGGGGTTCATAAGCTCCACAGCTAACAACGCCCTCAGTTCCGAAGGTTTCGTAACCTTCATGGCTAACAACCCCCACAAGTCCGAAGGGTTCATAACATCTACTGCTCACAACCTCTACAGACTAAAAAGTTCCATAATTGCGAAGAACTTCAACTAGCTGTCGCTAGGTCGCAACATGGCTTAGGTATTATCGCAAGTAATAAGTAATGAATGTCATGGGATTGAACGCGGAAACATGGGTAACAATATCTGACAACATAGACGAAATGCTGCAAACGATAGCTTACTCGCTCTAGCATATGACACTTTGGGCCATGTTTTTCTAACTTTAAAACGGAGTTCATATTAAATGTCACTGTCTTATCAGATTGTGTTCCTTGCAGCTTCCCCTATATTTCACCAAACAGCTCTGCAATATTCACCAGAGTCACCATCGTGCTACATGAAAGCCGAAGCATCGAACACTACGATTGGAATATAACCATGTGTGTAGTGCCAACATGGTGCTATTATTATGCCAAATGCTTAGAGAACCA
This sequence comes from Imbricaverruca yamaguchii, assembly GCA_034440575.1. Classification (NCBI taxonomy): domain Eukaryota; kingdom Metazoa; phylum Arthropoda; class Thecostraca; family Neoverrucidae; genus Imbricaverruca; species Imbricaverruca yamaguchii. The sequence continues at coordinate 878,320 of JAOTOL010001560.1, forward strand.
AACAAATAGGCTTAGACATTTAAACTACAAGACAAAATTCATTGATGAAATATCTAAGCTTCAGCATCAGATTCTCTTCAACAGCAATGTGACATACTATAACACAAAAATAGATCCGATCATTTAACTTCATCGCATACCATTGAACAAGACTTCAAGGCTCCATCGTGCCGAACCTTCGACACTGCTCAACTGATTAAACTGAGGTGCTTTAGATGTGCGCAAATGAAGTCAGCCGTACATAAGTAATTCTTCCATTGAGAGTTCGGAAAGATAGTCTGGGCTGGTGCCTGCTCACCTATAGAAGCCAGAGTTACATCGCACAGCAATCGGCATCCCAAGATAAAAGGGCTATTGGCGACCCAGTGTGAGGAAAGCAAGAGCCAGCTCCAAGCGCACGCGAACTGCACCGGCAATTCGGTGGACAAGAGGCAGCCTACAACCTAACTATAGGTAACCAGTTCCAGCAGGTGATATGCACATTTACAAGAGCGGCACTGTCACCATTTTCTGGCGGAAGCCGACGACTTTAGCGCGTCGCGTACGCTGTGCTTTTTCTGTCCCCTCCCCATACAGCCGTCTAATGGTGTCACCAGAGTATGACTAGTCGACATATTGCAGGAGGATCAGATAGAAATACTGCGCCAGTATCACATTCAATTGCACAGTTTGTGCTAACCGAAATCGGATGCAAATAGGTTTGAACAGTGCATTCGTGCGCTCCATCTGCCCTGCACCGCACATCAGCCTCCAGTGGGATAACGGCCGGTTTGCCTGGCTCTGAAAAGCTAGTAATGCCGGCACGCAACGAGCGCGTATTTAATGGTGCGACAATTTGCCAGTCGGGTACCCTCTCTTGGCATGTGCCAAGGGCCAGTTTTGCTGCCGATGATATGCCACCCTATTTAGTGCACATAATCTTTAGGCGTACATTTCAGCATGCAGTGCCCTCACTGAGGCGGATGCGAATGCGGATGGTGGGAGAACATTGTGAGCATGTATCCCCGACTCATGGCAAGGTGACGCCCCTCGAAGAAGGCTGGAATTCACCCGCCTATCTCCGCTCTATGGATTTATCAGCCAAAGCCTTCACACTCAGAGGAAAAGGTAGCCCTAAGACCTACAGGACGTAATGGCGCCACTTGAGCATGCCTCAGTGCACCCCTCACCGTCCAACGGTCTTCTCCGCCGATGTCGTCATTCCAGGAAACTTCGCAGTGGCACTCTTCCGAGAAAGTGGCGCCCCTGCAAACAAGCGCCCCACCCCACCCCCTTCAAAATGTCTGGATCCACCTTGATTTATCATTTTTCTTCCAGGAACATGCATGCAATTTTGGCAAGTATCTTCATTTGCATGACACATCCATTTTATCGCAAAGGGGACTGCTAACGGTCTCGATAAGATAGTATTACCAAGGAGTTGCACGTCATCAGGTCAGTCTGCTACCATCTATGGAGGGTAAGAGGGCCCTTATTTGCACCTCTGTGCCCTGCCATCTAGCGATAAGCATTGTTACCTATGTTTCAACGTACCATCTCATGACATTCATTCCTTATTCGTTGCAATATTACCTAGACCGTGCCGCTACCTAGCGATAGCCAGCTGGAGGTATGCCTCTTGTAAATTGTACAACCCTTGAATCTGTGGAGGTTTTAAGCAGTGGAAGTTATGATCTCTTTCGGAGTTGTAGAGGTTGTGAGCTTTGGAGGTTATTAACCCTGGGAGTTATGAAGGTTTTGCTCGTGTGGGGGTTATGAGGTGTAGGGGTCACTAGTCAGGGCCCTTTGGGTATTTTGAATTTGTGGATGTTGCGATCTGTGGAGGTTATGCGCTGTGGAGAGTATGATGCACGTCCGCGTGAACAGTAGTGTGCGCGTTGTACCAAGCGACGAGTTTGCCATCAGTATGTAGCGTGAGTCGTGCGCCAGTTGGATGAATATGTGCTAATAAACTTGCGGCTCCCATAGTTTCAGAACTTCAGCCAGATGTCAACCTTATGAAGCTTGACTGGCCATTTCTGCCTCATGAATGCGTCAACACCTCTACAAAAGATTATTTCCGCTTGCTTTCCATTTGCGGTACTTCATGTTTGCGATCCATCCGTCTCGTTCCGAGCACAGTACCGTTACTGCGTACACTCACCAGCAACTGCGGATGCAAACAATGCTTTTGCCACTACGACGGCGACATACAGCGAACAACTGGCCGTACTGGTTTGTCCGTTCTCCAGAGCCACCGGCCAGGCGGAGGGTCAGGGGGTTGTCCGCGGCTGGTGAAGATCTGCGACCGGGCGGGACAAGTAACGGTGATCGGCGGGTACAGAGCCGCCTCGATAGGTACGGAGCCGCATCGATGGGTACGGAGCCGCCTCGATAGGTACGGAGCCGCCTCGATAGGTACGGAGCCGCCTCGATAGGTACGGAGCCGCATCGATGGGTACGGAGCCGCCTCGATAGGTACGGAGCCGCATCGATGGGTACGGAGCCGCCTCGATGGGTACGGAGCCGCCTCGATAGGTACGGAGCCGCCTCGATAGGTACGGAGCCGCCTCGATAGGTACGGAGCCGCATCGATAGGTATGGAGCCGCCTCGATAGGTACAGAACCGTACAATACAAATATACACACACAAGTACACTTAAAAATATATATGCGGTACATAAGTGTACTCTTCTCTTCAACAGCCAATGCATAAAAGAAGATATCCTGCCAAAATATACCAATATATATACATATATGCATGTGGGTGTGTTTGTGGGTGTGTGTGTGTGTTTGTGCCTTTACATCAACCTATGCAGAAGGTAGAATCTATACGTAGTCGGTATAGGCAGCATGACATAGCATGCAGTAAAATTATGATACTCTCCACATTCGGAACAATTACAAATTATGAGGGTGTTTCAGTGCCGCACAACTCTCCTGGGTGTCCAATTTCCCGTCAACTTCATCCGTTATCACTGGTTCCGTTGCAGCATTCACGGCAACCTTTCTGCGCGATTCAAAAGATATTGATGCTATCTTCACACTACAGGCGGAGCAAGTACAGCAAGTATGAAGGCGGTGGGAGCATGCATTACTTAAATAGTGCAGCCTAAGCACACTGTTGGAGCTGCCTCTATGCAGGAGAGCAAGTTAAATATCGAAACTATTTTGGGCTTTGACGGAGATTGAAGGCACGGAATCCCCTCCAAAGAGATAAGAGACCACGTCCATGTTCAGGATCATTCCCGGTGTCCGTCCTGCCATCTTCCGACAGCAGCAGAACACATTACCGATTATTCTTCGTCGCGATTGTCTCACACTGGAGACTGCGCCACTGAGCAGCTAGCCCCCCCCCCCCCCACCCAAATGACTTCCGGAACCGAGGCTATTATGCCTACACTTAATCTTGGGAAACTTTTAGTCGGGACACTGATCTGTTACCATACGTATCTGGCCAGCACTGGCCAGAATCGACCACTCTCAATTGGCCAGAATCGAGACGGTACCACCAGCGTGGGCTATCAGTCCGGTGACTGAGGAGCAGGTCATGCATTTCAGGATAGATATGCAGCGTATCGAGCCGGCCCTGAATGACAGCAACGCTAGAGGAATGGACAGTACCCCGCTGAGGGCTTTGAGGCAGCCCTCCCGACGAAAGCCGACCGCAATATTGAGGACTGGGGTGGCGAGGCGTAGCACAGGACTGACTGCAACACTGCAGACTGTGGTGGTGAGGCGTAGCGCAGGACTGACTGCAACACTGCAAACTGGGGTGGTGAGGCGTAGAACAGGACTGATTGCAACACTGCAAACTGGGGTGGCGAGGCGTAGCACAGGACTGACTGCAACACTGCAGACCGGGGTGGTGAGGCGTAGCGCAGGACTGACTGCAACACTGCAAACTGGGGTGGTGAGGCGTAGCACAGGACTGACTGCAGCATTGCAGATCGGGGTGGCGAGGCGTAGCGCAGGACTGACTGCAACACTGCAGACCGGGGTGGCGAGGCGTAGCGAGGGGGTCGGGCGGCCGTGATACGCCCCCGCCAGATTGGCACCTTCTGGCAGAAACAGAGAGGACGCCGCTTTTGAAGCCGCACGCATACCAACACCAAAACCGGACGTAGTTTCTGGACCTGGCATGTTGACCGCCGACACTGCATCGGACAGCTCACGCCATGGTGAGAGTACCCTCCAGGCGGCTGCATTTGAACAGCTTGTGGTGGACGTTCTTCGAATATGCCGGTCAGCCAGCGAGATATGCTTCAGAAACGTTCGCATGCGGAAGCGAGTAGGTGCAGCTGTGCTGAGCGGGTAGCAGAGCTGTTTGGGTAGCTGTTAGCGGAGTTTTTAGCGAAGCTGTTAGCGGAGCTGTTGGCGGAACTGGTATCGGAGTTGTTGGCGGAGCTGTTGGCGGAGCTGTTAGCAGGGCTGCTAGAGGTGCTGTTGCCAGAACTTTAGCGGAGCTGTTAGCGGAGCTGTTAGCGGAGCTGTTAGCGGAGCTGTTAGCGTAGCTGTTAGCGGAGCTGTTTGAGGTGTGCCACAGCACAGCCTGTGGAGCTGTGCTGTGGCTTGGCCGGAGATTTGTCATCTTAGAATCTGTTAACCATGAACATGATACACTTATCCATGGACTTGATTGATCTGAAGCTCCAACAGGGAGTGCAATTTATTAATGATAGCGTCAAAATATCACCCCAACGGACACTCCGGTCTTTACGTCCGGGCTACTTTATATCTGGACCTTCGTTTCCACTATGGCCATTCGTTGCCGCGAAAGACACGAAACAGGCATGCGACTGCCGGTGCGTTCGATCAATCTAGCAAAGTTCAGTTTCACAGGCTTCAAGGCGCTTCTCAAGAAACGTCGAATGTACTCGGTTATTAAATACGTTTAGAGGGAAGCTGGATGAACTGAAAAGATAATAATACCAAATAGAATTCGCTTTGGGACGAGTAGTCTACGGGTAAGTTACCCGTCTAACAATCGAAACATCGAGAGTTCGGGTCTCACCTATGAAGATTTGCTCTTCGCCAGCGGCCAATCAGCGTGAGAGATTGGTATTGAGCTATTTGATCCACCGGGAGGCGGCTCGTAAGGTCGTAGAATCATTAACGGCCACATAATACGGTTCTACGCATGTAATATCCCCACCTACCGACCCCTTTATCACCGACCTGCGCAAATGGGAATTTGACGAGGAGTATGAAGCGAAAGCGACGCAGTATTCACATTTCGCACTAAGTTCCCTTCCATCAGGCTATACTCGGCAGAGAGGAATCTACTGCGACGCGGTCCTTGCAATCCAAGACGGCGGCTGAATAGAGCCAGGTGTCCAGCTCATTTGCGCAGAGTACTTGCATTGCACTGCACGCGTCGCGTTTCATTGTGACAATAGCATGGAACCGGTGCGATGGTGGAATTGATCGCTAAGTTCAGCTCGCGGCACATTGTCGGAGGATGCAGAGCTATAGAGAGCTCAGTGCGTTGCGGCGCCGAGCGCAAACACACTCGATGCATGTGACGTCTGCTGGCAATGCTATGCTCGGTTCACATCATCGCACGCGTTACGTTTGTGGATATTTATGTTTCAGGTCTTAAGTTTGCACGGACGGACCAGCAGGTTCAACTCCCCGTGCCGTCAGAATTAGCGTGATACCCTCGGAGTACATAGCTTGCAATAATGTGCCCTTCCGACCTATCACCAACTCAAAAGTAGCCGTTTAATGTGCTCCACGAATGTCACATGCGTCTTTTACTCGAGCAGTGAGGGGCTAGGTGTTTTGTCTCCTTCAAGGGATAGGAAAAGTGATCACTGACTCACGGTTTTACCCCTGTTCCAGGCGGACGTGTTCGAATTGCTCAGAAGACTGACTTGCCAGGTGTGCCGTGATAGGAGAAAATAATGGAGGAAGAATAATCACGCGCCGGTTCTTAGTGTAAGTAGTTTGTTAGAAGGTCAGTTTCCTTTCCTCTTGGTTATTTGTAAGTTACGTTTATTTAATATTCTTTTTCGATGCATTTTCGTTTTTATGTTAGTTTAATTCGTCTTAGGTTACTTTCGCGTTTCTTGCAAAAGAGCTGCTTGAGTCAGATGTAATGTGTAGGTAGCCATTTGGCTTCTGCTGATTTTGTCTGGATCGTAGAAGGTATATATGCTTTACTTGCGTGCTACAAATAAATATTCATTGACCTCTTCGTGCACAGAGTCCGTCTGGCGCGACGCCGTCGAGTGTTATCCTGCAGCTGAGGAGTCCCGCCATAATAAGCCCGCCGACAAGACGGCGCCCGCGGGGAGGCCACTCGTCACCCGGCTGACACCGGGCTGACACCGGGCTGACACCGGGCTGACACCGGGCTGACACCGGGCTGACACCGGGCTGACACCGGGCTGACACCGGGCTGACACCGGGCTGACACCGGGCTGACACCGGGCTGACACCGGGCTGACACCGGGCTGACACCGGGCTGACACCGGGCTGACACCCGGCTGACACCCGGCTGACACCGGGCTGACACCTGGCTGACACCCGGCTGACACCCGGCTGACACCGGGCTGACTGGATTGTCGGCTGAGGGAGCACCGGGCGCAGGCGTGTCACCGCGTCACGCCATAAGTGCCGTGTATCGAGAGCACGCTCCGCGGAGAGCTTTACAGTTGGCTTGGCAGTCAACTGTAGAGGCGCGGTGGCAAACGTGCATGAGCAGAGACGTTCGGGGCGGCAAAGAGCCACAGGCGTGGAATGGGCCACGGAGAGCCGCAGGCGTGGAATGGGCCACACCGCCGCAAGACAGAGTGATGCTTAGGCCGAAACGGCGCCAATCTGTTGCTGCTACTTCCTCATTTGCGCATTTGATCGTCGGTTCTCGTTTCTTTCCGCTTTCTAAGCTGGATTATTTATGTCCACTGAAACACTTTTTTACACATCTAAGATGGTCAAAGTGTAGTAATGAGATAGTGGAACCATTTGTGCCTCATTTGGACTATCTTCGACGACCATTTTATGGTATTTAATACATATTGACGCCATCGTGACAACTAACTTATAGCTCCTGAGCCAGAGACGATATGCTAAATACTATTTATTTATATATTTAATTATTTCACAATACATGTCCTCCACGTACAGTGGCTGTTACGGACACTACGACGACAATCTTTCAACGACGTCCTTGACCACATTTACTACCTTTCGATTACGTGTCTACTTGACGTGAACGGTATGGTGACCGACTTGTAACTAACGCGGACCAACTGATGATCATCGTGAACCACCTTCTGGCTAGGGGACGAATAGCCTAGGGGTACGTTGCTCGTCTCACAATCGAAAGGTTGTGAGTTCGAGTCTCACCTGTCGCTGCTCTTCGCCCGCGACCAATCGGCGTGAGAGATTGGCGATGCTACATGACTCAAAGGTCGATGTGTCGTAAAACCAATAACCACCTTCTGGCTACATTAGGCAGCGTTATTACCACTCCAGATAGTCGGAACTGGGCCCCTAAAAACCACGCTGGGGGTTCAAAAGTTCGCACCTGTGTACTTAAAAATAAACTTGGATCACAGCGGTCTTTCTGGGTAATTGAAAATAACGATGGGGCCCAAAAAGGCCGGCTGGGATTCTTAAAAATTACAATGGATATCCCAAAATGTCGGGTTCGTGCCCCTGAAAATCACGCTGAGCCTGGGGTACCAAAATGTAGCGCACGGGCCTCTGAAATTCATACAAGGGGCTCGACTGTTCGCACCCCGACCTCAAGTCTGATAGGGACCAGCCACAAATTTATCCGGGACAGCGAAAAGCAGGCTGGACATGAAACTCACTCTGATGTCCCAACAATCACTCCAACATCCAAAAATACGTTGGACCCCCTAGAACGTGTCGAGGCCGTTAAATCGGGCTCTAGGAATCCCAGTAAATGGCGACGGACCCCCCCCCCCCCAATTGTACTAAGACCCAAAAGAGTCGTGTCGCTACCGTTGAAGATCACACAGGGAGCCCAGGAAGTCTCGCTGGAGTCCCATAAGCCGCAGTTGTATTCCCAAAACTCATTTTCTATCCGGATGTTTTTTTTTTGTCACTTTGAAGCCACAAAATTGCCCCCCTCCCCCACACACACACACACAAACGCGTTGGGATCCGGAAAAGAAGAATGTTTTGGCACGAGGAATGTATATGGAGCACGAAGAATCCTATCGGGACACAAAAATATCGCGCAGGGGATTACAAAAAGAAATAAATCGACAAAACAAAAATCATAAGAGGACTCCATCAGTTGGCCCTGAGCACCGCACAATCCAGAACAGATCCCCAACGAAAGTTCACCGAAGGGCCTTTCTACTCTGAAGGGTGTCATCGGCGAAAAACCGGTTGAACAGGCACCGTGACGTACCAAAGAGGAAAATCTGCACCACCCCACCCAGCCTCCTGAAATGGGTGGGCTCTGAAGAATCGCGTCGGGTTCCAAAAAATCACGCTGAGCCACCGTACTTCGCGTGGTTGCTCCATATAAATACAGCCGGCACTACAAAATTCGTATTGGGCACGATAATTTGAACCCAAAGCCGTCGAAAACGCGCCGATACCTACAAAAATATCGTTCGGGCAGAAAAAGCAACAAAATCCTTTAAAAAAATGAACGCGAGGTGATCTATCTGGGGGCTCATCACGTGGTACCAAAATATAAACATTCGAACAGGATGTGGGAGCTAGGGTTGAAATTTATGGACCTAAAAATGGCGGTATGTTAGGCTCCCTTCCTAGGCAATTAAGTTGGTCACTGATTAGTTTTTTTTTTTAAATGGCCTCCTTTGTAAAAATAGCGGTTTAAATCCGGGCCTTAAAAAAAATTGTGTAGGTGGACCCCCTCGAAATCGGTTCGCCCCCACTCCCTGGTGCAAATCTGGGCAAGCCACTGTGACACAGCAGCAGAGGTGTTGCAATCACTGGCCGGCCCTGGTGCGGGGGTAGTGGTAACGAAAGATATACAGATGTCGCCAGCGCATCAAAAACTTCTGATATAGGTGGCGCTGGTGTCGAGGAAAGCTATTGTGATGCTGCGAGCCCGCAAGCGTTATGTCGCGTTGCTATGGTTACACTGCCGTTCAGACGGAGACTGGATGGCAGCTGCGTCTACTTTGGATGAGTTTATGATTAGCCTGCGATCGCTCGAAAGTTGATATTGTCATCATGGAACTCTCATGGCTAACCTTCTAGCAGAGTAAAGTAGAGACATCGAATTGTGATAAGCATGGTACAGTTGCCTTGTGATACCCATGGAACAGTAATCGTGTGATTGCTATTGAACAGCTTAATTCACTCGTTATGAAAAAAAGAACAGAGTCGGATGATTATTAGCTTAGGTTCCATAATTATAACTCGAGGGTGCACGGAGCCGGGCTTCCTGGACAACTTTCTTGCAATGTTGGTTTCTTTGTCAGCTTTTGTAGTTGCATAACAGAGCAAAAGCAGTGCAACGCCCATTCACTAATAAATCATTCGCAAGATAAGTACTCGTGCCATGGAAGGATATCACATATCACGTCATCTTATTCATGCTGACCTAGGAGTCGCTTTGCGTTTTCTATGCTTTCAAGCGGCTGTTATGCCTATTAAGCATCGAACAATCACTAAGACATCTTTAGTCTATCATATCTGAACCCCGTTGTTCCAGACAAACTGACGTTGGTTTTGCAATTGCGCATTTCTACAAACGTGACCCTGTCGTCTCCCCCTCCCCCTCCCCAACCTCGACATGCTGCTCCGGTGAGTTTTGTCGTGTCCGCGTCCCACGCTCTCGCCCAGACAGTCGAGGTGGTGCGACATGTGATACATGGGAAGGGCGCACCCGTTTCCCGGTCAGCACAGTACGGCCAGCTGTCGACTCGAAGCTGGGAAATACAGACGTGCAGTGCCGAGATGACTATTGAAGAGCCCTGAGCAAAACGGTCCTCCCGGCCAAACTTAGATGTGCACAGTGGACTGTGGATTTAAGTCCGGGGAACGGGAACCGAAAGCTATGAGTGAGCGATCTCCGAGAACGAGGGGCGTTGCCTCCGGCTCTACAAAGAGCGAGGCGAGCAAACAGAGAGCCGGCATGGTCCGCCTGCTGTTAGTCCAGACGTAGCAATCCTGTGACCGGAATCGAAAAAGACAGGAGCTGTAGCAACATCTGAAGCGACAGAAGCGTGAGCCGGAGAGACAGCGCAAGATAGCGGAGGCCGAAGCCCAGCTGGAGTTGTGCGAACTGCAGGTACAGTTCGGTGCAGGGTGGATAGGCCGGTGCCGGAGCCGAGCCTGTGTCACAGCGCGACTCCGCGGCCGGTGGATGGAGTGCACAGCCGCCCACCGCCTGCCAGCAGCCGACAGCAGATCGACACCAGCCCAGACCAGTCAACTCTGACACGCCAGCCCGGCCGCCAGTAGCTGTCCAGTCTGACCGTACCGAGCGCTGGGTTAGCCAGTCCGCCCAGGGCCGCCCTCCCAGCGATCCCAGGCCGCCGACCCCTCACTCGGGGTCGTGGATCGACCGCCTGGACAAAGTTCACGTGACAGATCGGTGGCCGTGCCGAAATAGTGCACCGTCACCGACATGCTGCCCACTGCCGAAACTCAAACTGGAAAGCCTCGATGGTGACCCTCTCAGATTGATCATATGGATGTCAGTTTTCAGATCGCTGGTGCACGATCGACAGGCACTAACCCACGCGGAGTGGCTGACCTACCTGCAGGCCAGTTTGGAGGGAGAGGCGGCTCGTGCGGGAAGTGGACTGTCAAGTGACTGTCAGGTCTGTCATGCGAACTTTACGAAGTAGCCCTACGCGAGCTACAGAATAGTTTGGCGATCCTGGTCCGGCACAAAAGAGCTACCGCTCGTGTGAGGAAATGACATCCGTTCACTGACCGGGTTGTCTCACACATCGCTCGCGGCAGTGAATGTATTGAGGTCACAGCGGTGCGACGCTGATCTCGCCGCTACTACCAACGTGACAGCCGTCGTGGCCAAGCTTCCGCTGCCAGTCACATGGAAATTGGGCGAGTGCGTCACCATTCACCGGATCAGACAGCCGACCGTGACCGTCCTGGACGCCTGGTGGAAGCGGCAGGTGGCCGCGGCCCGCGCCGTCGCCGACGCCGGCAGTGGACGCCGGACCGGCCGACGGCGGAGCCCGGACGAGACCCTCGGCGACGCGAGACCGCCGGCCCCTTCAATAAACCACCACCCGAGCCGGCTGGTGTCTGCACTGCCACCGCCGCCGGCGTCCGGACAGACCAGGCCGCGCGTGGGCCGTGCGTTTATTGCGGCAGCAAACACCTACTAGAAGACTGTGAGCAATTCGCCAGTCTGTCGATCGATGCTCGGATGATCACATGGTGATCGGATGATCACATGTGTACATCATAGTGATCGGATGATCACCATGATGTACAGCGTGTCCGCTGCCTAACACCGGGACACAGCGGCAAGAATGGCTTAATTCAGTTTGTGTAAGCGGAGAGATATTGTCGTTCATAATCGTACAAAGACTGCGATGACTACAATGACTACGCTGACGACGATGATGACGATGACGACGATAACGACGACGATGATGACGAAGATGACTACGACGACGACGACGAAGATGACACTGCCGATGAGGACGATGACGACGACGATGACGACCATGACTATCACAATACAATGAACATGCAAGGGAGCAAACAGTCGTCAATAGTCGTCGGTCGCATATATTTTGACAGATAATTATCTTAGTTATCGGCCACCGAACATAACCTTGCAGCATGACCTTCCAGAAATGAACCCGAGGCCACAACCCCTGAACCGTTGGCCTGATCGAAGTACAATTTGGCCAGGTGGATACAGGGCATAAGATCTCTATATACTAATTTTTCTCAAAATCTGAGTCATGAGTGTAACAGACCCTTGTCGATCTTTCGTGGGATGCATTCAAACGTTTCACTATTGTAGGTATAGAGGGCAATATCAGCGCATTAAAGGTGGCGCCACTGAAGCTATTCCAGTTCACTCGGTTTCTGGCTTGCGGGAGACTGATATGGTTCACCAACGTGCTCGGCTCCGGCTTGGACTGGTCTCCCTTCCAAACGTTATTGCTTCAATGATAATCCAACGGGGAATCCTACTGCACTACACCACTGCACGGTTTTGAAGACTTGGACTACCGTTTTATTCTGAAAAGGAACCTCTTAATATCTTCCTGAGAAGCAAAATATGAGCACAACATGTTATATTTCAATACCCATTTGAAATCTGGATATAACGGAATGCATCCGCTAATTATTTATAGCATTATCCTTATGCTCATGATTCATATGCATCAACACAGTTTGGATAAAATATGCTGTCATTTTGTTGAAGATTTGTTTTGTTGCACGTGAAACAACGGTTTCAGGGCTCCCATACACGTTCATATACATATATACATACAGGGTTCTATGCTGTTTCTACGTTCTGCTTACAGCAAGAGTGGACCAAATCAGCAGTTTCATTATTCCTATTCCTTAGTCAGATAGCCTCATGCATTTAGTTTAGCCAGTAACGGGCATTATTTATTTATTTAACAATACATGCCCTCCACGTGGAGTGACTGTTACGGACAGTCTGGGCATACAAACCCAGTAAGGTAAATTTCGAAAGCGAAATTTGAACAGGATGTTTTGTGCATGTGTCCAGTTAAATCCAATTAAGCAGCATGTTTCGGATATCGATGTGGGTCGCTGAGATGAAGAGACAGGCTGCATTGGCTGATTGGTTTTCAAGAAGAATAGCAAGAGGAGGTATGTAGGTATTTTGATTCTGAATATGAGATAACTGGTGGGTTCGCGCGTAAGGGAAATTCTGGTGGTAGGACCGGGACATCAAACTTTAAGGGTTTTATTGCAGTTTAAGGCAGGCATCTATGGGACACGTTTTACCCATATACCCTCATTTGTCAAACAAATGGGTTAGGTTTGGTTAGACTGTGTTAGGCTAGACTTCTGTTTTAAGTTGGAAAAATAATTTATTAAAATAAACGATTTTGGGGATATTTTTCCAAGAAATTGATCCCTCAAAAATGGCGCAGACTAGGCTGGTTATGTGAACTATTTTAAATTTAATCTTTTTATGCAAAAAGTTGTTTGAAAATTGTCCATTTTTAAACAATTTGTTTTCTTGCATGGAAGGTTAGCCTACGTTAGGTCAAGTTAGGCTTTTTTCTTACTTTGATCATCACTTTGAATGCTATCATACCCAAATCCAAGCCCATTTTATGGTGTCACTTTGCCTCCCAACTGAAAAAAGTATGCACTTCCAGAGGAAATGATTGGTTGCTTCATGTTGCCAGTATCTATAAGCATTGCATCGGAAAAATAAATGTCACAAGAACTCAAAAATTACCTTATAGTGCAAGTTTACCACTATGGTGATACCACTGTACACTCGGATGCTGCTCTGGATGACCATGCTCAATAAGGAAATACTCTGATAATAGGTTAGTTTGAAGTCTGTCGGATGAAAAATGTATTGTCCTTTGGTAAGCTTCATCACACTTTCGTTCGGAAAAGTTTCAAATCTGATAACACCAGACAACCTTTGTCTATTACTTAGTACATACCTAGATAGGTATACAGGTACCTTCCTAGAATCTTGTGATTATCGCCGTATGATTTTGGTATTATTGCAATTTAACACGCACCTTGGAGGGGGGAGCGAAATCCGCCTACCCCGCAAATTTTTCGTACATATCTCCCGATTTTACCAGCGACCGATATGCGCCATAGTTTGCGTGCATGCTTAAAAATTACGGGTGCGTTGCTTAGAGCACGAACACCAAAATCGCTCGAACAATTTTCTAGTTAGGGGCCGTTAAAGTAAAAAAAGCCAGACTAAAAAATCGGACCTGACGCGCTTCCTGTATATTGACAAAAGGGAAGTGTTCTTGGCAACACTAGCGACATGTTTGATGTATATGGTTATGCTATGTAGTTACAAAGTCATGTTAGGTCACCGAGGTCAAGTCAGGTCAAGTTAATGACATGTTAATGGAACCAAATTTGGCCACCAGGAATGTTGTCATTAATGCAAATGACTGTCATGCGATTGATGTCACTTTACATGTTACTCCCTACACATCCCGAAATCTACTGTTTGTCATTGTGTGCCTAAGCGTTTCCATACTTTATTCATGTATTTCACTCCTTTCTTTGCCAAGCCGATTGTGTGGAGCCGTCCAACGGAGCAGTCCGGTGCGTAGCCCGGTTCCGGTAGCTGGAGCAGGTAATGGCCTAATAAAGTGCTGCTATATGGGTGACCTGAGGTCAAATGCGAGGTCTAGCATCTGTATTGCATCGTTAATAATGTCCGAAGCATCATTGATCCCAATTTTGGAGCAATTAAACACAGTACGGCAATCCAGAACAATGACAAGCTAAGCCACGCAAAACCATAATTTTTTTAAAACAATTTTGACCTCATTTAACCTCGAAGATATTAATTTATGGTCATGAAATTGGCACACAATAGGGTTCTCTACGGTACCCATCCACTCTGCGAATTTCGTTGCTCGAACCTTAATAGGAGCCGACATCTAAGAGGGTGGGGGAGGAATAAGCCACCCTCCAGTGCGCGTAATTTTCTAAGGCCCTCCAGGGCGCGTGTTAACACCACCCCGTCTCTCCAGTCAGATCCTCACACCCCGTCTCTGGGTGGCGGGATAGTAACCCCCTCTAAAATCCAAACTAAGCGTCGCACGAAAACGAAAGAGGTGTCATCGGAAAAGCTCGACGAGTAGGGCCCGCATCCACACCCCAAAACAATTTCCTCCAAAATTGACGTCACTAGTGGGGCTAGATTTTCACGACTTTCGCGACTTACATTATGTTTTTGGCTTTGGTAAATTCATTTTGAGGGATGTTTGAAAAACAAAAATGATTTGGAAGCAGAAAAGGGACAGTGAAATGGACTAGGACTATAACATTCTTGCCTCTCCCCCCCCCCCCCACAAAAAAAAAATTATTTCAAAATTTTGAGTTTTCAAGTTTTTTGGGGGGTTTTCCTTTTCTAATGGGTAGAGCAGACCGATAAACGTTGTTGGAAGTCAACTTGCTTACTTTAGCCAGAATCTTCGATTTGAAACCTAAGAGGTAAATATGCAAAATTTATACGAAGTCAAAAATTGAAAAGAATGAAAGATTTATTTTGCCCGTCTTCTTGCATCTCTAAAGATAAGCAAACGCTGAAAGTTTCATTAAAATATCTGCATCCGTTAAAGTGTGACGACTGGTTGAACTTTTATTGGAGGTGACCTCACTTGACCTAGATGAATTCGTTAATCCTAGACGATCTGACGTCAAACGTTTGACAAAGCACGCCAATTTGGTGTGGGAAATGGTATACCGAATTTCAAGGCGCGCTGCCCCGCGCCGTTCGTTCACCATCTGCACAAAAACCTTGGGGGGCGGCGGTTGAAGACCCTGTACGGCGCGGATTAAGGTGTCCACAAAACAAGTTTTACACATTTTACCTCCATGAAGGAAGCACATGGGGTTAGGTTTGGTTCAGCTTGGTTAGATCAGGTGAGGTTAGGTTTTTCTTTCTGGTTGAAAAAAAATTGAAACTTTCTAAAATATATTTTCCCATTAAATTTATTTTCTGGAAGAACATATTTCGCTTACTTAGATTGTGGCCCATTTTAGTTCCTTTTTGAGATTAAAACAAAAAAAAATCCTTTGAACAACTTCTGACATGGAAGGTTAGGTAGTAAATTTATGTAGGAAGGCGTTTTATGAATCATTGGAATATACCCTTCGAATGCAATGTTTATGAATGTGACTGATACCGATAAGGACCACCCATTTTCTGTGCCATTGTTTACTTTTCTGTTTGTTGGTAAAGTAACACCAAAAAGAAGCTTCTGGTTTGATAAAAAGCAATGTTAAAAAATAAAATAAAAATGGAACAGAACCTAACACGCTCCCTGGACGGCCTAGAAAATTACGTGCACTGGAGGGGGCAGATTCCGCTCCCCTAAAATCTCGTCTCCTATTACAGCTGGGGGAACTAAATTCGCTGGGTCGATGGATACGGCAGTGGACTCTATTGTGCGCCAATTGCATGCTCTTAGGTCAATATTTGTCAAGGTCAAATGAGGTTAAATGTCCAAATATTCTGGTTTTGCGTGAATTGGCTTGTCATTGTGATGGATCGCTGTGATTGCGTTCAAATGCTCCAAAAAGGACACGAATGATGTTTTGGACATATGCAATACAGATGATGCAATACCCATCATGCAATACAGATGCTAGACCAGGCATTTAACCTCAAGTCACCTATATAGCAGCACTTTATCAGGTCATTACTTGCTGCAGTTACCGGAACCGGGCCGCCCGTCCGACTGCTCCATTGGTCGGCTCGGCGCAATTGGCACCGCAAAGAAAGGAGTAACCGCAAAGAAGTACATGAATACAGTATTGAAATGCTTAGGTACACAATGATAAGCAGTAGTTTTCAAGATGTGTATGGAGTAACATGCAAAGTGACATTAATGGCCTGACTGTCATTTGCATTGATGTCAACATTCCAGTTGACCAAGTTTGGTTCCATTAACCAGTCATGAACTTGACCTGACTTGACCTCGCTGACCAAACATGACCAACATGTGCGAAAAACCGGAGGGGTGGGCGATTTCGCCCCCCCCCCCTCCGACTCCAGGGCGCGTGCTAACCTAGCCTAACCTCCCATAGGAGATATAATCATGGATTGATCATCAAATTGGATATTTTGATAGATGGAAAACTTCGTTGTTCTTTTTGTGTAAATATAATTGTCTACACTAAGATGTCTAGGAATAAAATGTTCTGAAATCAAAGGTGCATATTGAAGTATATGTCTGTCAATATTTTCAAACTTCTCCTGAAGGAGTAGCTTCTGCCTCCAACCTCTCCTGTCTTGATCTTCTGTCTGCACCAGAAGTTGGCCCCAGCCCAGCCTCTGCCTGCTGAGATCTAGAGTTTCACCACCCTAATGAGACTGAGATCAGCTTGCTTGCTGTTATTCCAAGCAAGGAATTCACATTAACAATTGTCTCAATAATGATTATCTTGGAGACAGCTGCTAATGTGGTCAGGTAAACAGCAGATCAGGGTTTTTCTACACTGTGGAAGGAGTAGGCATATAACATATATGCAACCGGTTTAACCCGTCTCGTTTCAGGGGGTCTTCAACCGCCCCCTCAGGTTTTTCGCAGATAGGTGAAGAACGACGCGGGGCAGCGCACCCAAATTTGGCATACCTCTTCTACATCAGTTTGGCATGCTGTTTAAAAATTGTGAAGTCCGGTCACCTAGGGTCAACGAGTTAGTCAAGGTCAAGTGAGGTCACCTCCAAAAAAAATCAACCAGTCGTCACGTTTTAACGGATACAGATATTTTAATGAAACTTTCAGCATTTGCTTATCTTTAGGAATGCATCAAAACGTACGAGTGGAATTGTTCCTTTTTTCGTTTTTGACTACATATAAATTTTGCGTATTTAACAATTGCAGTTCAAATAGGGGATTCTAGCTAAAGTAAGCATTTTTTATTATGGTAAGTTTACTTACAACAACGTTTCTCTGTCTGCTCTACCCATTGGAATAGGAAAATTAAAGAAAACTTTAAAACTCAAAATTTTGGAATTTCAAGAAACAAATTTTAATTTTGGGGGCCAAAAAATTAAAGCCCTTGTCGATTTCCCTGTCCTTTTTCATTTCAAATATTTTTTTTAATATATCCCAAAATGAACTCCCGGAGCCAAAATCATAAGGTAAGTCCTGAAAAACCATGAAAATCTACCCCCCTGGTGACGTCACTTTTTGGGGAAAATTGTTTTGGGAGGTGGACTCGGACCCTACTCGCTGAGCGCTTTCCGGTGACACCTCTTTCGTTTTCGTGTGATGCTTAGGTTGGATTTTAGAGCGAGGGTTACTAACCGTCCCCCCCCCCCCGAGACGGGGTGTCAGGATCTGACCGGAAAGACGGCGCGGATTAATGGTTATAGCTTACAATGCAATGGATTGACAACTGTTCCACACTTTTTTCTTTTTTCCTTCAACAAAGGTAAGCCTGTTGCCGAGGACAAAAAAAAATATGGCATAAATTATGGTGAATTTATACTGCAGTGCATTTGCCAACATTGCTATTAAACCAAAAATAATGGCAGGATGGGTCGCCCTCCAAATCCATTCCAACCTCATGGAAATCCTAGGCACGCCATTGGGGAGAGGGACGGGAGCTGACACCCAAATCCGAAAGTTCCCCCCCCCAAACCGGTGGGCTAGATCCGCCAGTGTATATATATATCTACATAATGTATGTATGTGTGTGCGTGTGCGTGTGTGTGTGTGTGTGTGTGCGTGTGTGTGCGTGTGCGGTGTGTGTGTGTGTGTGTGTGTGTGTGTGTGTGTGTGTGTGTGTGTGTGTGCGTGCGTTTGTGTTACTCATTTTGTTGCGGTCCCCGCACTGACATTGATTAGTTAGTTTTTGTTTTGGTATTCTCGTTGATTGCTGGGTGTGCCCAAGGCTCCAAGAAAACTATCAGATAAGGTATCATATAAGCTATAGGTTGCGTAGTGCGCGTCGGTGGACCACCGCTCTGCAGTTGGACGGTGACACGCCTGCTGAACGAAGTTGTCATTCTGATGTAATTGCTATTTGGACGGAGTGCATAATCTCCTCATTTGCATTAATACTGTGGATTATTACATTGGATTGCTCTCAGCGATGATCTGCCACATAATGGGTTGTTTTGCATATTACGAGTGAACGGGTGGTGGTGTTTGGCTAACAATATGGCAAGCGATAAAATCCATGAAGCTTGGTCGCGGTTGAGTATCACCTGCCGGTGTCGTATCGAACGTGAGGTTGTCAGAAGCCGTTGGTTTTGATGTACTTCTGATTTTTCGCCGCACTGGAAGCGCGTCGCTCTAGTTTACAGCACCTGTATGTACCACAGACTCCTCTGTTCCTTCAGAGTCCACTGGTGTCAGTTTCATAAATACCCACGGCGAATTGGTGGTGTTAGCATTCGTAAACTTATTGGGCCTGAATTCTGCGTTAGTGGCGCCATCTATTCATGCGAATATCAACTTCTACTCAAGCTCATCTCTCATCTCCATTTTTATTTCGCTGGTATACTCAATAGGCCTATTGGATAGGTCTATAGGCCAGTTTGTAAACTTTTTTCTCTCTCTCTCTCTCTCTATATATATATATATATATATATATATATATATATATATATATATATATATATATATATATATATATATATATATATATATATATATATATATATATATATATATATATATATATATATATATATATATATATATATATATATATATATATATATATATATATATATATATATATATATATATATATATATATATATATATATATATATATATATATATATATATATATATATATATATATATATATATATATATATATATATATATATATATATATATATATCTATATGATGTCGGAAATGCCGGGGTTAGTACACAATATCGTGCATTTTTGTGTCCCTTCTGTCTAGTCAGCTACATAGTTTCCGTGTTAAATTTATTCGGGACATAGGGGATCACCGTGACATGGTGCCTCCTCCGTCCCCCCCCCGCACCACCCTCACCTCCGTTCCATCGGCTGTGCTATATCCATGTTTGTCAGCTTGGGCGGATAAAATTGTATTCAGTCTTGAAACAGACTCGATCAAAGGCTGCCGAAAATCAGAGCCAAACCTGCTTCAGCTGCTCCTGCATCGGTGGGAAATTGAGTAACTTCAACGAGACGTGAGTGAAATGCAACGTTTTAGCGCACAAACAGGACATACTTACTGGGCAAGCTGATGTTCGCGGCTCAATAGTTAGACCACCAATCACAATCACACCTTGTTCCGATCCACAGGTGGATGCCGAGGCCTACCTGAAAACTGCTGCCTGCGAAGCAGAATGTTGTAAGTCACCTGTAACCTGATGGATGTTGTGTGCTGTTGCAAGTCCTCTGATATTTCATGGAGGTTATGTGCTGCTGCAAGCCACTTGATACCTGATGGAGCAATTAGCCGTGCTGGTGTAGCAAGATGCCGTGCTGTTGTAATTGACCTGATATCTGATGGTGGTTACGTTGCTACCATGTTGTACGGTATCAGAGGTACACCATGCTGCAAGGTATCAGAGGTACATCATGTTGAAGGTATCAGAGGTGCACAATGTTGCATGATAGCAGTGGCACACTATGTTGCAGGGTATCAGGGGTGCAACATGCTGCAGGGTATCGGGGTACATCATGTTTAACGGTATCACCGGTGCAACATGTTGAAAGGTATCAGTGGTATCCCATGTTGCAGGATACCATGAGTACATCATGTCTTATGGTATAAGTGGTACACCATATTACAGGGTATCATGGGTACAAGATGTTACAGGGCATCAATGGTACGCCACGTTGTAGGGTATCGGGGGTACATTATGTTGCAGTGTGTAAAGGGTACACTATGTTGCAGTATATCAGGGGTACACTATGTTCCAGGGTATCAGGGGTGCAGCGTGCTGCAGGGTATCATGGGTACACTATGCATCATGATACCAAGGGTACAACGATGTTGCATGATATCAGGCGCACGCCATGCTGCAATGTATCAAGGGTACATGACATTGCAAGGTATCAGGGGTACACTATGTTGCCCCTCTGGGCGAATTTCGCAGCCTCTGGGAGCCGTCCAGAAACAAAGAGCGCGCCAGAACTCTGGTGCTCCAGGGTCAGGTGCTCCGGGTCCCGCAACAGGGAGGGCTCCGAGACTCCGGGACTCCCTTACAGGCGCAGGCATGTGAACGTTGTGAACTGCTTCGTGTGAGGAATCTGTCTGTGCTAATAATCTCTTCCACCACCAAAAATATATTCATTATCTATGTTGTACCGGCATTCAATCCCGTACGACACTTACGTAGTACACATTGTCTTATAAACACGAACATTTTTCAGTGGTTTTGTAGCAAACTCCGATGTGCAGCAAATCATCTCGCTACACCACATTGTAATGCGGCGCAGGCACCAGAAACCGTACAATGCAAGGTACGGTTTCGAGTACTTTTGATAATACCAATAATATTATTTTAGCTACTCATTCTACTTTATCCCGTGATGGCCACACCTATACGAGGTACGTTCTCTAACGTTCCCATTTCAGCCAGTACCTACGTCGACAGTGACAGTGCATTCTGGCAGTGGGTTTTGTCGAGTGTGGGTGAAGGCGGGCGGTGTATGGAGGGCTGGATGGTCAAAGGTAAGCCTTCAACAAAGGTAAGCCTGTTGCCGAGGACAAAAAAAAATATGGCATAAATCATGGTGAATTTATACTGCAGTGCATTTGCCAACATTGCTATTAAACCAAAAATAATGGCAGGATGGGTCGCCCTCCAAATCCATTCCAACCTCATGGAAATCCTAGGCACGCCATTGGGGAGAGGGACGGGAGCTGACACCCAAATCCGAAAGTTCCCCCCCCCCCCCCCAAACCGGTGGGCTAGATCCGCCAGTGTATATATATATCTACATAATGTATGTATGTGTGTGCGTGTGCGTGTGTGTGTGTGTGTGTGTGTGTGTGCGTGTGTGTGTGCGTGTGCGTGTGTGTGTGTGTGTGTGTGTGTGTGTGTGCGTGCGTTTGTGTATACCTGCATTCTTGATTACAGGTCACCACAGCACTGACATTGATTAGTTCAGTTTTTTGTTTTGGTATTCTCGTTGATTGCTGGGTGTGCCCCAAGGCTCCAAGAAAAACTATCAGATAAGGTATCATATAAGCTATAGGTTGCGTAGTGCGCGTCGGTGGACCACCGCTCTGCAGTTGGACGGTGACACGCCTGCTGAACGAAGTTGTCATTCTGATGTAATTGCTATTTACGCCATAGCTAAAGATACGCCATTGAGAGCTGGATGGTCACCACATAGTTGTGCAGCCGCTGATGCTCAAAACTGGGTCAGCCATTGATCGCCCTCCGCCCCCCCCATCCCCACCCCCGCCAGGGACTGCAAGTCCTCATGTTTGGCAGACAGAACGTTGCCGTTTTTGTCGTCGACCGTGGCTCGTTGTTGCATCCCATCCCTCCCGCTTCCCTCCCTCTCCCCTCCCTCTCCCCCCCCCCCCTCCACCGTGCCCCATTTGATTCATGAGCATGAATCGAGCAGGCGTCGGCCTGGTGAGTGTTTTTAGACAGCGAGGTCGGTGACATCTCTGAAAGCTATCTCCACAGATGCCTCCGTAGAACTGCAGTTTGTTTTTCCACAAGTGTTAAAACATGTTTTATTTTATTGAAGTTGTACGCACGACCAAAGCGAACCTTTAAAGCGCTCGGGGCGAACCAGCAATACCTGTGCAATTTCGTGGTAAGACGGCGCCTTTGAGCATAACTGTAGCCAAAGGGGATGGAAAGGACCTCCCTTCCCGTTTTCAAACCGGACTGGATTTCCACGAATGGGTGCAGGCATGAGATACGGCGACGCTTCAGTCCCGTTTGAAAACGTGAGAACGGGATGTATTTCCTCTGGTATCTCGCTCTCCTAACGATGCAGATAAAAGCATTGATGCTTTTTAAATATGCTCCCACATTTACGACTTGCATATATGAATGGAAACGACGAAGGGCTGTAACATCAAAGCAATTCAGACTTTTTTTAGTAGGAAATTTCACAGGCAAAATGAGTTGTCCGAAATATATCTTCGTCTATTGAACCAATACGAGGTTTCGCTGAGAATAAAACGGCGGTTCTGTAATCAAGCATGCTGAGCACCTGTAACACAAATGCTAGATGGTTCCGTTAGATTACAGTCAGGTGACAAAACTGAGAAATTTACATATCTCAAGGCATCGTGTATCAGTGACAAAAGCCAATCCATGGACAGTTCTACTCCGGCTATCTTTAGCTATAGCCGGCCCATGGACACCTCTACTTTGGGCTTTCTTCACTAAAGTCGATCTGTGTACACTGCTACTTCCCATTGACACCACACTGTATCGAATATATGACAGCCCGATCGAAAGGAGGCATGAGATGAGACAGGATGGTTTTAAACAAGGAAATTCGATAGTGAAATGATAGTCGGAATCACGAATATACCATCGGAATTACACATCGAGTGGTAACTTATGGCATTGGCGAATCAAATAACCGATTAGTGTCTCACCCAGGTAGCAAAAGATACCACTTGTTACTCATCGCCCACGTTTTCCCGTTTCCAGCAATGTGCAGACATCGACTGATGCGGTGTCCCGGATGCGGCGGTACCCCAGCACAGGGAAGCCCCCGCCCCGCCAGCACCATCCGGCACGGGGTGGTTTTTCTTCCGACCCGATCGGTGTCTGCAGCACCATCGCATGCGGCGGCCGCGGTACCGACCTCAGTTGTGCGCCAACTCGCCGCCTGCGCCCCGGCTCAATACCCACAGGTCATCAGCGCCGGTACCCCTTCCCCTCCCCTCCCCTGCCCCCTGCCCGGCCGATGTGGAGCGGCTGACGGCGCATCTGTGTCAGCCGTTTTTGCGCCGCTGCCAGTGACGCATGGCCCATCTCATGGCGTCACAGAGAGCTGCCGGCACAGGGAGCGCCGCTCCCCGCCCCGTCCCCTTTGTGTCCGAGTGACCCAGTTGCCGGGTCGCCAGCTGCAAGAAGAGCAATATCCGCTGCTGCGGGCAAAAAGGTGGCCGGTTTTTGCGCGGCGCAGTAACAAGCTCAGCTATACCCCGGTCGATACGGAGGCGCCTCACCTCACACAGACACATCGCAGACGTTCAGCAGCGCCGACACATGCGCCAGCATCGAGTCGAGGAGTGCACATTCGGCCTTGAGGCAACTTAAAGTCTGACTTAAACAGCCACGCCGGGGTCCGCGCCGCGAAACAAAACACAGCTGTCGACAGTGAACGCACTGACAAAGTGCCTGAGGGCTTTGTTTTTGGTAATTAATAAAAAACGATAACACGAAATGCACCGTGGAATATGTTATTACTGTACAGGCAAACATTAGCTTGCGTCCTGGAAGGCGTCTGAAAATTGCTGGCGCACTGGGGGGAGGTTCCCCCCTAAGATCTCTGCTTTTGTTATATCCTTAAGTTCGCATTGGTTTCATGCCGCCCGATCCCGCCGTTTTGTTGGCGTGTTGTGCTGTTGTAACTGTGACCACTGACTGGATGGCGGCGCTCCCTGTGTCGGCCCGTCCTGGCGGCACTTGACTCTGCCGTCGTATCGTCCGGTCCCACTGTCCTGTTGGCGTGTTTTGCTGCTGCCGCTGTGACCAGGGACAGACAAGCTGTGCTTCTTACGATGGCCCGTCCTCGCGGCACTTGACACTGCTACCGGCTCTGGTACTGCTATGAAACAGGTGTGGCGTATGCCACTTCATTGTTCCTTATGAGGCCTATGATCATTGGTTTGAAAGAACGATATGCAAAGTCTCTGCTCCACGAACTTCGATTGTGATCCTTCATTCATGCTCTGAATCGGAAGCAGCACATAAGCCGACTAGGTCGACTACGCGGACGTGTAGGAGCGTTTTGAATCATCCAGATCTAGTTCTGAACGCATTGTTAGGGAATGCCGCCAATACATGCCTGACCGCTTTTACCACCCCATGTCTGGCCGCTTTCTGATCAGTCCTTCCGCCGAATGTAACCTCCGAACTAGAGTGAAATTTTGCATACTTTTGGGATGGGTCAACCCCCGCTTACGACTGGCATGAGCCCACCTCCCACAATCCATATTTTAACGTGTGGTGCTAATAGGGTCTCTCGACTGAAGACCTTCATGTTACCTCCAGGCATTGCGTCCCCCAAATCGTTTTGTGGAAGTTCCACCCATGTTGCTGAGCTGGTACGGAGGTTCACATATGCCCCATAAAAGGGATGTCTGCTTCTCACGTGCTCCCTATGGTCCTGTCGATCTTAAAAAAAAGAAACGATTATCCCCTTCCTTGCCTCCTATATCAGGGGCACTGCCGCATATAGATGGGTTAAAAGGTCTTTCGGTCAATTAATTTTGGTATGCAGCACCATAAGCCCAATGCTAAATTTGATGTAAATTGAGGGACTCGACCCCCCGCCTGATTCCACATGGCGACGACCACACTACAGATACGTCCTTGCTGCATTTCGCCGCGGTAAGATGCTAATCCTCTGCCATATTTGACCTGTCCTACCCCGCTTTGTACGTTCTTCCGGGTATAATATGTGTATAAAAGGTATTGGAGATCCCTTCCGGGACTATGACGCTCTAGTTTTGCACCTGCATCTCTTGATTCCTCATTTTATCCCCCGTACTATGCATACGCTGCGTATATTCGACAGTGGGCGGTGCATGACCAACGCAGTCGACACGCCCCTAAATTCCAATAACCAACTAACCGTATATTCGACAGCATGTTAGCGGCTTTGCCCGTATTAAGTGTGTACCCCTGATGACGCCATATAAGGACCTGCGCAGAAGGGTGCGCAGTAGGGATGACACCACCTCGTATATATCGCCTTGGAAGAGACCTTGTCGATCGACCGAAGCTGCCCTCTGTTGGCAACTCGTGGAGACACATGGCGGGCCACTAAAGATGGCGCGACCGACTGGAGCACAGTTCACGCGCTGGATGTGTCGCCGTGCAACATAGCCCTTGAAGACAGATTTTGAATACCATATGTTTACTATTGATATGCAAGTCGTAGAAAATCATGGCTCAAAGAGGAGGCCTAATTCTGGGTGAAGAAAGCAGGATTTGAAAAGTTGAAACAATACAGCGTATTATCAAAGGCATCACAACGGAGCGCAATTGAGTCTTGTGGGATTGGCCGTTTGTTTGTTTATTGGGTGGTTCACGACTCACTTTATGCACATCCACGGTTAATGGAATTGGACATTAGCTCCTACCAATCCGCACATATGCAACACCCCGAGGTACATCCAGATGCAGACCCAGGGGAGCACAGGCATCATGTAAGCATGTGCCCCCCCCCCCCTCCACGTTCATGAAGATGCGATGCCATCTTTACTTGAATAAACGTACAAGACCTCCAGGATGTTCAAGTGCACCCCTACACACTTACATTTTTAAGCCGAGGGAACCCTCTGAGTAGAAAACGGGACCCTACAGGTCGCTCGAATCCATAAAACTTTCTTCAACCGAAGACACCCCTCCAAAAACAATCGAGTGCTCCTCCCCTCCCTCTTGAAATTGTATCTTCAGTGGCGCCACTTCAGACGAGTGCCTGTCCCCCTCCACATCGAAGTTATTGCATCACCCCGGGACAGATCCAGGAATTTGCATTATGCAACAGTATGCGAACTTTGGTTTCGTCCTTGTTGGCAGCCATCGAATATGTGGCAATGCAATTTTCATCACAGGAAAAATTTATCTGATTACCTATGCCACTCCCACTCAGCACATCCACGATAGTTTCGGTGAACCACAATTTCATCGTTGTATATGTTATTGTTTTGTTACCAGCCGCCTTGCGTATACACCAAACCTAGAGTACGACGTATTGTCGGGAAGAGTTGTTGAGCATTAATGTGGTAATGCGAACCCTTGGTCAGAACCAGACTCAACTCTGAAGCGGCGATTACAGTTTGTTATCTAGCCGGAAGGCCATACATTGGCCGTGTTGATGCGATGCATTAGCCGTTACCATGGAAACATAAATTCAACACTTCACTTTAATGAACCTTTGTCCATGCATGAAGAAGCGTTTCGGTGACCTATTCAGTCACCTTTTATCCCAGGCCACTCTTCCCCATCATGGAGCCAATTTGTGGCCTCCTCAGCCACAGATTGGATTCATGATGGGGAAGAGTGGTCTAGGGGTAAGTTGCCCGTCTCACAATCGGAAGATTGTGTGTTCGAGTCTTACCTGTCGCTACTCTTCGCTCGCGGCCAATCGGCGTGAGAGATTGGCGACGCTGTATGACTCAATGGTCGATGTGTCGTAAAGCCAATAGCCAACCGATTGGCTCCATGGAATATGTCAACCTCCATGGCTGATCGAAAGCTTGGAGAGACCCTGTTCGTCTCATCAGGACTGCAAGTGCGGGGCGGGATGGCCGAGTGGTTAAGGTGTCGGGCTACGGGTACCAAAGGTATCGGGTTCGACTCTATCACCACTGAGGACATTTCCCAATCCCGTGGCCCACCGGCGAAACAGTGTGGGCGGCCCATTAGCCGTGAATGTGCATAAAGTGTGTCGTGAACCAGCCAATAAACAAACAAGACAAACAGTGCGCTGTCACAATTATACAAAGTAGAACAACAAAGGAGGAGCAACGTGGCTGCCGAAAGGACACCACTTTGAGTGTATTAAAGGCCTCCCGCATGATCACGGTATGCGACCCAATGTTTCTGAACGTAGCTTATGATAACCACATCGACTTATATATGATTTTTTTTTGCACAAAAATCGAGGAATTTTGATGTATGCTTTGCGTCTTCGCTGCTTCATCAGGAGCCTTCAATTTCTATGAATAGTTTTGGACGATGAAGGCTATTCACGTTTGCTGTATTCGCTCTTTCCTCATCAATGCATTCCTCTTGAGATAAATGTCTTTGCCTGGTCATGAGCCATTTAAGTGTTCCAATTTTCACTGCTCTCTTTCATGTCATTTTCAGTGGCATACTTGTCAGTGAGTGGGGGCGAGGGGAAGCCCGGGCGGGACTGCTCCCGTGCATATGCTACAAAAGTTCACCCGAGAGAGTCTACTGCCATGCTTGTGGTACCAACTTTGCTCAGGTGAGCGTCAAACGTTCATCTGAGCAGTTCTACTCTCGTGTGGATGGTACAGTCCGTTACCGAATTATGTTCCAGTATGCCTTTACAATGGCTGATCACTAAGAATGTAGGCTGTGCCGCTTCACACTAAATATTGGCGGAAATGCTGCACCGCTTCACAATTAGGCTTATGGTGGCAATCTACCAGATTGCGCCGGTGTTCAAGGACAGGAATTTGCGTTTGCGGTCGTCACGAGACCATTTACCTTGCAGCCATGAAGTGAGAGACACGGATATATGCTGTTCCTGCCTTGCGTGCCTGAGTCGGAGAAACAAAATTGACAGTTCAGCGAGCAGATTACAACATGACATAGTGGTAGCCTGCACTGGTCACAGTGGTAGCCTACTCTGGATACAATACCTGCAGCAGCCTGCACTGGATACAGTGGTCAACAAGGTAAGCTTGGTTGCAAATGGCATAGTGCCAGGGAAGAAG
The DNA here is from genome assembly GCA_034440575.1 of Imbricaverruca yamaguchii. NCBI lineage: Eukaryota > Metazoa > Arthropoda > Thecostraca > Neoverrucidae > Imbricaverruca > Imbricaverruca yamaguchii. The sequence continues at coordinate 906,584 of JAOTOL010001560.1, forward strand.
AGGTTTACGATGTCAACGAAGTATTCACTCGTCCTAAAGTAAGGATAAAATGTTTAACTATTGCTTCTTGCTTCCTTCATTCAGATTGATTGGCAAGTGAGTTAATTCCTTGATGAAGTAACGCATCAAGAAACGTAGGAAGGCTGTAATATATCGTTTTGCATGTACGACTCAAATGTTACATCATAAATGTCTGCATAAAGGAATAAATGTGCAAAGCTTGATAAATGATGCAACTTTCTCAAGAAGGAACAGGCGGTCAAAGTAGATACGTGTTTCGTAATCGTGAGTGAACGGGCCTCTATAATTGTGATCTGTCTGTCTACTTTGATCTTCTATTCGCCTTTTAAAAGGTTATGCACCACAGAACCCTTGGGTACTTTCAAAGTAACATTTTATATGAAATGTAATGCCACGCGTAATAGCCATTCTTCACCCATCCAAATTATAACTCCTCAGCAATGCTACAATACCATGACGATGGATCCGTGGATAGTGGAGTACGGTACGGCTTTTCAAATATGGAAACCGACCATCGCTGAAAATGTCCAGCACTGGTTATATACCCACCGAGTGTAGTGAGGTCGTCTACAAACTATGAGATGATTCTGCAGAAATGTAAGGAGGCGCGACAAAAAGCTACCGGCCATATATATGTAATGCTGTTTGAAAATGCGCATATTTCAATCACAACTCTTTTAGAGCAATGTGGCTTTTCAGGAGCAATGTGCTGAATGATGCAGTATCATCACATATTTTTTTCATCGGATATTCGCTACCAATGGAAACTCAGACAGTCCGTGCTAGTTTATGCATTACTAAACGGTGTTGGGAGAGGGATTTTGATGTCTAGTTCTTAACACAAAATGAACACTGCACGAGACCGCAGGTCGCGTGCAAATTATTTTTAGATCGAGACGGCAAAATTCCGTCTGTAGCACGAGCTCACTATGGTATGTATCATACCGCTATTTGTGATACTTCAATAGATGGAATGCGAGAGCAATTTAACGCTGGCCTTAGACTCCTAATTCAAAAGCAATGAAACGTACAAATAACATGTGGGAATGTATCAGATAGCACGAAATGTGATCGCATACGTAATGTAATTGAAGCGCTTTACTGAAGGATGCTATCTGAGTGTGCAGAACAGCATTCTTTCACGCTCTTATTCTGCGTTCTAGGATAGGTCATGTAACATGCAATGGTGTTTCACATGATGCGGATTTTTGTTTTGTTTTGCATTTCAATTGAATTATCCAGCCAATGCATTTGACAGATGATGATACATGTCATATGTTGGCAATACCGTCTTTGAGCTGACCGAAGTTCTATGGCTTCTGGCTGACCTGCTGAGTGAAAGCCTTCGTCGAAGCCCCAACGGCTGGCCATTCATCCAAACTTGTTAGTTACCGCGTGTCGTAAAATATTTTGACACCCGCAGCACACAAACATTTGCTAAGCGGTAGGTGGTTTACTATTAATTCGCCGTGTGGGATTTACTTATTATATTGACGCCACTTGCCTGCGGCTAGGGAAAAAATGTTCCAGTCACTATCGTTAAAATAATCTCACCCATGCCAGCTTTCAGGTGAATTGTATGTGCTTTCCAGTTGAACTGCCAGTGCAATTGTGAGGAATAAAAATAGCAAACGGACTATCTCTAAATGTAATTGCACTCGAAGAATTGGATAAGCCTGCTGAAGCTTTACATTTCATACTTGTGGCCAAATGAACATACCTAATCTACATGTATGCTTGCATAAGCACTCAAGGCGGCGCACCCATGACTGACAGTCACGGGTGTTTGATTTCACTGCCCTTGTAGTACTTGCCATCGCTCGTACAGTTCCCCAATGGCCTTTATGCGACTTTATTATAACCGTAGCATAAGTGATTCACTCTTAAAAGGACCACACTGTTGTGGGAAGTGAAGATTTATACGATTATTGCACCTTGTCTCTTTTCTTTATTTCCTGTTGCAATGCGCCTAAAACCGTCGGAGTTGTTGCAGCACCTCGCTGCAGGCCTTGCCGATACAAAATGGCGGCCGCGCGGCGAGTTGGCGCACCGGAGACGACCGCCGGTGGTCACCGCCCGGGGCGGTGGCATCGGACGCCTCTTGCTCGAGCAGGATGCACACGCGATCGCACCTGTCGCTATTGCAGCGCCGACGGCCGCTCAGGGCGCGCCGCCGCCGCGAGAGAGCCGCTTCAGCGCCGCTGTCGGAGCGCAGACCGGCCGTCAGCGGGTGCGGCGATCGGCCGCCGCTGTTTGCCGCGCCCCAGTCATCGCCAAGGCCAAGGATCCATAAATTCTGGACATGCAGCGTAAAAACCGGCCGCAGTGCATCTCCGCCTGCATAAAATGGCCCGGTGCAAGGTGTGTAAACTTGAACTGGCGCTTGGCCACGCCTCTCGCCAAGGTCAGGCGTCGCCGCCTGTCAATGCGGGCAGGGACTTTGCCCATCGCCGTGCACGGCCGCCCAAACATGTTGTTGGCCTGGCCGAGAGTCAGCGGCCGCCGTCCTGTGCGGACCAGTCGCGCCCGAGAGATGGCGCCGGCGTCGACCGCCCGATGGCCAGCTCCGGTCGGGCCGGCTGCGGCCGATGGCCAACTGAGCGCTATTGGCCGCCTCGTGTTCTTCGTCTCCGCGGTTTTCGCTGCAATCTGAGTTGTACTCACTATTCTGCGAGAACAGACTTTGACATGGACATGAAGCCCGAACATCACCAATCTCCATACGGGTTGGGTGCCCGATGTGTTGTGACAAGCTTTTTTCTTTCTTTTTTCTTTTTTAAATTTTTTTTATATAAATTTAATCCGAATTGTTGCTGGCGTGGCTTCAGGAACCAGGGTTCTATTGCTAAGCAGAGCTTGTTGCGTGAACCCTGGCCCCACAACCCGATCCACGAACTCCAGTTCAGCGGCATAATTTAGACCGAAAGTCTAACGTGCCGCCAATATACCGACACGGCCGCCCGGTAGCTCGTCCCCGGCCTTATCGGGCCAGCTGCCAACTGACACTCCCGGCTGGGGGCTAAATGCGAGCGCGCGAAGCGACTCGAACCCTGTGTTGCCAGTACAGGGGAGACCAGTACAGGCCAGCGCTCCAACCAACTGAGCTACCGGGGCGGCTAATATAACAGCTTGGAAATATAATAGCCTCGGAGACCTCAAATTTCACCCGATTTCACCTAATAGAACGCCATACTACCGGGAAGTTAACATTGGCTTTCTTGAGGCCTGAGGGACTGCGATTGGTCTCGATCAGACAGTTCGCGGGACAAGCTGGTCCTTATTAAGACATAATTAATAGATTGGGATGCTTGAACTCCGACGCGGACACCTATGTGCTCTTAGTGGTTCTGCCAGCGTGCCGATCTGTAGTAATGCTGGACTCAAAACCAACGTTCACAACACTAATAGCTTCACGAAGTTTTGAATCATTTTTACAATGTAGGTTGTGTAAATTTGGTTTGTATGGGAGGTGAGGATGGAAACGGACCATGAGCCCATGAATGTGAAATAATATGACCGAAACAAATTTACGATTACACTTTGGTTCATATTACTTCGTTGTTCACATTACTCTCAATTTCATAGCATTCCAACCGCATAATTATTATATTTTCGTGTGTAATTCAGAAGGCTGTGGTCACTGCCGGGGACGGAGGAGGGGCGTCCCCAAACTTCGTGGATCGCAATATAACGCCTTACATGGAAGAATTGACCTCAAAACCATCGCGTCCCCTGTCCAAAGTCCGTGGTGACACACGTGGTCGGCACGGCTTGCCCTGTTGCATTGCCACCTTAAGTGCAGGCTGTGTCCACGTTGCTTCACCGGCACGCTTTGTCGACGACATCACGAACTGGCGCAATGTCGGCACCTTCGACTGCGCAAAATCGCAGTCAAGATTGTCTACGCCATTTCCCTGCATCGCGGTTGCCAGCGCGAGCACCTCTCCCACTGAGACCGCCGTCGGAGGGGTGATCCGTGCCGTCCACGCAGTGGCGACGGGCATTCCCCGCCCGCTGACGTGCCCGCCGGGGGGGGGGGGAAGGAGGCAGGGGATGGCGTCTGCCCGCTCTCGCTGCTGGTCACGCGGCGCGTGGTCGGCCGGCCCCGGCCAGCCGCCCGCCCCTGCCGGACCAGCGACACACGCACCCTGCACACCGATATCGCCAGGCGCGCCACACCGGGCGCAAAACAAAACTATAAACCACTCTAATTGATGGGTTTGCAAGTGGCACCTGCAAGGCCTCGGCAGCGGCGCGCATGGCGGCGCGGCCGGAAGCGGGCACGCTCTGTACGGCCTGCCGGATGTCGGGCCTTGCACGCTGCCGGCGGCGCTGTTTGCCAGTGGCGGCGGGCGCATCCGGCCGGCGTCAGGGTCGCCTGCCCACGGCGCCGCCGCCCGCTGGCGCACCTCCGCCGCCCTGGCGCAGCTCTGCCGCGCTGACGCACCTTCGTCGCCAGACAGCACCGGCCGCGTGCGACCGCTGCGTGTGGCGCTCGGAGCGGCGCGGGTGGGTGTCCGCCGCCGGTCCGGCCGGCCGGAGTCTCTCGGTTCAGAGTGCCGGCCGGAGACTCTCGGCTCAGAGTGCCGGCCGGAGACTCTCGGTTCAGAGTGCCCGCCGGAGACTCTCGGTTCAGAGTGCCGGCCGCTGCAGGGTCGCGAATCGGCCGGAAACCGGCGGCGGCGCACTGGCCAGGAGGAATCCGCGCGTCAACAGAGCCGCCGAACAAACAAAAAAAACATGTTATGTGCGGTCAAGAGATCCGATGAGATAGCGCGTCCGGTCCGTCTGTCGCAACGGCGGCGCCGCCGCACCGTCGGGCAGCGGCGGATGCAGCGCGCCGCGCGACGGAACCAGGCCGCGCCAGGCCGCCGGACATGATCCATAATGTGGGTGGCCTTGGTCGCCTCCGAGCGACCACAAAAACCGTTCGACAAATAAGCCGTTTTTATCGGCGCGCGCCGGCTGCAGAGCGTTGCAGCGCCGTCCCAAGGCCATGACGCGCCGCGCGATGACCTACCTCACCGGCTTCCATGGAGGGGTAGTGAGCGGCGCGGCCTCGCATGGCGCCGCGCGCGCCGTCGTCGCCAGCCGCTTCCTGGCCGGCGTGACCCGGCCTCGCCACCGCCGCCCGCGCCTGCCCGATTATCGCGGCACGATCGACCGCTATGAGATTGCAGAGGAAGGCCCGCTGGATATTTTTACCGTGCAACCTTGAACGCAACTGCGTGCGGTGCGAGTGCTGTTTGTCATGAAGCTGTGGCGTTCTGGCAGGCCGCCGACAGCTGGCTGGGCCGGCATGTGGTGCAGGCCGCCGTCAGGGGTCGTGCCACGTGACCGGGGGGCAGCCGCCGCAGGTCGCGACAGAAACGGGTCACGACGTCGTCCAGCGACAGAGACGGGCCACGACGCTATACAGCGACAGAGACGGGGTCACGACGTCGTCCAGCGACAGAGACGGGCCACGACGCTATACAGCGACAGAGACGGGCCACGACGCTATATAGCGACAGGGACGGGCCACGTCATCCAGCGACAGAGACGGGGTCACGTCATCCAGCGACAGAGACGGCGACAGCAACAGCGACAAGGATTCTGGAACACTGCAGGCCACTTGTCTTGCTTTGGTGTTCTACACAATGTTCTCTATTCAATAACAATATTCCACTTTGACGCCCAAGCTCAGACACGATTTTGGCACATCGGAAGCGAGATCTCACAGGGAGAACTAAATGCACCGTGAACACTTGTAGACGCTTCCGAATTTGAAACGTTGTGGCGCATTTCGCCTAGGTCGTGATGCGCCCAAACACCTGTCTTGCTGCTTGGAAGATTGCTGGAATATCTGGTGCTACTAATCCCTCTTCATGGCCAATATTGGCCACGAAAAAGCTAGTTGCTGCCAAGCATGCCAGGTGGAGTAAACCCAGAGCCTTTGATGCTAACACAGGCGTGGGTGTCGGTTGTTCCATCCAACAGGTTATGCTTGTGTTTTCATTTTGATGTACATTTTTCCATGAATGCGCTTACAATACTCCCTGTGCAGGTATTGTCAGGTTTGTGGAAAAATTGGCCTTTGTGCCTGCATTGGTGTCCCCAGCATTCGCAGTACTTAACATTTATGAATACAACTTACGTGTTACGTTACGTGAAGCAAGTTACGTGTAGTTACGACATTTAAGTTCATGAAATACCATATTGTGGTCATTTTAACTCACGACTATCAGGTAAAATGCCACTGTTATCCGGTGGTTCATTAATTGCTTCTTGTTCATAGAACATTAGACGTCGCATAGATGCACACTCGTACGTTTCCTGAGGATATATATATATATATATATATATATATATATATATATATATATATATATATATATATATATATGTATATATATATTTGCAAATATAAACGGATACACATTATACGCTGCAACAGGACTTCAGGAAGGTGATTATGTCAGTCAAGGCCGTTCTTTATCAGGTGCTTTGTCGCTTTAGCAGCCTGACGTGAGCCGTCTCATTATTCCACAGGCCGGGTTGACCCAAAATCCATATACTGTAAATATTCGATGAGGTTGTCATTTCTCGACATGGCCCTGCTTCAGCCCTGCCGCTAGGATGGGCGCTGCGCCCCTACCGGTATACCTGAACGCTTTGGTCCAGTATTAGCATTCGCTTTCCTCAAGAATCTGCTAGCATCCATGATCCATGCGTCCGGTTATTAAAGGGTCCCCGCTGAAATAGCAGGGATCAGATATTTCATTTTGTTAAAGCATGCTTCGTAATTCACGAGGAGTTGGGTTTGTTATATTGTTATCGTCGACATTTCTGCTGGAACGATCTTGAAGGTTTGTCAAATATTTTGGGGAATTTATAATCAAAACACATTTTTTAACAGGATTTTGTAAGTCAAGGATCCTGTTTTGAGATCCAGGGACGCATCTCCATGATGGTCTCGAGCGACCACGAATCCAGTGACCCTTTCTGACCCCAGTAACATTTGCAGATATCCTGTAATATTTCCCTGTTGGAATATATACACACATATATATATATATTTTTTTTTTTTATATATATATATATATATATATATATATATATATATATATATATATATATATATATATATATATATATATATATATATATATATATACAGCTGAAAACTTCGTTGTAGCCGGTAATTAACTGCTAAGCAGTCTCTCACGTTGCAGTGGCTGAAGGTAATTACGGTGCTCTGGCAACAAATTAGGCAGCATTGCAATATCGTAATTGAACCGATCTCATTAGTGAGACAATGCCTGTGAGATCTATGCGGTTAGAAGATATAAACCACTTATCAGAATCTATGCAAATTTTCTGACATAGGGTCTCATGTCGCTTCACGACTTATGAACTTATGACCCGTATGGAGTGTCAAATAACAACTATAACAGCAACCAGGGATGTAGTTATGTATGTTGTTTCGTGGTCACTTGCCATTTCAATGTTGACTTTGTCCCCTGATTATTTCATCCTGTAACGTGGGACTCTATGTAATATGCCCACTCTCAATCGATTTTTCCCCACCCATTGCCTTCGTTGACCTTCCAGTAATTATCAGACCTACACTTATGCCGGTGACATGCAACATTGTGACATACATTACCATATTAATGAACCTTCACTTACTTGATCTGGATACACAGGATCACTGCGGAAAAAACTGTCTTCACTCATGGCCTCATTCAACGTTACATATCTATGAGTTGACCTCTCGTGATCATTAAATGATATACCTTTGGACATATAGTATCTTGTCCAATTTCCGCCTTGGATAGTGACCTGAAAATGCTTCTGCGCGTCGGAATGCCTGAAATGCTGGTTTCGTGGACGAATGTAGTTATTCCGATGAATGTTTCAAAATACGCATTGCATTTTCACGCTTGCAATACTTTCCTCTATGATCTTTATCGTGGCCTGAGGGTTCACTGAAATTCCATTTCCTGGATGGTGTCAACTTAGGCTGTCGGGTGCCGACGATCTCTTTAAGATAAGACGATTCATGTCGGGTGTTTTCTCGCAGTCCCCTGGCCTGCTAAGTCAGCAGGGATGGAAGTTCGCCCAAATGATTTAGACTCAAGCGTCATCAGGCTGGACTATGTATAATGCTCTGATTTAGGCCTGGCGATCCAGGGTTCGAAGCATCGAGTCGGGGCTCGAATCACTGAAATATATGTCACGCCCCCTCCCCCTATCACCGCTACTATCGTGCGGAAGCTCAGAGTCGGCCAGGTACGTGACCAGAGTCACTACATTTACCCCCAAGCGCATAGCTTTAGGAATGCACCAGAAGCCCCGAAGATAGCAGACTGACACTGTCACTGACACCGTCACTGTCACTGACACCGTCACTGTCACTGACGCCGTCACTGTCACTGACACTGTCACTGACACCGTCACTGTCACTGACACTGACACCGTCACTGTCACTGACACTGTCACAGTGCATTCAGATGAACACCGCCGCTGCACGATGATAGTAAGCTATGCTCCCAGTCATGCCGGGCCATCGTAAATCATCCCAGGTCACCGACTTCCGTCGCCATCGAAAATATTGCAATCACAATCATGATCCGTGGCCGTGTAATGGGCGCTGTATAACCACTGCAGTTGATGCGCCCTAAAACCCAAATAACAAACGATCCGTGGCCGTGCTGCGTCTGTGTTGCCACACGTCGGTAATCAGGAATGGTATTTTAGGAACACACCGTCGACTTTTGGTTTGCTGCAGGCCGGCGGTGCACGTGTCGACTGACATTCATGTCAGCATTCACGTCATTTATAAGCTGACACCCGTGTCGACTGACATCCGTGTCAACTGACGTCCGTGTCGACTGATATCCGTGTCGGCTGACATTCGTGTCGGCTGACATCCGTATCCAACTGACGTCCGTGTCGGCTGACATGTCGGCTGACATCCGTGTCAACTGACATCCGTGTCAACTGACGTCCGTGTCGACTGACATCCGTGTCAACTGACATCCGTGTCGGCTGACATGTCGGCTGACATCCGTGTCGGCTGACATCCGTGTCAACTGACATGCGTCTTGCAGCCTGCGGAGCCCCAGGCGGGATACCCATCGCATCCACCGAGGGCTTCCCCACTACCATTCTCGAATACGCCACGCAACAGCAAATCTATTAAGTGCGTCGTAAAATAACCAAGGCGGTTGTTCGGCAACAGACGAGGAGCATGATTGGCCGCGCAGTGCTGACCATTATTTTTCCTCTTTTGGTCACTTGGCGCCCCCAGAAGATGACCTGACTGAGCCTTATGCAGTTGGGCCTTCGGTGACCTTTCGTGCGTGTGTGAGTTGCGGCGCACTTTTCCGGAGCTTATCATCATTTTGTGGAGTCAACTTAATACGAGTGATGATCCCTACGTACTATGTGACGTAGGGATCAAGATCAGGGGAAATGGTTGATTGGAAGGCAAAATGGGAAACGCTTGGTTAAGTCAATGAAGGCGGCGCATACATGAAAAAATGCCTACATGCAAGTCTGAGTTAGTTCGGCATAACAGCACATCGACGCCATTGGTCACATAGCGCCCAATCTAAATATAGAGCATAAGGTAAGGGTACATTATACAATTGAAAATAGTTTCGTGATCTTCATAAAAGGTGAACATAAGTATCATGCACTTCTACGTTGTGTGACGAAAGCGTAGCGGACAAAAGTACGTGAGAATTTGCATACATGATTGAGAGCGAGTGTGAATTTACGTGAATTGGTGAGTTGAAATATATAAAATGCAACCAGAGCACTCCCTTTATAGGTGTGCATTCATATTATGCATGCATGTATAAGTACCCCGATCAATATCTGCATTTGTACCTCTACATGGTATCAACAAACCACAGGGCTATTAATACAATTGCCGACTATTCGTGCTCTCCACATCAATTACTCCATCTTCCATACGTTGGTTTGCACAAAAAACGTTCACCGATGCGAAGCAAAGGCCGTGTAGAAACCGTCCGCCCCACCCCAACCCGCACTTAACCTACCCGCAGCCCTCCAGTCCCGTCAAGAGTGGAGCATCCCCGCCCCCTCCCCAGCTGCTGCACCTCCGACTCCCGCGGCGGGCCATCTGGCGGCCGGGAGGCGGCCGTCAACTCCCAGCGGCTGACCTTGAGGCCGCCTCTTTGTTGCACCGTCCATGACCTCGACCGGCGCGTGGCCGGTGCGCGGCGCCGTGCGCACGTGTGCGTGCGACTGCGTGCGCCGCGTCCGCCGGCGGTGGTGGCGGCGCACGGCGCCGCTGCTGTAACGAGCTGTCGCTGCCACCGGCCGCCTGCACACAGACACAGAGAGGTGTCGGCCCGCCTGCACAGACACAGAGTGGTGTCGGGACGGCCACCGGCCGCCCGCACAGACACAGGGTGGTGTGGGGCCGCCTGCACACAGACACAGGGTGGTGCCGGGACGGCCACACAGACACAGAGTGGTGTCGGGACGGCCACCGGCCGCCTGCACAGACACAGAGTGGTGTCGGGCCGCCTGCACAGACACAGAGTGGTGTCGGGACGGCCACCGGCCGCCTGCACAGACACAGGGTGGTGTCGGGCCGCCTGCACAGACACTGGGTGGTGTCGGGACGGCCACCGGCCGCCTGCACAGACACAGAGTGGTGTCGGGACGGCCACCGGCCGCCTGCACAGACACAGAGTGGTGTCGGGACGGCCACCGGCCGCCTGCACAGACACAGAGTGGTGTGGGGACGGGTCACCGGCCGCCTGCACAGACACAGAGTGGTGTCGGGACGGCCACCGGCCGCCTGCACAGACACAGAGTGGTGTCGGGACGGCCACCGGCCGCCTGCCACAGACACAGAGTGGTGTCGGGACGGCCACCGCCCGCCTGACAGACACAGAGTGGTGTCGGGACGGCCACACAGACACAGAGTGGTGTCGGGACGGCCACCGGCCGCCTGCACAGACACAGAGTGGTGTCGGGCCGCCTGCACAGACACAGAGTGGTGTCGTGACGGTCACCGGCCGCCTGCACATAGACACAGAGTGGTGTCGGGACGGCCACCGGCCGCCTGCACACAGACACAGAGTGGTGTCGGGACGGCCACCGGCCGCCTGCACAGACACAGAGTGGTGTGGGGCCGCCTGCACAGACACTGGGTGGTGTCGGGACGGCCACCGGCCGCCTGCACAGACACAGGGTGGTGTCGGGCCGCCTGCACAGACACTGGGTGGTGTCGGGACGGCCACCGGCCGCCTGCACAGACACAGAGTGGTGTCGGGACGGCCACCGGCCGCCTGCACAGACACAGAGTGGTGTCGGGACGGCCACCGGCCGCCTGCACAGACACAGAGTGGTGTCGGGCCGCCTGCACAGACACAGAGTGGTGTCGGGACGGCCACCGGCCGCCTGCACAGACACAGAGTGGTGTCGGGACGGCCACCGGCCGCCTGCACAGACACAGAGTGGTGTCGGGACGGCCACCGGCCGCCTGCACACAGACACAGAGTGGTGTCGGGCCGCCTGCACACAGACACAGAGCGGTGTCGGGACGGCCGCACAGACAGAGAGTGGTGTCAGACACAGAGTGGTGTCGGGACGGCCACCGGCCGCCTGCACAGACACAGAGTGGTGTCGGGACGGCCACCGGCCGCCTGCACAGACACAGGGTGGTGCCGGGACGGCCACACAGACACAGAGTGGTGTCGGGACGGCCACCGGCTGCCTGCACAGACAGAGAGCGGTGTCAGACGCAGAGCGGTGTCGGGGCGGACACCGGCTGCAATATCCAGGTACGGAGTGTGCAGTGCGACGCGATGCCGTGCGCTTCGGCCAGACGCCGTCAGAAGTGGTCAACGGAGAATTCCAGGACGAATCGACCACACAAGGAGGTGATTGTCCTCCCCCGGTGTCGCATATTTTGGGAAAGATTGGTGTGTTGGGTTGTCTTATGCCCAGAATCCACCTGCTGAAATTGTATTTCACTCGAGTCCATGGTTCAAGAGTTATAGGCCCGGAATTTTTGGAAGGTCACGTTGTATGGTTATGTTCGTTGGCCGATAACTATGCTAAGGGTCATTCAGAATATGAATATCCAGATTTTGTTTAACTCCCAATGGTTCAAGGAGTCCAATGCCGATATTTTGAAGGTGATGAATGATTAAGAAATTACCCCATGACCTCAGGTCACGTGACCTCCATGCTCGTGAAAAAGATGTTAAAATTGATTTCATGGAAGGACCATATTTTTTATATATGTTATATGAAACAAATACAAATAAGAGCGTTTTTGCTACAAATGCAAGTGCTCAACCGTCAACTTTACCACATTCGAAACCTTTCGAGGATTGAACTTCTCACTATGCCAGGTCGGACTGCCCACAGAGCCCAAGCCGAGAAAGGGTCCCTGACCTGATGGACAGGGTCCAAGCATTTAAAAAGGTCCTTCGGCTTGCTGAAGAATAACTTGGGTCGTCAAAGAGGGCCCCTGGAATGACGGAAGGGGCCGTAGTTGCTGGAGAGGATCTCGGGCCGTTCGAAAGGGCCCTTGTGCTGACGGATGGGGCCAAGGCAGTACAAGGGCCTCTGACCTGATTGAGGTGTCCGAGCTGTTGAAAGAAGGTATTCGGCCCGACAAAGCACGTCCTGGATCGCTAAGGAGGTCCTCTGCGCCGACGAAGAGGACCCCTAGCCGCTGAAGAACCCTGGCCTTCAGCGGGAGGGCCCAGCGCTGGTATGAAGGGCCCGGGTGGGCCGATGTTGGTCGGGCTGTACAGGGGACCCCTTGCGTGATAGGCTCAACCTTTTGAAGAGGGGACTCCGACCAGACGGAGAGTGTCCTGATCCGTGAAAGAGGGTCCCTGAGCCGACGGATGGGGGCTGCGGACCGGGTGATCCAAAGTTGCATCTTGCTCATTTATACAACATATGTCAGTTCATATATGATTATATTTCGTACGGCTTGATTCGGAACCAATGCCGCGTTTTCCATGCAGAGTTTCGATCTAAACTGGTGACAAGCACACTTTGTTTCAATTGTGATGACCTGTCACTCCCTGAACACTCTAAAATGACCTGTGGTATTGTGATGCTTGCATGGACGCTCATTAATATTGCAGTATTACCCGACCAATCAGAATCCAGGAAGCCTAACTCAAAGCGGCAAAACTTGAAAAATGACACTTCAGATCTAGAATGACGTGCGCTATGCTTGCTTGCGATCAGAATTGGCGATTGAAAGGGCACTCGGAGCTGAAGGACACCGTAGTAGTGGCATTTGAGTTACCTGTAGCAGCGAACTACAGAAGCGCCTTCGCCTTCGGTGTGTTGCAGAGTTTCACGCCCTCCACAGTGGAGCGGCGTTCACCCTCGCTGGCCGGGTGGATTTTCCACTCTCCACAGTGTGGTGATCAATTTGGTCTCACACTAACGTTTGTTTTAAGCAATATATAAATATGCAGTAAACGACGTGATGCAGCCCCATCAAGGATATTTCGAAAGCACTTGGAATATTTGTATCTACTTTGTTCGGTTGACCTCTAAGGCTAAGCTAAGTAGGTAAATATCGTGATGCAGTCAGTTTTGATAGCTTGGGCGTGTTTCTGAACTCTGGTCGAGAACCAAATGCGATGTGTTGCTTCAATATAGCTTCAATATGCAGAAGACTGTGTACGATACACTGATGCGTCAAGGTTGTCGGTTAAGTTATCGATCCGGTGAAGTTACAGCATCTGGAAATATATGATGAACTGTTGAACCTGGTCATTTGCTTAAAGCAGATGGCTTTCAGGAAAACGTCAGGAGTGTCACCAATGCAAAACCAAGTGTTGTCCACTTTCTTTGACAATTATGGGAAAAGAGCTAAAGGCTCCGTAGTAACACAACTTTCATAAAATTGGAGATTGGATAGGAACATTATTAGAAGACGTAATGAGCCATTACATATATTCTGGCTAAATGTGCTAAATCTGTCTCATTTTGGTTGCATCATGCACAGTTTGGCTTCATCCTTTACAGTTTGGCTGTATCATATTTTGGCTGCATCTTGTGCAGTTTGGCGTTATCATATTTTGGTTGTATCTTGCATATTTTGGCTATATCACGTTTTGGCTATATCTTGTGCAGTCTGTTAATTACAAATGTTTCAATGTGCATCCGAAGACCTCAGTGAGGCAAGGTCGTGACCTGACTTTGGCTTTCTCTCGCTTCGAAATCTCAATGGACTGGAGGTTCCTTGCGGCAAGCACAATATGTGCTCATCAATGACCAGAATGTACGCGAAATGTCAGAGCGATATCGTGGATGGTGCAGGAGCCATCTCAGAAAAAAATAACTGAAGTAGAGGGAATCAAATTTGCTCCCTCGCATTGGGAAGGTTAACTACCCCCACCCTCAAGAAAGGAAGGATGAACGCCATAGCCTTTTGATATATCTATTACGCTCGAATTATCAACATGCCTAATAATATGCACATTTGCCATGGAAATTTTACTACCGATGACGAATGTGCACCGCGCAGTACTTGCACTGTCACAAATGCGCTAAGTTTTACATGCTGCGACGGGATGTGACATTATGCATTCAGCGATCACTTGCTAATAGCTCTGCATGCCGCAGCCTCCGCTCCTTGAGTCTGGCACCTGGTCGTCATCCTCGTGCTCGACTGGAGCGCCTCTTGGCGCCGTCAGCTGACGCCCCTGTAGTTTTATGGCGCGGCCCGCCGATCCGTGCGCTGATAAGCGCGCGCCCGTGAAATGGCGCGTGCCGCCGCCCGCGCTGACTCACGTGCACCGCGCTGCCATCATGCACACTGCACGGCCGTTCACCTGTTGCGATGCAGACGCGCGCCGCACACGGCAGCCACGTGCCGGCTCCATGGCGGCCCTCGTCGGGTCTGTTGCCGCCCAACATCACCTGGCCACCCTCTGCTGCACCCCACCCGGCCACCCAGCCTTCTGCTGCACCCCACCCAGCCCCTGATCCACCTCACCCATCCCTTGCTCCACCTCACCCAGCCTCTGCTCCACCTCACCCAGTCCCTGATCCACCTCACCCAGCCCCTGCTCCACCTCACCCAGCCTCTGCTCCACCTCACCCAGCATCTGCTCCACCTCACCCAGCCTCTGCTCCACCTCACCCAGCCTCTGCTCCACCTCACCCAGCCACCCAGCCTTCTGCTGCACCCCACCCAGCCTCTGCTTCACCTCACCCAGCCACCCAGCCTTCTGCTGCAACTCACCCAGCCTTCTGCTGCACCTCACCCAGCCTCTGCTGCACCCCATCCAGCCTCTGCTTCACCTCACCCAGCCACCCAGCCTTCTGCTGCACCTCACCCAGCCTCTGCTGCACCCCATCCAGCCTCTGCTCCACCTTACCCAGCCCCTGCTCCACCTCACCCAGCCTCTGATCCACCTCACCCAGCCTCTGCTCCACCTCACCCAGCCTCTGGTCCACCTCACCCAGCCTCTGCTCCACCTCACCCAGCCTCTGCTCCACCTTACCCAGCCTCTGCTCCACCTTACCCAGCCTCTGCTTCACATCACCCAGCCTCTGCTCCACCTCGCCCAGCCTCTGCTCCACCTCACCCAGCCTCTGTTCCACCTCACCCAGCCTCTGCTCCACCTCACCCAGCCTCTGCTCCACCTCACCCAGCCTCTGCTCCACCTCACCCAGCCTCTGCTCCACCTCACCCAGCCTCTGATCCACCTCACCCAACCTCTGCTCCACCTCACCCAGCCTCTGCTCCACCTCACCCAGCCTCTGCTCCACCTCACCCAGCATCTGCTCCACCTCACCCAGCCTCTGCTCCACCTCACCCAGCCTCTGCTCCACCTCACCCAGCCTCTGCTCCACCTCACCCAGCCTCTGATCCACCTCACCCAGCCTCTGCTCCACCTCACCCAGCCTCTGCTCCACCTCACCCAGCCTCTGTTCCACCTCACCCAGCCTCTGTTCCACCTCATCCAGCCTTCTGCTACACCTCACCCAGCCTCTGCTCCACCTCACCCAGCCTCTGCTCCACCTTACCCAGCCTCTGCTTCACACCACCCAGCCTCTGCTCCACCTCGCCCAGCCTCTGCTCCACCTCACCCAGCCTCTGCTCCACCTTACCCAGCCTCTGCTCCACCTTACCCAGCCTCTGCTTCACATCACCCAGCCTCTGCTCCACCTCGCCCAGCCTCTGCTCCACCTCACCCAGCCTCTGTTCCACCTCACCCAGCCTCTGATCCACCTCACCCAGCCTCTGCTCCACCTCACCCAGCCTCTGCTCCACATCACCCAACCTCTGCTCCACCTCACCCAACCTCTGCTCCACCTCACCCAGCCCCTGCTCCACCTCACGCAACCCCTGCTCCACCTCACCCAGCCTCTGCTCCACCTCACCCAGCCTCTGCTCCACCTCACCCACCCTCTGCTCCACCTCACCCAGCCTCTGCTCCACCTCACCCAGCCTCTGCTCCACCTCACCCAGCCTCTGCTCCACCTCACCCAGCCTGAAACTAACTAAACAGCTGATTTGGAGCTAAGATGGGTAACTGTCCTCTAACTCAACTAATAAAACACTGCCTTTCTATGCGAGCCATTTATATTTGTTCCATGACACTGTTGTGCTCTATTTTGTTCAAATGCCGATATACAGACACCTATACCCGAATTCATGCCTAAAATGTGTAGGTTAATTTCAATGGTTTACGAGCATGTCATTTCTGATATTTGATTGTCACTTGATGCTGACCCGCTCTATCTATACAATTTGCGGTTTGTCCTGCTATTACTAGCATGAAGCAGCAGAGTTGAGGCAAATTCTTCAATTCCTATGTATGATGAACAATATGAAGTGATGTCACTGAGAAAAGTTAATAGACCTACAAGAGCTTGGTGTGTGGCACACCTTACAAAAGGATAGCAGGCTTGTTGCTACACACATTTGAACATTTGTCCCACGTAGTGCAGAAAGGCTACTGCAAATTTATATTACTACTCTTTTCAGACTCACTGCTTCGTGCGTCAAAACACGGAGGTTTATCGCGCGCCCTGGAGGGCCTCTGAAAATTACGCTCACTGGAGGGGGAGGCTGATTCCTCCCCCTTAAGATCTCGGCTCCTATTAGGGCTAGAGCAACAAAATTCGCAGGGTGGATGGACACGATAGTGAACTCTATTATGTGTAAAGTTTATGACCTTAGGGCAATATCTTCAAGGTCAAATGAGGTCAAAATATACGAATTTTCTTGTTTTGCGTGGCTTGGCTTGTAATTGTTATCGATCGCTGTGATTGCATTTAAATGCTTCAAAATTGGCATTAATGATGTTTTCGACACTACCAATGATGTAATACAGATGCCAGATCCGCCATTTGACCTCAGGTCATTACCTGCTCCAGTTACCGGAACCCGGTTGCCCACCAGACTGCTCCGTTGGGCGGCTCAGCACAATCGGCTTCGCAAAGAAAGGAGTGAAATACATGAATCAAGTATGGAAACGCTTAGGCACACAATGACAAACAGTAGATTTTGGGATGTGTAGGGAGCAACATGTAAAGTGACATCAATCGCATAACAGTCATTTACATTTATGACAGCATTCCAGTTGACCAAGTTTGGTTCCATTAGCCTGTCATGAACTTGATCTGACTTGACCTCGGTGACCTGACGTGACTTTGAAGCAATATAGCGCACCAATATACATACAACGAGTCGCTAGTTTTGCCAAGAACACTTTATTTTTGCCAATATACGGGAAGTGCATCAGGGCCGATATTTGTTGTCTGGCGTTGATAATTTTATTTTATTTTAGCGACCCTTAACTCGAAACATTTTCCGTCGACTTTCGTTTTTCTTACTTTAAGCAACGCGCCGGTCATTTTTAAGCAGAGGCACAAGCAATGGCGTATACCGGCCGGTAAAATCTGGAGTTATCTACGAAAAACCGGATGGGTGGGCGTATTTCGCCCCCTCCCCCCCCCTCCTCCAGGGCGTGTGTTAACATACGTGTACTTGGAAAGACCTTGCAGAATTATAGTGTTATATTTACATAGCCATATATTTGTATTGGATGGGAGTTCGTAGCTAGCACGAGATTGTCTCTAAGACCATGTATCAAAATTAACATTACTATCTGCCATCTGCGTGGCTTTGAGGTGGCAAGTGGTCAGTCACTCTTCCCCCGGGGGCCGGGAATCCACACTTTGCAGGTCGAGCGCCGTGGAGTGATCGCCCCAGGCTACTGACGTTTGAGTTGAGCACCCGTGTCAGTGAGGGTCTATGGAGCAGGTGGATTAGCCCTGCAGCAGATGGCTGACCCGCATTCCAGGCCTCAAGACGCCGAGATAGTTCAATGAGAAATGCTGGTGTGATGCACGCAGTCTTGCGGCAGGTCATGACATGTCATGTCATCATGACATCATGTCATCATGACAGGTCATCCTCCTTGGGTTGGGGGGACCAGGATGGTGAAGAAAACTGTGACCGAACTCGGAATCGATCGTGGTGCTTGTTGAGTTCTATGCACCGGTTCAAGCTCCTAGCTAGCTCGCTTTCGACCCTGTTTGAACGCCTGATACCACAGAACAACTGAAAAGAATCGTGCAAAGAGCCGTCCGTATATGTCTGGAAGAACCTTACCAAAGTGTAGCGACATTGAGATGTCTCCTGGCTCAGTGTCTGCCAGCTATCATTTACTCATCTGCAAGAGTATCGAGCCTCCTGTCGCGTGGCGTTTCTGATTTTCCCATATAAGCTCCGTCTGTCACCCTGTACTGTATTTACGTTTTTGCCTGCTCTGCTGCACGCTCTGCCCAGTGATTGCCGTCAGCGCCCCGACCGGCTCCGGCCCGTCTCTCTCCACCATCGGTATGCGCAGCTGGAAGCGCCTGGGGCGGTCCGGTTTGCCGGAGGCGGTACGGAACTTGGCATGCCTGCACAAGCCGTCTCGCAATTCATCCCCGGACACGTTGCTGTACATTGTGTTCGACAGCTGGCTACATTGCGAACGCGCTGAACTGCAACGCGGATCGGCTAGCCAAGATCGCCCAGGCAGGCTTAAATCGGAGGCAGAGAGCGCGTGATGTTGGATAAGCACATACGCACTTGGGTGTTGGAGATGGGCCCATGGCCGGATCACTTGTATGTTCGTTTGCAAGCCTCTTCCGCTTTAATGACTCATTTTCCCATATGCCAGTATATGACAGTATCCTCTGGTCTGAATATGCACCCGTAGGATTTTTATCAATGATGCTGAGAAGCCTCATGCTAATTTGTCATCCAATTTCAGTAAAATTAGTGTTATGGAGCGATGCCCGTGATCATGGTCTGAGAATAGGTCGGTGCCAGGCATAATAGGTGGCATATGTCTGGTGCCGTTGAGTATCTTGAAATATTTAATGTCGTGGTATTTTACGATGGCTTTATTTATATATTTATATATATATATATATATATATATATATATATATATATATATATATATATATATATATATATATATATATATTACCGGACGGTGGCAGTTGGATCTTTTCGAGACCAATATATTAAGAATTATTCCACTGACCCAAGTGTGGTTCTGATAACCACATGTCTACGTGAATCCTGAAAAAAAAGATATTCTTGTCATAAAAGCTGCATCAAGCGAGTCCTAGAGTGTTGATGATTTCGTTAGTGCTCGGCCTAAATGACTGGCTAGAAGTCCGTGAAAAGCCTCACCAACTATAGGGTTTTCACCACCCACGTCAACAACCATGACTTAGGTGTCGCGAATGGTGCGAGCTTCGGCGTGATTCGGGCGAAACTTGCAGCAGCGGCAACAGCCACTGAATATCACCGGATGTCAGGAGGTCACCACAATCACCGAATATCACCGGATGTTAAAACGTCATCACAATCACTGAGTATCACTGGAGGCCAGGAGGTCACCACAATCACTGAAAATCACTGGATGTTAAAACGTCACCACAATCACTGAATACCATTGGATGTCAAAAGGTGACCGGAATCACTGAATATCACCGAATGTTACAACGTGACAGCAATCACTCAAAGTCACTGGATGTCAAAACGGGAGGGTGCTCAACCTCCAGAAAGCCTTCGGTTTGTTAACTGCTATTGTGTGTCTCTGTTGATGCATGATTTCGCATATCAAGGTGGCGTGTTGTGAAAACGTATCCATTTTTTGGAGTATAATTTATTTGATGTTGGAATGCAGGAATGTGCGTGCAAATAATGGCAGCACGGAGCAGTGAAGCATTCTAAAGATGTTATAAACATGCCTTCATTCAAATCATTAAAATATATGTTCGAAACCTGCGATTAGCTGTGGTTGCGCCGACGATGTCTGGGCATTATGTAGGAGTTTTATAACCCACATTTACTTTGCACATGCGTGGTTTAGGAAAGCGAAATGACCACGATCAAGATTGTTTCCCAGGTCGGATGACGAGTAAAATGACTAACTGTAATGCAGTAGCGCCCGCTCCAGCGAATTCTTCGATCATGCTTCATCGTCTGGCATATCTAATATTTATAATAACGCCGCCGGAAGTGAATTAATGCACCTTTCATTTGCCTCTGGAAAAAAAAACATTTCAATAGCAGGGCATCGTTCATGTATTGTCCCGCCACTAAATTATGTACGAATTAGCTTTGTGATTGATGATGACTTCGTGTGATGCAAACGGCCTGAGACCGCACGGTCACACACGGTCGATATATCCCGCGGTGTAGATATCATGGCGTCTTGTATTTAAGACGTCAAGTTTGGCAGTCCATCAAATCAGCTCACTTGCAACTGTCTGTTTGTGCCTGCAATGGTATGACAATGACCCAACAGAGAACATATACTCCGTCAATGTGTCTATAGGGCTTCTGTGACAACTCCCCCTACATTCACTCGACTATCGTTGGGCCCTTCCAACCGATTTTGACTAGCGCCAACTTCCAGGATAATTTACTTACCGTCCCAGTTTTTACAGCGACTTTCCCCATCTCCGCCAGGATTTCTGGCAAAGCTATCGTTCGAATTCATTTGAAATTATTCCCAACACGAATGGCCATACGATGCCATAAAGGGGTCGATCAATCATCTTCACGAAGGGTGGCGTTGCAGATAATGGACGGCAGCAGCATAGTTCCTACCGCGGCCAAATCACAGCATGAGTCGCGTGAATAGCACAGTACCTACGTGACGGCACATCACGGTATTTTCGGCGGCACAGCGTACGCGGCGGGCGGTGTATATCCTGGTAGATGAATACCATACGGGCTGTCGTGAGAGACCTGGTCGGCAATAAATACACTGTTGTGGAGGTTATTGACACACGAGGCGTCTTTATTTTGAGGAGTGGAGTCGATGAGAGGTCTTCGAACTATTGGGACATTCAATGAATTGTTCATACGACGGAAAATGTCCTGTTCATACGTACATGTTTTGTCTTGTAAGTTCTTCACTATCTTAGCACTTATTTGTTATGCGCATATACCCTGGTATCCTATTAGATCCTTCACTCTCTGAAGCTCAGCATTACCTCGGCGACCTGATTTGCCTCCGGTCAGAGCTTCGTCTCCTTCCCCTAATACGACTCAAATGACGTTTTCAGCAGAGTGGCTCCGACACCCGGGCTGATATGGAAATGCGCCGTCGCGGCCGAGCCTTGCTCACTTCGCCGTCGAAACGACGCTGCTATCGATCGCTTCGATTTGTCTGAGCACGGCGGGCAGGCATATATCTCGCTCCATTAGGCTTCGACGGTATCGAAGAAGTCGCATGTCGGTTACGGAACTGCAGCCCTGGAACCGTCCCAGGACTGTGACGTCACAGCGTCAGAAATGTGATGTCAGTCTAATTCTGGGTATCTTAGCGTCTCCAAGGCATTCTCCGTGGAATTCGCTACGTAGCAAAATTGTCTGAGTCTCAATGCAGTAAAATTGGATTTGAAGTGTTTGGTTTTCTCAGTCTGGGCATTAGTGAATAGGAATTTCAGTCCTGAAACCATTAGGGCTTCTGAACTCGATTGATATTTCTGTTTAATAGTCTAGAACATTTCGTGGAAAATTTCTCTTTTTGAAAACCTGTGGCTCTTTCTCAAACATGAAAGCAGGTGGATGACATTTGGTTTTGCTATCGTGACAAGAAAGCTAAACGGCGCCTCAACCGGTTGTATAACAAGCAGTCTGACCATGGATTATAGATGGAATTGTAGAGAAAATAATGTGAGTTTTGAAGAATGAATAATATTCAACTTTAGATTGTGAATCTAGTGGAGGAATGATTCGCATCTTCGATGTTTTTTGCAGCATATAACAGGTCAGTCGAAAATTAATGAAACAGGCCTTCTCCCTGGTGGCAATTTTGATGTTTTCTTGTGAATAGCAAGCCAAGTATTAAAGTGTTCATTTTAAAATGTGCATAGTTTAATAATTTTGTTGTAACTATGCACGCCCCAGAATATCTAATAATTTATTTCGTAGAGGGTGTTTTTCCTTCCTTCGTCATTCAATACCATTTCAGGAAAGTGATGTATGTTGTAATCATGCGCAAGAAGCAGTGATATTGGTATGTATGCATCGCCATAATGCAATGTCCTACGATGCTTGTCTGATGCCATGCATCTGGTTTTGTCAATTGAGTCTTGTCCTAGTCGTATTCCACTATTCGAATTATGGTGAAACCAACAGAATGTTGGCTATATTGCTGTTGCAAGTCTTACTTTTGAAAACAGCACATCATGAACATCCTTGAACCAATGTCGTTGATGAGCATGTCGGAAATCTTTGAAATATGTATGGGTTTATTATCAAATTGTTCAATGCTGTTTTGCACGATGCAATACATTTACAAAGTTCAATACGTTTGAGTGCTTTACGTGATACATGTAAAACAGCTACATGTGCACGGGGAGCACAGGGATAAGAAATTGATCATTGAACGGCAACAACGATGGTATACCTGATGCCCCGCTGACATCAAACTAGAACAATCACAAGCATAGCATTACCACAGGTGACAGCCGTCAATTGTGGTATGCCAGTTATAGTCATGGAGGTAGCATACCAGTCGTAGCCGTGAAGGTAGCGTACCAGTCGTAGTCATGGAGGTAGCATACCAGTCGTAGTCGTGGAGATAGCATGCCGGTCGTAGTCATGGAGGCAGTATACTAGTCGTAGTCATGGAGGTAGCGCTCCAGTTGTAGCATACCAGCGGTAACACACTGGTGCAACCGGCCTCAAGCCCCGAACGAAGCCCTCTCCAGGCAGCGCGGCGTCCGCCCGCCTGGAGAGCGGGCACCTGATCTGTTCAGGAGCGTGCGCGCCTGGCCACACCTGCGCGCGGTGGGCTGGCGCAGCCCCTGGCGCAGCCACACCCGGCGCCAGCCATGCGACGCCGCCGCTCGGCGTAACCATGACGACGCCGTCGGCGCCGGTGATGGGGTTTGGCAGGCCGGGCCGCCGGCGGCAGACGCCGGCCGCAACGGCAGAGGAGCCGGGTCCACCGACAGAGGAGCCGCGACCACCGGCAGAGGAGCCGGGTCCACCGGCAGAGGAGCCGCGACCACCGACAGAGGAGCCGCGACCACCGACAGAGGAGCCGCGACCACCGACAGAGGAGCCGCGACCACCGACAGAGGAGCCGCGACCACCGACAGAGGAGCCGCGACCACCGGACAGGGAGCCGCGACCACCGACAGAGGAGCCGCGACCACCGGCAGAGGAGCCGCGACCACCGACAGAGGAGCCGCGACCACCGGCAGAGGAGCCGCGACCACCGACAGAGGAGCCGCGACCACCGGCGAGGACGCTCCATCGGCCGGCGGACACCGGTTTTTCTGGCTCGGCACTGCCTGTTGTGATTGCAGCTCAAGGCTGTCATGGCGGTGTGCGGCGGCGGCGGCACAGAGCGCTGCCGGCCGCCCGCCCCGTCTGTCGCCGCGCCACGCTCTGCACTGTGCACAGTGCACAGTGCACTGCATGGTGCACGCCGCGCACACCGACTCGCAGCCGAAGCACCCGACACAACGGGATGGCAAGCTGATGTGTTTGTTGACTGACGCCAGACCGAGCCAGGATGACCTCGATAAATTGCAGAATAAGCGTGCTGCCGATGAGAGCACTTTTAACGCTACCAGTTCTAACGCTAACAAACGCTATGGACCACCGTACCATCGATCCCAATTATAACCACCTTGTAGCAGGAGTTATTACCATAGGTGTCGCTGTCCACTGGACAAGTGGTGAGCTAATGAATTGTAGCATAATTTACATGCCGTTGCATTGAAATGAACTAAACACAATTTGGTGCATGCGCTTAATCAGAGCAAGATGGCTTGACGAGCTGATATGGTCGTATTCAGAGCTTCCAATGCAAGGCTAATTCTCGCAATTCTAACTTAAAAGTCATGAAAAAAACCTGCCCCCCCCCCACATCAACGTCAATAGCGGTGTGTTCCATGGTTCGCTGTACATGAAGATCAAAGAGTGTTCTGGCGTGGGTCTCTCAGAAGCACGCTCTAGTAAAGAGAACTCTCTTCTCTAATTGCACGCGCTGATCCAGGAACACACTGTAAGCAGTCTTTCTGTGGAAATGCAAGATATTTCTGATACCTGGAATAGGTGAATGTTCTGCTTTAGAACCATTTAGCCACTTTCAGCAGTCTTGAAGGTTGGTCCCCAAAGACAACATCGGGCCGATTGCATCTTGTCATCACGTTGCGACCTAAAGCGACATTTCATTTGACTTAGGCTAATAGATGACTGGATTGGTATCCGAACATTGCCCCTGTATCATTCCAAGGTCATTCAAGAACAACGAGCCATGTTGTCCTTGGATGACGTTTTTTTTGGTTGGACACGATACCTAGTGCTATTTTACGTACTGGATCCGATTTTGCCGTCAATTTGTACTCTGGGTGGGTCGAAGTGGTTTTACCTGCATTCAATCAGGTTTTCAAATGCCTAGTAGGCCCTTGGCTTGACCTAACTTGTGACCAATGCTTTAAAATCATTTTGAAAGGTATCATCACATCCGGGAAGCACCAATGAACACACTGATTCTTCTTAAAGTTACATATTATTGCAATTTAGGAAGCGTATAAGATCAAATGGTGAGTGTCGTTTCTTGCGAACATTGGTCTTTGCCCTGACCTGGAGAGTCATCTGGCACCCCAGATGCAAACATGGGGTGGCACGCCCGATTTGGTTTCCTCTCCCCAGAATGTTCGTTTGGAAACGCCAGGCGCAGTCACGGGGGCGAGGGGCCGATCCCCGTTCCCTTAGCAACCAAAAATGAACTAGACGAAACAAGACGTTGAAGATTTCACCACGCAAAACAGGAAATTTTCGTCGCGCCTCACGCGCTGGCAATGGTCCATGACATTTTTTTTATGGTGGGGGGGGGGATTGGTCAGGCCCCTCAGTAAGAAAATCCTGGCTACGACCTTGGTCACCCACCCCCATCTCCATTGGCGAAGGTAGCCAAGTGCAGCATATTGGCGAGGGTGGTCAGCTCAGGACGCTCTACCGAGAAAGAAAATATCGGACGACAGCAATCGCTAAACAGTCGATATCCCGTCAGGCGTGCGCCCTACTGATGTGGAGCAACACGTTTATGCAGGTAGAGAAAACGAGAACCTTCCAGCTCTCATATTGTGCTAGCCGCGCTCAGTCGTCCTAGGAAGACTTAGTTCTGACGGAGGTGTCTGAGCACTCAGACGTTCTCTGAATACTTAGCTCTGATGGAGGTGTCTGAGCATTCAGTCGTCTTCGGAAGAGTTAGCTCTTACGAAGATGTCTGGGCATGCAGCAGTCCTAGGAAGACTTCGTTGTGATGGAGGCGTCTGAACATTCAGCCGTCATCTGAATGCTTAGTTTTGACGGTGGTGTCTGAAAACGCGGCCGTTATTGGAATACTTGGTTCTGTCGGATGTATCTGAACATTCAGTCGTACTCTGAAGACTTGATTCTGTCGGAGGT
This sequence comes from Imbricaverruca yamaguchii, assembly GCA_034440575.1. NCBI lineage: Eukaryota > Metazoa > Arthropoda > Thecostraca > Neoverrucidae > Imbricaverruca > Imbricaverruca yamaguchii. The sequence goes on from JAOTOL010001560.1 coordinate 932,583, forward strand.
GTCATTCAGCCGTCTTCTGAATTCAGAAAACGAGTTCTGAAGGAGATATCTGAACATTCAGTCGTCCCCCGAAGACCTAATTCTGACGGCGGTGTCTGAGCATTCAGCTGCCCTTGGAAGACTCAGTTCTGATAGAGGTTTCTGAACATTTAGCCGGCCTCTGAATACTAAGTTCTGACGGAGGTATATGAGCGTTCCCACCCTGTTTGACAGTGACTCGACGGACTCTGATTCAAATGGTGCACCGATTCGAATAAAAAGGAGGCCACTACCAGAACAAAACGTGGCAGAATAAGTAATCAAAATATTGTACCGTTATTCAAAGAGTATGCCGACGAGAGGACATTTCAAGCTGAGTATGCACGAAAGCACGGCTATCATACGAGTTTAAACCTGGGCTGCAATTGGTGTTTACTTCTGGGTAATATTCAGAGCTAATCTAAGCTTCCATTGCATTATGCAATGCTGATGTCAGATCATGCCAGATCAGCCAATGCTCTAGATTGACGAGGTTTTTTTTTCGTTTCCTCGCACTTCGAACTAGCCTTAGAAATATCATTTGTACAATAAGGAGACGCTTCATGCATGAGTAAAATGCATGATGACGACTGACGTTCTGTTCTTTTTAACTTTCCCTTCCTGAACTACTCAAACAAAAAAGTAAATATAACAACAGTTGGAGTACTGAAACTGCCCGGCGCACTCCCACAGCTAGGCGAAGGCTAGCTGTGCTACCCATTTGCGGACCAATGCAGGAGAGATGACTATCCCAGCATCCTAACGTGAAGGATGCACAATTAACCTCATCAGCTATTTATCGGTATTTGCTGTGCTCGGCTCCATGCAAATTTGCTCTTCCGTCGGTTGATGCTGGCGTCGATGGAGATAATTGTGATCCAATTGTGGACCAAGTCTCCAGTGCCGATGCGGAAGTCACTGCTGGCCATGGCGGAGGTCGCGGCCCTGATCGTCGCCGACGGCGCCGCCTACCAGCTGGTCATCCGTGCAATCCCAGCGAGCATCCCGGCGAGCGACCGCTCGGTCTGGCGTCGGCCGGCGGGAGAGGCTCGGCCGCCGCCCCCCGCCCCCCAGTTGAGGACGCCGCTGGCTCATGCCCCGCTCTCAACTCGCGCGGTATTGATCGCGCGTCGACTGGCCGGTCCGGCCTGGCGGCCTGTGCTCACCCGACGCCAAGACCGGGCGGTAACACTTGGGCCGGCGGCGGCGGCGGCGGCGGCGGCGGCAGTCTGACCGCCGCCGCCGCCCCCGACCCCTGCGGCGCTTCGTCGACACCGACGGGCCGACGGCGCGGTCGGACCGTGTCCAGCGCGTAACGATCGCGGTCGCCGGCGCCGCCCGGTCGATTTGCCACAGATTTACGGGTGTGCTGAATTCGCCGCCGGACCCGCCGTAAATCAGGCGCCGTCGACCGAGCGTTCCCCGGCTGAGGTGACGTGGTGACTGCGGGAGGATGATTGCGCAGGTCAGCAGGCGCGTGAAGCGACGTCTGTTGGTTACGTCGTGGCCGCGGCGATGCTATTGAACGGATGATAAAAGTCGCCGGTTGGGTCAGCATTCGGCATGTGCGCGCAGAACAATTTTAGACTGGTGCATTCAGCCACAGCCGGATAACGTGGCACGTGTCTGTTACCCCCTCCCCCCCCAGATTATCCGCGAGCATGCTCCCAACCGGCAGCCCTGGCCGCATGGCAGCCTCCGAGTATGCAAATGGTGAATTGTTCCAATCCTCCAGTGCTATGCTAGGCTATCTTGCGACAAAATTAGAGTACAAGCTCAAGGCGTTTCATCCGCCTAAAAGTGTCATACCGCGGGGAGGGAGTGGGCTGTCCCACAGTGGAGTAGAAGCCAAACATCGTGACTTATCTCTCGACCAAATCCTGCAGTCGCCTTGGCATAGACTCGACGGCATCTTGTCACTCAAACTATTGATAGTGTTGATATTTAAAGAGTCACAGTGACAGTTGACAGTCACAGGCATGACTGTGACGATGCACAACAGTACCAGTACATTTTCAGCTCAGGAACATGACGTACCAGGATGCAATATGCAATTATGCGCAGGAGGCAATGTCAGAAACGTTACTCCTGTAACATTCACGTTGCGTAAAGGTGACGTCAGGAGAAATCGAGATGTGGCGGTAATGTTGCGAATAAACCAATGCCAGGGGGAATGAAGTCATGAACGGTAATACCCATTGGGAGAAATGTCGGGAGCAGTAAAGTATGTAGCACTAATGCTACAGATAGGTAGTGTCGTGTGAAGATCATCCCGCAAGTAGTTAAGTATGCAGCCTTAATGTTGCTTAGCAGCAATTATGGGCCTTAATACCATCGAAGCATGTATGATGTCATCAATAATAACAGTAGTGACGGTACACCCATGGGCTGTGTCGCAGGGCAGTGTACTGTTGCACACCGTTTTCCGGTGGTCGTGACAAATCATCGGGTGACATTCACTGCTCTCGCCAGTGGCGGGTCAAACTGCAGCAAGTCGCACGCAACATTAGGGCTACATTCGCACCCCCACTTCAGTTTGCTTCGTTAGTCAGGTTGGTTATTATTGTCAGTAGCAGCACACTGAACATCTTTTAAAAACAGCATAGACAATCATTATAAGAATAGTGGGCTTGCTTTTTGGTGTTCCAGGGAGGGCTGATCGACTGATTTGGTGGGAGACTGGTTCAGTGCCCAGAGTGCAGCCAAGAAGGGCCCTTATAGCTCATAGCTGCGCTGATCTTTTTATGTCTTGATGTCTGTATGGTTGGCTCCACTAACCTCGGCCGTTTGCTGCCTGCGGATGGCCGGGGAGCATCACAGGAGGCCGACGGCCGTAGTCCGGCCCGGCCAGACGGACACATTGTACGGCTGTGAGCTGATCCTTTCCAATGTGAGAGAGCAGCATACGACTGTGAGCGAAGCGCAGAGCCGACGGAGGCTCTCTTCAACTGACCGGAACAAGTCCAGCTCAGCTGTCCGACCGGGCGCAAGCTCCTTTGAGCATGTGTAGCTTCGTACCGAAGGGATCTAAACCCATCGAGTAAGTTATATTGTCTAAAAGGAAAAACTAGAATGGTAATTGAAGCCATAGTTTCAGAGTCTGTGTCATGTCCGAATACATTTTACCTCAATGAGGCTGATATCAAATTGGATGTATGAGCTAGGTAATTCGATGGTCTATGGCCATTCTCGAATTCATATCTCAATCTACTGTACTTCAATGTCTGAATTATTTCATTCATTGCAATGTGTTACGAAATACTGCAAGTCCATTTTTAATGCATTAAGAACATTTTGTCACAATTCCAAGTCTGAAAAGTAAGTCTGAGCAACTTTCCCAACATAGCTCGTGGCCCACATAGTCAAGCGTCTTCCTGGAAACAAACTACATGAGTTGGATTGCGCTGTGCAACATGCTGGGTATTTTCAGGTGATGTCCGGGCACGATGTTGCGGAACAGTGAAGCGTACCTACCGCTCTGCTATGGTGGGATGTTTTTTTTTTGTTGCTGGTCGGTGTGTAGGTCTCTGTCCGCCGTACAGAGTGCCAGTAGATAACAGATCGACCCTAACGGCCGACAGAGAATCAATGTAATAAGAAATTAGATATGGTCGTGATGGCGCTATGACGTGTATCGTAATTCAATCTGTCCGGACAATTCCGTCAATTTCGCCATTCAGAATTCTTCTAAGAAGTGGCGAATGAATTGAACCCTCGGAAATCCGCGCCAGATCGAGTGGTATGCACAAACTGCCGTACCGGATCCTCCAACACCTAGCTGGTGGTGTCAAAACCGTCCGAATCAAGGAGGGGAATTAATCTTGAGAGCTACCGTCCCTTTCGCCCAGCACTGGCGTGACGTCACTAGTGGGTGGCCAGATTGGGTCGTCCGGTATGCGCGAACAGTCTGACCAGCCCGGGATGCCAGATCGGTGTAGCTATCCGGAAATACTCAACTGACTATTGATCAGGCATTAGCACGACCATGAAGCCGGCTACTCGAAATGGAACCGACAAGATGAATATATGCCTTCAGGAGGAGTATTTGTGTCAGCTATAACGGCCTCGTAGTTCAAAACAAATAAAACCTGAGATGCAGTGATGGCGCAGTGGCCTAGAGCTGGCGCACAGACCGGATTTTGTTTCAGCCGGAAAATCGGTGGCGGAGACAGGTGAAGGGACAGATCAAGATCAACTCTGGTGGGATGTTCCCTCAAACTTCTGAGGGCTACCGACGAGTTTCTGAGAAAGCAGTATATTCTAAGCGCACTAATTTTCTCTTTCGCGTGTTAGGGACCTCTCTTCATGACCTCATGAGCCAGATGTGCAGCCAGCATCTTGGCGTAGGGATTTTAGATGATTTTAGAATAGTATCCAACCTAAATAACGGAAAAAATAATATTTTAGACTTCATGACTATGCAGTATTTGCAAGACACAGGAGATCCAGCAGACGTTCAGATTCATAAGGGTTAACACAAGAAGAACGCAAGTTCACAAGTATTAGAAATATGGAGGAAGATAGCCCCTCACTGCGCAAAAGCCCAGTATGTTCCCCAGCACCGGCAGGGCACAAGCCACCGACCAATGGGCGGGTCGGCGACTCATCTTCTGGGGTACGGAAAGGGCCCCCTTGTTATTGTAGAGACCACCACATAAGTACGGATTCCATCCACAGGTATGGATGCCTCTGCTCACATCCCGTCCGAAGGTGGGAATTGTTTCATGCTCACCGAGCTTCTTCTTGGAACATCCAAGACCGTTAGACTCATAGGATTTGTAATAAGAGAAAGATGTGAAAGTACCAGCAATTGTTCAGCCAAGGGTGGGATATTTGTATCGTCTGCGCGACAGCTTAGAGGCAGAGTTTCATCATCAACGTTTTCCGTAATCGCGTCCGTTTTCTCCGTGAAACTCGGGACCGGGTAAAGTTCACTGCAAACGAAAACCAATGCGTGGACTGTACTACATAATCACAGGAAACGGAAAACACGCCACGTAGATAGCGAGAAAACCGTCATTGAACTTACGGAGATCAGCTGACCGACCACGCGAGGGCGCCTTTGAGCGTGTATAGTTGCGTAACGAAGAGACCTATACCAATCGAGTACGCTACATTCTCTAAGAGGAAAAAAATTGATAATTGAAGCGATAGTTTCAGGCTCTATGTCATATCTCAGTTGGTTATGTCATATCTCGGTTGCCCCGGTAGCTCAGTTGGTTAAAGCGCTGGCCTGTACTGGTCTGCCCTGCCCTGGCGACGCAGGGTTCGGGTCGCTTTGCGCGCTCGCGTTTAGCCCCCCCCCCCAGCCGGGAGTGTCAGTTTACTCCGTGGCCTGGTGGAACTTGGAGCGGATAATTTTGCTTGCATGTCATGTTTATTGGCAAAAGCTTGTGTTCGAGTGTTCATTGGAGGCGCTGAATTGAATCATACCGGATCCGTTATTTACGGAGTACGAATCAAATACGAATGCGACAAATGTGAACAGTGCACTAACTTAGCGAAGCGCGTGCGATACACACTCGCGATCACTGCTCCTTCACTGATCTGTCGCCGATCCAGGCTTTCTGCGCTGTCTGTTAAGTGTGGCTGAGCAAAGTTCAGCGACTATGAGGTGGTTCCCGTTATATGTACCGGTGTTATTTTCTTTTCCGCTTGGATTATGCTGTGTACACGTGGCTGGATGGCACGGTATCGTCTGTTCCTAATGCGACAGGACGAATCCTGTTCAGACCTTCACAGCTGAAGTTCAACATCGGAAAAATTACATTTGCACAACGTATTCTCGGCTGAAAAAGAAAAAGGAAACAAACACGAAGAGATATGTAAAGCACGCATTTAAAGGTAGCTGCACTGTGTATACCTATGCCAACACGCATATAAAGGTAGCTGCACTGTGTATACCCATGCTAGCACGCTTCTAAATGTAGTTGCACTGGGCATGCCTATGCCGGCACCAAGCACAGTTTGTTATTGGTTTTGCGACTCGTCGTCTGTCCAAGTGTCATAGAGCGACGCCAATCTCCCACGCCGATTGATCGCGGGCGAAGAGTAGCGACAGGTGGGACTCGATCTCATGGTCCTTTGGTTGTGATATAGGCACCTTACCCCTAGACTACTCGTCTCCAGAAGCACGCAGCGGCTGGGTTGAAGGCATCTCAGCGGTATAACACTTGGCGCATAAACCAGGGTTGGCGGTTCGAGTCGATCATATCGGACAATTTTGCGCTTAAACTACACCCCATTTGCTGCTAACGCGACATAGAAATTATGTCTGAAATCTTCGCACCTCCAGGTCACTGTTAAAACATCAGGTGCACCATGCGTAGGCCATTTTTCTTAAGCATTGCCGAAATTGACATCAGCTTGATTTTCACCACCACGCTTTGAATTGGCTTTTATAGCTAAAACACCATTTTCAATCATCATCATGAACTATTTACGTCGTTGATGACACAGTATAGTTCATGCTGCATATACCATATACCCCATGTTACGTCATTGCCATGTATAGGTAAGCGGTTTCCATGTTATCCAGTTGCCGAGATCCAGAACGCTGTTGCTTGCCAGACATTCTTACTTTTCAGAAAAGCAAGTTCCCTTGTTTAATCTGTGGGCTAGAAGTTCGTGGTAGTCGTACGCTCCGCACTTTCAGTGTGCACCCAACAACTCGCAACTTAACGCGATGCATCGTCTCATACTTTTCTTCTCCACAGTTCCAACGTTCATCTTAGCCATCACAGATTCTCAGCACTGGTTCGTCGCAAGTGATATGCCACAGATGTGTGCGTATACATGCTAAATTATGGCAGGCTTTATAATGTAAATAACCAAGAGCCCCGATATACTTGAGGCCAGGAGTGCTCATATAGGCGGTGCAACACAAATAAAATATGGGCTGTAAATGTGCACTGTTGATTATGAAAAATATTCCCACATGATACTCCGTGGTATGTTTGTGTATGCCCTGATGATCAGAGGTGTGCTAACAGCATGCATACTCGTCTTCCTGGCCAAATTATTAGCAGCAACGTCGCCCGCTACGGCCACGGAATCTGGGAAAAGCTCAATCAGGGAAACATCATAAATATGTTTCACCACGATCAGTATGTGTCAGTGGCATCAGCGAACACACGTTCGTCATTAATCACTATGAGGAAACATCATCACTGATCAAGCACACTGGTCGCAGATGATCGTGATGATAAGAGGACCATATAATACACTAGCGCCGGGAAGGAGGCAAACGCCTGGCCCCACAGTTGGCGGTCGTGGTGGGGTAGGGGAGACTGTAATGGCAACCGACCCTCGCGTTTCCCAGCTTCTTCGAAAGGAATGCTATACTGATATGAATGATCTGGCGAAACTGGGGTTTTTGTGACGTCATTGATTGCAGTGACCTGGCAACTTTTCTAGTTCAGTGAAGTATGGAGCCAATTTGTATTCCGGTATATTTTGCTCGGTACTGGCGACACCAGTGAAGTAAAACACCCAGGGTTCCCAAAGAAATGATGGTGGCTTAATTAGCTTATTCCCGTAGCTTAATTCAGCAACATTTTGTTCATGCAAGTTTACCTCGGGAGGGCCCATCTCCTCGACCCGGGTTCCCCGCCGAAGACCTTGCGCTCGGGTCGCTTCTTTCTAAACGACGCCACACCCATGCCGAGTCAGAACAACAGAATTGAGGCAACCGTGTGTCACGTTGTCCAGATATGTGTGAAGAGATAAACTGGTGATCAATCACTCTGTGAAACTGTTGTTGCTGTCATCAGCATGCTGGTGGATGCGTTCAGCGTTCTGAGCCTTGTTAGTTTGTGATGAGACCGGTGTCATCAACAGCCCTCACACGGTCGGATCCACGGAAGCAAGGGACGAATGTTCCCCTCTACTTACGGGCAGATGGCGAGGGATAAGCACGGTGCCAAACTCTGTTCTGGGCCACGCTCTACAGCCTCATGCCGGGACGTCGTCCAAAGCTGCGCGGGAGCCTTTTGCGGTTGTCAGGATGTTCGCCTGCAACTGCAGCAGCGCTGTTCTTGCGTTGCGCCGGCGAGCGTCTGAAGCCGTCAGAGTGAATCTGGAGATATTTCTGCCGCTGCCTCGTCCGCAAGAGCTCGCTTGCGACTTCCAGAGCGTTCTCCTTTGCGGTTGGCGGGTGAAATTCGGGGACTTTTTAATTTTTGGCGCAGGTTGGGGCCCCTAAAAATATGCTGGACCCCGTCACATTATCCTTGTTGCGTACCTAGCGTAAAGTCTGGGGTGCATAACTTTACGTTCGTCGATGTGTCGACTCCTTTTCACCTCTTTGCGTATCATAAACATAATGCACCATATGAAATCGGAGATCTAGGAAATGTGATACGGTTCGTTAAGGTCCTTTAACTTAAAACTTTTCCACTAAACTTATGCCGCACACAATCGTTGAGCGCAAAAACCTCCATCAAACTGAAATTAATCATGCAATACCAGTCTCGGAGCATGCAGGCCACCCGTCATGAGGCATGACCACATGACCGGCGGCTGAATCCACATTTCCTATTTGTGCCCGCACGCGAAGTCATAGTTTAGGGGGACAACAACTGCATAGGCCATATAACCCGCACGAGAAGTCCAGGCACAACTAATTTTCCATAAACACAATTTCGATAATGTCGAAGGAAGAAATGGGACATAGCTGGTGAAAATCAAAGTTAAGAGGAGATATATGTGGGAGTACCACAATTAGATCTGTAACACAGCATCAACGAAAACGTTTTCAATTTCAACCACATGGCAGCCAGGCTGGACGGAGTCTGGCTGAGCTGGGTCGCTCAGATAGACCTGTGTCGCTCAGATAGACCTGTGTCGCTCAGATAGACCTGTGTCGTAAATGCACGGAAATGGGCTCGCTTGGGCTTCGCTCTCGCTTGTAGCGAGGAGGGAAAATTGCCAGTCAATGCGTTCAAAAACACACACCGCAAACGTGGTGGCATAGAGCATCTGGGCGCGCAATCGCGCCCGACGCCTCAGTCCGCCCACACTGAACTCCCGAGGTCGATGTCGACGCCCCCGTCGGTGCGTTAGCGAGCTTGTGGAGCTGCCGCCACGCCCAAAGCAGCTGAGGTATTCAAATCGTACGTACATATTCCTATATATTACCTATACCTAGATATTCTATGTATTTCTATATATATATATATATATATATATATATATTTCCAAGCTGTGGGAAATATGCACCAATGTGACCGCATTTGGCAGACGTGCGCGTGGTACTGTGGAGGCCGTGTCTGTCTGGCACTTGCAGTGTCGGCCAGATTTTGTCTCTCGAGTATGTGGGTGTCGACCGTGGACGTCCAGACAGGTGGTGCCGACCCGCCGGCTGGGGAGCGGTACAGTGTGCGCGCGCGCCGGGACTCACTGTTCCCGGCCCGTCCGACAGTCGTGCCATGCGGCACAGTTTCTCGTCTCCGCTCGACTCTGTGGAAAATCGGGGAATCGCCTCGGCCGCACATAGCAAGCTGAACAGGTGATGCTTCCTACCTCTTCAGAGGGTGTTGGGTCCACACAGTTCGGTCGGGCCCTTTCGGTGATTGCGGCTTTTAGCATCGAGCCCCCTCCATGGCATTTCGACAGTAGCAGTTTTGGCATTGCTGGGCCCGGCCATTATATGTTGATTTATAGTTCCAATGCTCGCACGGATTAAAAAATTTATTGGGTTGTTATCAACAAAAAAGGAAAAAAAAAAAAAAAAAAAAAAAACCGGCGCCTTTTTCTTAATTTGGCTGTACTCCTGCGTGTTGTGCATCGGGGGGCGGCGGGGCTGGCATTATGTAGATTGGTATTTCCCACAGCGTCTGAGCATTGCTCACCTGATTTCTGCCGCTGGCGATGGGCGCCGGTGTCGCGGCCACATTCCCGGCTGTGTCCCCCCCCCCCCCCCCCCCCCCCCCCCCCCCCCCCCCTCTTCTTCTTTGGGGGGGGGGGTGCGCTGACGTTGAGTTACAATGCGGATGATCGTCTCACCGTCACATGCAAACTGCAAGCAAAACTGGTCATAGATCTAGTCACTGAATAAATATTAGACTTAGAAACAGGGCTGTTTCAAGGCATATATTGGCTGAAATAATAGAAGGCATTCCTACGATTATAGAGTCGTTAAGTCTAGTGTGTCCATAGCCATGAGTGTGTGTTCGCTCCAACGTCACGGTGCCTGCCCAGGAAGATGCTCCCCTCGAGGCCCCTTTGGCAAGCCAGTTCGCGGGTGCGCCCCTTGTGACCCCTGCTACCGCTTCCCGGCAGGCGTGGCGCGCGATTCACACAGCGCGTTCACGGGGTGTCGCATATTTATTACATAGGTTTGGCACCGGCACGCCTATAAAATCACTCACACACACACACACATACGCACACACACGCACACACACGCACACACACTTGCCGCCTTCTGACGCCGGCGGTCTCGCGAGTACCCACATTTCCTGCACTGCAATGTACAAGCCAAGCACTAGCGGCCTCGCTGGCCGTTCACGCGCCGCCGGCTGCTTAGAGCGGCCAGGCACGCGTCTCATCGTGGCCGCCGCCTCCGGCCGACGCCGCCGAGCCATCAAACCATCAACAACACGGGCCGTCCTACACGCACACACGCACACGCGCACGGTGGCCGCGACGTGGCGACGTTCCGTCAGCCGGCAGGACAGTTGGTGCGACGAGAGCGTGGCCGGCGCCGGCGGCGGCGGCGCGTCGGCCGCCGTCCTGACCTGCCCCAAGCGACCGGACGCGCCGCCGCCGCCGCCGCCGCCGCCGACGGCGCCGCTCCGCCGCGCGCGCTCACCCTCCCATGGAGAGAGCGCGGGAGGCGGGGGAGCGCCGCCGACTTCTGCGCCGGCCGCCCCGACACCGGCCATAACGCACGGCTAACAAAATCAATAGAGTTTATCCACGCGCCAAGCTCCGTGGTTCATGAGGGAGGGCCGCCCCAAGTTGGACTTGCAAGACGGCCGCGGTCGATACAGCACAGTTGGGACTGGGGGAGCGCGGCTCGACGTCGGCCTAGGGCCGCCGCACGCGCTCATACTGAGGCTGTCTGTCTGTCTGTGTCTGTGTGTGTGTGTGTGTGTGTTTGTATGTGTGTGTGTGTATGTGTGTGTCTGGCTGTATGTGTGTGTATGTATGTGTGTTTGTATGTGTGTGTGTATGTGTGTGTCTGTGTGTGTGTATATGTGTATGTTTGTATGTGTGTGTGTGTGTGTGTGGGTGTTTGTGGGTGCGTGTGTTGGGAATATGTGTCCTCATGCTGCCCGTGCCCGTGTCGTAGGTATCCATGCAAGTGTGCGTGCATGGATATCGGTGAAGGTACACCCCAGTCCGGCTGTGTGTGTTGTGTGCATGCTTGTGTGTGTATGCTTGTGGGTGTGCTTGTGTGTGTGCTTGTATGTGTGCTTGTGTGTGTATGCTTGTGGCTGTATGCTTGTGTGTGTATGCTTGTGTGTGTGTGCTATGCACCGAACTTTGGCAAGACACGCCCGTCACTGTAGCGGTAGGATTGAGCGCTCGGTACACGTCCGGTACACCTTCGGTACACGTTCGGTACACGTTCGGTACACGTTCGGTACACGCCACGCTACTCCGAGACGACCGTGTGCGACGGAGGGAGGATATTTTGATTGGCGCCTCGCTACCCAGCACCGCGCGTGTTATAGAAGGCATCGTCGGGACGAACACAGAGACAGGCTCACCGCCACAGAAGACGGTGACACGGGCGGGGAGCGGCGACGGTGTATAGACCGACTCGCCGGCGGAGAGTCTCACGTGCTACACCTCTCGTGGGCTGTTAAGTCCACGGTTTGCACCCGATCGTGTGAACTCGAGTCGTGCTAGGCCTCGGCAAACTTAGGCGGGTTCGGTGCTTGTGTTCACGTGTTCAGACCCTGCTGCGCAGATGCGCATCGAAGGGAGCGCTAACAGACATGACATCATAATTCTGGCACCGAATAGTCATTATTTTTAATGAGCACTGGCAGGTGTTAAAGAATGATATACTATATGTCCACTCTCGCAACACGTGATACTATGCGGACCGAAAAGACGACATGGATGCCTGGGATGGCATAGCAGTGAAATGTGGCGGAGGTGTACTGTCCTGGATCTACCCTCCGAATGCGGCACACATCTCCACGGTGGCGCAGCCAATGCGGCCCTCTGCTCTGACCAGCCAAAAACAAACCATATACAACAAGAAGTTTCGAAATGCTCACCACGCGCAACCCTAAGTTTTCGGTGCGCAGTGTTCCGAAAGCTGACTCTATTTCACTGCATTTGGTTTTGGTCCGCCCCCCGGCCATCGGAAAATTCCAGCTGCACCACTGCATCTCAAGCATATTTCTAAGGTGCAGGCTTACTTCCCCTCCCGGACACCTAGGTGAAAGTGAAACGTTCTCATGCTTTGTATATGTTTCAATTAAGAATACGTGCTTTTTAAGCTGGGCCTTGAATATATTATTCACCGCACCACACATTTCGCACACCAGAATACACCAGAGTACGCAAGTAGTGTTTCTCAAAGAGTGGGGGAGTACATTTTTAACTTTCGATATTCACCGCAGAAATCTTAGCCGAAGGCTGTCACCACTAATCTTACTTCATATGACATTACTCACGCCTTATTTTGCCAATGAACCAAAGGTATATATAAATATATATATACCGCAAAAGTAATATATTGTCCCACGCCAGATCGTGCTGCCAAAAAAACGCTGTTGGATTGAGCTTGGTGACAATTTAAGAGTTCAGGATAACATACACGAGTTGATTTGTGCACGCTCCGAAAGCATTGTTCTGGCGATCGGATTCCATTGTAAGGGAATTACACTCCCTCCCTAAAAAATGTTCGCCCCATTCCCCATTATTACCATAAATGATCCCATGCCAATATATGGTTGAATTGAATGTGCATTGAAAGTCCAAAGTTAATACACCATTTAAAAAATTCCAAAAACCTCATCTGTCTCGAATGATAGGTGCCACATGCAACCACCTCCGCATAATGTCTGTCCGTTCTTTTTCTTTGCGTATATAATAGGTTGTGACAAAATATTAGAATAAGTTCCAAGGATGTTTGGGAGCTGATAACGTGGTCAACATTACAATATGGCGACCGCATGAATCATATCGTGCCCCGACCATATTGATAAAATGGGAAATTTTGGGAAGCAATATATTGTGACACAAATTAGTTAATTGATGATCCAATTCGAATGTGTTCATGTAGTATAAGAATCTAAACAGATTAACCCGTCCCGTCTCGGGAGGTCTTCAACCCCCCCCCCCCCTCAGGTTTTTCGCGGATATCGGACGAACGGCGCACGGCAGCGCTCCCAATTTTTGCATACATGCATAATACAACATAATTTTCCCACATCAATTTGACATGCTGACTCAAAATTATTAGGTCAGGTCATCTAGGGTCAACGAGTTAGTCAAGGTCAAGTGAGGTCACCCCAAAGACGTTCAACCAGTCGTCACGCTTTAACGGATACAGATATTTTAATGAAATTTTCAGCGTTTGCTTATCTTTACAGATGCAACAAAATGTATCAGTGGAATTTTCTCTTTTTTTCGTTTTTGACTACACATAAATTTTGGGTATTTGTCAAATTGCAGTTCAAATGCAAGATTCTGGCTAAAGTAAGCATTTGTATTAAGGCAAACTGACTTCCAACAACGTTTCTTCGTCTGCTCTACCCATTAGAAAAGGAAAATTAAAGACAACTTGAAAACCCAAAATTCTGGAATTTCACAACAAACAAAAAAAATTTGGAGGACCAAAAAATTATAGCCCTGGTCGATTTCGCTGTACTTTTCTCATTCCAAATAATTTTTTTGCTTTATATATCCCCAAAATGAATTCCTCAGAGTCCAAAACATAATGCAAGTCGTGAAAAGTCGTGAAAATCTAGCGCCCCTGGTGACGTCACATTTGGAGGGAAATTGTTTTGGAGAGTGGATCCGAACCCTACACTCGTCGAGCGCTTTCTGACGACACCTCTTTCGTTTTCGTGCGATGCTTAGCTTGGATTTTAGAGAGGGTCTTCAACCCCCCCCCGAGACGGGGTGTGAGGATTTGACCGGCAAGACGGCGCGGGTTGATGAAACCAATCTGTGGTTTGAATTATTAATGGAAAAAGGTCCGAACAGGTGTATGCTCTAATGATAAATTATTGCTTCCACACTGTAGCATCCTTCGGCTATTGTGACAGACAAAGATCTGATGATCACCTCGATTTGTCGGAGCATTTGATGTGACATCAAGTTGAGGGCTAAGATGCATCGACTGTTTTTTTTTAACAGACATGTGGTGCAGATGAGTGAGTGTTAATGGGCAGCATTTTGTGGGAGAGGATTGCACAGTAAACACAACCTACTTATGCATGGAGTAATTGGCAACACTAATAACATCACATAACAGCATGCATGAAAGTAGGCAAACGAAGTGCATGACACGTACGATGAATACGAACTTTTTGATAGGTACGGTAAGCGACACAAAGTTTGTGAGGCACTTCTGAAATGAAACGAATGCCAACTGTTGCAGGTGCGCCGTGATCAAAATGCTCCCAGCCTAATTTGATACCAGGAAAGTGTGTCCGTGGCATACAAATATTCGAAATAGTGCCTAAAATTGCATGAAATGACCTCCCACATTACCGTCTAAAACACCCATTTCAGTTTATCTAGTCGCCAGTGTCCATTTGATCTAGGTGCCCGAAAACATACTCGCACACACACAGGCACAGCGCCCCTGCACACACATACAAGCACCGCGCCCCCTGCCACGCTTTCACACGCACCCCCCCCCCACATACACAGACACGCACCCCATCCCCCTCACCACACACACACATACACACACCGTGACTACGCTGCGGCACTGTCATCTGTGCGGCCCTATCGCGCCGCCGACCCAGCACCGGTCACCACGTGACCCAGCACCGGTCACCAGGTGACCCGGCACCAGCCACCAGGTGACCCGGCACCGGCCACAACGTGCTCTCACAGCTGGTCCGATCGACCGATACTCTACCGCCGCTCATCACTGCCGGTCGTGACACCAACATAAAGAAACCGACCCCGCCCTCGACGGCCGTGCCGGCCGTGGCCGGCGCCGGCGGCCGCTCCGACCAGCTTAGCTGATCAGTTATCGTCATCGCGCTAGCCTAACACAACAAACAAAGGAATGCCACAAGACTAGACCTAGCAACAAACATGCCCTATCGTAAGCCCGCTCGGGGCGTCGCACCCAGCGCCGCGGACCGCGCGCTCCCGTTCAGGCCGTGCCGCGGAGATGGCTGGTGGCGGCACACCCGCCACAGGCCCGGGCGAGTCACGCAAGTGTAGACGGCCTGGTGACAGGTCAGCGGCACGCTCGGCCGTCATGGCCGGCCATCGGATGGCCAGCCATGACTGTGGGGCGCAGGCAGCAGGCGCCGCCACACGCTGGCCTGCCCGAAGCCCGAATTGCATCCCAGCAATAGAAGTAGGACAAAGCGACAGTTGAGAGAGATATTGTGACACGAGACCATCTGTCTGGGCTTCTGCATACGTGATATGGGTATGAATTGCCTTCGGCAGAACTGATTTTTCGGGAGACGTTCATATTATCCGAAGTTCACAGTGTCCGACGTTCATAATTTGCTGATAAGAAGTTCTTTCAAAACCGTCTCGAAAGGAGGCGTCCATAATTTCCAAAGTGCATAACTTCCAAAAGATGGAAGGTTGGGTTGGTTGGTTATTGTCTTTACGACACATCGACCGTTGAGTCATGTAGCGTCGCCAATCTCTCACGCCAATTGGTCGCGGGCGAAGAGTAGCGACAGGTGAGGCTCGAACCCACAACCTTTCGATTGTGAGACGAGCAACTTACCCCTAGGCTACTCGTCCTCTTGGAAGGATGGGTTAGATTAGGTTGGGTTATGGCAGGCCAGACTAGGTTAGGATATATTTACTCTGATTCATATCCGGGAAAATTTGGAAGTTATCTTCTTCTATTTTTTGGAAGTCGACTTACAATTTTGAAGCTATCTTCCAAGTTTTGGAAATTAACTTCCCAGTTGGAAAAAATGAACCTTGAAAAATCTGAACACCTCCTATCCAGACTGTTTTTGAAAGTTCGCTTCCAATTTCGAAATTATGGACGCTGGAGGTTGTGAACTTTGGAAGATATGATACGCCGCCGAAGTATTTCCAGAGCACGCCCTGAAGTAAGCATCCGGTAAGTGCATGCGTGGTATGGCTACCACTGACGCACTGACCGATGACACGGCTTGTCGCGGGACGACACCACCTGCGATAACTCAACACTACCTGGCCGCGACTGTGTAACAAACGTGTTGCGATCAATATCCGAGCCCATGGGTGCAGTAGGTATTCATAACAAGCACAGCTGAATGCCGGGAGCACTACGACTGCGCCATTTGTAACGTGGATGTGACGATCGGCGGAGATCCCGGGGGTGCATCCATTTGTAACAATCGCGGGCGGGGCAGACCCAGACGCTGGACCATCTGCGGCGCGCGCCGGCCAGCCAGCCTCCACCGCCGGGCGACAAGCGGGCGGCCGAGCCGGGCCCGGCTTGACCGCCTCGGGCGGACGGCCGGTGTCGGCGCGCGCCGGCCAGGTGAGACGTGGCGCCGAGAGCGGCGCTTGGCGCGGCCGCCGCCGCCGGCGCCAAATGCTACACGCGGCGGCGGCCGCCGCTCGGCGGTAATTGATGTCCTATGGCAGGCGGCCACCCCGCGCTCCGCCTCGCACCATGAATCATGCAATTTATTGCAGCGCGGCCGGTGCCAGCGCCGCCGACGCCAACTCTATTCTGGGCCTGCCCCAATAACAATGCAGTTGCAGGCCGGGCGGCCGGCGCGCCAGCGAGGCCGGCATGGCGCGCCCGCGCGGCCCGATCAATGCCATAGGGGGGGGGCGCCGCAGTCGACTCGGCGGCGATCGGCCGCCGTCTGACCGGCTGGCGGCGGGGAACTGTTGTGAGGTAGATCGGGTTGAGTGTTCGAGTTGTACTGTGGGTTACGGCCGACGGCGGGGAACTGTTGTGAGGTAGATCGGGTTGAGTGTTCGAGTTGTACTGTGGGTTACGGTTGCGGCGCCGCGCCGATTGCGGCAGACGGCGGACTTATGGAGACAGGCGGATAGCGTGAATCGTCCTCCACACACGCACACGCACACGCACGCACACGCACGCACGCTCGCGCGCCCGACGGCCGCTTCAGAAGCCGCTCGCCGTCGGCGGACACTTGGTGTCCGCACACACCCCACCTTAGTCTAGTGGCGTCCCGACCGGACGCGTCTACAGGTACCCACGCTCGGCGGCAGAGCGGCGCTGGCGACGGCAGCCGCGGCCCGCCGGCCCGCCTCAGTACCGGGGCGGGGCCGCCGACGGGCCACGTCGGGGCCGCACCTCTTGCAGAGGTCGGCCGGCCGGCCGGCGCCGCCGCGGCCGCCGCCCTACCTTTGGCACTTGGACTGACTTGACCTAGCGCGCGCAGTATTGCACGGTTCGGGAGTGGAAGGCGGTGTGCGGGCGGGTGCGGATCGGGGGAAGGGTCGACGGGGGGTGCAGTCGCGCGGCGCACCGCCGAGCCAGAGCTAGAAAATTTCCGCGCCCAGCCGGCCGCGCTTGAGCGGGGCGCCGTGGACGACCACCTCGTGCCGGCGCCGGTACCACTTGTTCTTGCACACCTTCTTGCAGAGCGAGCACTCGACGCCGGCCGAGCTGGTGTGCACGTTGACAATGTGCTGTTTGAGGTTGAACTTGTTGGAAAAGAGGCCGTTACAAATTGGACAGACGCGCGGCTGGCGGGAGCTCCACTGCCGGCTGCGTCGGTCCTCGGCGCCGGCCGCTGAAAGAGCAAGAGGCCGACGGTAACCGACGCCACCCGGACGGCCGTCCGCCAGGCCGATCAACCGCCACAGTGCCGGCCGGCGAAGTAAGGAGTCGCCGGTGTGGAGCACCGACCTCCGGCCAGCCGCCAGCGAGCAACGCCGGCGGACACGACTCGTGCTGAAGGGAACTTTGAATCGTGGCGAAATTTAACGTGGCTCAGTGTTTTCAGACGAAACAGCATCGGCTACGAGAACGCTCTACCGAGCAGGATGCACGACCGCTCGAACTAAGGCGAAGTACGACTGTAGCCGCAGAACATGCCGCAAGATACTGGGAAGGGCAACCGAAAAAAAGACTAGCTAAGTTCTAGCTCTGCAACATCCATGCCAGACAACAGCGGGTCGGCGCAGAGCGACCTGTGCCCCACGCCTGGATGGCATCACTAGCTAACGAGTAGGACGGGGGCGGGGGCGACGGGGGCGGATAAGGATGCGCGACAGTCTCGCGGGGTCAGCGCGCTCATACGTCAGCCAAGTCAGCCCATGGCCAGAGGCGGTCCCAGTCATTCCGTATTGACCATGCTGCCGTCGGGCAGCTTGACCCTGCGCAGTGGCGCATTATGCGACTTCACCATGTGCTTGCGCAGGTACCACTTGTTCTTCTGCACTTTGCCGCACACGTCGCACTTGAGCTCGTTGCCGAACGTGTGCACGTTGATGATGTGCTGTTTGAGGTTGAAGGCGTTGGAGAAGGTGCGCAGACAGTGGGGACAGACGGACGGCTGCATGCAGCGCCAGCGCTGTCTGTACCGTGGAGAACCGGCGCGCAACAGCATTTGGGCATCTGCAATGACAGACCAGAGCGGCGTGTTACCCACGTCGGCCGGAGATAGAGATAGATAGATAGATAGATAGATAGATAGAGAGAGAGGCGGCGGCACAGTCGTCAGTATGCACCAAATGCCCAATGCGCAGCGGCCCCGGTCCCGCTCTACCGGGCATGCGCTTCGCTGGCTACGCGCGGCGGCGAGCATGCGACTCGACGGCTGTCCGTCAGCCCACCTGAGGTCCGCCGGGCGGCGGCCGACGCGCGCGCCGCGACCGGCGCCAGCGCGCCACGCTGAGCGCGCGCCGAGCGGCCGATCGTGGCGCGCGCGCGCGCGGCGACTGCCGGCCGGCGGCCGCCGCGGTGGCCCTTCGCGTGCACTCACCGTAGGAGATGGACTGGTCGTCCTGGAAGCCGGGCGGCAGCGACGTCGTCGTCGACAGCAGCGAGCTGGTGCCCGGCTGCGACAGGAACGGAAATCCTGCCGGCGCCGGGTCGGGTCAGGTCACGTCAGCGGTCACTAGTCACGGCGCGTCTGACTCGCAATACGCTGCTAATTTGGACTTGAGTCGGCTTTGCTCAGCGTGTTAGGTCAGCCGTCGACCCGCAAGTCAGACAATACCGATCTGGTAAATTGTAATGAAACAAATTAACAGTAACTCAAGACGCATGGCAACATTGGGCGTGTTGCTGCAGTAGCAACGGCTGTTATAGTTGCTAATCCTGATCTAATTAGCCTCATATTTTGGGATAAAAGAGAATCAACAGACAAATACGGACAAGGCAACACATGCATGCAGAATACGTGACTGGAGAGTTTTCCGTATGAAAAACCGCGAATTCACAGAACAGCTAGGTGTTATTTCCTGTAGTAACAAAAACAACATCTCAATTAGTCTCTCCTGGAATTATTCCTGGCAAGAGTGTGAGTACGGTGAAGTCACATCAGCTGCTTTGGGGACGGGGATAATATGCAATACAAAATGTATTCCTATCGCGCAGTGCTAATGGGCGTAAGGTTAAATGTAAGAATTCCATGTATCGTGCATGCTTCCGCCCTTCCGCAAACCACGTGACGGAACGCGTGATTCCCGTTCAAAGTTGAAAAATTGTCCTCTTTATTGTCCGTATTCCTTCAAATGAGACTTCTCGAAAGACAGCCCAAATGAGACTGTCTTTCACATCGTGTCACGAGCGAGCGACAGCTGGGCTGCTCGGCTGAGCCAACCGCCACCACCTACCCAGCGGTTCTCGTCCGACCATGCTGAGCGCGTTGGGGTCCATCATGAGCGGTCCGGGCGATAGCTTGGCCAGCTGGTCGACCGGCGACGGACTGCCCGGCCCGTTGGCCTCGATCTTCACCAGGTCCGAGTCGGAGCGGCCCTCGATCCGCTGGCGCAGGATGGACGACTCAGTGACCAGGCTGAGCGCCTCCTCCTGCGCGCGCTCGCCGCCCGACTCGCCGGCCGGCTCGCCGGCGTCGGCCGGCACGCCGTTGTGCGCCGCCGCCGCCGTCTCGACCGGCGACGACTGCGACGGCCGCGACGGCGAGCTGGAGGTGCCGGGCAGCTCGGCGGCGCCGGCGCCGGCCGCGCCGCACGCGGCCGGCCCGGCCGCCGGCGCGTGCAGCGGGTAGAGCGGCTTGCGCCGCTTGGCCGGCGGCAGCGGCGGCAGCGGCGGCAGCGGCGGCGCCGTCGACTGGCTGGGCAGCGGCGCGTCTCTGAAGGAGGGGCTCGGCGACGAGGCGGCCGAGCGCGCGCGCGGCGAGAGCGGCGCCGCCGCCGCCGACTGGCTCGGCGACGGCTGGCCGGCCGGCTGCTGGCGCGCGAACGGCTCGCCGATGCAGTGCTCGGACAGGCCCTTGATCTGCAGGAACTCGGCCGTCTTGAGGAACTGCGTCAGCCGCTCCTGGCCGATGTAGACGACGCCTTGGTAGACGAAGCACATGAGCGACAGCAGGTCGTCGAACGACACGTCCTTGAGGACGATGATCGGATGCGAGCACGGAGTTGTCTGAAAACAGGACGTCCGGTGAGTGGCACCCGAGGCGGGCGGGTGGGGACGGTACACTGCAATGTATAATACAACGAAGAATGGCTCTTAAATTAGACTTAAGTTAGTCTTAAGCTCCTGGGTTTTAGACATTGCGTGAGACGAAATGTACGACCCTCAATATACCAGGAGGTGCTGAGTTGACATCAAAAGTAGCGTTAGGGATTATGCTATATTACTCAACGTTTCGGCCAGGGGCCATCGTTGACTCCTGACGATGGCCCCTGGCCGAAACGTTGAGTAATATAGCATAATCCCTAACGCTACTTTTGATGTAAACTCAGCACCTCCTGGTATATTGAGGGTCGTACATTTCGTCGCACGCACTGCAATGTAATCCGTCTGACACTCTTCCACAACCATGGGAGGAGTCTGAGTACAAGTTGGACACACGCGTTCCATTCAATCGCTCAGAAAATGCCAAACCCAGCCACTGCTCAGGCTAAACCCAGCTCGGAAAATGTTAAACCCAGCCACTGCGGGATAGTTTCTACTGACATGTTAACAGTCCTACTGACCGACTGACGTGATATTCATATTGAAATGTGAGTAATTCATCAATAGGACCCCCCCCTCCACAACCGACAACCGATCGGAGGAGCCAATAACCGATCAAGTGACCTTGGCAGATTTCTTGTCTGCTAGGGGTGCGCACGCTGAAATGTCAGAAACCTTTTCGAAGCAGAGTTCCTTTTTCCTGCGTCACCAATTTTATTGTGCTTCACTGATTCTATGTGTATTGTGTTTTCAAACGCCAACTATAGGACTTCTGAGCTCACACACAGCGTGGAAATCATGGAGTTCGTATCCCCCTCGGAGATCCGGGAGGCAGCCCAAATTGAACCGTCCCTGCAGGGGTGCTGGAACGCCCGAAAAGTCACGTGGGAGCAAATCAGTTTTGAAGCCGATTGTCTTCAAGTCAGGTCTGTTGAGGTAATCGTTAAGGTTTCCGAAAGGTGAGATGTCATGATCGATCGCGCAGCACCGCCCGGTCGTACTTAGTAGAGCTTAGTAGCGCTTAGTAGCGCTTAGTAGCGCTTAGTAGCGCTTACTAACATCATAGCGCTCCATGCTTTGAATACATTTACAGCTAGGTGACAGGACTTCAGCGTCAAAGACAAAGGCTAGAGCTAAAGCCACATGGAGTTTCACAAAGAGCAAATATTATGGACCGCGTTTTGATCATTTTGCTGTTGGTATACTTTGTTCCAAGTGACATTTTCGTGTACCTCAGCAAACACTACTCCGACTTTAGAACCTCCTGTAGTCTGTGAAAGGACGACAGCAAGTGAAACAAAAGGCAATGTATCAGTAATTTGGAGTCCCATCAACATGACACCGGCATTGACCACCAGACTAACGATTCAAAACGCAATGCAATCGCATCCAGACTTCTCACCCCAGGCTCCATCTGCTAAAAAAAAAAACCTCATACTACCCGCGAAAGTGTTTCAAACATTTTCAAAGGTGCAATCAGAACATAAAAAAACTACGGGAATGAATCAAACCAATTTCTTACATAATTATATTAACTAAAGGTCACCGAACTATGCTAAGATTATGTGGTTCAGGGGTATGCTAATATTCAGCTGTGAAGGCATCAAACGCATGCGGGCAGTCTTTTCCAGAATAGAAAATGATTGTCACAATATTGGGCGTGACGGAATCACGATGACACCGCAGCTCCCTCTCCTCGCGACGAGGTGGGCCAGCAAGCTGATATGGGTAGATCGGTGTCACCCTCCCGCCCAGCTGATGCGCGCAGAAGGTGCACACACGGAACTCAAGGACGTTGGGTTTCGCAGGAGAAACTGTGTTTGTGTGCACGCAGGTACACATTGGCGAACTGCGCAACTGTAGAGGAACCTTGAGCTGATGCAGGTTTGTGCGACGCGAGCCAGTTTTTGTTTTGTTTCGCAACTTGAGAATTCGGCGTGCGCGAAATGTTGTGACGCCGTTGCCCGGCTGTGTTTTCTAATAGTCGACTACCTAGCATGTTAGTCATTTTCGCGTCCAGACTGTAAGCACAAGTGCACTGGCCGCGCTCCACTTTCTGACAATCTATTTTCTGATGAATCTATTTTCTGACATATATTTTCTGACAAACTACCTAGCATGCTGGTCATTTTCGCGTGCACACTGCAAGCGCAAGTCCACAGGCTCCTTTTGGACAAATTTACCACAGGCTTTTGTAGGCGAACGGCATCACACAACTCTTACATTCTTTTGGCTTGTTGTTTAAAAAGATACTTCGCGACGAATGAAAATTATGATTACACCGTGGAACGTGATGGGTTCCATATTTATTTTCGGCAGCTTTAACCCAGCGGCGCAGAAAATGTTAGGTAGGACCGGGACGGGCTTTGAGCCCCTCAAACTCCGCGCCAACTGCCATGCATCACATCGCACATGCAATTTCAAACGGCTAGCCCTGCTGTATTTCCAGTCAGTCAGTTGGGCGCTACTACAACAGCTACAGTAGGACAGCTGCAACAGCAGGCCCAGTAGGGCAGCTGCGAGGTTGGCGCGACTGTCGTCCTACTAATTCGAGTGGCCCAGCGCATGATTGTGTCAGGGCATTGGATGATGGGAATAGCCTAAAGGGCACGTTGTTCCTCGTCCCAGCCCTCCACAGGTGAAACCGCATTTGTAAAAAGGACGCCAACTTAAAACTCCGTCTTCCCCGGATCTATTTTAGCACGGACATGGGTGTCGCTGCTGGGAGTGACGGGGAACATATCCACCAAAGTTCGTGAAATTTAACATTGCGCACATGGCATTGTAGGAAAAGATGTGACCTACGTTTGCCCTTTCGACCCTATTCGCCTTGTACACAATGATTGTGTTGTCCGCGGGTGTGTTGGGTGTTTATGTTTTTGTCAATACATCGTGTGGGCGACGACTGTTTGCATATTGTTTGTTTATTGGGTGATTCACGACGCGCTTTAAGCACATTCACGGCTAATGGCGCCGCTCACACTGTTTCGCCGGTGGGCCGCGGGATTGGGAAATGTCCGCAGCGGGGCGAGTGTCGAACCCGGGACCTTTGGTACCCAGCACCCAACATCTCAACCACTCGACCACCTCCGCCCCGGGCGATGATTGTGTTGTTTGCAGTTAATTAAGTGTCACTATCAGACATCGTGTAGACGATGGTTGCCTTGTTTGTGAGTTTATTGGTGTCACTATCTGACATAATGTAGACGATGGTTGTGTTGTCTGTGAATTGATTAGGTGTCATTATTAGACATAGTGCAGAAATTCTGGACAATTTGTGTGGCTTCAGGACATGGGGCATATTGGAGTCTTAGCCAAGGGGCAAAATGGGTTTATTGCCGAGTTCCGTAGCGCACAGGGGCGCAGCCAGGTAAAAAAAAACAAGCCTCTGTCAGGGACAAAAAATGCACTAGATGAAACTATCAGTTTTGAGACTTTCACCATGTAAAACAAAAGTTTCGGAGAGCTTCGCGCGCGGAAAGAGTTTATGTTCCAAGTCATTATTTTAGTCGCTCCCCGCCTCCATTATGAAAATCCTGGGTACGATACTGGTTGCGTACATAATGAGAGTCCGGAGGTGTACGGAACAAGTGCTTGCAATTATTGCCACACCCATATAATTGTCTGTGAAGGGGCGATGGCTATAACAAGGCTAGGGTGGGCTGCGCATGAACACGGTCATTTGTCACGTTCACTCAATGCTCGACTGCATCGTTTCCGGGGCTCCACAGCCCGTCTGGCCTCATGGCGAGGGACGTCGGTGTACATCAGTCGGCGCTGCACAAACGGGTGCAACATATTCATCCGAAGGAGGCCACCTATTTCCATGGATACAGCTTTTGAATCCAAGTCGAATGAGTGCTCCTCGGAAAGTAATATGCGGGGTGCTCCTGAAATGAAATCCCCGGGGGCGCCTGCCAACGGACAATCACAACTATGTGAGAGCTGGGGGAGAAGGGGGCGTCTCTGGGGACAGGGGCAGCGGCTCAGTCCCCCACCTGGAGTGGCCGGTACAACTATCGGCGGAAAAGGGAGACGTCGCGTTCGCTTAAGAGGCGTCAGCCGCGGCATTCCGTGCAGCGGAACAGCCTTTTTGGCGATGTTGGGGGGGGGGGACTGAATACAACTTTCACTTCGCTTGTTTTTGTTCCATTCAAATTCACATGGCTTATGCATCCGCCCCCTCTCTACATACTTCCCGCTTCCACTTTGCCACGCCTTCCTCCCCTCTCTTATTTCCCCTTCTATTTTATCCACCTGTTTTAAGTGATCGAATGCGCCTAAGCATTGCAAAGTTGCATGAATTAAGCACTTCTCTACACTTGCCCATTGGATATAAATGCCTGATGCTCATACTACCCCACGCTTGTTTGTATTCATCACACTCATAGGTCAATTCGAAGGTGCTAATTGATTCCAAACGAAGGATAATGCACGATGGCGACTTTTTTACATTCACTGATGCCTACATGATTCCCATGCTTAACTATCGCTTTCGTTTCTTGTCTTCGTATGGCACCGTGTCTCCCATTTCTACCCCGGGATGGCATCTCGCGGCATTAATTAATGCAATGTCTCATTTCCTCAAGACATGTTATGCCCAAGTAGAGCACTAACACGATTTGACGGCATACAGCAGACGCACTTAATGCTCTTCATGCTATCTTAACAGCATATATATCAATATGTTCAAACTGATTCGCTTCCAGCATTCATATTCCAAGACGAATGGTCGAATTTGTGTTCCAAGACGAATAGAACAAATGGACGAAAAATAATTCATATACAAGACAGTGAAGATGATCCCGCGTATGGCCCAATGTGTGAAAGCATGGTCCCAGTCTAGCTAGTATCAGTCCAAGCACAAGGGACACGCGCGTGTGCCGCCCTGCACTATAATGCTCGTCTCCGTCGGCGGGTCGAATTACCCGGGGAGGCGGGAGATCGGCGCCCGCTGCCGGCTGGCAACTGCTGGCGTGGGACATCAGCCGGCCAGAGGACGTGCAACCAAAATGGCCGCCCGTCTGCAGGCGTGCGGAAGAACAGGTCCGGCCAGGAGGGCGGGGGGTGCGGCTCGGTGACGCTGACGCCTGCAGAACCAGTCGGCGGCGCTCCTGACCGCGGCCAGCCCGTCGTGGCGCAGTCAGGGCGCGGTCGATAGGCGGCGCCGCTGCCGGGGCGCCGCCTGCCGTGCCCCACTGCAGCCGCCGCCGGCGGCGGCAGCGCCGCGCGCCCCCGCCTCAGGTCATGACCCGGCTCAGGTCACGACCGCGGCCGCAGCGCGCCGCGACTGTTTCCAGTCGGGCCGCCGCCGACTCGGCCCGGAGAGCATGGCGCCGTCCGGCCGGCGCCGTACTTGTGTGCGCGCGTGCATGTGTGACTCCTCAAGGTCAGCGTGCGCCGGCGGTGTTGCAACCGTGCAGGGCGCTGGCGCTGGCGCGGGCGAGGGCGACGGACCGTGGCCGCGCCGCCGGTGGGCGGACCGGATAGCGGCGATAAAATGCCGGCCGGCCTGGGGCGCTCGCTGCGCCGATGACACTCGGCGGCGCGACAGCTGCGCCGCCGACCAACACGGCAGGCCGGCCCCCGAGGTCGCGCCGATCAACAGCCGTGTGAAGTGTCGCGTGTGTGCCAATGGTTGGAGGGGTCAGAGCGGCCTTACCCTCACATGAACGGCTATACCAAGAGACGCGGAGACTATCTGAAGCTTTCGATATCGTTGAAAGCATCTTTTTCAACATGCTCCTTTCGTATGTTTCGGGCTTGCCTGCCATGATGCCGGTACGGCGCCCAGATATGCCAGCACTGCCGCACGCATTGCCATCAAGGAAATTTGCCGCCCAAAGTCGGCCGGGGACTGGCTGAAGTGCTGCAAGGCGTTTCAGCGTCGCTGGGGAACGCACCGCTCCAGCGCCATTGCGCTCGAACCGGATGCGCCTGCAGAAGCGCTATGACGTCAGTGCGAGTGCCAGCCAATGGGAGGCAGGTATGGGGCGGCTGCACGCGGACATCGCATATCAATAGGCCAGTTCGAGGAAGACAGGACGGCGCGGCATCGCTGAAGAGGCGACTAGCAGCGGCACTCGATGACAATGACCCTGCGCCGATTAGAGCGCCGCCAGGGTCAGAGTCCTGGCCGGGCCGGGCGGGGTGGCCGCTGGTCCCCGGCCGACACAGCGGTCAGCGGCAGAGGTCAGCGGCAGAGGTCAGCGGCAGCGGTACTCCTCGCCGCCGAGCGTAGTCCTGCAGTGTCGCCAGGACTTGGTGCTGCCAGTATGCTTTATATATAAGCACAGGCACGATAGGGATAGTCGAGGGATATGCGAGGAATGGATGGCGGGAGCAGTAGTTCCAATTTCGGAGGGAGCTATGGAATTCGTGGGAGTTAGTTATTTTGGCTTTAGGGCGCATCGACCATGTTGATCATATGGCGCCCATAATTCATGGAAGGGAATGACTTCAAAATAGTGACTGCCCCTAGTCATCGTACTTCTCAACTCAGGAATCGTGCGTACAGCCTCATTTAATCAAACACAGTATCTTGGGTAAAACCGTACGCCGAAGAAAGTACTCCTTGATCGAAGGTAACAAGAAGTTGAGCTCTGGCATCGTGAGGATAAAAGTTCACATTGATGGGAACACGGGGCTTGAACACCGGGGCTTGGTCCCAGCTTGAAGCAGTAGTGACGCGCCTGACTCAGTATCATGCCCGCAGTACGACCTGATGCCCACCCGTCTGACAGGGCCGGATCCAGACATTCTAATGGGGACGCAGATTCCCTGGAGACCTCCGGATGAAAATTTGTTGAGCGGGAGACGGGGGGGGAGAAGTTTGGACCCCAGCACACTGAATGTCTTTTCCTCCGGGTGGCGCGCCTTTGGGTAAACATTCATTGAGCAAGGAAAAAGGATCGGTGCATTCGAGCCTTCTCGTAGAGGAGTCTTCCCCGGTCAGAAGGGCGTCACTTTTCCATGCGGGCACGTGACCTCAGTGCTCCCTAACCCTCCACCTGTGTCCGCCCCTGCCGTCTGATGAACGCGATCAGCACGCCTCCCCACGCGGAATACGTGGACGGAAAGCCGGCTGACTGCGGAATGTCCGCCCGTCAGGCTTGAGCGAATGCCGAAGTTGCATTTGCTGCGCCGACCTGGCGGCGATCCCGCGGGTCACCCACGCGCGGTCAGCTCCCACGGCCAGCCTACTGCCACCCCGAGCAGGATGCCCGGGATCGTAGCCCCGAGTAAGCCGGCGGCGGTCGTGCAAGCCAGCCGGTACCACGTCGCCAGCTGCACAATTCGAGTGGCGAGCGGTCGCTTGGCGCGCGAACACGCATTGGCCGAGCGGGAGGGAGCACGCCGCGGCTGCTCTGAGCGGCGGGGCCGACAAACACATGCCGGCGGCGACCACCCACCCATCCTTGTGCGTGTGTGTGCCATCGGCCAGCAGGAGGCGCGCGGCCGCGGCGACATTCTGAGTCACTACCTCGCGCCGGCCGCTGCTGCAGCAGTGCAGCGCGCCGCGTGTTTATGCGTTCACGTGCTGCAGCGACACGGCGCCAAGGTCAAACGCGACATGTAGAGGTCGCGCGCACGCCGCGGCAGCGCCGCCGACCGACGAGTCGACAGCCAAGCCATGCCGCGGAGCCGAGCGTCTGTCGCAGCGTCGCCGCCGACGGTACGTGATGCTGTCCTAGACGACGCTGGGAGGTGGTGACGAGCATGACGCAGCGAAATGCGAGAACGCCACCACACGGCGACACCTTCCTGCTTACATTTGCGCCCTTGACCACACCTCAGACCGACTTGGTGGCAGACCAGAGATCGATCAATTGCCACCGGTAATATCAGATTCGACTGACGCTGAAGCGAGAACTTCCCGTTCACGGTGCGTTCTAAAATGATGAGACCACCCCGACAGTTTTCGACTTATCAAAGAGCGTGTGAAGGCGGACCAGGGGTGACTTGCTGAAGGCGTGACCTAATATACTGTCATGGAAGTTGCGGTCCATGTGGTATCAGCTTTCGATAAAAACTGGCCGTCTTTGACGTTTTCCTAACGTGACCAACAGACCGCCGGAAGTGCAGATAGTTCAGCGCAGGCTCCCTGATCGGGAACGGTATGTGGCAGCCCAGACGTGCGGACTCGTGTCCAGGCCGAAACCGAACCGCAGCCACGCATCCCTGTCCGTGCCTATCCTGAACTGCACATCTCTGCGCTATTTTCCACCTCTCCTCACTTCCATATTTTGGAAATGACCAGCACTGGCTGAGGAGACTCCGATGTGATTCTCCATGTCTGAGGCAATACACAGCACCGACCAATTGGACCCAGCCGCTGGAACAGCATTAATTTCACTTTAAAGTATTCTCAAATTTGAATAATAATTTCACGGTCATAAGGCATGATCGGGAACTGAACACTGGTGAGCTCATGAGCCGGTGACGACGATCAGCTGCCCGGCGTCCGCTCAGGCGAGCCGACAAATCTTCCATCGCTGCGGAAGCCCCGTACAAAACGCACCGCGTACACGCGGTGTTGCACGTTCGTGTCACCCCGGTGGGAATGGACACACACGGCGCAATGGATCGTCGATCGACCGTCGACAACGGCTTGGCAGAGAGCAGCGGACAGCTCGCCAGTCGCACGGCCGGCTGACGCACCTGGTTCGATTATGCCGGCCCCTGGCTGACCTCTGACCTGGCGCTGACCTTGTCCAGGTCGGCACGTACTCGGGAGGGGGAAGCAACAGGACAGTGTTCGTCGTGTTTCGGGATCAGCGGTGCGGCTGACCGACGCCAGCGGCACTGAGGTGACCAGCATTGGCAGAGTATGGACCAGCATTGGCAGAGTATTTCATTCCGACTGAGGTGACAACTGTCTGTAAACGCTTTGTTTTCGAGCAAGCCATCAGCCAGGCGTGTCATCTTTGAGCAAGGGGCACATTTTTCAATTCGACCGGACTACCCAACTCGACCAATCCGTAATCCATCCAGGTAACTTCAGTCCTCAGAACCTGGCAACTTTGGACAGGTTTTATTTGCATTCACTAATAATGCAAGACAGCCAAACGTGCAGTAGCACCGCTGGGGCATGCACTAACGCTAGCATGGGGCGACGCTGGACGACACATACATGAGACGATATTCATTTCACACTTGGTGCATCACACGTTATCCCTTCTTCAACATACTTAGAAGTATGTCGAAGTATGTACTTAAAAGTCTTCGTACTTTGAGACAAAATCAGCTCCGACTGCAACAGAAGCACAGGCCTGCAACCCTCCCAGAGCCCATATGCGTGGTGAAAGGTGTGTTGAAGGGCCTGCCCTCTGGACTGACGTCTCTTCGGGCTGTATGTTGAGCTGGTTACAGCGCTACACTCACTTTTCTTTTTGTCGCCCTTGACACTGGAACAATGGTTTTGAAGCTGTGTGTGAAGAAAAAAAACGCAAGGGAGTTTAGTTGCAACTCGACAGTCAAGAGCTGTGTCGACATGAAACGGACACAATTCACCATTCCAATCTCAGCTTGTAACCGGTACGACCCTGGCATCCACCAGCATGCAAGGACAAATCCAGGGTCGCAAGTTCATGACCACTTCCTGGCGTTATGAAAGGCAGCGCAAGCACCCTAACCCTGCACACAATCCATAGCAAGGCACACTCGCCCTTTATATTTTGAAGAATTTTAAAGGATTTTGGCGATTGAGCTCAACCTTCCCCATCTATCCGGTAATTTCCTCACACCCCGTCTCGGGAGGGGGGTTGATGCACCCCCTCCGCTAATCTACAAACTAAGCGTCGCACTAAAACTAAAGAGGTGTCATCGGAAAGCGCTCAACGAGTAGGGCCAGACACCACCCCGAAGATTTTATCTCCCCAATAGTGACGTCACTATGGGGCCTAGGTTTTCATGACTTGCATTATGTTTTTGGCTCTGGGGAGTTCATCTTAGGAGAGATGTGAAGAAAAAAATTATTTGGAATCAGAAAAAGAAAACAAAATCGACCAGGACGCTGATTTTTTTTCCACTCAGAAATCAGTTTTTCATTTAAAAACTTTGAGTTCAATTTTCTTTAATTTTTATTTTCCTAATGGGTAGAGCGGATCGAAAAATGTTGTTCGAACTCAACTTGCACTCATACAAAATGCTTACCTGAGACAGAATGTTTGACTTTAACTCTAATGGGCAAATATTCAAAACTAATCTGAAATAAAAACGGGGAAAAATCCCTCTAGTGCTTTTGGTTTCGCCTCTAAAGGTAAGCAAACGCTGAAATTGCGTGAGACGAAATGTACGATCCTCAATATACCAGGAGGTGCTGAGTTTACATCAAAAGTAACGTTAGGGATTATGCTATATTAATCAACGTTTCGGCCAGGGGCCATTGTCAGGAGTGATATAAAAAATGGCAGGGTTAACAATTGAAAAAAAACGCGAGAAAAAAACATGCAAAAATTCACGTGAATCACAGAAAAGCATCCTCATTGGTGCATACACTTCAAGAAACTTCAAACCAGAAATCAACTAAGACTATGAATCTGGGGTAGAGCCTTTCATGTCTGCAGTTGATGAGGAAGATGATCCGTTCTTCGACACGTCCTAGCTTTTGATGCAAGATTGCAAATTGTGCCATTTCTTCCGTGAGGTCGTCACTGTTATGCCATTGTTTAATACAACGAAGAATGGCTCATAGGTGCTCCTGGGTTTTAGACATTGCGTGAGACGAAATGTACGACTCTCAATGTACCAGGAGATGCTGTAGGTGCTGAGTTTTGATGTAAACTCAGCACCTCCTGGTATATTGAGGGTCGTACATTTCGTTTCACGCAATGTTTAAAACCCAGGAGCACTTAAGAGCCATTCTTCGTTGTATTAAGCAAACGCTGAAAGTTCCGTTAAAACATCTTCATCCGTTAAAGCGTGATGACTTGTTGAACTTTCTGGAGGTGACCTCACTTGACCTTGAATAACTCGTTGATCTTAGATGACCTGACCTAAACATTTTGAAACAACATGCAAAATTAACGTGGGAAGAGGTATGCCAAATTTCGGCGCGTTGCTGCACGCCGTTCTTTCACTATCCGCGGAAAATCTTAGGAGGGTGAATAACAATCACGCGAGAAGGCGCGGGTTAATGCTTGAAATTGGTAATGGTTCTTTAAATGTAAAGCTTTTGAATAGATGGTAATTATTAATTCAAAATCGTGCGTACATATTCCAATGCGAAAACTGATTTCACTTCGAATCCGCTTCTTCCCAATTATCTAGGAAATCTCAAGATTTCTGGGAGCTAATTTTTGTTTCGTTGTCACAAAACGTCCGAAACTTTATAATGATCTAAGTTAAACTACTATTGAGACATTTTTTAGAAAAACGATGCGTCGAGCCCCGTACTAATAGTCGCTTAACATCCAGCAGGCGATATCCATTATTCATTACAGCGCGGTTTTACGGATGCCAGAACGGGCCGTAATCAGGGGCGGATACAGGAATATTTGGGAACATTTCTTCGGAGTAGTCTTTGGCGAAAAACAAGTCGCTGAGCGGTTATGGGAGAAGGGGCTGGTAATGTACACTGAAAGCACACATTAATACTGAAGACAGGCGCCTTGGGTAGAGCAATCGGTTGAGCGAGGGGAGAGTGCTCTCGAGTCTTCCTCGAGTCTCCCGTATCCTCGCCTCTTCCGGCCAGAGCGGCATACCCTTTCATTGATTTGGAAAATTGGCACACACCTGCAGTCCCCCTGCATCCGCCCCTGTCCGTGCCACTCCCGACAAAGAGCCACAAGCATACAGATCGGGTCGGGCAGCCACTGCACCTACCTTGAGGAGGTCCCGGAAGTACTGGCTGCAGGCCGAGAGGATGACCTTGTGCGCCTTGAGGCTTTTGCCCTCACAGGCGAGGGTGACGTCGACGAAATCCTCCTCGGAGCGCAGGTACTCGAACGACGAGATGATGTTGTTCTGGAAATTGTTCCATCTCAGGCAGAACTGCTGATCGGAGGCCATCTTCGAGTCTGCGGCGAAGATCGGACGGGTTCGAGTCTGACGGCGAACGGGTGGCCGCGCACGGTGTCACCTGCCGGCTGGCGGCACGTGGACGCGCCGAACGTGCAGCCGGAGCTGGCCGCCGGCACTGGGTACGGTGATGAAACACGGGCAACGGCGCCGAATACGCAATCGCCGCGACAGCACTGACACTCAGTCTTGGCACGGCTAGGTGCACCGCACGGGATGCATAGATGGATGAGCGGGCGCATGCGACTCCCCACGCACGAAAAATGTCGCGCCCCACCGCGCCGCTTCACACCCCGCGGGACAGCAACTGACCCGTGCCAACGCGAATACGAGACGGCACGGAGAAGCCGCAGCGAAGCGTTCGGTGGCGAGCAGACCCGTACCAAGCTGGGGTGCTCGAGACGCGCCTGGGGCGAGCTGTGCGTGCGCGCCGGCGGCGGTGGAGCGGTGCGCGTTTGGACCCGACTGGCCGCCGCCGGCGGACGCTATCTTATCTGCCGCTGCCCCCGCTCCGCTTGACCCCTGCCGTCCCCGACCGTCTTATCCCCGCTGCCCCCTCCCCAAGTTGTGGCTGCGCTCGACCGCGGCATGTATCTCCCACGTGGCCAGTGTGCATCCGGCCCGGCGGGAAAAATTGTCCCCGGCGTAGGGTGCGTCCAAAGCTCGCAAGGAAAGCCAGCCGAGCCGCTTGTTTCATGAAACGTGACACTGCTCTGTCGACATATTCTACTGATAAGTCGGGGGCGGATCCAGGAATTTGTGTCGGGGGGCACTCGTCTAGACAGACGCTTGCCGTTTGCCGTTTTGTTTGCCACTGCTTGGGAGACAACTACATGGGGAAGGGGGGAGGTGCAGTGCTTGGTCGAGTGTTCATGGAGGGGCGCCTATTTCCTTCAGAGAAAAGTCACCTTCGGTTGGAGACTTCAAGGAGTGGAAAGGGGGAGGGTGCACTCGAGCGTCCCAAGACGGGCGACTTCTTCCCTTGGGAGGGGCGCCGTCTTTCTATGGGGACATATGCCCCTTTATCCCCTTAAAGCCGCCCGTGCAACGATAGACGTAACCAATGAAGAAGGATATAATAATAATATTATAAGGATATATGAAGCTTGATCTCGGCGATGGCAACTGCCTCCAACAATGTGGATTTCAGCATGAATTAGCCTGACGGTGTTGTAGGGTGTCGCACTTCAATATGGTCTATGTCGTTCATCCTTCCCAAAATACCGACCTTCGTCATGCCCTGGTTACAAGGCACCTAACTCGTCTTGTAGCAGAAAGGCACTTTTTTATAATGCTAATTTTCAGCATATAACCACAGCATCCTCTTGTATAACATATATATCATGGGCCCATATTGCCTTCAGTCTCCAATCCCCCCCCCCACACACACGCACGTCACTAAAATCATCGCTACGGTATTCCTGCCCATTTGTGCATTACCTATAGTACGACAGATGCCGGCTTTTACGAACGGCTTTGTCGTCTTCCCTCTCGCTACATTGAACCGTAATGGACCAATCACAGATCATCGTGCTTAGTCAGCTTCATCGCGAGACTGATAAAATGGCTGGCTTAATGAAGACGTCACATCTTGCGCGCATTTTCCTTACAGGAGCATCACAGGCGCAGCTAGCTCGAGGCTGTTTTATTTTAATTGTCCGGAATGATTTTCCCCTGCTATTACTTTCCAGCGTGGTCCAAAAAAATCAAACACCAGTCGTATCACAAACCGTAGCCCTTCTCAAACACGCATAGCATCGACTGAGGAGACAATTACATCGTGGGCGCCTGAGACCGAACGTCAACGAGATCGTGTTATCAAATGTACATACTAATCGGAGGACAGCCAACTAGTCGCGATTACCATTGGGCGTCTCCCAAATCGTTCCTCTCGCACACCACACCCGGCCGTGCAATCGCAGCACAGACTTGACCGCTGTTTCCCCTCTCGATTCACCACGGGCAGCCTGAGAGACTGCCTGCCCGCACTGCGCGGCCACCCACGCCGGCGAGTAATGCGTGCACGCGCAGTCGTCGGCGAGTAACGCCAGCACGCGCGACATGCGCCACTCCTACCGACCAGCGGCCACGGCGGAGTGGCACCAGCGGCCGCCAGCTTGGCCGGAGCTGGGCCTCATGGGCGCGCCGCGCCACTCGCCTCACACTCTCACACATGACCTATCCCATGCGGCGGCGGCGGCGGCGGCGGCGGCGGCCGTCTCCGACGAGCCGGGTGGCCCGTCATGCGCCCCCGGCCGCGCCACCATGAGCGCTGGTGGGGCAGGTCAGCAGCTGACCGCCGCCGCCGCCACCACAGCAGGCGGCGGCGGCGGCGGCGGCGCCCATGACTCACCGTGTGCCCGGCTGGGCCGGCGGACGGGCGGCGGTTCGTATCACGGCTCGTGTCGCGGGCACATCTCAGCCGCGGCTGGGCCGCGTTCGCGCCGCGCCGACGTGTTGCACCGACTGGCGCGCCGCCGTCGGCCGCCGCCCGGCCACGCAGCCGCGCCGCGGACGTTTTTGTGCCGCCGGCCTCGCCGCTGCACTTGCAAGAGAAAACAAATCAATAGTGGAGTGTCATGGCGCTGCGAGCCATGGCCGCCGGCCACGCGCCGGCCGCCGTTGCAGTCGCAGTCCGCGGCAGTCGCAGTCGTGGCCCGCGGCAGTCACGGTCACAGTCACAGTCGCAGTCGCAGTCCTCGACAGTCACAGTCCGCGGTAGTCACAATCACAGTCGCAGTCACGATCCGGGACAGTCATAGACGCAGTCCACCGCAGTCGCATTCCACGGTCGCTGACTGCATCAGTCCAGTAAGCTGGTGGGGCTGACGTCAGGACTGTGGTGGTCTGGACATCCTAAGGACTGCGACGTGATAGAGGGTGTCTTCAGGGATGACGTAGTGGCGATAGACACCTTCAGGACAGAGGTGGCGGCGGAGAACGTCTCCAGAACTGATATGACAGTGGGTGACGTCTCCAAAACTGACATGGCGGTTGACGATGGGGACGTCTTCAGAACTGATTTGGCAGTGGGGACGTACCCAGAACTGATGTGGCGGGGAGAAGTTTTCAGAACTGACTTAGCGGTGGGGAGACGGCGGGGGACGTCTTAATGATGGATGTGGTGATGAGTGTCAACTTCAGAGCAAACTGGGCGCTACATGATCGACGCAGTCGATGCGCCGCTAAACTCCAATGACAACAACTTCAGAGCAAATGCTTTGTTAGTGGCGAACATTTCAGGACTGATGTTTTGGAGGAGAGGATATCCTTATAACTGATGTGATGGGGAGGTCTTCACAGAACTGGTGCGATGTCAGATTATCGTCAGAGCTGATGTGGTGATGAGGGTAGCACTGACGTGATGGCCGAGGATCTCATCAGGGACGATGTGGTCGTGTACATCTGAGACCCGATGTGCATGGTCCAGGACACCTCCGGGACTGTTGTGTTAGCGGGGGGTATTTATGGTTCTCATAGATCTGTTTTTTGGTGAATGACGCTGCCGACAATTTGTCGTCACTCAGGCGACAAATTTAGTTTTCTCGAGGAATGTTTGGCTGGTATTTGTGACACCCGGAAAAAAGCGACGCCACGGATTTGGGATGGATAGGAAAGGGCAGCAGCGTAGCCAAGATGGGCTCTGAGACCCCGGACTCACCACCCGCCTCGCAAAAACACACTAGCTCAAACGAGAACTTATCGAGATTTTCAACTCGTAAAACTCTGATATTCATCTTTTTCTTAGCGTTTTTTGGTTGCCCTTAGAAAATCATGGGAGGGGAAGGGGACGAGAGTTATTTAGGTCGTCTTGTCCCTGCAAGTCCAAAGTGGTATTACGAAATGTCTTAAATGGTATCGCCTTCCGCTTTAAAGGTCACGTTTTGAGTTATTACACCATTAAGTTATGTTGCAAATAATTTCCCGGATTTTTTTTGGTGAACGAAAAATCTCAGGACGAATTGACTTCTGGCTATGTGGCGGTATGGGATGCATTCGGAATTGATCTTCTGGTGGTATGGGACGTCTTGGAAGCGATGTGATGGTGATGTGAGACGTCTTGAAAGATTATCATTGGTGGTAGGGTGCTACTTCAGAACTGATGTTCTGATGATGGTGGCATCTTCAGGGTTGATGTGGATGTGAGGGAGTCTTCATGGCTGATGTGGTGATGGGGTCATCTTCTTCAGAATGATGCGGTGGTGGTGACGTCTCCAGGCCTGGTGTGGCCATGGGAGCCGTCTTTAGATATAGAGTACGCTGATGAGGGATGTCTTCTGGGATGTTGAGGTGGTTAGGGACATCCTCAGGGCTGATGCGGCTGTAGGGGACATCTTCAAGGTTGATATGATGATGTGGTGTTCGGGATGATGTGGGATGGTGCCTTTAGTGGCGGGAGCCGTCTTCAAGTATGGTGTGGTGATGTGGGATGTCTTTATGGCTGTTGTGGCGACGGGGGGACGTCTTTATGGCTGTTGTGGCGGTTGGGGTAGCCTTATTGCGCATGGTATGGTAAGAGGCGTGTCTTCAGGGCTGATGTGGTGGTTTGGCCCAATGACGCCGCAGATGTACGCCTCGTGACAGGTGAAAGAGAGCACTATGTTTCCAACTGTGCGCTCTGAAAGGCAGATGCCGTGCTATGATGGCCTTGAGTATGGGTGGAAGGATCCGGCGGCTAGGAAAATGGGAGGCCAGTATGCAGGGCCGAGTCGCTGGCTAAGAAGACCCACTGGGCTAGTTTGTGTTGGCTGATGGACGAAAAGGCTTCAAATTATCTTGGAGACTAAAAGGACAGACAGCGAAGCATGAAGGATACAAGTAAAGGTATAAATAGAGGTCGAACGACTCCAGCCCTCACAACTACAAAATCGTTCCCTGGCGACATGGGAGCGTTGGCGACCAAGATGCCTGCAAAAATGAAAAAAAATGCTACTATTTTCCTTAGTCGGAGGCGGATGTGAGGCAACAGGGGGCATGTGCCCCCTCTCCCTTACCATGGGAAATATAAGATCCACCCCTACCGACAAAGACGCACTTGGTATCGCTTACTCCATTAGGACACGATCAATAATGATTTAGTGCACCCTCAGTCCCCAAGTCGACTGTGAAGAGGCGGTTCTGCGGCAAAGGCCCCCCCTGTCATCACAAGCATACATTTCACTCGGGGAATGTCTCAAAGCTACCCCAGAAACCAAGGTCATATCTGTCCCAAATGCATTGTTCACCAAAAGCGGCCTGCCACGGCGCCCGGTCGTAAAGGCACCTCGGTAGCCAAGGCTTCCATGTCGCCAAGGCTTTCATGTCGCCAGGGAATGATTTTGGAATTATTAGGGTTGGATTCGTTTTTCATGGTCATTTCTTTCCGGACAACGCCAAACGAGCTAACGTTGAAAGTTTAGAAAGTTTGTAGGGTTTCCGCCCCACCGTCTCTGAGTTCATACATTCATGTCTACCACCAAACACGGCCCTGTTACCAGAGGAACATGCCTTCCGCTACCAAACTTCCCTTCGCAAAAGAACCCCCCGTCATTAATGGCGTCTTTGTCCACAAAAGATCATCTTGTCACCAGAGGAGCCACCTATGAACAAGAAGCGTGCCTGCCATGTCTCCTAGGTCGCCGTGGGTGTACCACCGATTACAAATGGGGGGGGGGGGGTACAAACCCGGGACGCGGTAAGATTGAACAGGATAAAGGGGCCTATCCCTGTCCCCTCCCCCCGAAAAAAAAATCCTTGGATTTCAGCCATTTCTTTTTCAATGTCGTTTTAAAGCACTTCAATTTAATGTACAATGTATTTCAATTTTTCAGATTTACCATATTTTAAAATGATACTTTGGGGACTAGTTCCACAAAAATTAGCTAGTTTCATTACTTATCACAACCTATGAACATCTAGCTCTGTGTCGTATGTGATTCCATCACCACAGAGCAATGCTGTATATATGTTAAATGTTGCCCTCTTGTAGCATGGAAAACGAAATATTGGACGATGGTTTTATGGAAGCAAATATGGACATGCAGTTACCTTTCCTATGCTTTCCTGTTTTACGCGGACACATTTCTTTCCAATGACAATCAGGGCGGATAAAGGGTCTGTTACTGAGGGTATGTGCTCCCCACGTGGAAGGTTGCGTCCTTCAGGCCGCGAAAGCCGTCCCTCTGAAAAGGCTCCAGTGTACCTGATCGATTTTTTTTTCAACCGGAGGCGCCCCTATGAAATCAAAAGCACCCCTTTGAAGGAAATGCGCCCCTTCGGGAAAAGATGAGTGCAGCCCGCTCCCTCGAATTTTGCAGCCAGTGGCGCCCTTCCAGGTGCTTTCGCAGTGGCGCCGCTTCAAAGAAATGGCGCCCCTCCAGGCAAGTGCCCCCATAACAATTCCTGGATCTACCCCTGATTACAGCACTGCTCTCTCGTGGTTATGAACTCCGGCTAGTTATGAAATTGTGGGCATTCACGCGTGCCTTCTCTTGCAAATTTGACAGTTTCGGTTGAACAATTAAGAGGAAAGCGGACAATCTGAGAAAAAGTGTTATATTTTATATGTCCGGAACCGCAATGTGGCCGTGTAAACATTTTATACATCCGGAACAGCAATGTGGCAGTTAAAATTAAAAGCCACGTACGGCAAGCCACGTCAAATGACACACACATAATGCAATTTGAAGCCATACCCACAAAACGGGAGGACTCTGAAAATCAAACCTACCTTTGACCATGAGGCTTGACCTGACATGTCCTGGGTCGAAATGTTGCTCGAGGGATGCTCACGGGCTATCTCTTGTTGCCAAGCATGGTTAGCTTTCGGG
Source organism: Imbricaverruca yamaguchii (assembly GCA_034440575.1). Lineage (NCBI taxonomy): Eukaryota > Metazoa > Arthropoda > Thecostraca > Neoverrucidae > Imbricaverruca > Imbricaverruca yamaguchii. The sequence continues at coordinate 972,177 of JAOTOL010001560.1, forward strand.
GGAAACAAAGAAACGCGGGGCGACCGAAGAAATGAATTCGACCTTTGCTTTGATAATTAGTGTGATTTCTGAACAGTTCGCTAGAGTACGACACGGCACGTCTAATGACTCCACGTGATGAAAATTGAAGACATAGCGATGAGGCGCGAGGACTTCGAACAATTAAAAATAACCTTCGGTCTTGTGGTTTGACATTGACATGACCAGGTTTCAAATGTTACTTGAGGTACACCACAGCTATTGCTTGGTGCCAGATGTGGCTAGGTTAGGGCGAAGAAAAAGTGCGAGGCGACCAAAAATCGGTTTGGCCTTTGACCTTCGAAATTAGTGATATTTGGTAACATTATAATACGGCACAGGCCACGTCGATGTCGAATGTCGATGTCGTGGGTGTCGAATGACACCCACTTGGCGCAAATTGAACCCATAGCGACGAATCGCGACGACTTCGAAAATTCAAACTAGCCTTTGACCTTGAGATTTGACCTTGACATATCCCAGTTTTAAAATGTTGCTCCAGGGTTCACCATGGGTCGTCGCTTGATAGTGGATATGGGTAGGTTAAACCATACAAAAATGTGAGGCAACCAAAGAAACCAGCTTGAATTTTGACCCGTCGAAATTATTTCGAAATATCAATATTCTGATACTGCACAAGACAACACGAATGGTACAACATGAATTATATCCATTTGATGCTAATAACGACGAAACGCAAGGACATCGAAGAACTCAATTAAACCTTTGACCCTGACATGTCCCGGTTTGAAATGCTACTCGAGTGTTCACCATTAGTTACGCTGGATACTATATTTGGATAGGTTTAGGAGAAAACTTTTTTTTTTAAAGTTGACTGAAGGATCAGCTCAGCTTTCGTCCTTGGCAAATAATTCGATCGCTTGGCTTTCCGATACTGCATAGCAAACGAAGTCGAATGACGCCAATTTCATGGAAAGTAAGGCGATGGCAACCAAACCTCGCGTTCGATAGATATCGCTTCAATATCGCCATCTAATAAATCAAGCTAACCTTTGACCTTGAAGGTTCACCTTGGCATGTACCGATTTGAAATGTTCCACGATGGTTTTTCACAGGTTGTTGCTTGATACCAGATTTTGGCATGTGTGGGTGAGGACGAAAAAGGGAGGCGACCGAAGAAGCCAGTTTGAGCTGAACCTTGACCGCTAAAATGGTAAAGTGGACCTACGTAGTTCCTTTCAGCGTGTTCAGTACAGGCAGAACCATTTGTGGTAATTGATTCGAACGAATAAACCCGTCGTTAAATGCCCATGCCAATACAAATACTCCTCTGGCGAACTCGTTGAATACGAATAAAGACATAAAAGATTAGTGCAACTATGAGCCACAAGGGCCCTTCTTGGTTGCACTCTGAACACTCATCCAGTTGCCCACCAAATCCATCGATTAACCCTCCCTGGAATACTGAAAAGCAAGCCCTGTACTCTTATAATGATTGTTTATGCTGTTTTTAAGGATGTTCACCGTACTGCTACTGACAATGTTTTCTGGCGGCTGATTCCAGTGTTCTACTACCCTGTTGGTGAAGAAAGACTGCCTTAACCTTGTCTTGCTGTGGTTAATTTTGAATTGATGACCTCTAATTGCTCATTTCTGTTAAATCTAACCATTTCTCCAGGCCCTTGACAAATTTAAAGACCTCGATGAGATGCCCTTTCAGCCAGCTATATCTAAGCAAAAACAAATCCAATTTCTTCAATCTTTCCTAATACACCAGATTGCTTATACCATTAACCATTTTTGTAGCCCTCTTTTGTACTCTCTCTCTCTCTCTAAAAGCCAACAATCTTTTTCATTGGTCGTTAACTTAACGTTCGTCCTTAAAGCTACCCATGACTTTCTTCAATAATGTTGAAGATACCCAAGGACATGCAAAGTCGGATTTCTTCAAGATATATCAATATACGAGCGGGGGAATTGAATCTAAGACGCATAAAGCCTTGCGACAATGCAAATTTGTTGTCTAGCAGGGGACAATTTTCCACTCGAGCGAAAACATAAGATGATCTAGGCTCATTTTATTCCAGAATGTGCTGGAAGCAGACATTTCTTACGTTTGCTGATTTACCATTCGGATATTTTATGATGACAGCCCGTGGAACCCGTTGATTGGCTAGATCGGCTTTTAGTATTTTTGGTGATTCTCTTGTATATATTTTTTCACCTTATAAATGATTAAGTATAATTTTGCGGCAATGATACTCAGGTAGCTGAGGCTTGTGGGGACACGGTAAAACAATTGAGGGAGACAAATCGCCACTTTTCAGAAATTGGGGGTGCATGTCTCCCCCTTCCCAGTGGTTGACACCCATGCCTGTAGCTAAAGGCCAGTTGTGTTTCTTTTGGGCACCAGGGTGCTCTTGCACAGGCGATTTATGTGATCGAAGGTGCCTTATGTCACCATCGATTGGGGACGGGGACGGGGACGGGGACGGGGACGGGGACGGGGACGGGGACGGGGACGGGGACGGGGACGGGGACGGGGACGGGGACGGGGACGGGGACGGGGACGGGGACGGGGACGGGGACGGGGACGGGGACGGGGACGGGGACGGGGACGGGGACGGGGACGGGGACGGGGACGGGGACGGGGACGGGGACGGGGACGGGGACGGGGACGGGGACGAGAGAGAGAGAGAGAGAGAGAGAGAGAGAGAGAGAGAGAGGAAAGAGAGAGAGAGAGAGAGAGAGAGAGAGAGAGAGAGAGAGAGAGAGAGAGAGAGAGAGAGAGAGAGAGAGAGTAGAGATAGAGAGATAGAGAGAGAGAGAGAGAGAGAGAGAGAGAGAGAGAGAGAGAGAGAGAGAGAGAGAGAGAGAGAGAGAGAGAGAGAGAGAGAGAGAGAGAGAGAGAGAGAGAGAGAGAGAGAGAGAAAGAGAGTGAGATGAAGGGGGATAACGTTCCATCGCCCAGTACCGAATATCCCGAGTCCGATACAACCCCGATTCAATACGTCGAGAGGATTCCCTGCTTCGGAAGCAAGTGCTGGAGAACACACCACTACTCCGTCCTCAATTCGGTGTCGGAAAGCAAGATCCTTAGCTCCGCACAGGATAATCTGTATTTGAATTAAGCACATACTTAAACTAAGGTCTGACATTATTTAAACGATGCTGGTGGCGGTCTTTAAAACGAAGACGTCCATCAGGATGGGCACTACCGAAGGACCTGGAGATTGAACCGCTAGAATTGTCACACATTGTGCACGATGCAGGAAACGGCCATACTTGACACCAGCGTGGTGGAAAATCTGGCGCTGTAAACAGTCCATAATCACAAAACATATCCAGGTTGTAATTAGCGCAGCACAAAGGCGGGTCCAGGAATTGTTACAGTGTATTCGAGCACACTCGCCTTTTCATCTCGGTAGGGTGCTCCAAGAGGGCGTCTGTTCTTCTTCGAGAGGAGCCTCGGGCTGATAAATACGTTGAGGGATGTGGAGTGTGCATTCGAGCCTTCCCGGAAGGGCGCCTTCTCCGGTCGCATTCGCCACGTGTTTCCCCACCCTGTATCTGCTCCTGGCTCGGCAATGTGTATTTGGAGACGTAGGGTATGCACGACTCTGAATGGATGCAATAATACAAACGGTCAGAGCATGGATGATACGTGCATACTGATTGATTTGCGCACAAGTATCCTTGGTATTGGAGAAACCAGCAGACCTTTGCAATGCACCAAATCCTTCGTAACCTTTGATATTTCTCACTTGATTTTGACAACTTGCTGATTTCCATTCTTCTACATGAGCGGAGATATTCGCATGTTGCGCTTCAACATTGCGACCCTTACTCTGAGTGCGTTATGACTCTGATTTCCCAATACTATATATTTCAAGAACACAACGTATGCATACCATGCATGCATATTGGATGTATGTTAAACACGTAGGCTGCTAAGCGACGATATTTCGATGTGAATATCTAAAATTATTATGCCTGACTTTTTGTACATCATTTTGTGAATGACACCGTGCAAGCGAAGGCACATTTTAATGGTGTAAAACCGCTGACGCATCGGTGCATATGCAACCAATGATTGTGATGATGATGCTGATGGTCATGATGATGACGTATGTTTGAATATGGTTGACTGAATGAATGTATGAGTGAATGGACGGACATACGGTCGGAGGGTTATACGACCTTACATATTTATGCAAACTTCTGAGATGCGCGTTAATTACGCTGGATATCACAATGAGGCTGTAATGCCGGTAATTTTCTCAAGGCTCTGGCTTTCCGGGTCAAGGTTATGGATTTGAATCCGACACCATTCGGTTTTATCTTGTTGACGTATGGTCTGTGACAACATCCAGTCCGAAGTCGGTACGAAGTACCTCTACCGTATCGGTAGGTGCAACCATAGTTTTTAACAATAAAAACTATGGTGTCGATAAGGTCTGGGAAGTTGTACCGGCAAAATACAAATATACATGCCGTCCAAGGAACGATTCTGGTATACTATAGCTGTTGAACCAGAATGGCATTCATCTGTTGTATTATGAACCTCAAACCTATATTTCCACTGAACCTGCGCTAAACATTTCGCATACAGTTCCCACATACTGCGAAGTACCAACTAGTTTCCCGGGTATTATGTGGCGGCAAAGTGTGCTTCTCCGTAGTGCTTCGATTGGTACGGTCGTTGGGATGCGGTTTAGTAGATAGTTACATTTTCTCATATATATTTGGTAATCCTAACAATTTGATCCACGTGCTGTTCGTGCAATTGGTAAGCAACTGCTTTCTGATCACATGGGAAGAGCTGAAAGCTAGCGTGTCAATTCTCACACAGGAAGCCATCAGCAGAAAATATGGCGTAGCGATCGCAGTAAACGTTTTGAAGCATGGATATGGATATTTTGAACTCAACTGAGACTGAACAGTTCTAATATGGTGCACATATTTGGAGCGCCAGGGAAGTGGACACCCGATGTCATCCGACAATAACGCAGCCGTAACGTGTCTGACACAGAGCCATGACATGCCCCCTAACACCTGCGGGTCACAGCCAGTGGCGCAGCCAGGGTCTCCTTGAGGGAAGGCGCACGACCGCAAAATATCACTGAACTGAGAACGTCTTCTGGCGCAAATCGCGTGGCGCAAATCTCTAAATGTCTGCTTAATCTTGATATGTTTTGTTAAGGGAAGGGCCGTGCCCCAGACCGCCTCGGCTGCGCCCCTGACGAGTGATCGGAGCAGCAAGCCGACGCTGATCCTCGGTCGGTCAGATACAGGCAGACACAGACCACTGTTGAATGGCTGGCATCGATGTGAATTCCTCAATGCACACCATTGACACAGGCGGCGCTTAAACTACGTCCAACGGCATGTGCTTGTATTGAACGGAACGTAAGACAAGGTGTTCAAAAGTACCTCGTGCTCTGACAAATGGGACACAAGTTAGTTGGTGGGGCACATCGCGCAGACAGTGAACATCATTCAGACATGTGCGAGGAAGAGGCTAGGCAGACGTCGTGTAGCCGCCACACACGGTGGCTACCAGCTACCGTCAGTTGTGCCGACAGACGGCAGCACCCTCAAGGATTGAAGGCACGTCCGAAACGTCCGACTGACGCTCTTCACTGAGGACGACACGACCAAACACCGGGCGAACACGCAGTCGAAGGCGACCTCGCTTCATTTCCCCCACCTGATCCGCCGACGGCAGAGGCTCCAGAGGCCGCGACTGCGGACCAGTGACGGCACGGCCGCCGGCGCAGGAAGTTGCCGTGCAGCCGGCGACGGCATGCACCGGCTGCCGGCGCAAAGGTCACGGCCGAGTCAGCGGCGCCGCGTGGCGGCCGCCCATTGGTCGGCCGGCTGGTCCAGCGCCCTGCCAATGGCCGCCATCAGCACGTGCATGCGCAGCAGTCGGGCGGCGCAGCATGGCCGGTGCGGCGCGTCGTCGTCGTCCGGCCCGCGCCCGCTGCCGGCAGGCGGCGCACACAGTCGGTGACGTCACGTGCACGGACATGCGTGCCGCTGACGTCACGCCGCCGGCCGCACGCACAAAGCGGGCGGCGGCGGCGGCGGCGGCCACCGTGTTCCGGCCTCCGCCCGGTTGCGCAACGGCCGGCAGCGTGCCGATTGGCCTGCGGTGCATACACGGTGAGATTCCGGCCGACAGGGACCTGGCGCGCCCCAGCTCGCGCTACGTGCTGACTTGTTCTACTTCACGGCATGTCGCCAACTGCCATCAGAGCGACCGTTGTACAGGGCGGCAGTTGTAACCCCTTAGTTGGTTATTAAGGCTTTATGGCGCATCGACTACCTTGGTCATGCAGTGCCCGTGTTTCGAAACTGAGCGTGCCAGAGGCCGCAGTGCAGCTTGTGACGAAGCATCACGATTTGCATCTCATTTTAATACGATTGTTGGTTGAGCTTCCGCTGATTGCCTGAGGGTGCCGCCCTGCAGCATTGGGTAGAATGGCCGGATGTCTAGTGAAGGGGACAGCAGAGAAAAATGAAGGGAAACAAACATGAAGGTGGTAGATAATGCTTGGAACAATACGAACAACATGAAAGGAACAAAATACTCACTATGTAATAAAGGTCAAAGAGAGACAGCGAAATACTAAACAAAATAGTCCAAGTTGCCTTGACCAAAGGTGGACGTGGCTTAACAGAGTTTGCATGATAGAGTCCTCTACTTCAAAAGAGGCAAAGGAAGCCTCTAATTCAAAAGAACATGCATGCTAGGCGGGGCGGTGCGAATATAGATGATATTCACATTCGGTATTGCGAATATATTAAAAATATTGAAGACCACTTAAATTCGAGGGTGATAAGGAAGCTGCGAATTTAAGAATGAATGTTAGGGTCTAAGCAAGAGCATGCTAATTCAAGGGTGACAAAGGAACTCTATTTCAAGGGAGCGGTAATGTTAGACAGTGAATGAGTATCACGAACGACAACACAAAACAGGAAAAATATACAGGCACGGAGCTCCAGCCATAGCGAGCAGTGCTGCGTACGGTTCGCCGTTTTCCTGTATCACATATTTCGAGGACCACCCGCTATTTCTCTCCGCACTCTAACACTTGCTCGAATGGACCATTTCTCCATTGGAGGTGACGAGACGGCAGAGGTACAATGCACTGGACGGTCGCGACATATGTGGGCGGGGGTGGGGAGTGAGTTTAGAGGCGTACCGGACCACAGAGGTAATTTTCGCTGCCTTTAACCCGCGCCTGCTTTCCGGTCAGATCCTCACACCCCGTCTCTGGGGGGGGGGGGGGCGGATAGTAACACCCCTCTAAAATCCAAACTAAGCGTCGCATGAAAACGAAAGATATGTCATCGGAAAGCGCTCTACGAGTAGGGCACGGATCCACCCCCAAAACAATTTCCCCCCGAAAGTGACGTCACTAGGGGGGCTAGATCTTCACAACTTTTCACGACTTACATTATGGTTTTGGCTCTGGAGAGTTCATTTTTGGGGATATTTGAAGAAAAAAATAATTTGGAAGCAGAAAAAGACGGCGAAATCGGCCAGGGCCAGGGCCATTTTTTGGACACCCCAAAATAATTATATATTTTTTAATTTAAAAGTTTTGAGTTTTCAAGTTTTCTTTAATTGTCCTTTTCTAATGTGTAGAGCAGACCGAGAAACGTTGTTGGAAGTCAACTTTCCCTAATCAAAGATGTTTACTTTAACCAGAATCTTCGATTTAAATTGCAATAGACAAATATTCAAAATGTATATGTAGCCAAAAACGGAAAAAAGAAGACAAATCCTCTCTTAAGTTTTGTTGCATCCCTAAAGATAAGCAAATGCTGAAAGTTTAATTAAAATATCTGTATCCGTTAAAGCGTGACGACTGGTTGAACTTTTTTGGAAGTGACCTCACTTGAACTTGACGAACTCGCTGACCCAAAATGACCTGAATTCAAAATTTTGAAACAGCATGCCAAATTGATGTTGGAAAAGGTATGCCAAATTTTGGTGCGCTACCGCGCGCCGTTCGTTCGCTATCCGCGAAAGACCAGAGGTGGTGGGGCGGTTGAAGACCCCCGAGACGGGTCGGGTTAAAACGAGTGGGTTCTGTAAGAAATGTAAGGCAAGTGTACATTTCGTTAAGGGGGTCTTACGTTCTAGTGGATGTGACTTAAAGGTGCTGAAGGCGGGGGCTGGGCATGGGACATCTCCTGGGTGTTGTGTTTTTAGTTTAACTCTGCTCCTCCGCAGGATAATTTGTAGTCGGGGTGTGTGAGGGAATGAATGAATGCAATGAAACAATGAATTGCGAGGGAAATCGGTTCATCTACGTCCGATAGCACCTCTTGGTAATCGTGTTACGCTATACTAAGTGCTAAAGCAAGTCAGCTCACCTACGTCCGACGGCACCGCCGAGTTGCTATTTAGTTCGAGTGGGGAAACGAATCGGATCCTGGTCGCTTGATGCCCTTCATGGATGGCTATTTACGTGATTCGTACGAGTGTATGCACTGGCATGCAGTGCGTGTTACGTGCGTGTGTGCTGAAGTCGGCGGTGGTGGTGTGGCGTCTACAGTGCTCCTGCTAGTTTGGGTGCGTACAAATGGCAAACGATTCCTGACCCCCTCCCCCGGGACTCTGCATTTGCCGTCCAGCTACGGCAGTATGCGATATCGGTGGAAAAGGACTCCCGGTATTAATTATTATGGAGAGCTCTTCAATGCCCGGGATTACTTGGCATTTTTAGCCAAAGCGCTGCGTGGGGTTTGGTTCAGCCTTGGTCAGGGGAAAACACCGTCGTCCAGCGCATGGCGGACTCGTGGAATTTCAGCTCAGCGTCAGATGGGCCGCAGTAGATGGGTGTACTTCGGGGCCCGAGCAGAAGGCATCTTGCGACACTTGACCCATATTCGATGGCGAACAGGCATGGGTAGCTCTGTGACGCGCTCAGCTGGTTCGATATATAGCGTGTCCACTCTCGCGGGGGAGTCGAAAGTTCGCGAGGTAAGTAGCTCCCGAACCGGCAACCTTTCGGCTGTCAGCCAGGCGCGACCAATAGCATAGGAGATGAAAAGGAGGCAAACGTAAGCAGTCGAACGCAGCCAGTGATCAAGCGCCCCGCTACGAAATACGAAAAGCAGCGTTGAGATCCTCCTCAGGCGTTGTTATCTCGCAAATATAGAAGCACAACTGCACCCGGTTAGTGCAGTTCGCAGAGTGGTTAGCACCACACAGCTCATAGTTGGCCTCAGCAGCGGCTTCGCCATTGCCAGGGGATAGCCCGTTATAAGCATATCAGTAATGGTAATTGTATGAAGGAAGATCAGGCAACCGAATTTCTCTGAGCTATGAAATTATCCCGAAATTATTCTACAATTTTACATATATATATAATAATACATATAATTTTACGCTAAATGTTTAACCTCATCGGCTAAAGGTTCAGTATTCTATATTAGACATAGTCGACATTGCAAGAAGCCACCTAGTTCAAATACACGAGTCCTGCCCGTGTTTCCACACAAGCATAGTATTGGAATCATCTCATATGAGACGTATAAGCTTGATATTCGTCCGCGCTGACCCTTTTTGACAACTTAAGTTGTATATTCCAACATTCGCTCAATTATCATCGAGGTAAGGCCGCAATCTTCAATGAAAGTCCAGTGTTGGCGGCACTCCCTATCTCTGTACTAAACCAGATCCTAGTAACATCTCGACTAAATGTCAATTGATGTACCGCCAACGAAGGACCATGGCCAACTGCGCCAGTAGTGACCATGTTGGTGTAGGAAGTTCGATTGATTGATTATTTGGGTTTAAGGATGCGCCGACTACGAGGTTATTTAGCGCCCATGTGTAAGAAGTTTGAAAGACTCATGTCATGCCGTGGCACGCCCGGAGAGGCGGAGTTTGAACGGTCGGTGCCAACAAATACAGTTTCACTTGGAACAACTACGTGGCTCCGTCCAAGACCGCCACTCTGTTGCACGCGTTGGTTGGAATGAGCCGATGCATCCCCACGCACCCGACCGTAGTGACATCTATGTCGCACTACGAGTGATGGTAGCGACACCTACAGCTCTCAGGAGTTATCGGAGGTAGTGGTGGGGTTCGTTCTGAACTTGTCTGGAAGGGGAATGGTGCAAAATGTAAAATTACAAGCGAAGCTCAAAACTGAGTGATTTCTGATTCACCCGGTGGAAACGATCGACTGTACCTAGAAATACGCTTTCTTCTCCCCATCCGACTGTGACTGGTGCTTCGTCCCTGTCCATCAGTGCCAAATTATTCGTAAAATAGGATGGAAATATCACTTTCCGAACACCGAATCAACATCTCTCCGGAAAAGATAACAACATCGTGTCTTTATGAGTCTTTATTGAGTATTTAAATCTAACTTCTTGAAGTATCTGGTTGATAAGCAGCATGCATGTGCTCACAATTTTTGGGTCGTGATACACGAACATCTCTCAACACAATTCCAGGTAAGAGGATTGCCAATGTTGGGATCTGTTATACAATATCAGTTGATAAGTACAGATATTTTGCATCGCTTTCGTCAAAATAGGTGTCCCAAAATTAGGCATCTCAAAACAAACCAAAAAGATACACGTATGAGCACGCCGTTGGATAAAAATTGTGTTGGAAAACCATGCATGTTATGTTAAACGGCACTGCTTCCATGTATAACTACATCTGACTGTATTAGTTTCGACACCTCACACCTAACGAAGGGCGATTACTTTAACACCGCCGTCGAGCCGTAGCACTTTCCGACGGCACATCGTTGGCACCGGCCGGGCGCCGCTGACGTACCGGTCGCCGGCCTCGTCGCAGTCGATGTCGACGCGCTGCATGTCGGCCACCAGCCGGCCCAGCACGCTGGTGTACTCCTGCACCTCGTTGTGGATGCGCTGCCCCAGCAGCCGACCTGCGGCACACGGTCAGCGGCGTCCCGCCGGTCAGGGGCTCTGCGGTGCAGCCGCCACGAGAGTCACCCCGCCAGTCAGAGGGTCAGAGTCACCCCGCCAGCCAGAGGGTCAGAGTTACCCCGCCGGTCAGAGGGTCGGCGATACAGCCGCCACGAGAGTCACCCTGCCGGTCAGAGTCGGCGATGCAGCCGCCACGAGAGTCACCCCGCCAGTCAGAGGGTCAGAGTCACCCCGCCTGTCAGGGGGTGTCGGCGATGTAGCCGCCACGAGAGTCACCCTGCCGGTCAGAGTCGGCGATGCAGCCGCCACGAGAGTCACCCCGCCAGTCAGAGGGTCAGAGTCACCCCGCCTGTCAGGGGGTGTCGGCGATGTAGCCGCCACGAGAGTCACCCTGCCGGTCAGAGTCGGCGATACAGCCGCCACGAGAGTCACCCCGCCGGTCAGGGGGTCGTCAGTCACCCCGCCGGTCAGAGGGTGGGCGGTGCAGCCGCCACGAGAGTCACCCCGCCGGTCAAAGGGTCAGCGGTGCAGCCGCCACGAGAGTCACCCCGCCGGTCAAAGGGTCGGCGGTGCAGCCGCCACGAGTCACCCCGCCGGTCAAAGGGTCAGCGGTGCAGCCGCCACGAGAGTCACCCCGCCGGTCAGATGGTCAGTCACCCCGCCGGTCAGATGGTCAGTCACCCCGCCGGTCAGAGTCGGCGGTACAGCCGCCACGAGAGTCATAAAGACATCAAGACATAAAATATTAGTGCAACTATGAGCCACAAGGGCCCTTCTTGGATGTACTCTGTACACTGAACCAGTTGCCCACCAAATCCGTCAATCAGCCCTCCCTGTAATACTGAAAAGCAAGCCCTCTATTCTTATAATGATTGTGTATGCTGTTTTTAAAGATGTTCAATGTGCTGCTACTGGTTCAGTAGCAGCACATTGAACGAGCAAGCAGCACATCAATGAGTCACCCCGCCGATCAGAGGGTCGGCAGTGCAGCCGCCACGAGAGTCACCCCGCCACCAACCAGCCGAGCAACACCGACGCTGACAGACAGGTGACACCACAGCTCGGAGACACTCCCACCGCCAAGCCCTCAGACGGCGCACACTCCCACCGCTCAGCCCTCAGACGGCGCGGCCACGCACCGATGGAGGCGATGGCGATGGCGTCCGGACAGGTCAGCAGGCCCGCCTGCTCGATGGCCACGTCCATCGAGGCGACATCCGCGTCAGCCAGCAGCTCCATGGCGCAGCCGTCCGTCTGTCGGCATCAGGCAGCTGTCGGGTCTGCCGTCTACCGGACAGTACTGCCCGTCAGGTGGGCCGGTACTGGACAGTCCTGTCCGTCAGGTGGGCCGGTACTGGGCAGTCCTGCCCGTCAGGTAGGCCGGTACTGGACAGTACTGACCGTCAGGTGGGCCGGTACTGGGCAGTCCTGCCCGTCAGGTGGGCCGGTACTGGGTAGTCCTGACCGTCAGGTGGGCCGGTACTGGCAGGCGAGCACCCATAATTTTTTCATGGGGGGCCCGGACCGAAAAGGGCACTTGACCGGCTCCAAAAGGGCACTTTGCGGCCCGGGGCACACTGGAAGGTTTGCTGACCGGGGGGGGGGGCGTGAAAAAAAAATGGTCAAAAGGGCAGTTTTGGGACCAAAGGGCACCTTTGGCACAGGCAGGGTACATAAGGCAGGTGATTTTTGGGCTAAATTTGGGACATTCCGGCCAAGAGGGCACTTTTCGGTCAAACGGGAACTTTTCGCCAAAAGGGAACTTTGGTCTCATGGGGCCCGCCCCCCCCTCCGGTGCGCCTATGGGTACTGGGCAGTACTGCCTGTAAGGTGAGCCGGTACTGGGCAGTGCTTCCAGTCAGGTGGGCCGGTACTGGACAGTGCTGCCAGTCAGGTTGGACATACTAGGCAGTACTACCCATCAGCTGCGCCGCTACTGGGCAGTGGTGCCCGTCAGGTGGACCACTACTGGACAGTACTGCCCGTCAGGTGGGCCACTACTGGACAGTACTGCCCGTTAGGTGAGTGGCCACAGAGTAATTACTACCCACCAGAAAGTTGTACCACCATTGGTGAGCTGAGACCACGGTCAAGTACCGGACGACGATAGGAATGGAGCGTTACCAGTACAAATCGACGGCACCAGAGCTGTAGGGCGGCACGTGGTGATGATCCGAGACTACGGCAACAGCACGGCACCGACGGATAGGCGTTGCCAGGGCAACCGGGCAACAGCAGCAGGGTTGCTGAGGTGTTTGGCGCCATATAATTATGGAGTGCCTAGCGCCATGGTATCCAAGCCGAGCAAGTTGATTTTAAATGGACGTTGGTGCCGGTCGTGAGGTTGGGAGGCTCTCGAATGAAGCACCAGAGCCAAAATGGCGCGGGGACGAACAGGCGGCGAAACACGGTACTGTGATGTCATACGTTTGTCTAACATCAGATACAGCAATATTAGCATCTGGGAGTTTTCGGTTAACACGCGCCCTGGAGGGCCTCTGAAAATAACGCGCGCTGGAGGGTGGGGGAGCGGATTCCCCCCCCCTAAGATCTCAGCTCCTATGAAGGCTAGAGAAACGAAATTCAGAGGGTGGATGGGCACGGTAGTGAACTCTATTATGTGCAAAGTTCGTGACCTTAGGTCAATATCTTCAAGGTCAAAGGAGGTCAAAATATAAAGAAAAAATCTGGTTTTGCGTGGCTTGGCTTGTCATTGTTATGGATCGCTGTGGTTGTGTTTAAATGCACCAAAATTGGCATTAATGATGTCTTGGACATTACTAATGATGCAATACAGATGTCAGATGCGCCATTTGACCTCAGGTCACCTATATAGGAGCACTTCATTAGGTCATTGCCTGTTCCAGTTACCGGAACCGGGCTCCCATTCCGACTGCTCCGTTGGGCGGCTCGGCACAATCGGCTTCGCAGATAAAGGAGTGAAATACATGAATAAAGTATGGAAATGCTTAGGCACACAATGACAAACAGTATATTTCGGGATGTATAGGGAGTAACGTGTGAAGTGACATCAATCGCATGACAGTCATTTGCATTTATGACACATTCCAGTTGACCAAGTTTGGTTCCATTAGCCTATCATGAACTTGACCTGACTTGGCCTCGGCGACCTAACATGACTTTTAAATTATATAGCATAACAATATGCATCAAACAAGTCGCTACTGTTGTCAAGAACACTTCCCTATTGCCACTACACGGGAAGCGCATAAGCGCCGATTTTTGTGGTCTGGCGCTGCGAATTGTTTTTACTTTAACGGCACCTAACTTGAAAACTTCTCGGCAGATTTCCACTTTTCTTGCTTTAAGCAATGCGCCGGTCATTTATAAGCAGGTACGCGAAAAAATTGGCGTATGTCGGCCGGTACAATATGGGGTTATGTACGAAAAGTTCAGTTTGTTATGTTCAGTTTGCCGCCAGCTCTCAAGGTGGAAGGACGCGCCCCCGAGCTCCAGGTTTCCAGATAAGTCGCTGCAGAACAGGGCAGTACTCTAGTCTAAGCTGTGGATAGGTGCTTAGCAATTACTTCTCTTATTATATTTCATTAGGTTTTATCTTATAAGCATTTTCGTAGCACGCAAACTATACTATATTAACCTAGCGACGCCGCAGGACGCCATCTTTGGCTTCGGCGTGTTCTCGACTCTTCGATTTCTGTAGTAGGAGATATTACAAGTGTGTAGATTTGATAAGTACATTAGACAACATTCATACTATCCTAACATACTTTATTTATTTTTTGGTGTGCATAGTGTGTTTGGTGTTGAAGTTTAAGATACTTTAATTAGTAGTAAGTTGGAGGTATTCATAAGTGCTGTGTGACTGTTCATTTTTCTGTCTAGCCATAAGTGATATCAAAGGGATATTTATATAGTTGTCTACTTGTGAGGAAGACAATTAGATTAGACATCTTGTTTAGTTATTTAATTTATTTAAAAAAAAAAAAATTGTTTAATAGTTTCTGCTTTTCTTGAGGCACTCAGATAGTTAACTGACAGTATAGGAGGAAGCGCTTTATAGTTAATGATAGTTAGCTTTTTTGTCGGTTGTTTAGCAAGTGTGTTTGGTGTTGAAGTTTAAGATAGTTTAATTAGTAGTAAGTTGGGGGTATTCATAAGTGCTGTGTGACTGTTCATTTTTATGTCTAGCCATAAGTGATATCAAAGGGATATTTATATAGTTGTCTACTTGTGTGGAAGACAATTAGATTAGACATCTTGTTTAGTTATTTAATTTATTTAAAAAGAAAACAAAACAAAAAAAAACAAACAATTGTTTAATAGTTTCTGCTTTTCTTGAGGCACTCAGATATTTAACTGACAGTATAGGAGGTAGCGATTTATAGTGAATGATAGTTAGCTTTTTTGTCGGTTGTTTAGCAAGTTAATTTAGCAAGTTAATTTGAATCTAAATCTAGGCATAAGCTGCAGCGTTTAGGATGGTTTCGACCAGGATGCAGGCACTAGAGGAGGAAATTAGGACCCTTAAGGCAGAGGTTTCCAACCTCAAGGCTGCCCTTGTTGCACAGGGTAGGCAAGATAAAGCAACAAGGGGTCAATCCGTAGCAGGGACATCATATGCCCAGGTGGTCGCAGGCCACCAGGTAGCTGAGGTTTCCCCTACTGTGGAGGTGGCTGGGATCTCTCAAGAGGGGAGTGTTAATAGTGTTAATAGTGAACAGAGGAGGGGTAGTTCTGGTAGGTCACAGGAGGGGAAGTGGCATGAGGTCAGGGGGTGGAGGATTTGGAGACGCGAACCTAAGGAAAGGGTCAGTGAGTGGCAGGTGGCAGGTGGTAGGAGCGGGAGGAAGTGTAGCCGACCGGCCCAGCGGGCAGGCATAGTAACAACAAATATGTTCCAGGCATTGGATGACTGCCCCCCAGGATAGCAGTAGTAAGGAGTCAGTGCTGGTCATAGGAGACTCTCGTGTGCGTCATTTAGAGCGGGTATTTTGTAAAGGTAGGAGGGACAGGAGGTGCATCACCAGGCCTGGTGCCAAGGTGAAGGACCTGGTAACTGCGGTGGCACAGGTCACCAGTGATCACCAGTTTAACACAGTCATAGTGCATGTAGGGGTAAATAACATAGGTCATACTAGGAGCGAGGAGCTTCTGCGGGAGTACAGGGCCCTTCTGGCCACCCTGAAGGGTACCAATAGAGTGCTTGTAACAGGAATTTTGCCTAGGGCTAGAGCCTCCCCTGAGTGGAGCTCTAGGGCACTGGCAGCTAACACCAGGGTAGGAAAGCTCTGCCAGGAGCTAGGTTTTACATTTGTAGACGAGTGGAGCAGGTTTTATGCATCGTGGGACCTCTATCAGAAGGATGGCCTGCATTTTTCTGAGAAGGGGGTCCATGTGTTAGGCAAAGTATATGAGCATGTCCTTCAGGGAAACTAGGAAATGGGGTGGGGAGGGATGAAATTGCATTGCCAACTCAGAAATATTCCAATAGTGTCAGCCAAGGCAATAGAACCTCAAAGTCTGCAAATAGGGACAGCAGCAACTCAAGGGGACAGAGTTATAGTTCATCTAGTGATAAAATAACTCCTCAATATGAAAAAGCCAAAGGTGGTTATGGAGCATTTGTTAAGTGTATGATGTTTAATGCTCAGAGTATCCGTTCCAAATTTGATGAGTTCAAGTGTTATGTTGCTGAGGAGGAACCGGATTTTGTTTGCATTACGGAGGCATGGGTCAGTGAAGGATATTTTGGAGATAACTTACAGGACTATGAGATCCAGGGATACAATATGTTTTCGTGCAATAGGGGTCCAGCAATGAAAGGGGGTGGTGTAATGCTCTATGTGAATAGCTTATTCAGTTCTCAAAAAGTAGCAGGTGGGGATACAAATGTGTCTGTGGAGTCCATTTGGCTTGATGTCACTGTGGGAAAAGGCAACAGCAATACTCTTAGGATAGGAGCTTTCTACCGATCAGGAACCCTGCCACATTCTCAGCAACTGGAGCTTGACAAGGTGATTTGTGAGGAAATCAGTAGAAACTTTAAGAGGAAGTGCCTTATTCTCGGTGACTTTAATCTAAAAGGTTATGAAAATGCTGGTGTTGGCTCCCCATCGTGCAAAATGTTCAGGAAATGCCTTGAAGAGGACCTGTTCTTGCACCAGTTTGTATCGGAACCTACCAGGCATGGTTCATTCTTGGACCTTGTATTCTCGGATTTAAGTGACTTGGTTCAAGACTTGACTGTAGGCGAAACCCTGGGAAAAAGTGACCATAACATAGTTAGATTCAAGGCACATGTAGGGGAAACTATCAAGGATAATTTGGTAAAGGTTCCAAATTTCAACAAAGCAGACTTTAACGGCATGAGAGCGGCTTTAAGTGCCATCAGATGGGAAGAAGAATTCTCCAATTTAAATGCCTGTGAAATGTGGGAAAAGTTCAAATCTTACTTAAAGGAAACTCAGATTAGACATGTCCCCCAAAAGCAAAGACGCAAAAGAAGGGTAGGAAAGCCAGCATGGCTTACACCAGACGTGATAAAAGCAATTAGGGCTAAGAAAACTGCATTTAGAGTTTTTAAAGAAGCCTCAAATGTCATTAATCTAAAGGCGTATCGAAAAGCTAGAGACACTGTGAAGCAAAAAACCAGAGCAGCAAAGCGAGCAAAGGAACTGGATTTAGCTAGAAACTGTAATGGGGACAGTAAAAAGTTCTTTAGTTTCTACAAGCTGAGTAAAGTTTCTAACACAATTGGTCCACTGGAAGTAAACGGGACTACATTGGGTGAGGATAGTGAGATGGTTGAGGAGCTGAGCAAGCAGTTCAAATCAGTGTTTACATTGGAAGATATGACCAATCTGCCGACCGTACACCATAGTTCAGATACATGGGATCTGACAAATGATGTTGATTTCATTGGTAGTGATGTTGTTTACAATCATATCAGGAAAATAAAGCCAAATAAGGCAGCAGGACCTGATGATATTTATGCTAGGGTGTTGCGGGAAACTGAAAAGGAACTGGCATTTCCACTTAGTATAATATTTTGTAGATCAGTTTCACATAATGAAATTCAAACCGATTGGAAAAGGGCAAATGTAGTTCCTATTTTCAAGAAAGGAGAAAGAGGGAAAGTTGAAAACTATAGGCCAATAAGTCTCACATCCCTAGTCTGCAAGGTACTCGAATCAATTATCAAGGATAGAATAGTTAGTTATCTGGAAGGTAGCAGATTGATTCAAGATACTCAACATGGATTTAGAAAAGGACGATCGTGTCTCACAAACCTCTTGGACTTTTTGAACTTCGCCACAGAACAATTTGATCAGGGAAATCAGGTTGATGTAGCATATCTTGACTTTAGTAAGGCCTTTGACAAGGTACCCCATAAACGGTTAATGATACAGCTTCAGTCCCATGGTATTGCAGGTAGCATCTTAAAATGGATAGAGTTGTGGCTTTCAGATAGACAGCAAAGAGTGATGCTAAATGGTACAAAGTCATCATGGCAAAATGTTCTTAGTGGAGTCCCCCAGGGGTCAGTACTAGGGCCATTACTGTTCATTATATTTGTAAATAACATTGAAAGTGGCCTAAGCAGTAAAGTTTTGAAATTTGCAGATGATTTGAAGGTCTTTAGGGCAATAACAGGTCAGGATGAGCATATCTCGCTGCAAAAAGACTTAGACGAACTTGTGAAGTGGTCCGAAGAATGGCAAATGAAATTTAACTTTGATAAGTGCAAAATCATGCATGTAGGTAAGCAGCATATGAAGGCTCCATACTTGATGGGTGGCCAAGTGCTATCAGTGACTCAACAGGAGAAGGATTTAGGTGTTATTCTAAACACAAAATTGGGGGCATCAGAACAGACCAAGGAAGCCAGGAAGAAGGCACTGAGAATGCTCGGGGCAATAAATAGGAATGTATCATACAGAAGTGAGGAAGTGATCAGGAAGCTTTACTGTGCATACGTCAGGCCACATTTGGAATACTGCATCCAAGCTTGGTCTCCTAGCTATGAAAAAGATTGTTGGCTTTTAGAGAGAGTACAAAAGAGGGCTACAAAAATGGTTAATGGCATAAGCAACCTGGCATATGAGGAAAGATTGAAGAAATTGAATATGTTTTCACTTAGATATAGAAGGCTGAGAGGAGATCTCATCGAGGTCTTTAAATTTGTCAATGGTCTGGAGAGGGGATACCTTGGGGAAATGTTTGAATTTAACAGAAATGATGCAATTAGAGGTCATAAATTCAAAATTAAAATTAACCACAGCAGAACAAGGTTAAGGCAAACTTTCTTCACCAACAGGGTAGTGGAACACTGGAACCAGCTGCCAGAAAACATCGTCAGTAGCAGAACATTGAACATCTTTAAAAACAGCATAGACAATCATTATAAGAATAGAGGGCTTGCTTTTCAGTATTACAGGGAGGGCTGATTGCCAGATTTGGTGGGCAACTGGTTCAGTGTACAGAGTGCAACCAAGAAGGGCCCTTGTGGCTCAGAGTTGCACTGATCTTTTATGTCTTTATGTCTTTATGTCTTTATGAAAAATCGGAAGGATTGGCGGATATCGCCATACCCGCTCTAGGGCGTGTGTTAGCCTGTTATGAACGTGACCTGACTTGACCTCGGTGACTTGACATGACTCTGGAACAATGTAGCATGACAATGTAGATCAAACAAGTCGCTAATTTTGCCAAGAACACTTCCTTTTTGCTAATATACGTGAAGCGCATCAGCGACGATGTTTGTGATCTGGCTCTGAGAAAATATTTTGACTTTAGCGACCCCTAACTCGAAACATTTTCGGTCGATTTTCATTTTTCTTACTTCAAACAACGCGCCGGTCATTTATTGGCAAGTACACAAACAATGGCGCATATTGGCCGGTACAATCTGGAGATATCTACGAAAACCCGGAGGGGTGGGCGGATTTCGCCCCCCCCCGCCCTCCAGGGCGCGTGTTAAGGGACCGGTAGGGCTACGGCGTGCTAAACTTCGGTACCAGTAATAAATCTAAACAAGTTATTACGTGGAACACATCAATCACATATGCACTAAGTTCATGTCACCTGTGTTGACATGTACACGTTCACAAATGTGAGAATATAAGCAATTCACAAACAAGCATCTGAAATACTTTACCTTTTCTCCCTCATTCATTTCCTCTTGTGCTCTTGCTGAGATTCAAATAATCAACCGGAGAAGTCGACAGTGGCAAAAATATCGTGCAAACAAATGCTGCATCTGTACAAACTTGCGAGCCACTCTCAATTTCCTTACTAATTAGATATCGTGTTACTTTTGCGCCCCTTGTACCTTTGTCTGAGAGTCTTGCGCGAGTCGTATTTCTGCAACCAATGGACAGATTCCGCCAATTCAAGCCGCATATCTCAAAATTGTATTCAGAAAAAAACTATCGTCATGACCTAATGAGAAAGGCGACTGATGAGTTTATTGGACCATTCTATTACTTTCCCATTGATATTTGACATGTATTCTTGAAATTCGCATGATAGTAATATCCATGCGGCTATGGATAATCCACAACCGTATGGAACCGTTAGGTTCCGCACAAGGACGATGAATTTCGAAGAAAAGAGCAAGTCGTGATTTTTGTTCGGTGCACAATATCATACGGCTTACAGAAATGACTTCAAAACATATTTGTCCACGCCACCAAACAAAATCATCTTGGAGGAAATTGCACCGGTGGGAGCAGGCGTTCATGGGGGGGGGGGGAGTAGGGGATCCGCCGTAGCAACGCAAAATATATGCATTTGCCTAAATGTGTGTGGCGTGCCGCACTAGCTTTGCCGGACGAGGAAGACGTTTTGCACTCACAGGGCCGATACATGATCACAGGATAGAAACCCGATGCATGTCACTTTTTTCCGAGAGGGGAGGTGTCCGTCGATCCTGTTCAGGGGTGTCCTTCTGCAGACTCCAGGGGTGGGTACCCGTACAGCAACAGGGATGCTCCTGTCTGCAAAATGTAGGGGTGTTCCGACAGACCAGAGGGCCGCCACTGCATTCTACAGGGTTGCCCCAGTCTGGGAAGCCCTTAGAAATATCACTGTAGAATTCCTGTCACAGTGAAGAAGAAAAAAGCTTAATGGAAAGTCGAGTCTGGTGGCAGTGTCCCAGAGGCCCCCCCCCCCCCCCCCCCCACCCCCCAACTGTCACGCTATATTGTCGGCTCATGGGGGTACTTTTCACCAGCCCTGCGAATATCGGACCCTTTGAAGTATTTCTTTGAAGCCAGACGCAATGCTTTTAGGCTGTTCCTTAGAAACGACTTTCCCGAGTTCGGCAGGACGAAGTCCTTTGCCCTTTCGGCAACACGACCAACTCGATTCAGAAAACCGAACAGAAAAAACGATTCCACTTATTACGTGGCTGAGGGAAGCTGCCCCCTCTTCCACAACTCCCCACCGGTAGCGCCGCCCGTCTCTCGCGTCATGGCCGCCACCGAACACCCCCCAATCAATATTTGGGATTTTGATGTTATCTTTGTAGTATAAGTTTGCTGAGTTTGCTGCAGGAAATTGGCTGACGCATGGCAGGGGATCCCGCTTGGCTCAGGAGCGGGAGGTGAGGAACCCTTGGTTTGGCATCCTGATGTTAAATTCCTTGTTTCTTTCTGCTTTCCCTACTCAGTGTGAAAATCGATGTGAAAGTATGGAGTTGGACCTGGGGAAGGGTGGCTTAACCTTAATTGGGATCGGCATAAGACCGCAGACCTGGATGCAAAAGAACTTCTAAGAAATACTATTATATAGCCTATTTTATTGTTCGAAATGACATACTTCACTCATGTTCCAAGCTTTGCAGGTGCAGCTGCCAGCTTCACATCATGGAAGATATTTGTATATTACTTTAGTGTGGCAAAATATTTTTTTTTCGGCCATTCCCATTCCCATCCTACCTTCTGTTATTAGAGGTGGGATATCTGGATTTGAGTGGAGGTACCATGCACACACACATTTTGAATTTGTTTCTTTACAAACCACGCGATGATCTAGGCACGTAAGGGAAGCGGAGTTCGGACGACAGGGCTGGTTACCCAGTGGCATCAAGTGCCCTCTGTCCCTACACCAGAGCTAAGAATACAATAAGTGTGGCTCGACCAGGACAATACTCCAACTGACAATGTAATTTGAATGATTCGCTGCTTTCAAATGCTAATCTTAAGAGCTAGGACATTCGAATTACATTCTGCTCGAATGTTACGCAGTAAGACCGCGCAATATAATTCATAAATGCAGCAATCTTGTATTCGTTTCATACAAAGAACGTTTAGATTCTGGTGATGCATTTTCTCTGCACCAATTGAAGTATAACATGCTCCAATGCCCTACATGTTCTTGCCTACATGTGGTCAGCGAGATCTCCGTCGGCGTTGATAAATTAATATCCCATCCTAAAACGCACAGGAAATACGAGCAAGTACATAACCGTTCCTTATCCGATTTTACAGCGAAAATTTGCTCCCAGGTCACGTGGTCTAAATAACAAGATAGAGGGAGAAGATCCGGCGTAGTGATATGTGTAAATTAAAAGGGAGTACGGAATCTAATTTTCACATCAGTTTTAATAACATTTCTTTTTCTATTGACTCTTGAATACAAGTGGAATTAAACCGAAGAATATCAGCGGATTGTATTCTGTTTTCTGATTTACGTGGAGACTGCACACAGCTCTACGGAATAAGGCAGCCAATGCCAGATAACAAATTGGCGCTGTGGTTAAATTAGCGAAAGAAGAGGTTGTGAGCCAACTTCTTGAGCAATGGTAGAGAAAATGATGACAAGAGTATACTGAATCGATGTCAATCCAGTTTATAAATCCATACCTGACAGCCCAGACATTTTTACGCCGCACAACTAACAAATGTTTATAACACACCCCACGGGTAGGACGTTCGTGCACCGACCGATGTTACCTGCTAACTATTAGGATATGGGTTCCAGAATATAAAATTGTTAAATGAAAATTATACAAACCAATTCCTCTAAGATCGTTTTATTGTCACCAACAAGAAACTTTTATTAACAAAGAAAAAGGTTAAAAAATTATTTAAACAAAGACTGATTAATATTAAAAGTTCTTCGAAGTACTTTTTTAGTTCATGTCTGGAATGTTTAGTTTAGGCAAGAATTGACTGGGCAGGATCAAAACCGACTAGACGGGAGAGCAAATTGTCATCATATAACCGTCACTTGTTTATAGTGTCTATCAGCGCGCAAGAGCCCTGTTTTCGGTTGTTTACGAGTTGTCTCGGAGATTTTCGGGCACTGGCTGGGGTGGGATGTTACATTGGACGGCATTGGGAGCATTGCTATCCATATTTCCTGTCTAATCTACAAATATATAATTTGTAAGTTTTCTTGTCATTTTTTAAAAACCCAATTATGCCTAGGTAGGTGTATCGGGGAAGAGGGGGATGTCTCTGAACACGTTCTGTTTCCCGAACGCCTGCCTTTGGATGTCTCCCACATCATGTTCAGTACATAAATAGCAAGATGGCAGTGTACATAGATAACAAGATGGTGTTATTCATAAGTGATGGAGATGTCTACCAAAATATGAAGGTCTCATTCCATAGTTATGCCATTTATTCTGTATTTAGAGATAGTGAAGTTCACAGGCACCGTTTTAGGCTTGCAAGAGCTTGAGGCTTCAGGAAACCATAATGAAGTGACTCAATATTTTTTGGCAACTACACAAGCATTTTTTATTGACCTCTAATAGCGTGTACCACACGCTGCAGGGAGTTAATCCTGCACAGCATTTTGGTATTCACAATATGGCACACCACTACATAATTATTATCTGTCCTGAAGTTGCTCATTGCAAGTGGTTAGAAGATTTCCATTGAAATAAACTGTTTGAATATGGCTAGTTTGTTCATTTTTGTGTCCAGTAAATACAGTACAATTACTGGTTCAGCCATATAGAAGCAGCAGCAGAGCTATTTGTTTCATGCTGCCCGAAGTGTTCAGAATCCCTCCCCCTTCTCTTCCCCTAGGTAGATAGGTAGCTAGGTATGTAGTTCTCATTCTGGTGTATGCTGGTTGCAGTGTCCTAAAATTACTTCACCATTAACTGTGTGGATGAAGAAAGAAGTTGCTTGGGAATAGTGAAAGATTGGAAGAAAATAAAGGATCGCTACTGAAGGATTAAAAAAAGCAGAATGCCTTTCACTTAAGTCATAAAGTCATAAAGTCATAAAGTGTTAAGGCTTAATAAGGGCCACAAGGGCCCATCTGGGTCAAGCCTGTCTAGAAGATATTAGAAAGTACATGTTCACACCTATCAATTCCAAACCCATGCAATCCCTCCACCTGTGCCACCACAGCCAATCTCATCAGTATGACATCGCAAAGGAAGTTGCCAAATCCACTGCTAGGTACACCCCATATAGTACAACATAATACTAGCATAATGTTATACCTTATATAGCTAGTGAAAATACTCAATATCCCATGCATCACAAGTTAGAATTCAAAAACAACATTTTCCTGTCTAAAAAAATTATCCACCCTACTTTTAAAGACATTCAATGAGGGACTCCCCACTGCATCAGCAGGCAGCCTATTCCATTGGTCAACAACCCTTTGACTGAAGACCTGTTGTCGTTTAACTGTCCTGCACCTCATTTTGTCTAACCTGAATTGATGACCCCTATGGGATACTCTAAACTGCAGAGCATCATTCAAATTGACCTGATCTAGCCCTCTAACAATTTTGTACATTTCAATCATGTCTCCCCTTAATCTCCTATACTTGAGTGAGTACATATCTAATGCATTAAGCCTTTCTCCATATTCTAAGTTACTTAATCCACTGACGAGTCTAGTGGCTTTGCGCTGGACTCTTTCTAACATATCTATATCCTTTTCTAGGTAGGGGCTCCATGCTTGTACAGAGTACTCCAAGTGGGGCCGCACATATGCTAAGTACAGCTTTTTCATGACTTCCCTGCTCTTATATTTCACACTTCTATTAATGAGTCCCAGCATTCTGAGTGCCCTATTTCTAGCTGAGATACATTGTTTTTCTGCTTTAAGGTCTTTTGAGACCAACACACCTAAGTCCCTTTCCTCTTCAATAACATCCAGTTCCCTCCCTCCCATTTTATAACTGAATGTCTCGCCTGCAGACCCTATATGCATAACCTTACACTTATCATAGTTGAAAGTCATCTGCCATTGATCAGCCCACTCTTTTAGGTCTTCCAAATCTAGTTGAATATTACTAGATTGATCTCTGCTGTTAGCCACTCCTACCAGCTTGATGTCATCAGCAAATTTGAACACTCTATTCCTCAGCCCTACTTCAATGTTGTTCACAAAGATGATAAAGAGGAGGGGCCCTAGAACAGAGCCCTGTGGCACTACACTCAGAACATCTTTCCAACCAGATTTACATGGATTCAATACTACCCTTTGTTTCCTTCCCTGCAACCATGCTTCAATCCAATGTAGAACTTTTCCTACAATCCCATGTTGTTGTAATTGATGAATTAACCTTCCATGTGGAACTTTATCAAAAGCTTTGCTAAAGTCCAAGTACACAACATCCATCCTGCTTTCATTGTCTACTTCTTTGGTAACATACTCAATGAACTCCAATAGGTTAGTTAAACAAGACCTTTGAGATCGAAATCCATGTTGAGTATCCCTTAAAAGGTTGTGCCTATCAAGATGAATCTGAACATTCTGTTTAACCAGCTTTTCTAGTACTTTGCAAACTAATGAGGTCAAACTGACTGGCCTGTAGTTTCCTACACTCTTCCTATTTCCCTTTTTGAAAATTGGTACTACACTTGCATTTCTCCAATCTTCAGGTACTTCTGAATACTCCATGAATACTTCTGAATACTCCACTTCAGACACATGCATTTTGCATTTTTTAGCAGTTGTGTATATAATGACTACCCACACATGTAGCAAAATGGTAAAAACCTAAGACAAGGATGAAATACACAATTCCAATAACTGTGAATTTCCAGGCCACATGGTCAATTATTTTACACTGGCTGGTTGGTAATTGCCTAAACTACCTATGTTAGCTTAGGCTTTTGGTAAATTTGTCTCCAAAGTGTTTAAACACATTTATTTTGTTCCATGTAAGGTCAGGCTAGGTCATGTTTGGTTGTGTAACATTTTGTTATTTACTTTAAACATAAGATTGTATGCTATATTCCTACCTATCAAAATCCAAGCATCTTTTTTGGTGATATTTTGCCACCTGATTGAAAAGTATGCACTTGCAGAGGAAATGAGTAGCCCTCCATGTTAAACACATCCATAAACTTTGCATTGGAAATTTAAATTCCCAAAAATCAATTATTAGCTTAAATTAAAAAATTACAAAATCTTGACGTACCTTTTTGTGGTTGTATTACTAAGTAAGTAGGTAGGTAGGTAGGTACCTGCTTTGGTATATACCTATGGTAATCTTCAAGTATTACCCATCACACCTTTTGTATCAGCAAGGTATATAAGTCAGTCAGCTGACTGCCAGTCAGCTGTTGGTGGCATCAGTCAAAGTACAGGGGAAAACCTGCAGCTGTTTGCACTGAATGAACCTGGGGGTGTCAGGTAAGTTAGGAAGTTAAGTTAGGTTATCCTGCTGGCACCCTTCAATACGTACACCATTAAGTTAATGGTGTACTTATTGAAGGGTACCAGCTATGTCCATCCTCTCCAGTATGAAGGGGTTAATAGCATTAACCCCTTCTAAATAACCCTGGTGATGACTCAGAGTACATTTGATGCTGGCTGGGGTTTTTCTCCATACTTTGAGTGACATCATCAGCAGTTGACTGGCAGTCAGCTGACTGCCAGGCAGTCAGCTGACATCACATTCATACACATATGTGTATGAATGTGATTTGGATGATGTGGCTATTCATTTCCTCTGCAAATGCTTCCTTATAATTTGTAAGCAAAATAACTTCGTTCTTCGTGACTTTAATCTGAAAGGATATGAAAATGTCGGTGTTGGCTCCCATCATGCAAAATGTTTAGGAAAATGTTTAGGGAATGCTTTGAAGAGGACCTATTCTTACACCAGTTTGTATCAGAACCTACCAGGCATGGCTCTTTCCTGGACCTTGTATTCTCGGATTTAAGTGACTTGGTTCAAGACTTGACTGTAGAAGAAACTGGGAAGAAGTGACCATACCATAGTTAGATTCAAGGCATATGTGGGGGAAATTATTAAAGATAATTTGGTAAAGGTTCTAAATTTCAACAAAGCGGACTTGGACTGCATGAGAGCTGCTTTAAGTGCCATAAGATGGGAAGTAGAATTCTCCAATTTAAATGCCTGTGAAATGTGGGAAAAGTTCAAATCTTACTTGAAGGAAATTTAGATTAGACATGTCCCCCAAATGGGCACTAAATGACCTTGTAGTCGGCATGCCCTTAAGCCCAAATAATCAATCAATCAATCATGTCCCCCAAAAGCAAAGATGCAAAAGAAGAGTAGGAAAGCCAGCATGTCTTACACCAGATTTGATAAAAACAATTAAGGCTAAGAAAGCTGCATTTAGAGTGTTTAAAGAAGCATCAAATATCATAAATCTAAAGGCATATTGAAAAGCTAGAGACACTGAAGCAAAAAACCAGGGCAGCAAAGCAAGCAAAAGAACTGGATTTAGCTAGGAACTGTAATGGGGACAGTAAAAAGTTCTTTAGCTTCTACAAGCTGAGTAAAGTTTCTAGCACAATTGGTCCACTGGAAGTAAATGGGACTACATTGGGTGAGGATAGTGAGATGGTTGAGGAGCTGAGCAAGCAGTTTAAATCAGTGTTTACATTGGAAGATATAACCAATCTGCCAACCATACACCATAGTTCAGTGACATGTGATCTGATAAATGATGTTGATTTCATTGATAGTGATGTTGTGTTCAATCATATCAGGAAAATAAAGCCAAACAAGGCAGCAGGACCTGATGAAATTTATGCTATGGTATTGTGGGAAGCTGAAAATGAACTGGCATTTCCGCTTAGTATAATTTTTTGTAGATCAGTTTCACAAAATGAAATTCCAACAGATTGGAAAAGGGGACATGTAGTTCCTATTTTCAAGAAAGGAGAAAGAAGGAAAGTTGAAAACTATAGGCCAGTAAGTCTCACATCCCTAGTCTGCAAGGTACTTGAATCAATTATCAAGGATATAATAGTTAGTTATCTTGAAGGAAACAGATCAGTGATAAATTATTCGTCAAATAGGGTGGAAAATGCCACTTTATGGACACTCAATCAACATCCTTCTCCAAGAAGTATCGACATCTTGGTCCATGATGCATGCTTATGAAGTCTTTGTGTCTCCCTTCTAGCAGTATCTCGCTTATACGCATCATGTCAATGCTCCTAATAAGGAATAGTGATACACGGACATATCGCAACGTAATTTTGGGAACAGTGTGGGCGGCGCCATTAGCCGTGAATGTGCATAAAGTGTGTCGTGAACCAACCAATAAACAAACGTAATTTTGGGTAAAGGGATTAACTATGTGATATGGTGTATGGTATCAAATTATAGCATAGGTAATTTTCTCCCTGTCCAGAATACAGCCCTTCCTAAATTATGAATCTCAAAGCAAATTAAAAATGTACAGTCATAAGTACATGCACCATTGGCTCAAACTTGAGTCGGAAAAACATCAAAAGCACTTTAATTGACACTAATTCCATGACAAATTTCGACATCCTTCAGTGCCCGTTTCGACATCTCGCACCTAACAAAAAAACAATATTTTGACCCTGAAACAGATTGATTCAAGATACTCAACATGGGTTTAGAAAAGGACTGTCATGTCTCACAAATCTCTTGGACTTTTTTAACTTGCCCACAGAACAATTTGATCAGGGAAATCAGGTTGATGTAGCATATCTTGACTTTAGTAAGGCCTTTGACAAGGTACCCCATAAATGGCTAATGATACAGCTTTAGGCCCATGGTATTACAGGTAGCATCTTAAAATAGATAGAGTTGTGGCTTTCAGGTAGACAGAAAAGAGTGATGCTAAATGGTACAAAGTCATCATGGAAAAATGTTCTTAGTGGAGTCCCCCAGGGGTCAGTACTGGGGCCACTACTGTTCATTATATTTGTAAATAACATCAAAAGTGGCCTAAGCAGTAAAGTTTTGAAATTTGCAGATGATTTGAAGGTCTTTAGGGCAATAACAGGTCAAAACGAGCTTATCTCCTGCAAGACTTAGAGGAACTTGTGAAGTGGTCCAAAGAATGGCAAATGAAATTTAACTTTGATAAGTGCAAAATCATGCATGTAGGTAAGCAGCATATGAAGGCTCCATACTTGATGGGTGGCCAAGTGCTATCAGTGACTCAACAGGAGAAGGATTTAGGTGTTATTCTAAACACAAAATTGGGGGCATCAGAACAGACCAAGGAAGCCAGGAAGAAGGCACTGAGAATGCTCGGGGCAATAAATAGGAATGTATCATACAGAAGTGAGGAAGTGATCAGGAAGCTTTACTGTGCATATGTCAGGCCACATTTGGAATACTGCATCCAAGCTTGGTCTAGCTATGAAAAAGATTGTTGGCTTTTAGAGAGAGTACAAAAGAGGGCTACAAAAATGGTTAATGGCATAAGCAACCTGGCATATGAGGAAAGATTGAAGAAATTGAATATGTTTTCACTTAGATATAGAAGGCTGAGAGGAGATCTCATCGAGGTCTTTAAATTTGTCCATGGTCTGGAGAGGGGATACCTTGGGGAAATGATTGAATTTAACAGA
This sequence comes from Imbricaverruca yamaguchii, assembly GCA_034440575.1. Classification (NCBI taxonomy): domain Eukaryota; kingdom Metazoa; phylum Arthropoda; class Thecostraca; family Neoverrucidae; genus Imbricaverruca; species Imbricaverruca yamaguchii. The sequence continues at coordinate 1,001,868 of JAOTOL010001560.1, forward strand.
AATGATGCAATTAGAGGTCATAAATTCAAAATTAAAGTTAACCACAGCAGAACAAAGTTAAGGCAAACTTTCTTCACCAACAGGGTAGTAGAACACTGGAACCAGCTGCCAGAAAACATCGTCAGTAGCAGCACATTGAACATCTTTAAAAACAGCATAGACAATCATAAGAATAGAGGTCTTGCTTTTCAGTATTACAGGGAGGGCTGATTGACAGATTTGGTGGGCAACTGGTTGAGTGTACAGAGTGCAACCAAAAAGGGCCCTTGTGGTTCATAGTTGCACTAATCTGTTATGTCTTCATATCTTTAACTACAAAAGCAGCAGCATTCGGCAACAGCTGGTACTGTCCACCATATCTTGAACATGGTTTAACACCCTCCTGTCACAGATTTTGATGAAAACTGGTATACATGGTTATCTGAGGCCCTGAAATGATTTCCGAGCCTTTTAGCTCAGTCAGAGCAGCGGTTATTGCCTGTAGCGTTTTTCTGAGTTTGCACTGAAGGTCAAACATTCAGAGCCAATATCTCAGTGTTATGTACAGATCAATTATGAAAATGATATATTGTTGGAATCGCAATGAGCTCATCTTCTGATTCCTGAAGTCAGTTTCTTTATTTCTGCAAATTTAGAAAATATGATACCATGGCCTCAGATAAGATGACGTGTGGTGACACCTAGTACAAAGATATTGAAATAATTATTTTAGTAGAGCGAAAGCCTCATCATTTATTATTCTCATTGGAAAATAAAACCATGTATATTAAGTGACTAATACCAGTTTCTGTAACAAATATTGCCACACTTATGTGAAAAAATGTCATTTAAATGGGCCTGCTGTTCAGTAAGCTTTGTTTTCCTGTTCATTCTTTGAAAGAATGCAACACCATGGCAGTGTAAAATAATTGACCATGTGGCCTGGAAATTCACAGTTAATGGAATTGTGCTCTTTCATCCTTGTCTTAGGTTTTTACCATTTTGCCACATGTGTGGGCGGTCATTATACACACGAATTCTAAATAATGTAAAATGCATGTGACTGAAGTGAAAGGCATTCCACTTTTTCAATCCTTAAGTGACGATCCTTTATTTTTTCCAATCTTTCACTATTCCCAAGGAATTTCTTTCTTCATCCACACAGTTAATGGTGAAGTAATTTTGTGGCACTGCATCATGGTGTGCTTCTGATGTGTTTGACAAATTTTGCTAAGCCTCTTAATCTTATTTCCAACACTAAACCCACATTTAGACCAGGCTGGGATACGATTAAATGTCAGATGTGCAACATTACCTGATGTACACCAGTAAGTACACACAGGCTTCAGAGGACAGTGGACGTTCGACAGTCGACATCCACCCAGACCCCAGTTGGTATGAAACAGGGTAGCGTTATCTGTGAACTTCGATCCCAGTTTGCCCTGCCTTGTTGTTTATCCCCCTGTCTAGGGGCAGGATGGTCTAATTACCCCTTATAAACCGACCAGGCTGACTGGAGCCCAGAGATAAGATAAGTGATCCCCTCATGAAACCGCGAGAGTGGAATCAGAATCGTGTACTCAGCAGGGTTAAAATAATAGTTTTTCGTTGGGTGTGAGATGTCGAACAAGGAGAGTAGGATGTCAAAATTTGTCATGAAAATGATGTTATTCAAAACACAATTGATGTTCTACTAAGATTGTCTGATAGTGTAGGTCACATTATAGGTAATGCCTTTACTTCAACCCGCATTGCGAAATGTTCGGGCATCACCATTCCTTATCGAGAGCATGAACATGATACTTATAAACAAGTTACTATAGAAATGAGAGATGAATACTTCATAAGCACACATCAAGTAACAGGATGTTAATACTTCTTGGAGAAGGATGTCGATTGAGTGTTCAGAAAGTTGTATATTCCACCCTATTTCACGAATAATTTATCATTGGTACTCAGTCGACGCCAGGCAAGAGGTGAAGAGGTCTGGTTCTTAACAAAGTGAAATGGTGCTGGCTTATCCTGGTATTTCGCAAAACCGGAGCCATGGTATGGCGGTGCTGTTCTGATCCAGTATAAGTGTCATAAAACTCATAACTAAAGGTGTGAGGCCACCAGCTGAGCAACTAGTCGAACTGGTGAACGACAGTCAAATTCAGAAGGACGTTTTCCTGTGCACGAACTGCATCGGAAGGTTGCTTAAGGATCCTAAAATTATCCGAATGCAAGAGGTATCGCCGGTTCAGTTAAGTAGCTCCAGCAGCCAAACTTCCAGCGGAAATGCATCAAGTCCTGTGTCTGGCGAGAACTATGCACCCTCGGATGAAACCGACCATGCACTTTTTTATTGATTGAATTTGGTTGTACACTTACATTGCTTCCAATTATTTTCATTGGGTTTAGGGGAGAATAATGAATGATAATGCACGCTGTATATAGAACTGATTTGGATTCGTGTAGCAGGATTGACAGCATCCATCCTTGTTGAAGTGCAGGTCAAATGTTCTGCTAGTAATCTTAAGCTAACACCCCTCACACAGGCCATAGGCTATTGCATTGGCACGATTAGACCATGTTTATTTAACAGCATGTATGGTTAATATTGCAAACACTCATGTTCAGTGGCCATACTCTCCAACTTTTCGCCCGCCAGATGTTAGCTTTTAGTGTCTACTCCCAGTGTATCGTGTGTATAAAAAAACTTTGAGCTACCATAATTATTCATGGACGATTTTGTTATATCCCCAATGATCATGGACAATTCGCGACACGCGGAGGTCCATGACGCAAAATTGGCGCACATTTTCTGAAGCCATTGGCGGTTCTCTCTCCAGGTAGGCCGTGTTCGTGGGCCGACCACCAGCTGACCTGCGAGGATGGGCAACCAACTGGCGGGCATCGCACCGTCGCAGATATTCCCCGTGGAATACTACCTGAACGATGTTCCCTTCGTCGAGTTCGTTTCAAGGTGGGACACCACGCTGGACACTCCTGGATTGATGTGATAATGAATGCATATTTATGTATGCATGTATATATATATACATTGTATGTAAGATATATTTCTTGGTGTTCTTTTCTTATTCTTTCTGTTCCTTCCTAATGTGCTTCGTTAGTTTATCAAGGTAATGGTTTGCCTTTCAAACATGCATTCCTGTCTACTTGCATCTCCATTGGTGTTCACATAAACTTGACCTGTGTTTACTTCGCCATGAGCGCCCTGCGCTGCAAACGCTGTTACCGAAAGTCTCACGTGTGCCATTGCTCATGATATTCATTATTTTATTTGTAGGTGCAGCACCATGCACCTTCTAAAATCAATTCATGAGCCTGTATATTAACAGTAGGCTTGCTGTTTGTGTCGCCTCGTGCCTATATCGGCTCTACTGTAGGCACCATAAGTGTGTATCTCGTGGCACACGACCCAGCGCCTGTGTGTGGACACTGGGCGCTCCGCTACACACGACGCCTGCGCGGTACGGCGTGTGACTCCGCCGCAGTGTTGAAACAATGTTTTTTCGTTAGGTGTGAGATGTCGAGACGAGCGCAGTACGATGGCGAAATTTGTCGTGGAATTAGTGTCATACAAATTGCTTTTGATGTCTTTCGGACTCAAATTTAAGTCCATGGCGTAGGTACTTACTTGACTGGACCTTTGTCATTTGTGTTGAGATTCATAACTTGAGAAAAGCTATATTCGTGACAGGGATAAAAATACCTATGCTATAAACTTGTAATGCATCCCAAATCATATAGTTGATCCCCTCACCTTAAATTGCATTGCGAAATGTTCGTGCATCACCTTTCCTTATCAAGAGCATTAACATGATACTTTTACTTTTACTTTTACACATGATACTGTTATAAAGGAAACACGAAGACTTCATAAATGCGCACCAAGGAGCATGGTGTCGATACTTCTTGGAGAAGGATGTCGATTGAGTGTTCAGAAAGTAGTATCTTCCACCCTATTCCACTAACAATTTATCCTTGCTCCGCCGTGCCGCCAGCCTGGGAAGCACGCGCTTCATGAAGGTGGCGCGCGCCGACTCCGCCGAGGGCCAGCTGGTGGTGAAGGTGTTCGTGCTGCACGACCCGAGCCTGCCGCTGGAGCAGCACCAGGTGCGGCTGCAGCAGCTGGCCGCCCTGCTGTACGGTGTGCCCAACTGCCTGCCGTTCCGACGCACCACCGTCACCGACCGGTCGGCGCTGCTCGTCCGCCAGTACATACGGTCAGTGGGGGCCGCGGTACAGTACATACGGTCAGTGAGGGCCGCGGTACAGTACATACGGTCAGTGAGGGCCGCGGTACAGTACATACGGTCAGTGGGGGCCGCGGTACAGTACATACGGTCAGTATGGGCCGCGGTACAGTACATACGGTCAGTATGGGCCGCGGTACAGTACATACGGTCAGTGGGGGCCGCGGTACAGTACATACGGTCAGTATGGGCCGCGGTACAGTACATACGGTCAGGGGGGCCGCAGTACAGTACATACGGTCAGTGGGGGCCGCGGTACAGTACATACGGTCAGTGGGGGCCGCGGTACAGTACATACGGTCAGTGGAGGCCGCGGTACAGTACATACGGTCAGTGGGGGCCGCGGTACAGTACATACGGCCAGTGGGGCCGCGGTACAGTACATACGGTCAGTGGGGGCCGCGGTACAGTACATACGGTCAGTGGGGGCCGCGGTACAATACATACGGTCAGTATGGGCCGCGGTACAGTACATACGGTCAGTGGGGGCCGCGGTACAGTACATACGGTCAGTATGGGCCGCGGTACAGTACATACGGTCAGTGGGGGACGGTACATACGGTCAGTGGGGGCCGCGGTACAATACATACGGTCAGTATGGGCCGCGGTACAGTGCATACGGTCAGTGTGGGACGGTACATACGGTCAGTGGGGGACAGGACATGCGGTCAGTGGGGGACAGGACATGCGGTCAGTGGGGGACAGGACATGCAGTCAGTGGGGACAGAACATGCGGTCAGTGGGGACAGGACATGTGGTCAGTGGGGGACAGGACATGCGGTCAGTATGGGACAGGACATGCGGTCAGTGGGGAATGAGACATGCAGTCAGTGGGTGATAGCACACACGATCATCGTCAGTTCAACTGTCATGCATGTCAGAGATTACTACTCGGGGACCTGCTGCTTTTCTGATAAGCAAGTGGCAGGTGAGCTGGGACGAGCTTGGTTCCAACAAGTTAAGACGAAGAAAGCCATCCCTCGGCCAGTGGCTCTCGTGCTCGCGCAGAACAGGGCGAGACGAGGTGACGCTGTGTCGTTTGCGTATAGGGTATACGTACGCCACCCATGTTCATTTACTCAATGGTGAGAATGAACCATTGTGCCCGAGATGTGGTGCAGTAATGACAGTTAGCCATTAGTCACGTTCTGATTTCATGCCCTAGGCTTGGGCTGGAGCGTCGACGTCATTTTAGGAGTGATCAAGCGCACTCCGTCCTAGATGTTTTAGGTGATAAACCACCGGTCGTGCAATCCGGAAGGTTCTACAGCTTCTTATCTGATGTGAAGTTTTATACTATTTACCTGGGGCGTTTACATCAATGCACCAGGAAATAGAATACTTGTAGTACAGGGGACATCCTATAGTGATGGCTGGAACAACTACCTGTTATGGGCGCTAAATGACCTCGTAGTCGGCGCGCCCTTAAGCCCAAATAATCAATCAGTCAATAAAACTGTCATGCATAGTGAAACCAAACTTTGACTTGTTCTAAATGGTTGCGCGTCCGCAGACGTTTTCCTGGTAACCGAGAAGTGAATTGAACTAGTTTTGACAAGTGGTTTAACCAGGCAGTGCCTTTGGTGACGCTCCTTCTCATTGCCGCAGGCACAGCCTGTATGACCGTATTTCTACTAGACCGTTCCTGACGGAACATGAGAAGCTTTGGCTGAGCTTCCAGCTGCTGACGGCGCTGTCCGCCTGTCACCGGCTGGGCGTGTGCCACGGCGACCTCAAGCTGGAAAACCTGCTGGTCACGTCGCACCTGTGGCTGCTGGTGGCCGACTGGGCCGTCTACAAGCCGGCCGAGCTGCCCGAGAACAACCCGGCCGACTTCGGCTACTTCTTCGACACGTCGCGCCGCCGGCTGTGCTACGTGGCGCCGGAGCGGTTCGTCAGCAGCGAGGCGGGCATCGTGGCCGGCCAGCTGCCGCTCTCGGAGACGGCGCCCGGCCGGCTGACGCCGCCGATGGACGTGTTCTCGGCCGGCTGCTGCCTAGCCGAGCTGTGGACCGAGGGCGGCGTGCCGTTCGACCTGCCGCAGCTGCTGCTGTACCGCGCCGGCGAGTACTCGCCGGCGGCGGTCGTCGGCCGCGTCGGGCACGCCGGCGTGCGCGCGCTGGTGGAGCGCATGGTGCAGCTGGAGCCGACGGCGCGCCCGTCGCCGGCCGAGCTGCTGGCGCGTCACACGCCCGCCGTCTTCCCCGCCAGCTTCGCCGGCGTGCTGCACCCGTACTGCGCCGAGTTCGCCGCCGGCGCGGTCCGCTCGCCCGACGAGAAGATGGAGCAGCTGGCGGCCGACGCCGACCGGCTGGTGGCCGAGCTGTCGGCCGGCGGCGGCGCCACGCTGGCGCACGACATCACGCTGCTGGTCGGCCTGGCCACCTCCTGCGTGCGCCGACTCTCGCACCTGTCCACCAAGGTGCGCGCGCTGCACCTGCTGCTGCGGCTGGCCGGCTACGTGGGCGGCGACGTGATCCTCGACCGCGTGCTGCCCTACGTGCTGGCGCTGGCCAGGGACTCGTTCTCGCGCGTGCGCTGCACCGCGCTGCAGACGCTGACCGGCCTGCTGGCGCTGGTGGAGACGCTGTCCGAGAGCGAGGTGCAGATCTTCCCCGAGTACGTGCTGCCGAACGTGGCGGCGCTGGCGCAGGACCCGGCCGTGTCGGTGCGCTGCTGCTACGCCACCCAGCTGGCGCCGCTGGCCGAGGCCGCGCTGCGCCTGCTGGAGGACTCGCACGGCAGCTGCAGCCGGCCCGGTTACGCGGCCGAGCTGGCCACGCTGCACGAGCTGGTGCAGCAGAAGGTGCAGCTGCTGCTCACCGACTCGGACAGCGCGGTCAAGCGGACCCTGCTGGTGCGCGGCTTCTCCCGGCTGTGCGCGTTCTTCGGCAAGCACAAGGCCAACGATCTCCTGCTCTCGCACATGATAACGTTCCTCAACGACAAGGGCGACCGCAGTCTGCGCGCCGCCTTCTTCGACGCCGTCGAAGGAGTCGTGTCGTTCATCGGCTGTCACTGTGTGCCGCTGCTGACTCCGCTGCTGCTGCAGGGGCTCAACGACACGGAGGAGCTGGTGTCGGTGAAGGCGGTGGACGCCATGTGCGGCCTGGCGGCGCGCAACCTGCTCGGCAAGGCGGCGCTGTACGAGCTGCTGGACGAGGTGGTGCCGATGGTGGTGCACCCCAGCCTGTGGATGCGCCAGGCGGCGGTCGGCTTCCTGTGCGCCTGCGCCGCGCAGATGCGCGTCATCGACGTGCAGTGTCGCCTGGTGCCGCGGCTGTCGCCGTTCCTGGCGCACCCGGTGGCGTCGCTCGACTCGCCGGCGGCGCTGCTGGCGGCGCTCGGGCCGGCCGTGCCGCGCGACGTGTACGACCACGTGACGCGCGCCGCCGACCTGGACGTGCTGCTGGCCACGCTGCGGGAGCGGCAGCGGCTGCGGCGCGCCTCTGGCCCCACCTGGCAGCTGCACCTGCCCGACACCGACTACCCGGCTGTGTGCAACCTGTTCCGCCGGCTGATCGCCGACGGGATGACGGCCGCCGTGGAGAACCACCTGCTCATCCTGGCCGCCCACCTCGTGAAGGTGCACAAGCACAAGAGGCTGGCGGCCGAGATGCGGCGGCCGGACGCCGGCGCGCCGGCCGTGCCGCTGGCCGGCGGCCACGGCCACGTGCTGCACCTGCACGCGGCCGCCGACGGCGAGCCGGCGGCCGTCGCCAGACGCCCGATGGTGGCCGCCGAGCCGGCCGACTCGCCGAGCCGCGCCGTCGCCGACTCGCCGCCGGCCGAGCCGGGCGCGCCGGCGGGCCGCGAGCCGGGCGCGCGGCCTGTCGAGTCGCCGTGCCGGGCGGCGCTGCAGCGGCTGCTGGAGCGGCAGCGTGCCGAGCGGCTGACGGCGCGACTGGGCCGCGAGCCGCGCGCCGCCGCCGCCCGGCCGCCGGCCAGCTGGCGGCCCGTCGGCCAGCTGGTGGCGCACCTGCACGAGCACCGCGGCGCCGTCGTGCGGCTGGCCGTGGTGGACGACTCGCCGCTGGTGGCCAGCGCGTCCACCGACGGACAGGTGCGCGTGTGGGACGTGGCGCGCATGGAGGGCAAGAACATCGCCAACCGGTCGCGGCAGACGTACGCGCCGCCGGGCGGCGGCGGCGCGCTCACGGCGCTCACCTACTGCCCGGCCGAGCAGGCGCTGGCGGCCGCCGGCGACGGCGCCACCGTGTGGACGTTCAGCGTGGAGACGGGCTCGCCGCGCTCGCACCCGCTGCACTGCCGCCAGCTGGACGCGGCGCAGGAGGGCAGCGTGGTGGAGCTGGCGCACCTGAGCTCGGCCGGCGGCTCGGTGCTGGTGTACGCCACCATGTACGGCCAGGTGGTGGGCTGGGACCTGCGCGCGCCCGGCACCGCCTGGCGGCTGGACAACAAGGCGCGCCGCGGCCTGGTGACGGCGCTCTGCGCCGACCCCGCCCACTGCTACCTGGTGGTGGGCACGTCGAGCGGCGTGCACGTGTGCTGGGACCTGCGCTTCCAGCTGGCCGTGTCGACGCCGACGCACCCGGCCGGCTCGCGCGTGCGCCGGCTCGCCGTGCACCCGACCCAGCCCAGCTGGTTCATCAGCGCCGTCTCCGGCAACTCCGAGGTCAACATGTGGAACATCGAGACCGGAGAGCGACAGGTGGGGATCCGCCGCACGGCGGTCTCGGTGTGGACACCGCCTCCCAGATGCGGTGACTTTGTTGGTGTAATGCTATGGACCGGTTGAGACGTTTTGATTTGTGTAGTGTGTTGCGACTCTAGCTTTGTGGGTGCTTAAGCAATGATCAATCACACATGCTTTGATGTGTACTGCATGCTATGTTTTGTTTGGGGTGGGAACAGATATATGTTCCCGAGTGAAGTGGTGGATGACATGGCAAGTGATGCTCAGAATATCCAGCTGCTCATTGTGCTAGCATAGTACTTCTCTGGTCCGTTAGTTAACGTCATATTTAATGTATCCTCCACGCAGCTGCATCTGGTCTGCCCGCTAAACTGAAATTCAAAATTGAAGTCCAAACCAGCATCAGATAGGAGAGTTTGTTTTTCCTCTTGGGAGCACAGTTCTGACTCTGAATTAGCCCATACAACTTCATAGCATTCAGCTGCAGTGATGTGTGCTGGGTGCTTCATACCTTATTTGTAGCATTTATGCCAGCAAAGTATTGCTAATTGTCACCCTTCACTATTGAACGTCATCTCGAACAGGTCATGCTTTCGGTTCTGCGCCGCGGTCTTCGACATTCGTCTGATATCATCCAGTATACAAAAAAAAAACGATTCCAGGGTACTGGATCCACAAATCACCACGACTTGTATCTCTTAACAAGTACCACGTATCTTTTGACCAGACGCGTATGTCTCGAACAAAACGCGTCACGTGTCAATCAGCAAGTGCCACGTGTGTCTGGCCACACACCACGTGTGTCACCGGTCTTCGAGTTTGTTTCTTGATCAAACGGAAGTGTTGTGTGTCGCTAAGTGTCACATGTATCTGGTCAAACACCATGTGCATCTAGAGTACAAAATATGATGATCCTAAAGTTACGTCATACACGACACTATCCTCCCGGGAAAAAAACGCTCATTTTCTCGCTGAATGCTTCAATCATATTGCTTCAAAATGATCGCAAACTTGCTGCTATTTGCCAAAAAGATCCAAACGCACAATCTCTGATCAGACTTCGCATGTTTATCTGACCAGACTTCACGTGTGCCTCTGATCAGGTGTTACCTGTATCCATGGCAACTATTGAACATTGTCTAACCGGGTGTCACGAGTGTATTAACAAAGAGTCGCGTGTATTTTTGACTAGGAGTCACGTGTATATCCGGTCTGCTTCCTTCCTTAGCACGTGTTGGCGCCTTTCATAGTATCCATGGCAACTGTCAAATAGTGTAACCGGATGTCACGAGTGTCTTTTGGCAAAGAGTCGCGTGCATTTTTGACCAGTCGTCACGTGTATCTCTGGTCTGCTTCCTGCCGTAGTCCGTGTTGGCGCCGTTCGTTGACCACTTGGCGTGGCCGACTGAGCTGAGCCGGTCCGGCAGATGACGCTGTTTGTTTGTTTGTTTATTGGTTGGTTCACGACACACTTTATGCACATTCACGGCTATTGGCGCCGCCCACACTGTTTCGCCGGTGGGCCGCGTGATTGGGAAATGTCCTGAGTGGCGCTAGAGTCTAACCCGGGACCTTTGGTACCCATAGCCCGACACCTTAACCACTCGGCCATCCCCGCCCCCAGATGACGCTGTGGCCGAGCCAGCACCCGGTGCTGAGCACGGCGCTGCGCGACCAGCACTCTGTGACGGCGCTGTGTCCGGTGGGCGGCGCGCTGCTGACGGCCGGCACCGACATGTGCAGCCGGCTGTGGGAGCTGGCCGAGCCGCGCGGCTCGCAGCTGCTCACCTGGCCCGGACACCAGACGGTGGCCGTGGCCGGCACCTACCGCACACAGGTGGTCGACGGCATCGAGGTGGTGCAGGAGGTGTGCCAGAAGGTGCGCCGGCCGCACGACGACTGCCCGCGCGGTCCGGAGCCGCCGCCGCCCGGCCACCTGGACACGGTGAGCGACATCGTGCTGGCGCGCGCCTCGCAGTGGTACATGGTGACGGCGTCGCGCGACGGCGTCGTCAAGGTGTGGAAGTGAGCCGCGCCCCGCACCCCTGTGGCGTGTCGAGCCGCGCCGACGGGCAGCTCCGATGGGACGGCGGTCGGGTGGTCCGTCAGTGCGAGGACTTGTGGTCACCGGAAGGGGCCTTCGCCGCCTGCGGCACGTGGAGGTCAGCCGCTGACGGGAGATGCAGTAGCTGCGCAGGCGGTCTGCGCGTGTACACGTGATATTTAAGCCCGGGCAGGCCGGGCAGGCTCGGTCGCCTGGGCTGGGCAGCACCTGACGCGCGTGCGACACGTCTGTGATGTAGATGCTGGTCGTTGGATCTCCGTGCTTTCACGCAAATGGTGGTGTGGTCGCCAGCAGATGTGATCATTTGATGTACGTGTGACTGGTGCGATGTGTCATGTTTCGTTTCCATGATGCTGTGTGTATGGAAGGGGGTGGATGTGTGTATCCGCGCAGCTTGGAAGATATCTCAGAGTATGCCGGTGTGTTACCGCAGGCGCGGTATGCCAGAACGGAGGTGCCACGTGCGACCAGGTGGCATTGGTTTCGGTACGAGTCGGTGCATCGATGACCTCCGTGACACAGTCGATGACTCGTGGCCAGTCGCTAGCTGCCATTGCGCGATAGTTCAGGTGTGGGCAATGAGGATGATGCCAGACGTTCGTTTTATAGCACATGCACACTGTATGAGGGTGGAGTTTGATGTGATCGTTCAGTTTACCATCGAGTGTAATCAATTGTCCTGTCGTACACTGTTCATGTAACTTCATAGTGTAATTGTCGTGGTTCTAATATTTGTGTCTTGTGATGTAACGGTTACGCGCATTGGCTTTCAGTATTTTATATATGCATATGCGCGATGTTACCAACGACATACATATGCCTTTTATTGCGGATTGACAACGAGTATTTTATTGATTAGGATCGCATTCCGAGAGAGGGAGCGAGAGAGAGCGAGAACGAGGAAATAGCGTAAGGGCAAAAGCATGTATAACCTTGGATTTCCATGTTCAGCATTGTTAGATCGCACATCTGGTTAACATTAGTATTAAAAAAAAAAATAAATAACTTTTTTAAAAAAAAAAAAAACATTATAAAAGGAAAGGAAAATTTTTTTGACTTTTTAGTTTGATGTATGAATTGATTCGCTAGAATGCTGACTGTTCATCAATGATCCACTCAGTTCAACCCGCATCGTGCACAGTGAGTGGAGAATCGGCGGGATCCGGCACCGTGTACGGATGTGAGCAGCACTACATCACACGCGACAGGTGCCACTGTCGGCGTCACTACAACACGGGTCACAGGCGCCGCGGCCAGTGCCACGGGTAGGTGTCAACTCGGCCGCGGTCGAACGGCGCTAACAAGTTGGAGACTGCTCGTAGTCGACGCGGAAACCCTGCTCCTTGTCCGGGTCGAAGTTATCGTCGGTTTTGAATCGCAGCACGAGAGGTGCCGTCACTTTCGTCACCTGAAACGTGAGCCGACAATACGCAATCGATAGTTTGCAATGTCGATCTGTGGCCAGGCAACAAACTCCATTACTGTCGTTGCTATTGCAGTATGAGAAACCTGACAAACCTGACAAATCTGAGAAAGTAATACTGACTTACGAACCTTGCAGTTCGTTCATGTTTCCTGCTCAAGTAGCGGAACATAATTTTGATATCTACGTGTTCGCTCAGTCGCCAAAGGCGTAGAGCGACATATAGCAAAAATATCCCCGCGATGCAAGCTGCCATCTACTGACACAATCGGACAACAAAGCCACGCCATGTCAGCTGAAAACAGTACGGTAACTCTAAAACTGTTTCACCGAGCATATCTGATGAAACCTGCCACGGGTCGTGCTTCCAGGGTGGTGTGGTACAGAATACCACGGGAACATACCGCGGGTTCCAGAATGTCTTAGTCAGAACGTCTTCGGTGTCTTTATCAGACACCGAATGCTTCAGGATGGTGTGGTACAAGGACACCAAGGGCTACGAAGCCGTCTGGTATTATATTTATTCCAATTGCGTACAGAGAGGAAAAACGCTGGGACAAAAGCTTGTATAACCTTCGATTTCCAAGCTCAGCGTTGGTGGATCGCACACCTTATTGACACCAGTATTGGTAAAGATAAGAGAGTATTCATGCCGATGTGTAAAATAATTTGCTGCCACGGACTCCAGAACGGTGTGGTACAGGGCACAAAGGGCCTCCGTGGTGGTGTTGTCGAGGCCTCACCACGGGGTCCGGGGCGATGTTGCTGGGGACTCACCACGGGGTGGTGTTGCTGGGGACTCACCACTGGCTCCGGGGTGGTGCGGCCGGCGGTGTGGTGCAGAACACCACCGCAGTACTTCTCGCGGCTGGGAGATTCGCCCGTCTCCGATCCACCAGGCAGGAACAGGTAGTCGGACCTGAGTCGACGCACGCTGTACTCAGACGCGGACGACAGCTGTTTCGAAACGGCACACAGCCAGAGCCTAGTAGAGCATGGCTTTGTTTGTTTACTGGGTGGTTCACGACGCACTTTCTGCACATTCACGGCTAATGGCGCCACCCACACTGTTTCGCCGGTGGGCCGCGGGATTAGGAAATGTTCAGAGCGGCGCTAGTGTCGAATAGGGTGGATCCAAAATTATAAACCAACTTCCGCGGGGTCAAAACGCGTGCGCATGTTAATAGACGGAAAATCGCGGCTAAACATTTTTCAAAAATATTCTAGATACCGCGCACGAAACGTTTTTGAAACGGTTCTTAGCCCCGCCAAGCGTTGAAGTCTCCATTAGTCTTTGCCTTGTTATAAGAACATAAGACCATAAGTCTTGTTCACGCTATTCCCCCACTAATTCTCGGCTACCGTTGCCAAGCTTACTAGTGTCTGCATGTCTATAACACCGAAGCTTTAATTATGTAATGAACCGTCAGCAACAATTACGTGATTAGAGGTGCACAATATTTACATTTTTGGCCACGTTTTCAGTTTTGCATAACAAGAGATACGTTCAACCGAGGTTTATTGCAGTTATTGCATTGGAGTTTTCGGAAACTTGTGATCACCACCATCTATGTAGGAACATAAATACGAGTCTGCCTAACTCTGTACTTGCAACCATTTAAACACACCATATCAACTAAACCATCATTTCAATCATCAACAGACGTCCTGAATATCGGCTGTGCGTTTTGTCTAGGAAACACTTTCAACTTTCAACGCATGGCAATAGATTATGGTACCAAATCATGGCGACAGGTCACCTCAGAATGGCGAAGCTGAACTCAGGAACGACCGGCTCCCTGAAGCCAGCTGTAAAAGTCCTTCTTTGTATCCATCACCGGAAGATCGGCTCTGGACCGTGCTTTGGCCAGAATCAGAGCATGGCGTGCCGAGTACCCGGCCTTCTTCTGTGCCGCATCTGTCACCTCCTTTACCCAACGTTCCACGCCTTGTGAGTGACATGGAAATGCGCTGAAGTCCATGGGGTGTTCACATTGCACAGCCGCTGTGATTTCCTCGTCTGACATGTCCATGGTCAGTGGTGGCTCTGTTGCATTTGTCCAGTCGATCATTTCTTGGTAGTCATCGGCATCGAAGTTGATGTCCGGAACGACGAACTGTCTGATGTCATCCGGGTCATCGTCCTCGCGTCTCTTGGCTCGGCACATCCTGATCCGCTCCACGGCCGCCACCCTCGTCTCCTGTCGGCTGTCGGTCAGCATGGCGGCGAGGATGTTCTCACTGTGTGCCCAGAACCCGTTGCGTTTCAGAACCTTTTGCACAATGTTGCGGTCATCTTCAGGCAACTTCCTCGACAGACGGATCAGTTCGAACAAGTTTTTAGCTCCATCACTGATGTGTGGGCGAACTCTGTACATAAACCACCCAGGGACGTACTGGTTCAGTATCATGAACACCACCCTCACTAGCTTCGGCGTTGGCGACTCCGTCGACACGTACAGGCGGAGGATCCTGTTCGCCAGAGTCACCCAGCGGGCCTGATGGATTGGACCAGGGTCTGCAGACAGCACACGCTGGAGGACTTGTCCTGGTCCTGCTTGGACTGCCATGCACATGTTGCACAGGTACTGCTGGTCTTTGTTCATCTCCTTCAGAACATCGGCTGGAATGGGAGGCACTTGACCCCTCACAGGCTTAAACTGAGCAAGGGGCAGTGCAGTCAAATCACCCTGAATGGCCTTACCAATCGGCCCTTTGAAGGAGGACGGGCCACTCGTCTCGCCATCAGCGTCCTTGAACACGTGTCTGAGCGTCAGTTCGTTGATGTGTATGCCGCAAATAGCTTCCTGGAGAGGACGACCAACACCCAATTCAATCCTCCTGTTAACACCGCTATTGCGGCCTGTATTCACCGATGTGCCGTCCGACCCTATCACCACTGGATGGGCATCATTTTCCTGAATGACAGCCAACATCTCTTTGGCTATGTCCGCAGCACCGGCGCTCTGTGGAGACATGGTCGACGTACCGGTGGCCTGGTTCAGCAACGACTACTTCATGCAGTTCTTTGACCATCTTGTTCTTGTTACCCACTCTATTCAGCGTTATATCTTCCCTACCATCATAATAAAATCCCACCAGGCGATCACGTCGGTTTTCCTTTGAGCTCTCATCCACTTCCTTCTTACCCCATTTGTCTCTCTGTCGCCGGATTTTATTGCGGTCAACCAGCTCAGCCTTGCTGTTGTGTGTGATTATCCCATAATCTACTAGAGCTGCGTTCAGCAAGCCGGCAGCGGAGCGGTCAGAGGTACCATACCGATCACACATTCGCGAGAAGTTGGGAAGCTGTCGGCGGTTTTGTCCTCCACTACCACAGACGTCGTCATCAGAGCTTAGCGAATCAGAATAGCTAGCACCAGCCTCGTCCACACCATCCATTTCAGAGTCCTCACTGCTCTCTTCCACGTCTGCGTCCATGTCACTGAGCTGCTTCACCTCTGAACTCTGCTGCTCGCCCTTTTTGTCCAACTGTTTCTTTCCCGTCCCTCTTTTCTTTTGTCTCCGGATATTTTCCTCGGTTGTTTTCCGGTCAATGCCTCTTATGTGCAGTTTCCTCTCTGTTCTCTGATCCACCAGAAAAGCCACCTCTTTGGCTGAGACCCTCTTAGCAGCGGGACATCGGGCACACGGGACGTCAGTATTAGTAACGTCACACCGGCACCACATGATGTCGAATAAGCCACCGTATGCCTGCATTTTACCTGTGTACTTTTCACCTTTGCCTTTCTTCCGCCCTGAGGACCACTTCTTGAGGTCCAAACCCATCCCAGCTAGGCTTTCGATGTTACGAACAATCCTGTCTTCGCTAATGATGTTCGTCTTTTCCCCTTCGTCCGACCAGCTGATGAGATTAGCTCTATCCCATGTTTCAATAATAGCATCTTTAACGACTTCAGCGACCTCTTGTCTTGTCGGTTTCTTGCCACTAGCACTCGTCATTTGGTCGCGTGTCTTTACGTAGAACGAATAAACGTCCATTTTGCATGGTAGCTGGTTTTTTGGAAGAGCAGCAGGGCGTGTTTTCAATGAAGGATGCTGTGTTTTTTGCCTGGTCGATGGTCCTGGATTGCTCATGTCTTTTGATCTCGGATTATAAGTCTTTGTATGCAACACTTAACACGACCTGAACGTCGCGGTCAACTCACTCGGCGCGCAACACTACGCACGAATCACGACCCACTGCACACTGGCGTTGCAGATCTCGACACGCTCGCTCTTTGCTGAGCTCACATACTGCACTGGACCTGATCGCGTCTCAGGATGCCAACTGACTCACACTGACACGGAGACGCCGGCAGTCCCTTCCGGAGATCGTGTTTCCAGCCATTATTCACGTGCGACACGTTAGAGGGGTCCGCGCCAGCTGCGGAGTCCGACGCGCGTGGTGCTATCTTTTTACGTGCCATGCTTCAATCAATGGAGACTTCGACGCCTGGCGGCGAAGAAATATTTTTGAAAACGATTCGTGCGCAGTATCTAGAACATATTATATATTTTTGCAATCGTGTTGTCTTGTCTCTACCGATGCACGCGCACGTGTTTTGAGCCCGCGGAAGTTGATTTGCGAAAAAAAGTTGCATTCAATCCACCCTAGTGTCGAACCCGGGACCTTTGGTACCCAGATCCCAACACCTTAGCCATTCGGCCATTCCCGCCCCTATAGCATGACGACTATGAGATAAAAGTTGAGAGCCCTCCCATTCCTTTCGTTCATCACAAGTTTTGCTTGTGGTCGAGATCGTCTCGATATGACACCGTATCCTCGCAAACGGATTATCATTTAATTTTGTGCCACAGTAACCGTTCCTCCACGATGGCTATGCTCGGAGTGACACGTTATCCCTCCCCGTCTTTCCGGTCATATCCTCACACCCAGTCTCCGTGGTGGTTGATATAATCCCCCCTATAATCTCCAAACTAAGCATCGCACGAAAATGAAAATGGCGTCATCGGAAAGCGCTCGACGAGTAGGACCAGACACCACCCAAAAATTCCCCTCAAAAGGTGTCAACTCTGTTGCCACCAGCTTCGACAGCATCCTACGGCCGCGGACGTACCTGAGGTTTCCTCCGGACGCCAGCACGTCGCAGCTGGCCGATCCGACCCCGGACGTGTCCGCGTTCGTCACCATGTCCAGTTGGAACGCGCTGGACGAAAACGTCGTCTGTACAAAACACAGGAACGGAATCGGCACCGGGTGGGAAAAAGACGCTTCAATCGAGCACGGCTACTTCCTGCCCAAATCCTTTGTGTGGAGGCTTTGTTGCTGTGACATCCGATGTTAACCACACAAGATATCCGTCAAACTGTGGTAATATCGATAGCCACGCGTCTGTGAGTGTGTTGCTCTCATTGATACGCGCCGGTATGTTTAGTTTCACACTCGGATGAGATAACTCAATTGCAGTAAACCTCTCATGCCAGCTCAGTAGCGGCTTGATTGTGTCCTGGTGTGCCGTACGCCTCCCTGGGCACGATTACCTTGCACGTGCCGAACGCTGAGCCGATGCAGATGTTGTAGTCCTGGTTCTTCGTGTACGCTTTTCCCTCGTAGTTGAAGCTCTCGAAGGTTCCCTTTGTTTCGTTGAAATATTGGGTGCATCCAGTGGGAGCTAAACAAATGAACACAGGTGGTCAATTTCCGTCCAGATTAATTGGTTGCGTGCAGGTATGAAGTTCGACAAATCGTGGCGCAGCCAGGCTTTTCTTGACGGGGCCGGCCAGAAAAAAGTGATGAAACAGAGAAAGTTTTCGGTGCGCCGAGCGCGCTGAAATTTACTCTCTTGCTTGATGAAAACAGCGACATTTTTCGTGTCATCTGGTGTATTTTTCGACGCTAAGGACCCCTTGGCTGCGCCTCTGGACAAGTCAATGCGCCGCCCGCTGATCCGAGACGTGTCAATCGACGCATCTCGCGCGTGACAGTGCTGGTTTGTGAAGCTAAAACATTGCAGTCACGCATCGATCTAAGCTACGCCCGGACATGCTCTAGAGACTAATGTTTGAGATATCATCAGTCGGCAGGCACCAGTGTGGTGCTCCGAGTAGCACCGGCACCACCTCAGGCACCAGTGTGGTGCTCCGAGTGGCACCGGCACCACCTCAGGCACCAGTGTGGTGCTCCGAGTGGCACCGGCACCACCTCAGGCACCAGTGTGATGTTCCGAGTGGCACCGGCACCACCTCAGGCACGAGTGACGCTGCCTATATAACCAATCGAACGTGCCTTCGGATTGCGAACTCCATAAGACGGGAGCTGCATAGTACTGCTCACACGGAATGCACACATGCCCGTACGTGAATGATCAGAAGGAATTCTGAAGCCTGTGTATATACACACACACATTAGGTATATATATATATATATATATATATATATATATATATATATATATATATATATATATATATATATATATATATATATATATATATATATGTATATATATGTATATATATAAGCCAACATCGACCCGATGACACCGCTCACCACTCAACGATGATGGCTCACCTCTGAGATAACCTCGCTCACTACAGTCGACCTGCGTGACCTTGATGCGCCACTTGGCGCCGCTCTGTTCGTTCTCCAGTCGCACCATCATGGCCAGGTCGGCGGCAGACTGGCGCATCTCGTTCAGATGGATGTACACTGACGACAGAACAATACCGCTCGTCCTCGGTCAATGAGGCAGTCGAGCTTTGTTAACAAAGGGTGGACGTCATGGTTTATTTTTGACGGGCTCAGGTGGACGGAAATATTTCGTGCTTACCACTGTGTTTTGGTTCATCGTGGCATGTTTTCGCTGGGCATATTCGTGTCAGCTGAGCCGCAAAGTGGGGCCTTTTTGAGGAACCGGTATTTATAATGAGCAAGAGGAGTTAAACGTTTCTTTGTGACATTGGTCAGAGGGTGTACGATGGTATATGCGAGTACGTCATGTGAATAGAGACCACAGTCTTCCAGTTGCAACCTACCCATTAACTATAACCTTCAAAGGGCATAGTTTTCGACCTTGATCATAATTTATGGAAGACATTTAACATATCTTCAGCAGCAGGTGGTTCTCGGATAAATCGGCCGGACCCATCGTATGTACGACGGATACTGTGCCGCGCTACTCCACTGTGTGGCGGGGCTGTATAACACTCACGCGGCTGGAGTTTCAGCCAGGGGAAATAATTTGATTTGGTACGAACCATCCAGGTTGGAGTTCGACAGTACATTTCGATAAGTGCAAACGTTTGTTGCACACCGTGTATTTGTCATGACGTGTTTCTTTAATGTTCGACCATACAACTGTCACATAAGGTCGTTTGTTGGCAGCAGACCGATAGCATTAGGGACTGCAGAACAGGGCGGTACTGAGGACTGCAGAACAGGGCGGTACTGAGGACTGCAGAACAGGGCGGTACTGAGGACAGCAGAACAGGGCGGTACTGAGGACTGCAGAACAGGGCGGTACTGAGGACTGCAGGACAGGGCGGTACTGAGGACTGCAGAACAGGGCGGTACTGAGGACTGCAGAACAGGGCGGTACTGAGGACGGCAGGACAGGGCGGTACTGAGGACTGCAGAACAGGGCGGTACTGAGGACTGCAGAACAGGGCGGTACTGAGGACTGCAGAACAGGGCGATACTGAGGACTGCAGAACAGGGCGGTACTGAGGACTGCAGAACAGGGCGGTACTGAGGACGGCAGGACAGGGCGGTACTGAGGACTGCAGAACAGGGCGGTACTGAGGACGGCCGGACAGGGCGGTACTGAGGACGGCAGGACAGGGCGGTACTGAGGACGGCCGGACAGGGCGGTACTGAGGACGGCCGGACAGGGCGGTACTGAGGACGGCCGGACAGGGCGGTACTGAGGACGGCCGGACAGGGCGGTACTGAGGACGGCCGGACAGGGCGGTACTGAGGACGGCCGGACAGGGCGATACTGAGGACGGCAGGACAGGGCGGTACTGAGGACTGCAGGACAGGGCGGTACTGAGGACTGCAGAACAGGGCGATACTGAGGACTGCAGAACAGGGCGATACTGAGGACTGCAGAACAGGGCGGCAGGGCGGTGTCGTGCCAGACATGGTCGTGCATCTATGGTCGTGGATCTGTGTCCCAGGACGCGTCAGCTACGCTGGCCATTGTTGGCCCATGGTTGTGTACCCGCGCCAGCCGTGAGAGTGCCCGATGGTCATGAGCGTGATGTCCGAAAGGCGTTATCGTGCTGTCCAGCAGTAGTTATCGCGCTGTATTTTAGTTGTCACCGTCGAGGGTAGAAACAATCGAAGACTATCGGTGTGGCCCAATGCCTTCAACTTCCGTCGATATAATACGAAGCTCCGCCCGGGTATTTACCGTGCTGTCCAGTCAGCTGACCGCACAGTTTGCCGGACATGGTCTGGATGTCGGGACCCGAGCCGGCCAGGTCAAGGTATGACCGGTCACAGGTGCCGGCGTCTGAACCTGTCGCCTCGGGGCCCAGCGTCTGGAACTCTTCAAAATCCAGCCTGTGGTCGGACAAGGGTCAGTCAGTGGGTGACACAGACATGGGTCAGTCGGTGGGTGACACAGACACGGATTAGTCAGTGGGTGACACAGACACGGGTCAGTCAGTGGGTGACACAGACACGGGTCAGTCAGTGGGTGACACAGGCACGAGTTAGTCAGTGGGTAACACGGACACGGGTCAGTCAGTGGGTGACACAGGCATGAGTTAGTCAGTGGGTAACACGGACACGGGTCAGTCAGTGGGTAACACAGACACGGGTCAGTCAGTGGGTAACACGGACACGGGTCAGTCTGTGGGTAACACGGACACGGGTCAGTCAGTGGGTGACACAGACACGAGTTAGTCAGTGGGTAACACGGACACGGGTCAGTCTGTGGGTAACACAGACAAGGGTCAGTCAGTGGGTGACACAGACAAGGGTCAGTCAGTGGGTGACACAGACACGAGTTAGTCAGTGGGTAACACGGACACGGGTCAGTCTGTGGGTAACACAGACAAGGGTCAGTCAGTGGGTGACACAGACACGGGTCATTCGATGAGCAACAGGGTGAATACGCGGTCACCACCGTAAGTGACACGATTACCAGCGTAAGTAGCACGATTACCACCGTAGGTGGTACGATTGCCACCGTAAACGACACGATTGCCATCACAAGTAGCACGATTGTCACAGTGAGTGACACGATTGCCACCGCAAGTGGCACGACTAGCAGAGTAAGTGCACGATTACCGCCGTAGGTGGCACGATTACAACCGAAATTGGCACGATTACCACCGTAAGTGACTCTATTGCCACGGTAAGTGGCACGATTACGTCACGGGATCATCGCTAGCATACACAGTCAAAAGCCTCACATGGCAAGCGTAATCACACCATGAATGAACTGCAGGAGTAATGCAGATATCGTCATCGAAACTGACTTTTCATGCTAATTCACCCAGAGATGCCCTGACAAAAACAGATGCTCTATGCTACCCTATGCCAGAATATGGATACCGATGTGAAACAAGAGCGGTTGTCTACAGCCGGCCTCTAATCAACATCTCATCGAACCCTTCGAGCCATAGTACACCTCAAATAGTAGAAAGAACATGCAAATGCTAAAAAGTAATCCACCGAAAATTGTTTAGATCGAATATAATTTACGTCACGCGCTTAGTGTTCATTAGTTTCAACGTGCTTTTCACTAGTTGGTACAAGTTTTGCATGAGTAGTTAAAGCTATCGAAAAAAGACTCGTGACGACTGAAAACTGAGCCACGGGTGAATGATGTATATAGAGTGATAGAGTGAATGATGTATATAGATTGCTGGAGTGCATGATGTACATAGAATAATAGAGCACCGGTTTCGGCGCTTTATTTAATAGCTTTGAGACAAGTTAGTTTGCGGGTGGGTGTCTCGAAGAGGTTTGGCTAACGAACGAGTCTTCATCTGGCTGTTTTGACCTAATCCATCTGACCTGATCTGACACACGTCGGTGTCAGTGACGTCAACCCTGAAGTCACAGAGCTGATCAGAAGAGTCGGTCTCCGGATAGTTGGGGTTGATGAAGTAAGATATCTTCTGGCTCGTGGTCGTACGACAAGACTTCTCCACTGAAATGGAGAATGCGTGTGAACTGAGAACGGGCAATCCTGGAAAAAACAGGGGTGATATGCCCTGTGTCCTGTCGTCCTGGAAACGGTCATTTGCTGCTGTACTTCCCATGAATACACTTTTGCGCACCGTAGTTGAGGCGACTGATTTTCCATAAATAATGTTTCTGGAAGTCCTGGAAGACTCTCTCTCTGTATCTCTATCTCGCTCTCTCCCCCCTCTCTCTCTCTCTTCTCCTTTCTTCTCTCTATGTTCTGTGTCGGTTAGTTAAGGCATCAACCATTTCGAAGGTGAGTTATCCAGCCTGAACTATTCACTCTTACATTTGAAAAACGGATATTTTGGTATTTTAGAATATGCCGAAGTATTGTAGCATATCGAGGCAGATTGCAATGTGTACAGGTGAACTATTTTCTCTGTCGTTTGCACCAATTTGTACCGGTGTACAAAATTTCCAAAATTGAGAGCTTAAGAACAATGCTGCAGCGTGTCTTGCTGCTGAGCGACATACTGTTGCGCGCCAAAATTTCAGAAATGGGTTTGAAAGAAGTGTTTGTTTATTATTGGTTGGTTCACGACACACTTTATGCACATTCACGGCTAATGGCGCCGCCCACACTGTTTCGCCGGTGGGCCGCGGGATTGGGAAATGTCCTGAGTGGCGTTAGAGTCGAACCCGGGACCTTTGGTACCCATAGCCCGACACCTTAACCACTCGGCCATCCCCGTCCCGGGTTTGAAAGAAGTGAGTTATTTTGCGTGGGTCATTTATATGTCGGCCGTTTATATGATAGGAAGTATTTTTCACTAGTAGCATTGCGAAATTGTTGAAACATGAGTTCCTTGCAGATGAGATTTGGTTGAAGTATCGAATGATTGGCTTGGGCAAGGATTGAAAAATCAGCCGGAGCCTTCTTTGGCAGAAGA
The DNA here is from genome assembly GCA_034440575.1 of Imbricaverruca yamaguchii. Classification (NCBI taxonomy): domain Eukaryota; kingdom Metazoa; phylum Arthropoda; class Thecostraca; family Neoverrucidae; genus Imbricaverruca; species Imbricaverruca yamaguchii. The sequence goes on from JAOTOL010001560.1 coordinate 1,025,312, forward strand.
CTAAAGAGGAAAACTGGCGGAGAGAATGTACGGAAATTAAACATGCTATTTCGAACATACCACAGTTACTCAGTAATTGAGATTCATCAATAGTGTTGCGCAATAATCGCATAAGGTTGTTCCTACAAGAGGGAAAAATGTTTCACGTAGTTACCTCATTTCCCTGGGATATTTTTCCCTTTGAGATGAATAGGCATGCAACGTTATGGTACCAGTCCAATCCCCAGTAATTTATGGAAATCATGGAAGAGATGGACAACTTGAAGTTGACTTTCCCTATATGTAACCTCCTTGTCGTTCCCTTACCTGGCCAGGGTATTATATGTTTAGTGATTATATGTTAACTTAGATGGTTTTTATCTCTCAAATAGTCATAGGTAGGCATTCAGTCAGACTTTCGGGTCAATGACACCGTACAGCACAGACAAAAGCAGACAAATGTTCCCATAGCATCGAGCAAAATGTCGCTCCATTCTGTGCCGACGGCAGCGGACATTGGGCTGTCCAGCACACATACCGAGCTGACCGTCGTCCTCCCTACAAATGTCCATTCCCCTGCAGAGGTCCATTCTGTACTCACGGCAGCGGACATCGGGCTGTTCAACACACACACACACACACACACACACACACACACACACACACACACACACACACACACACACGCACACACGCACACACGCACACACGCACACACCCACACACCCAAACCACCAAAACACCCACACACCCACACACACAAAAAAAACACACACCACACACACACACACACCGAACGGACCGCCGACCGGCGCTGTACTCACCGACACAGCAGATGCCGTAGCCGCCGCCGCAGGTGCCGCTCCTGCTTCCCTGGCAGCTGTCGGCCAGGGTGCAGATGCCGTCACCCGCCTCACTGGAGCAGGCGCTGTTGGTGAACCGCTCCACCGAGAACAGGCTGAACACTGCAACGGGGCAGTCAGGCTGAACACTGCAACGGATCAGTCAGGCTGAACACTGCAACGTGGCAGTCAGGCTGAACACTGCAACTGAGCAGTCAGGCTGAACACTGCAACTGAGCAGTCAGGCTGAACACTGCAACTGAGCAGTCAGGCTGAACACTGCAGCAGGGCAGTCAGGCAGGACACTGCAACAGTCAGGCTGGACACTGCAAGCGAACAGATGGGCTGAACAATGCAACGGGGAAGTCAGGCTGAACACTACAGCGTCGAATACGGGAGGAATACTGCAACAGGGGAAAGTCAAGGCATTGGTATACAATGATTAACTTTGGGACAAAATAGAGGGAAAGTCGTGACTTATGCGGTTAAAGCCTGGACATTGCAACAGGGCAGTAGGCGGACGGGTATGACAGGGCCCGGCTGAGCACTGGGTGGTAGCACAGTTAGATGAGCTAATCGTTATTTTCACGCTTCCCAGAGCGGCGTAGTTCTCTCGGATTCTTGCCCATGTTTCGCTGGACATGTCCAGTTTTACTTCAGCATAATCATTTTATTATCAAAGATCAGGAAGGACGACTTGGACTATTGGACGGCATACTTAGTTACAAAACTGCTTTCGTATAATGGTAAACAAAGGTAGTAAATAACTGATCTCTGTACCTATCCTATCTAATATTAGGGTGAGATGGGATGAAAGTGACAGGACATTATGCTAGCTTTCTGTTGTCCGCCGGATGCGGACCCTACCACACCGGAAACTACCCAACTCTCTCCCCCTTTGCTCACGGCTCGCCCAGTTAAGGATTGCTGCCAAACTAGGGAAAGCAGAGAATGTACAGCGAGACCGAACCTAGCGATTTAGCACCCAGCCGACTGCGGACAGGTGTTTCGGCCGGGGCGTGACGTCACGGATACGTCAGCGGAACAGAGACGTCGCGCGGGCGTCCAGACGTGCGGCACTCACGGCGCGGGTCCCGGGCTGCCAACGTCGACAGGACGCAGCTCAGTGTCAACACCAGCTGGAGTGGAGTCATCTTGTCTCGACTCTGCCGAAACTTCGACTGAAGCAGGCCCGTCCGCCGCCGGTAGCCATGCCCTCAGCGATCGCAGCGCCCCTGGTGACCTTCCGATGAACCAGCGAGCCCCGGAGACCCGGGCGGCGCGAGAACGGGGACGCCGCCCGCAGCGTGCGCATTGTTTCGGGCCGGCGGCGGCCGCACGTGCAGATTTCCAGCCGGCCGGCAGACATTGATTTCACGCGCGCCGCGTTTCTCCGCCGGTGAGCGGCGTCCGGGTAGGCGCCGTCACGGCCGGCTGCCGACGCGGACGTGCGTCGATCTGTGTCACGTGGTCACGGCTGCGGCCGGCCGGCCACCTCCCACGGCACGCGCGCGCCCTGTCGTGTCGGGAAGGACCCAGCGCGGTCCGCGACCACCAGCTGGCTGCGGTCAAGAGCGGCGGCCGCGACACTCACTGTAGTGCGTGCGTCTCACGGACAGCGGTTCGAGGCACATCGGTACACTTGTGCACAATAATGCGCGCTCGTGGGTAGGCACAAGGCTTCGCATTGGAAGGATGCTGTCCATGTATTGCGTGGCCATGAACACATATTTTCATACACGAGCGCCACACAATGCTTGGCCCTTACGAGCTCAAAACACGCGCAGCTTGTATGCACTCCTTGTATTCGTAGAAATGAGCAGCACGTGATATGAACATTTGCGCATAAAACATTGTGGATATCCACTTTTGTTATATAAACACAAATTCATAAAGGCCACGCACGATACAATATGTACGAATCGGAACCACGACATGGTAAACAAAATAGACATGCAAACCTTGACGAACATGTTAACGTGAGTTATGTTTGTTACGCAGAGATGTTAAAATGTGGCTTGACGGCAAGTTTTTTTTTTTGCATGTGAAATTTGCTTTCGAATCGCCCGTTGAATCAGAATTGGTTAAATTGGTGTTGTGGGTTTAAATTGATCATAACAAGACTAAAAAGCAGTAGCCACCGCTGTTGGTTGACGCAATATGCCGATTGTAGTAACGGGAAACCTGAAGTGCCGCAGGTCTCCCCCGCGTGTCGTCTGGTGTACATAATTTAAGCAGCTCCATACTCGCAGGGAATTGCTCCATACTCACAGGGAATTGCTCCATATTCGCAGGGAATTGCTTACACGACGAGTAGCATGCTGCGCCATACTCGATGTGAAAAATTAATGTTTTCTCATCTAATATAGCGCCGGAATATTAGCATTTCAACACATGTATTAGATACAGCCATCAACTTTGTCCAAGTAGTGATGTAAACATAGGTGGAGAAAGTCAATGACATTATTTATTAATAAACAACCAATAAACGGAAGAATGTGACGCATAATCCAACAGTGAATCCAGTCATGCTTTAAGCCTACCTGGAATGGTTGGGGCTTGCAGCAGGGAATTGCTGCTGCATTTGCAAGGCAATGAAATTCGTGAGCTAAACACAAATTGAATTCCAATTGGCTATGAAGAAGAGTGTGGACGGCACGATGCTCTTTCGGGCATGTGTGTGTGTGTGTGTACACATGCATATATATATATATATATATATATATATATATATATATATATATATATATATATATATATATATATATATATATATATATATATAAGAGGTCTGTCTAAAAACTATCCGACCTTGAATTTTCCTGGGTACAATAGTGATGCTAAGGCACAGTGGAAGCAGTGCACAGTGGAAGGAGACAGCTTAATGCGCAAGCGTGAATTTTTTCTCTGCCTGCGAGTGTGTCAGTCGCTGCCTACTGGCCGCTGAGTGAGGTGCTCTGATACATGTTCGTCGGATTTTAGATTTCTCTCAAGATGACGAAACGAGTTGAGCAAAGATATTGCATTACATTTTAGAAATAGCTTGGTGATTCTCAAAGCGAAACAATTCGTAAGATTCAGCAGGTGTTTGGAGGCAATGCTATGGGGGTAACACAAATTAATGAAGGGTTCAACCGATTCAAAAATGGCCGCACATCGGTGGAGAGTGACGAGCGTTCTGGGAGGCCACAAACCGCTCGGAATGCAGCTGTTGTTGCGAGAGTGGAAAGTCTGGAGATCGGCGTTTGACCGCACGAGAGATTGTCGAAGAGCTTGGGATCAGGAAAGTTTCTGCACATGCAATTTTGCGTGATGATTTGGACATGCGCAGAGGGGCTGCGAAATTTGTGCCCAAGCTGCCGTCGGCGAAACAGAAAGAACACCGTCTTCAGGTTGCACAGGACACGCTGGACACTGCCAACACTGATCCTGAGTTTCTGAACTCCGTGATAACTGAAGATGAATCACGGGTGTACGGGTACGACCCGGGAACAAAAGCACAGTCGTCGCAATGGAAGCATCCCGCGTCCCCTAGACCGAAAAAAAGCGCGACAGGTGGGAAGCGAAACCAAGGTGATGCTAACTGTGTTTTTTACATCCGTGGAATTGTGTCTCACGAATGCGCACCGGAAGGACAAACAGTGACAAAAAAAAATACTATCAACAAGCTCTCGAACGACTCCGTGATGCAGTTCGGCGCAAAAGACGAGACCTCTGGACGGCGAAAAACTAGCAGTTGCATCATGACAATGATCTAGCTCATTCATCGATCCAAAATGTCTTGTCCAAACATGGAATTCCAGTCGTTAACCAACCTCCCTACTCTCCAGACATGGCTCCTTGCGACTTCTGGTTGTTTCTGGAATTGAAGACGCCATTGAAAGGATCACGTTTTGACAGTAGAGAAGAGATAATGCAAAACGCGACGGCGGAGATGAACACCATTCCAATAGAAGCCTTCCAGAAGTGTTTTCGGCCGTGGAAGGATCGGTGGGCTAAGTGTGTGCAGGCGCAAAGGGCCTACTTTGAAGGGGATTAGGGTCCCAATCCCGTCAGGTGCATAATATATTTTGTCCGGCCAAAGATCGGATACATTTTAGACAGACCTCGTATATATATATATATGTATATATATATATATATATATATATATATATATATATATATATATATATATTTTGTATGTGTGTGTGTGTTTTTTTTTTTTTTTTTTTTTGTTCTGTGTGGTGTGTGTGTGTGTGTGTGTGTGTGTGTGTGTGTGTGTGTGTGTGTGTGTGTGTGTGTGTGTGTGTGTGTGTGTGCGTGCCGAGATAATGCAAACTTCACAACCGCTCACCATGTTTTGAAATGCTTAGCTGCCTGCAGCCATTCGTTTCACCCCAAGGAATCTCAAGGCGGCTAAAAGCCGGCGTTTTCCATATCAGACATCCTCTCGGGAAGCAATCAGAGCTGTCTTGCAAACTTTCAATCGACATACTTAATTCAATCCACAGGTGCATTCCTTATTGCAGATTCATGTAGCATGTAGGTTGAGGATATTGTAATGTTTAGTAATTGGACCAGCTTGACAAATTGTAGTCACCTGCGTGGAAGCCTAGTTTCATACCATTCATGGCTCAGCTACGTGTCTTTTCGACTATCGCGATCAGAACATACTCGGGCACACCAAATGTCAATATTTGCCTTCAAGTGTTGACACTTTCAGTCTACCACATGAAAAATAACGGTCAGCTACATGACATCATTTCGCCTGAGAAATGTTTGCGTCGGACTCCACAACGTCTCGCTAGATGTCATCCACCAGCTCTTGGACTCGTGGCACTTCGAAGTAGTCCAGCTCGTCCCGCTGTCTGTCGAGGAAGTGATTGATCTCGATGACCCTGATCCTGTTGCGCTCCTCTTCCTCCCTGCGGGTCAAAACCATCGTCGAGAATGGCGCGTCTCTCGTGGCGGCCCGGACTGCCACTGGAGCGGCCCTCCAGAGAGCGCCACAGCCAGTTAGCGTTTAATTCAGCTCCTGTTCAGCACGCTGGCGTCATTAAACGACCCCCGTCACGCGCAGTCTCCCGCCGTTATTTACAACGTCGCTCAGGAATATTAGTTTAGCGGCCACTGACATCACGATCTTCCAAAGGAGGACCACGGCACCGGTCCCAAGTTTCCAGCTCCATCGATTCATTCAGAGGTCTACCCTCTCCCCTGATTTGGGAGTTAAGTACAAAATGAGCCACGTTCCATGATCATTAAGCTAGGTGGATTTTAGAGTAGTGTTCGCTTGTGGAATACCCTGCTTGATCATTGAAGGGTACCAGTGCAATGTGATGGATTGAAGAGACAACCAGTTAGCTCAATTTACAATGCAATCAATGCCCATTTTCACCCACAGATGTATGCTGGAATAGCTCTTCAGATTTTGGCAGATATAAACATGCTGCAGTATTCGATTTGCATTCATCTCGACATCTTGATTTGCACCCATTCAAAACTACACAGTAGCATTTCACAACAAATAAAGAGAAGCGTAACATGCACTGACATTTGTAGATCAAATCCAATCCAGATTCGTAAAGGTCATCCAAATCAAATATAAATCCGTAGACAATTAGAACACCAATGCATATCCAATCCGCATGGAAATTAATTACGTACTGTTATAAACAGAGGAGCAGAATAGCTCCGAAATCGAACCGAATTTATATGGAAATCTGAACGTTTCGTAAAAAGGAAATTTAAATAGATTCGAACCATATTCAATCAAATATCTGTATATACCGTGCAACTCAGGGCCTACTACTCCCAACTATGCACTATAATTGACCATGGATTAACTCTCAAGCGTGCATAAAATCGTTCGTCACACCCGACTTACTTGCTCATATTATTTGTTGTGGAAGCCAGCCAGGTCTTGAGGCGGGATGTCATGGTGTCTTCTCTGGCGTCAATGGCCTGCATATGGGCATCATGCGATCCGGCAACCAGAGACATCACCGTCTCTTTGTCCGTGAACATCTGCAACACATGCTCGGAGACTGAGAAGACTGTACTGGAAGCGTAAGCTTGCATAAGTGTTGTGTGGTAGAGAGTGAACGTCATGGTGTTGCTCGCTCTGACGACCAGAACTATCTCAGGGACACAACGTCAATGAAAGTAAAACATAGCTGTGCAGATACGGGGAATTGTGGGGCGTCCCAATCAGTGAAGTTCCAAAGCGTATCAACAGGACAGCATGCACCTACTTCTTTCGATTCAATATCATACAACAGTGCTATATTTCATAGCATAGCACTCGAAAAACCCCGCGTCCAGACACCTGCGTATCTCAACCTCCACACACAAGCACAGCCCAGCCTCTTCAGTAGCACCACGTCCTTGCCCCTGAGCTGCCAATGCCGTACCACACAGTCTTCATCACAATCTACGGCACTCCGACGACGTTAGCCATGCCACGCACCCCGAACGTGTCCTCCGGTAGCTCGACGTCCTCGTCGTTCCTGATGACCTTCTCGAGCACGTGCAGGGCCAGCTCGGTGCCCTGCTCGGTGCAGGTGGCCTCTATGTCGCGCAGCTGCGCGAACAGCGCCGCCGTCGTCTCCAGCATGCTGCCCACCATGTCGGAGAGGTTGCGGCCGAAGTCGGCGATCACCTCCTGCGGGCAGGGAGGCGACGCCGTCGCGCGCGTGCGTGACCGTCGCCGGTGCGACCCGGGTCGAGTCGCGGGTCGCCGTGGCGGGAGTGCGAAGGTGTCGTAGCTCGGCGTCGACGCGGTAAACTCGCGAGTCGCCGACGCCATGACGGCTCGACAGTGCCGACGTCTGATGGACAGGCTGGAATGCAATACTGTTCAGATAGCTGGTGAAGCAGTGTGGCCGGCGCCGATTACCATTGATTGCATGAAGTGCGTCGTGAACCAGCCAGTGTAAAGATAGCTGATGTGGGCGCCTTGATTGCCAACGGTGCGGTATTTTCATCGCATTCGGCAGCCGCTAAGAAGCGGTTGCCTGCGAGCCAAAAGTACGCATGGGCGTGGCTTGATGACAACTATATAGTCAAGGTCTCTGTTCACCAATCGGCAACATAAGACATACATTCGTGGAGCCGGCATGGCGGATGACTGTATGTGGCGTGAAAAGGTCCAACGGCGAGTTTGGCTAACTAAAATGTGGCTTAACAGCTACCCGACAAGTATTCCTATCACGCGTTGTGCGCAGCACAAGCACGAGTAAAGGACGGAGCCTGTTGAAACCAATTTAACCAAATGTGCGGGACGATTTTCTACCCCTCGAGGTGCGGGGAGGGGAATTCAAACCCACCACTAACTTCTGTTTCAAACCAGATGACCGGCTGATGTAAACAACATCATGTAGCGACACCCTTGAACTCTTGGAGCTACTTGAATCGTTTGTATCTATCTCGTTTGGTCAAATCTCGGTGATAAGAACTGGTATAGACTTGAAAGCTGGCACGCTTCTAGGGAGCATAATCTTCCACTCCATGCATTCCAGTTTTACGCCCCCCCCCAAAGAAAACGGAATAGCAACAAAGATTTGTGCCAATTTTGTTCTCCCTTAAGCTTCCATTGGACCTAGATACCTGATTTGCAGTCGTATTTTGTATTTTCCCAGGGTTTATGATCGCCTGTCTATGCATCGATGTTTTAGTTTGACATTTCGTAAGATGTTTTTCTAAAAGGCTAAATATACATACCAAAACTTCATTGAGTCGAAGTCGTGACCTGATATTAAGCCTCCCTATCCTCATTATCTTGAGAGCCTTGTACCTGAAATGTTTACACAACATAGGCTAATCATTTGTCGGAAAGCGTGCCACATTTGAAGCGATAACGTAAGCGGCTCAGGAGTTAGGTCAAACACACACCAGAGTTCAAATGGCACTCCCAGCCAGTCAACCATACGTGCTGCGATGGTTGGCACCACGCACCGGTCCGGACCATGTCATCCCTACCTCCAGACTGTCGTTGAGCACCACCTCGTCATATTTCTAAACTCTCAGCATACCTCCAGACTGTCGTTGAGCACCACCTCGTCATACCTCTAAACTGCCGACATACCTCCAGACTGTCGTTGAGCACCACCTCGTCATACTTATAAACTGCCAACATACCTCGAGACTGTCGTTGAGCACCACCTCGTCGCCCATCAGCTGGCTCCACAGCCTCTGGCAGTGGTCCGAGTAGGTCTGGATGGCCGCGTCGACGGCCGCCTCCGTCTCGTCGTTGACGCCCGTCTCCTCGGCCACGTCGATGGCGGCGCCGATGTCGCCCAGCAGGCCCTCCTTCTTGGCCAGGAACTCTTCCATCAGACTGGCGGCAGCCGCCGGTGTTATTGCTGCCGTATCTGCCCCCATTGTTATTGCTCTGCCACTATTTAATACAACGAAGAATGGCTCTTAAGTGCTCCTGGGTTTTAGACATTGCGTGAGACGAAATGTACTACCCTCAATATGCCAGGAGGTGCTGAGTTTACATCAAAAGTAGCGTTAGGGATTATGCTATATTACTCAACATTTCTGCCAGGGGCCATCGTCAGGAGTGGATGGCCTGACGATGGCCATCCACCGTCAGGAGTGGTCATGGTCACTCCGGTGGCGTTACCAATACCCCCTCCACCACCCTGATCTGCTGTTGTTGGGTTGTTGCAACACCCACTGCCCACACCTTAACTGTTATTACAACTTCCTCCACCCATAGCTCAGCTGTTATTGCTAGGATCGCCCACAGCTTAGCTGTTGTTAGTGCTGTGACCGCCCACACCTTAGTTGTTGCTGCTTTGACCTCCCACGGCTTATCTGTTGTTGGTGCAGTAACCGCCCACACCATAATTGTTGCTCCAGCCGTGACCGCCCACACCATAATTGTTGCTCCAGCCGTGACCGCCCACACCATAACTGTTGTTCCAGCCGTGACCGCCCACACCATAATTGTTGTTCCAGCCGTGACCGCCCACACCTTAACTGTTGCTACTGCTGCTGCCGCACACATATCCATTGGTTTTACTAATATCTCCGCCTCACCCTACCACTTCAATTGATATTATTACTTCCTGAAATTCAACCCTGCCCCTCCCTCCCCACACACACACACACACACACATACTTCTGCTGATGCTTTTGCTACTTATACCTCCATTAGTGGTATTACTGCTTCCACCTCACAGGTAACCTATTTTGCACTAAGCTAAATTATATATTTACTATTCGATCAAATTAATTATATCTAGTCCTTCACCAAGGACATTACAAAATTAGAAAATATTGCGTCTCAGTTTGCCGTGTTTGATGATTGCAGGATGTTGTTGCTCGTGTACTATAGATTGCTACATATGTCCTCTATACGGCAGTCGACACGGACTTTGGCTGAGGGACGAAGTGACTCATTTAGGCTTTTCGTGCAACGACAATTTGGCACAATGCTCAATTTTCAGAAGTTTGGGGGACGCGACCCGACCCCCACCCCCGTTCGTAGTGCCGCTCATGACTCCCGATCCCTTCGAAGTTCTTAACGTCTCTGGGGAGCAAATTATTAAAAAGCCGCTGGCATTACGCAAGGTACTCAAGTGATACTTACCCGACTGCTTTATCCTGATCAGCCTGCCTCGCCTTCTGCAGACATTTCACCAGCTGAGAGATCTCCTCGGCTCGCTGCTTCTCTTTCTCCATGCCGACATCGAATATCTGTTTACAGACGGGTGCCATCTGCAGGCGAAGTCTGTGCGACACTAAGGTTAAGGAGGAACCGTTGCATCTTCTCTCCGCCTCTCCCGTTTTCTCGGTTACGCTCCCAAATATATATATAGATTACTTTCTTTCTCTATCACTCGATTTCTCCCTCCATCTCACTCTAACTGGCTCTTTCTCTCTTTCTCTTTCTCTCTCTCTCTCTCTCTCTCACTATCCGCCAATTACCTTCAGTGGTATCTCTGGCGGCTTGCGACACATGTCCGTATCCACCAAGAACACCACTTGGCAGCGTTATCTTGAAGGCGTGACAGGATGTCACAAGCCGCTGGGGAATTTCTACCACCAAGTTCACTTACGGGAGCCATGCCCCACGGGAACTTCTGGTGTGCATGAAGAAAGTCTCATTTGATTGTGGCTTTACGACGCACTCAGCAGCTCAGACCACATGGCGTCGTCTGCCTCTCACCCTGGCGGTAAGGGCGAGCATCGCGGGGAATCGAACCCCGTACCTCCGGCTTGCCAGACGCTCAGCTTAACCACTGAGCTACCGACGCCCCAAAGAGAGTCTCAGCTTTTCCGGCTTTCGTTTTGCTATAAAGGGACAACGGATACGCCTGGATCACATCGGACAGTGCCAGATCCGCTCGAAAAGGATACGCCTCGCGGATCTCGTCCGCTCCCGGCAGGTAGGACAGATGGACACCGTCGTGGTCGCCCTCGAACAGCTGGTTAAACAGCTGGTCAGCGTTCAGTCCTGAAATAGGGCGTGGCTGCATGCGGTAAACAGTGCAGGAAGGATGCCATCATCACCAAGTACGATGTCGGCCACCTACAGTGCCGGATATTAATCGATGCATTATCTGACCACAAGTACTGTCGCAATTGGACAACTAGCCAAGCACAAAATTACACAACATGTGCGACAATGTGTGAAGCACTGAAGTATGATTTACCTTCAACAAATGCTTCTCGGTATCGTTCCTCCTGTTTGTCAACCGAGTGCCGCTTCTCCTTTTCGAATTCATCCCTGTGTTCTAGTAGCTCCATTTCTTCAAGGACGTAACTGCATAGAAATAAAATAGGCATCGGTATGCATGAAGTTTTCATGATATCTTATATAGTGCACAAAAGAACTAATTAGATTTACTAGATACCAGAGACGGACCCAGGAATATTGTTGGGAGAATGGTGCTCTTCTGGAGGGGCTCCATTTCCCAGGAACGGCTTCACTGATTGAGAGCATGTCAAGGGGTGCGCTCGCAGTCCTGGAAGGGCGTCTTTTCCATTCAGAGGAGTGCCTTCGGCAGGAAATTTCAATCCAATGATGCACTTATCGAAGAATACCATTCCTACTAAGAGGAGCGTTTTGGCTGAAAGATCCAAGACAGGGGCGCACTCGAGCGTCCTAGAGAAGCGCCTTTTCCAGTTCGAAAGAAGCCGTATCGCCATGTGGATGGTACGAGCTTTCTGTGCCCAATGAGATCTTCCCTTCCCAGGTATTTATCACTCAAGGAGAATGACAGCATAATAGCGTACAACGCTGACTGCATCCCACTTTAGATAATTCAAAATATGTTTGATAACCATCGGACTATTTTAGACGATTACCAGGGCTACAATTGTGTTCGGGATATGTGACCTAAATGTGCTAATCGACAGCTTGTACTGTCAATGTTCGAAACAAAACCCTCATCAGAGTTTGCCCGAGTATCAGATCGTCTGAGGCGAGCGTGACTGTCGCTGTGGCTGTAGCCCGTCCTGCCGATGCCGCCCTGACCGATGCGGCGGGCCGGGCCGTGCCCTGCTCACCTGTGCTTCTTGGTGCCCTCCTGTCTCCACTCGTCTCGCACCAGTCGGTAGTCGAGGCCCTGACCGATCCGGCGGGCCGGGCAGTGCGCCGCTCACCTGTGCTTCTTGGTGCCCTCCTGTCTCCACTCGTCTCGCACCAGTCGGTAGTCGAGGTAGACGAGCCGGCGCAGGAACGCCGCCACGTACTGCTTGTACTCTGGGTCGGCGGAGCACGGGTTGCCGGCCAGGCCGAGCGAGCCGAGCGACTGGAGCCGGCGCAGATGCAGCACCTGCGGCCGGCACCAGCTTCGTCAGCGGTGACGACTCTGCCAGCTGGACCTCAGTGTAAAATAATTGACCATGTGGCCTGGAAATTCACAGTTAATGGGATTGTGCTATTTCATCCTTGTCTTAGGTTTTTACCATTTTGCCACATGTGTGGGCAGTCATTATATATACAACTGCAAAATAATGTAAAATGAATGTGACTGAAGTAGTTTTTTAATTCAGTATCCTTTATTTTTTTCAATATTTATTAATTTTTTTTACAGTTAATGGTGAAGTGATTTTAGGACACTGCTGGACTTGCACACAGGTCACTGGTCATGCTGAACAGGGAGCAGCCGCAAAGCGAGCCGACCCAAAACGTTCGTTTACGTTCACTTGGAATCGTTGCCACGGATGTTTGCTAATATTTTACTCGTTGCGCCAATTATTGGAGAGGGACAAAACCATCACTGGTAGCTTGTCAGCCCGCGACGCTTCGAGTTACCCCAGACAATTTCCCTCAGGGCAGCTAATCAGACCATTGGGCCGGACAAAGCGTGACACAGCCGGCGACGGTTCGATTGGCTCGGCTGTCATCTATGGGTGTAGATGACAGCATTCGAGTCGACCTGGTCAGTCGGGCGGCCGTGCTGAAGACACCACCGGCACGCAGCGGTTCATCCATTCGCAAATTAGCAGCCTCTTTCCGGGTGCCTCGCATGGTGGCCAGGGGTTACTTAAAACTCATTTGCTCATCTATCTAACCGATTGGCTTTCCGTGGTCCAGTCGGTCCGGTCTGATTGCGGTTCTGGAGCATCTTTGTCATTCTGAGAGGGGTCACCCTCTAGCCATGTGTGCAGTTTTTGTCCGTTGCCTCTGATAGCACCCCTGAGATCTCACTGACTATCGCCGGTGTCCCCTAGCCAGTGGTGGTTTGGGGGTAAGCCTAACACAGGCTAGATGCGAGGAAGCAAAGAGTAACGCCACGAGTAGTGGATCAGGTTGCGAGTCCATTTCCAGGTTAGGAGTCCGGTACTAGGTCATGGATTCAGTACTAGGTCGCAAGCGTAGCACCAGGCCACATACTCAGTACTAGGTAACGAGTCCAGTACCAGGTCACAAGTTCAGCATGAGGTCACGAGCTCACTACTAAGTCACGAGTCCAGTACCAGTCACAGTCCAGTACCAGGTCACGAGTCCAGTACCAGGTCACGAGTCCAGACTAAGTCAAGCCAAGGCCAGTGTGAGCAACGGCACGTAGTACCAGGTCACGAGTCCAGAGTGGATTAGTCCATTATCAGGCCACGAGGCCAACACCAGGTCACGAGTTCAGTACTTGGGCAAGAGTGCAGCACTAGGTCACGAGTTCAGCACTTCGGCAAGAATGCAGATCAGGGGCCAGGCGTTCGCGGACGACCTGGCACTGACTTCCCTACCGTCGAGTCTGCTCAGCGTGAGCGTGACATGCTGGAGCGCGGCTGCCGATGGTGTGGACTACAGCCGAAACCAGCAAAACTAGGACTGCTGCGCCCATGAATCTCACATTTGCATACGAGACTCATCGGCTCATATCGGATCAATTCCCGCACAAAACTTAACCGGGCATCGATTTTTTCTCAGGCCACACCTGAACGCCTTCACCGAAGTTTTTGAAGACAAGACCGCTGATGGCCTGAACACTTGGTTAACATCGCTGCTTGGGCGATCGAACAACTGATTGTGGACTATAGAACACATGAGCGTAGCAGCGTACTTGGGCACTGCGCTCTTCACGTATTAGAGGTTTTGAACCCCTTGTGCTGATTTCTGAGAACAGTTTCAGGGAGGGAAGGGAAGCATGGTAGCAATGGGCGGTTCCATGTTGATGAGCACCAGGCAGCTAAAAGATTGAACGGTTGCATGTTAAAAATTGAAATAATTGGGGAGGAAGGGAAGGGGAGTGAACATAGGGTGTGTGTTTGTGAGGAGGTAAAAAGTATACCGCATTAAGCATACCAATGGACATCCATGTGCCTAATTATAGCTTGCGCTAAAATTTGTGAAGGTAGTCTGTAATGAATGTTAAAACATTGTTATGAAGTAGTCAAGTGCACTGATGCTAATAAATAAACGTTACCAACATTGTCCAGCTTTTTGATGTTGTTGTTGCCGATGGAGAGCATCTGGAGCTTCTGCTGATGGCCGAGATTCTCCAGCACCGAAATTTTGTTGCTGAACAGGCTCAAGTCCTCCAGCCTGCAGAGGAGGCGTGAAGGTCAGCTGACACAGCTCGTCTACCGATGGCCACCAGTACAGCAGCTGATGGTGATGTCAGCAGACAGCAATGACGAGCTATCCGCGCCGGCTGGTCGTCGGTAGATGCTATCTACAGAAGAGCATCATCGGTTAAATCTTTTTAGTTTCATCCATTTTCCTGCACCGAAACATTTACAGAAGTAATTTTCAGGCATTTTAAGACAAATTCATTGCTTCAAGCCGTACACAGTTACAAGTCATGCGGAACAATCGTCACGCATGTATGTTGTATAATATGTTACGCATGCGAAATAAAATATGACAAATTGCAGAAGACATTGAATTGTGATAGGTCTTCAGTTGGTTGAATCTGTGGCTGACAGACATTATACTCCGGGAAGTGTTCTTGCGGTGAATGCGGTGCGGCTACCAATTGTTATAACACCCGCTGTAACATTCCACAGCTGGGCATCTGGCAAGGCAGGGCTATACTCAGAGTACGTATTTTTCGTTCACCTGCCTTCGATATCACCAACGTCTTGCACTACTCGATGCTATAAGCCTCTCTGCTGTAAAAAAAACATTTTACAGCCAGAATCGCAGCAGCTATAAGACGTGAATCAAAAGTGCTTCAGGTGTACCTCGCGATAGCCGCATATATATCTTACGGAGCAGACACGATAAGCTAACTTCATATTCGAAGAGTTTTATATTTAAGGTTACACAGCTTGTCCACATTTCTCGTATCACCAGCAGCCCTCCACGACTTCGTGCAGTACCATTGTACAGGTGGGCGTAACCATGCAATTTCAGCTGATGATGGCAGGGGATGCAGAGTCCTGCTATATCATTTTTCGTGCAGCGCCATTGGAATAATATATGTGTTTACATCTGTGGAAGGAGGAACGGGTGACCCGTCCACCGCTGTGATGACATCCACGAGGATACACATCTATGATACAATACATCTAGGATACAATATATATGATGTGCATATCACATGACTGTGATATACACATCATATATATTGATCGACCAGAAATTCTTTCCGACTACTGATCGTACTGACACAGCCCAGGGCCGAGAAATCTCGCCGGGCAGCGATTCACTTACTGTTCCAGTTGTTCGAGATTTTCTATCACCTCTATCCGGTTGAAGGAAAGGTCCAGCCACTTGAGATTTGGCATGTAAATGAGATTCTCTATTCGCTCAATGACATTGTTGTCCAGTTGCAATTTTGTCAATGCAGTAAACTCCCACAGGTTGTCAATTCGAAGAATTCCTGAAAATGTCCGAACGAACGTCACACCCTGAAAGTCTGCATGATTCCTAAACCGCATGATGAAAGTATAAAGCATTCTCCATTTGCATGTGCTACAACATTAAGCTTGCATGTTTGAATTGCAATACCCCATGACCCCAATATCGCAATAATAACAATAATGACCTTTATTTCACACCTTTCTCGGTACATACCTGGGCTACCATACCACAGCACACAATGACTTCATATGTACAGACCAGCAACGCACAGCCATGTTAAGTTTAGTTTAGTTAACTCGTGTAGCAGAACACATACTTCATGACAGCTACGCCATGCGCCATAGTGCATCACAGTGAACATTGGCTTTGAATCACGAATTTCAGGGGACGTTTACATGCAAGTGACTTAGTTTCTTATCTCTGAGACAAAATGTTTGTCATGAACCATCTTCCTCGATCTGATTCTCAGATTGATTTAAGTTCGATTTCCATGTTTTACTACACCAAGACACTTTCATTACGTTGACACCGTATTGCCTTGATTATGGACACAATTCATGTTCCATCTAAAAACCCGACCATTAAGTGTTCTTAATGACATTTGAAAATAATATGAACTGAAGAAAGCTCGCGCACTTAGATCATCATGCATTATCATAACCATCGATATCATCGCCTAACTGAAAACAAACATATTGACGGGGTTCAGAGTCCAAGAGAACGAGGCTAAAGGAGATTCGCACGCGTTTTAGCTAGCCTTGAAGATACGTGGGTCCGAACTTGAGACTCAGATATCGCTATCGCCCTAGGACGCGGTCAGCTGGCTGCTCGACCACTCACACTACGAAGACCGTGAGTTCGAATCTCGCTGGTGGTCAGCTGTTTTATCCCTGCCACGAACCATTAATGACGAAAGCGCTGATATATGATTCAACCATTTCAAACGCATCAATACACGCTATTCAGAGCAAAGCATACCCAGACAGACACATACAGGCAGGGCAGCGGCTTTATAGTTGGAGTAAGGACTGAAATAGCCTTGGATACGATTCGGAGAATAAGTAAGTGGACTTACTATGGTAGCTCAATGATAGTTCCTTGACTTCCTTAAATTGCATGGGTTCACGTTCGACGATTGTTTCAGCTTCACCCTTCGGGCCCTGCTCCAAGACAGACTTGGAAAGCAGCGCATGATTTATAACTATGGGATCTTCACCAACGTACAAGTTGTTCATTGCGATTGAGTTCACTTCCGAACCACCGGACGGCTTTCAATACTTCGACACCACACAGTGAGCAGTCTTCGGTCTATGACGGTGCTACGCTTCAATGGTGCGCCTATCAGCTGTGTGGCATGTCAACAAGCGTCCTGCCTTGCTGACTAACCCCTCAAGCCGACGAAATAGTCCGCCGGTCCTACCGATGACGACGATATCGATAAAACACCGACTGGCTGCAACTGGCGCCACCACTACGTTCAAAACAACTTTACCGTGTATCACCCAATAGCGCCTGCTTCTCGCTACCATGTGGGTTGCTATGACAACCAAACATATTTCTGGCGCATTGCGCTAATCAGCCATCTGCTGAGTATTTTCCCACAATTTAGCACGGATCTGCTCTCTCGGGGTAGATTCCGTGAGTCACCTCGAGTTGCGGCCTATCAGAACTTCCCCATTGCAACATGAAAGTAATTAAAAAAATGTTCGTTTGTGTTCATCATCTGTGGTATTTTCTTACTTATTTCAAACCGCATTTTACTGCTATAAATGGGTGGTATAAGAACAATATCTAAGTATAAATGTAGGGGGCTACGACCAAGTTGCCTGGATTTGCAGGCGGAGGTAAACAACACTGTCCGATTGGAATATGTCTACGAGGAACAAAGCTTCCAGTTCTTCAAATCACGTCATCAAGCATTGCCTTGTTCTAAGCATGGATATGCCAGCCGACACCGTAGCTCTCGGAGGTGTGCTGCCGGCAATGCACCGCAACGTACGCCATCACGACAGTTAGTCTTGCGTACGCCACTGTAAGCTGTCGCCGCTCGGATCCACCTCCATCGTGCGCCCATGTCCGTGTGCTTGCATTAGTTTCCACCGGCGATTGCGCTTCCAGCCTCGGAGGTCAAGCGTCTAATAGTTGAGATCTGGCCTCCAGTTCTCATTTCAGATTTCAACGCCCACCGCACCGTCCGGGGATGCGATAGTATGCACGCCCGTGAACAAGTTTTACATTTACTTTTACCGAACGAAGAGCTGTGCTTGTTAAATACAAGCACTCGCTCACATTGATTGATTATTTGGGCTTAAGGGCGCGCCGACTACAAGGTCATTTAGCGCCCAGCACTCGCTCACATTTCACGCTTCGCTCAGGCCACTCATCAGCACTGGGCCTGAGCCTAGCACGCCCGCAACGTGCATCGCCATGCGAGTGTCGGTGCACACCGATCCTCTTGGATGGCCTCAGCCTCCTGGCGTGCAGCGCATTACTCTGGACGATCGCAGCCTCTCCTGATTCGTGACGTCCCGGGGGAGGAATCGGTCCCAACCAGGTCTGGCGAATTGTTTCACTTTGTTTTGAACGTAAACTCCCGTGCGATATATTCCCCTGCCTAACCTGTCGCACGAGAGCAAGCTAGCACACCAGGTTAGCATGGACACAAATAGGCTCGCTACGGCTGCCGTACAACCAACGCTGTTGATGCGCCCATAAACCCTAATAACTAAAAATTGATTACGTTACATTGACACAAATATTGACATAAGTGATCCATATGTCGGATTGTGATCAGTCAAACGTTGCACGGGCCTGTGTGATCGACTGGCGTCAGAATACCACCGATACAAGCCCCAGTTGGCTGTCACGGTGCCCAATGAACCTGTATAATCCCATGGTCTGTGATATCACCATCAGGTGCCGGAGAGGCACATTCGGTTGAATGCGGATCATAGCAGATACAACCTCCAACTTGAACACGCCAATCGTCAAGCGGATCATATTTCCACACCATAGAAACCAGGACATGCATGCATATCAGACATTACCTATGTTTGGTTGAACACAATGCACGAGGACGAAGAACGATGTTTCGGTGCCTCAGAGAAATCACACAATCGATGTTTTACTGCAGTTAATTTTCCGTTAACGTTTTCGGAAGCACAGTTCCCACACCAAATGCATCTACTGATGATGTTTTGATGTTTGATGTTTGAGACACGACACAATTAAGTGGAAGAGGTGCAACTTAATTATCACAGTCCACATGTAGTCCATGCCGAATTAGAAATCGACATTAGTTCGCATCATGTAAACTTAACTTGCTGAAGGGCGTCGGACCCTCGCAGCCGTGGATGTAATAACCAGTGCACGTCATTCCAAGCTATAACACATCTAACAACAGTCAGCTGATGGCCACGCACAAGCCATCAGCTATCCGCCAACGGAATGACAAAAAATCCCGCGAGTGACATCGAGACGAGCGAGACCATCCATGGGATTTCGTAACAAGACATTAGTTTCTCGCCAGCTAATATCTGGTCCCATGTCAGGGCACTGACACGTGCTGGCCTTACAAGTACCTGCTGCACGCTGAAGCTCAGTCTCGCCGTAACAACGGTAATGTCACATGGCTGGGAATACTGGGTTGAACTCACGGATATTTACAAAGAAAGGATAGGACGCAAAAGAACCACACCCATGTACGCATTAGATACGTCCAATCAGGGCATCGCCATTTCAATGTGTTGGGCACAAATGGCCCATGTACATGACACGAATCGGTTGGTGGCGAATACTCGAGAGCGGCCCGCAAGCTCACTGGCAAGCGCACGTCCGGCTCTACACCGGAGCGTACCAGCGCAGCTCGAACTCTCCCCGAGACTGGGCCGTGTAACTGTACTGGCGGTGCAGCCGTCACGTCAGCCAGACAAGCACGCACAACGCCATACACCCCAAACCAGCACTTCAGCCACCGCAGTTCGACACCGCCAAGTTCACAGCCCAAAATCACGGCGCACACTAGCGCCTCGTACTCGCCGTCCCCCTGCGACTCGCACCACAGATTGCACGTCCGCTCACTAGATGTCAGTGTATGAACCCGGGCGACACGCTGTACTTGAAATCTCCGAGCGCGGCGGCGGCGGCCGCATCGGCGTCCGACTCCATCTCGTCGTCCTCGGAGTCTGACTCGGGGTCCGAGTCGGCCGTCTCGCCAGTGTACTGGCGGTAGCAGTCTCCGATGTGCGATGCAGAGCTGCCGAAGGACAACACTACGTTACACAACACTGACCATTATGCATACGGTCTGAACAAACCGTTTGGTCGTTTATTTCGTGGTTCACGACGCACTTTATGCACATTCACGGCTAGTGGCACCGCCCACACTGTTTCGACGTGATTGGGAAATGCATCGATTGGCACTGGTGTCGAACCCGGGACCTTTGATACCCACAGCCCAACACCTTAACTACTCGGCCATCCTCGCCCGGCCTGAACAAACCGTTTTTGTTGCTCTTGGGAATAGTCACGCAACAAAACATCCGTAACGAAAAGGCCTGGACCCGTTATTTGACATGGCGCTGTTGATTATGCAGATTCTCGAACTTTAGGTCCTTAACACAATCACAAGAGCTGGTCCACGTGACCTCATCAGCCCATCGTACTATGTTGACATACGCAGGTCAGTCCAGCATGCACAATACACATGCCGAAAAGTAGCCAAATGCGCAGTTTATCTGACACTCGATTGCACCAATGCAAGGAACAAACATGACAATGAATTTCAAGCAAGTCAGCACCGTATTATCAACACCCTTCGCCCATCAGAATCACTTGCACCACATCAAAATTAGCTGACAGACACTGATCCCTCTTCTGGTCCCCAGATCAAATATCACGTTTAGTTTACTCAAAAGAATGGCATACAATCATTCACTAGCGGCTACCAGAAAATGAAACAATCCTGAAACAAAACTGTCACCAGAAACCACCTCGATTGCAACTGTCGGCGATCATTTTCGTCCATTGTTTGGGGCTACGGACGCAACAAAGCTACTGACGATACAAAGGTCTCTGCTAGAACGCCAGCACACTCACTGCTTGAGAAGGTACGGGTCGAACGGGAAGTAGCTGCTGTAGAGCTGTTCGGCACTCAATCGCTTCAGGCCGAAGTTAGAGCTGACCACGACTGGAATTCGAATCCTGCGCGTGAAGGGCAGACGATAAGGGCGAGAGGCTCGAGTTATTTTACAACACACTCCAATGTTTAGATCAATGGACCAGCAAATAGTGGGTGTACCAGCGGACACCCATACAATCCCACCGTACAAGTCGGTGTGCCAGCAGGCCGGATTTCCACCTTGAGACATGTAACAGATCAAACACCAGTGTACCAACGTGGCGCATTGTTTGACCGTCCTGCGGCTGCGTGACGGCATATGGCACGTGTTGCTCTTCACACCTGAAGGCCGACACTGACCGGCACGTGCTGCTCTCCACACCTGTAGGCCGACACTGACCGGCACGTGCTGCTCTTCACACCTGAAGGCCGACACTGACCGGCACGTGCTGCTCTCCACACCTGTACACCGACACTGACCGGCACGTGCTGCTCTCCACACCTGAAGGCCGACACTGACCGGCACGTGCTGCTCTCCACACCTGTACACCGACACTGACCGGCACGTGCTGCTCTCCACACCTGTAGGCCGACACTGACCGGCACGTGTTGCTCTCCACACCTGTACACCGACACTGACCGGCACGTGCTGCTCTCCACACCTAAAGGCCGACACTGACCGGCACGTGCTGCCCTCCACACCTACACCTCGACACTGACCGGTTGTTGCGCTCTATGACGGTGTAGCAGTAGGCCAGCTGGTAGTGACGCGCCACGTTGGCGAAGTTCTGCACGACGGCCGGCATGCAGAACCGCAGCGGGTTCAGCTGCGACGCCACCATCCGCTCGTAGTTGAGCGACCGCAGCATCGGCATGACTGCGGACATACGGCGCACGGGTCCTCAAAGCCGGTGCAATCAAGACCGGTGGTGGTGGTGGTGGATTGGAGTTTAGGGGCGTGTCGACATCTGGTGTCATTTTGCGTCCATAAATGAAATGTAGTCAATCCACGGTGCCGCTATCATAGCTCACTATGCATCTTCACGGGTACAATCAACACCAAAAACAGGTGAACACCGAAGCCAGGTGCGACTCGATGACGAGGACTAACCACAGCACGCTAAATAGTCTCATCCGGCGTTCCTTGTCGTCTTAGTTAGTTATTTGGGTTTTCGGGCGCATCAACTGCAGTGGTTATACAGCGCCCATGGCTATATCAACTGCAGTGGTTATATCCTTGTCGTCCCACAATCCCCCTAGGGACACACCGGGCCAAACCCGTCGAGTTACTAAGCAGAGCTTACGCTCCCTTGGGACACTCCGGCCGTCCGGAAATTAATGCTGCCACGATGCCACCGCGGCGTGGCGCGATTAGTGTCGGTGCGTGTCACTCACAGGCGTCCGTGGGCGGCATCTCCGTGTGTCGGAACGCGAACACGTAGAAGACCGTCTGGCAGACGGCGTAGAACGGCCGGTGCATGGTGTAGTCGGGCCGGTCGCGCGCGGCGCTGTCCTGCTGCGTCAGGTAGCGGTGCACCCAGCTGCACATCACCTCCAGAGAGGCTCGCAGCAGGCTGCGACAGGCGAACACAGCGTCGGCACATGCTACCGCCGGCGAACAACCGGTACATACTACTGCAGGTGGACAATCTGGACATGTTACCACGGGTGGACGGTCTGCACATACTACCGCAGATTAACAGTCTGTTCACACTACCGCAGGTGGACTGTCTGTGAACGCTACCACAAGTGGACAGTCTGTGTATTCTGTCGCAGATGAATAGAATTCCTACAGATACTGCTGCAAGTGAACAGAAAATCTATACATAATGCCGCAGGCAACGAGAGCGTTTATCTGCCTAGCTGCACAATGTGCAACTAAACATTTCACACGCACAGTATATTTACCTAAAGTAAACTACTTTCCGGTATGTGGCACGCGTCACATATTTCATAATATCCAGGGTTTCGAAACAGCGCTAACGCAAATATTTAAGATAATCAGAATATGCCCAACGATTGTCGAGAGAGATACAGATACCCTTGGCGGAAGGACGCAGTATGATCGGCTTCACACAGCCACAGAAATGGTCTAGGATAGCACGACCATCGGCGACAAAAGTGCACCGTCAGCGTTTTTGCCTCTACAGAGGAGCGAAGCCAGTCTCGCTTACTCCAATTTTGCCAGCTGAACTGCCGGTTGAAATATGGCGAATGAGGCGCGCAACCAAATTGCGAGATCATTCACGAATAACCATCGGCCAATAACTCTGCGTAGTCCCTACCCGACATAGTTGATCAGTATTCCTAACAACATACATTAAAGACACTTCATTTTGGAACACCGTTCACTTGCACGAACGTTTCTGACCCAGCCGGGACGAGGAAGGCCGAAGGACCGATTCACCAAGACCTTTCCAACCAAGTATCCCATTAGCAATACCAGTCTCACAACTTTAGCAGACTGCCGTGGCTCCAGACGGTGCCGTAGGCGGCCTGCATGTCGAGGAGCATTGCATCTACATGCGCGTGGTTCTTAAAACCAACATGAACAGCAAGGTGAGCACAAGTTGGAGCACCAAAACTAAAACAAGGTCTACAGTGCACCGTCGTTTTTGTTTGTTTCAGAAATCACATTGGGCATTTGATACAAAGGATAAGTTGGTCTAAAAATCATGTCAGATGCAGATTCAGAATCCTATACACCATTCTGTATCGCAGTGCGAGAGAGATGAGTTGGAAATGAAGTGGTTTCACCCTGCTGCTGCCAGGTTTCAGAATAGAGATTACTACGGTTTTACGCCAAACTGACGGCAAGTTTAGCTTCCTATGCGGAATGAAATCGGCACTCAAGCATCCGCACAGAAGTGCGCCAAATATCTCCAATGCCACTATTACATAACGAGAAATGCAAAAACTGACCAAAGCTACTATCTACAGCAGACATGCAACAGCCCCCACTACCGAACAACTGGCCAAGCTGCTCCAACGTCATGACCGAAATCGACCAAGCTGGATAGAAAATCTCGTGCGGTGGCATATACGTCACCGTAATTTTAGTACTAAACGCTGGAATAACATCAAAGTTAATGAACCTAAATGATTTACTGTGGTCGATGCTCCATAAACCCCCAAGCAGTCAAAGAACCAGAAACTAATAAACTGGTAAACGGAAGTGATAAGTGTGGCAATGTGGCTAGTACTGCATCCGATGTCCCGCTAGAACAGGACGTAACCGAACCACCGATGAGGCGGAGGACGGCGGCCTCACGGCACCCGAACCTCGTTCGGCGCCAGCGGCACGCCACTCATCCCACGTACTCCACGTCGACGATGGTGGCGCGCGCCAGGAACGAGCCCATGTAGAGGGCGGCCGCCTGGCGCAGCACGGCCGGCGAGCGCGGGTTCTGCACGCGCCGCCACAGCCAGTCGAGCAGGTGTTCGGCCAGCGAGCGGCGCCGCGACGCCAGCCACAGCAGCCAGAACTGCGCGTGCGCCGTGCTCGGCGTCGCCAGGCCGACCTCCTCGAACACCTGCCGGCGCGTGGCGTGCCGTCAGCGTGGCTGGCGGACGGCGCACCGGGTCCATGTGCCGGGCGTACACAGACGTACCGGGCGTACACCGACGTACCCGGCGTACACCGACGAACCGGGCGTTCGCCGACGTACCGGGCGTACGCCGACGTACCCGGCGTACACCGACGTTCCGGGCGTACACCGACGTACCGGGCGTACACCGACGTACCGGGCGTACACCGACGTACCCGGCGTACACCGACGTACCGGGCGTACACCGACGTACCGGGCGTACACCGACGTACCGGGCGTATACCGACGTACCGGGCGTAACGCGTACCGGGCGTACACGCGTACCGGGCGTAACCGACCGGGCGTATACCGACGTACCGGGCGTATACCGACGTACCGGGCGTATACCGAAGGCGTAAACGCCGGGCGTACACCGACGTACCGGGCGTACCGACGTACCGGGCGTACACCGACGTACCCGGGCGCATACACCGACGTACCGGGCGTACACCGACGCACCCAGCATACGCCGATTTACTGAGCATGTACCGATATACTGGGCATACACCGATGCAATGGGTACACGATGCACTGGGCACGCACCGATGTACTGGGTATCCACCGATGTACCGGACATACACCGATGTACTGGGCATACAGTGCCAGTGGACATATAGGCGCCGTCAGGTGCGTGGCGGCAGTGCCACCAGGACAAGACGAGGATCAACGCCAGTGGACAGTCACATATATGGCGGCAGTAGTGGTGGTGAATTGGAGTTTAGGGGACATCCAGGGTCATCGACATCGACATCCAGGGTCATTTTGCGTCCATGGCGGCAGTACAGCAAGGGCCAGATGAGGATCAACCTCAGCGAACAGGCACGCACATGATGCACTTGTCTGCACTAGGCGGACAATGGCTACCTTACAACATATGAAGAACACGCTCAATGGAGTAAAATGCTTTTCAAAAATCAAATCACACCCATGTTGAGGAATGCATTGTACCATCACAAGAGTATCAGTTGTACCGTGCAGTGTAAACAGCATAAGCCAGCGAATGTAAACATGTTCATTTGTATAATCTTATATTGGACGCAAAAAGATCCAGTACAGATACCGGTTGAGGTGAAAAAAATCGTTCAAATTAAGTTGAAAGATAGAGCTCCCTTCCTCCCATGAAGTCACTTGGCCGAGCGCCGATTTTTATCTCCCGAGTTCTGGCAACACAGGGAGAGGCGTGACTAGTCGATCGAGACACCGACGGTACGGCGGTTATGTCAGTTAGAAATCTGACGTCGCATCATAACTCTCGCATTCGGTGATGGGCTATGGTCTACGCAGCATTCCATGACGTACGCCGAACCATGAAAATCCACCCCAGAATATGTTTGGAGAACACATAATACAAAATGTCGCGGCAATAACGATAATATATTAACTTCAATGTCGAGGGCACATCCATCGGAGCCAGCAGGGGCGCATCGGTTCCGCTGGCGCATATCCCACCTTGATGAGATCGGCATACAGCTGCTTGGTGGCGTCCCAATCGAGTCGGCGGTCGGCGGTGGGGTAGCAGGTGCGCTGCTGGTAGCGCATCACCACCAGCATCAGCGCGTCCAGCGTGACGGCCTCGTCTGACGGAGTGTCGCCGGCGGCCACCAGCTCCTCCCGGGGACACAGCACGTCCAACTGGACCAGCCGCTGGTACACCAGCTGTCGACACCACAGGACCACGTCACCAGCTCCTCCCGGGGACACAGCACGTCCAACTGGACCATCCGCTGGTACACCAGCTGTCGACACCACAGGACCACGTCACCAGCTCCTCCCGGGGACACAGCACGTCCAACTGGACCAGCCGCTGATACACCAGCTGTCGACACCACAGGACCACGTCACCAGCTCCTCCCGGGGACACAGCACGTCCAACTGGACCAGCCGCTGGTACACCAGCTGTCGACACCACAGGACCACGTCACCAGCTCCTCCCGGGGACACAGCACGTCCAACTGGACCAGCCGCTGGTACACCAGCTGTCGACACCACAGGACCACGTCACCAGCTCCTCCCGGGGACACAGCACGTCCAACTGGACCAGCCGCTGGTACACCAGCTGTCGACACCACAGGACCACGTCACCAGCTCCTCCCGGGGACACAGCACGTCCAACTGGACCAGCCGCTGGTACACCAGCTGTCGACACCACAGGACCACGTCACCAGCTCCTCCCGGGGACACAGCACGTCCAACTGGACCAGCCGCTGGTACACCAGCTGTCGACACCACAGGACCACGTCACCAGCTCCTCGACACGGGGACACAGCCACGTCCAACTGGACCAGCCGCTGGTACACCAGCTGTCGACACCACAGGACCACGTCACCAGCTCCTCCCGGGGACACAGCACGTCCAACTGGACCAGCCGCTGGTACACCAGCTGTCGACACCACAGGACCACGTCACCAGCTCCTCCCGGGGACACAGCACGTCCAACTGGACCAGCCGCTGGTACACCAGCTGTCGACACCACAGGACCACGTCACCAGCTCCTCCCGGGGACACAGCACG
Source organism: Imbricaverruca yamaguchii (assembly GCA_034440575.1). Classification (NCBI taxonomy): domain Eukaryota; kingdom Metazoa; phylum Arthropoda; class Thecostraca; family Neoverrucidae; genus Imbricaverruca; species Imbricaverruca yamaguchii. The sequence continues at coordinate 1,052,600 of JAOTOL010001560.1, forward strand.
TCCAACTGCACCAGCCGCTGGTACACCAGCTGTCGACACCACAGGACCACGTCACCAGCTCCTCCCGGGGACACAGCACGTCCAACTGGACCAGCCGCTGGTACACCAGCTGTCGACACCACAGGACCACGTCACCAGCTCCTCCCGGGGACACAGCACGTCCAACTGGACCAGCCGCTGGTACACCAGCTGTCGACACCACAGGACCACGTCACCAGCTCCTCCCGGGGACACAGCACGTCCAACTGGACCAGCCGCTGGTACACCAGCTGTCGACACCACAGGACCACGTCACCAGCTCCTCCCGGGGACACAGCACGTCCAACTGCACCAGCCGCTGGTACACCAGCTGTCGACACCACAGGACCACGTCACCAGCCCCTCCCGGGGACACAGCACGTCCAACTGGACCAGCCGCTGGTACACCAGCTGTCGACACCACAGGACCACGTCACCAGCTCCCGACACAGCACGTCCAACTGGACCAGCCGCTGGTGCACCAGCTGTCGACACCACAGGACCACGTCACCAGCTCCTGACACAGCACGTCCAACTGCACCAGCCGCTGGTACACCAGCTGTCGACACCACAGGACCACGTCACCAGCTCCTCCCGGGGACACAGCACGTCCAACTGGACCAGCCGCTGGTACACCAGCTGTCGACACCACAGGACCACGTCACCAGCTCCTCCCGGGGACACAGCACGTCCAACTGGACCAGCCGCTGGTACACCAGCTGTCGACACCACAGGACCACGTCACCAGCTCCTCCGGGGACACAGCACGTCCAACTGCACCAGCCGCTGGTGCACCAGCTGTCAACACCACAGGACCACGTCACCAGCTCCTCCCGGGGACACAGCACGTCCAACTGCACCAGCCATTGAGAATTGAGGAAATGAGGTTGGCAGCATTTCCACCAAGGAGTCATAGTTTTGGCACCAATTTACTCACTGCACCGACAGCCTAGAGATAAAGGCGCCCGAGATGTGGACAGCAGCCATGTAGACCACAGGTCTGTTCAGGCACTCACCCACAGCAGTCTGGGTCGTCTGGCCCAGGGACACTCACCTGCAGCAGTCTGGCCCAGGGACACTCACCCCCAGCAGTCTGGCCCAGGGACACTCACCTGCAGCAGTCTGGCCCGGGGACACTCACCCGCAGCAGTCTGGCCCAGGGACACTCACCCGCAGTAGTCTGGCCCAGGGACACTCACCCGCAGCAGTCTGGCCCAGGGACACTCACCCGCAGTAGTCTGGCCCAGGAACACTCACCCGCAGCAGTCTGGCCCAGGGACACTCACCAGCAGCAGTCTGGCCCAGGGACACTCACCCACAGCAGTCTGGCCCAGGGACACTCGCCTGCAGCAGTCTGGCCCAGGGACACTCACCTGCAGCAGTCTGGCCCAGGGACACTCACCTGCAGCAGTCTGGCCCAGGGACACTCACCCGCAGCAGTCTGGGTCAGCTGGCCCAGGGACACTCACCTGCAGCAGTCTGGCCCAGGGGCACTCACCCGCAGCAGTCTGGCCCAGGGACACTCACCCGCAGCAGTCTGGCCCAGGGACACTCACCAGCAGCAGTCTGGCCCAGGGACACTCACCTGCAGCAGTCTGGCCCAGGGACACTCACCCGCAGCAGTCTGGCCCAGGGACACTCACCTGCAGCAGTCTGGCCCAGGGGCACTCACCCCGCGTCTGGCCCAGGGACACGCCTGCGCAGTCTGGCCCAGGGACACTCACCTGCAGCAGTCTGGCCCAGGGGCACTCCCCCCAGTGGCCCGGGACACCTAGCAGTCTGGCCCAGGGACACTCACCTGCAGCAGTCTGGCCCAGGGACACTCACCTGCAGCAGTCTGGCCCAGGGACACTCACCCACAGCAGTCTGGCCCAGGGACACTCACCTGTAGCAGTCTGGGTCGGCTGGCCCAGGGACACTCACCAGCAGCAGTCTGGCCCAGGGACACTCACCTGTAGCAGTCTGGGTCGGCTGGCCCAGGGGCACTCACCCGCAGCAGTCTGGGTCGCGTCTGTGGCAGACTCTGACAGAGGAGCAGCAGGCTGCTGAAGTACGCCGCCTGCTGCCGCGCCGGCCTCTTCAAGTACGGCTGGCGCTGCGACAACGTCTGTAGCAGCATGTCCAGCGCCCTGCACAGGCGGGGGACGTTACGGGCGCACCCGGCAGCCATCAGACACAACGTGCATTGTGGAAAATGCCACACAGACCGCTACATAGGACCTGACGGCCGCCCCAGTAGCCAGCAGGAACGAGGTGCATCGCGAGAAGTGTCACACAGGCCGCTACATAGGACGTGAGAAGCGCATCCGGTAGCCAACAGACATGACGTGCAGTATGGGAAGTGCCACCCACATCGCTACAAAATACATGCCAAACGGACCGCTGCATAGGACGTGACATGGGTACGAATGATCAATTCTGGTCGAAGCGCCCTAAAGCCCAAATAACTAATTAACTAGCACAGGACGTGACAGACGCACCCGGTAGTCATTAGACACGAGGTGCGTCACGACAAGTGTCACACAGACCGCCACACAGAACGTGACAGGCGCCACCGGTAGTCATTAGACACGAGGTGCGTCACGACAAGTGTCACACAGACCGCCACACAGAACGTGACAGGCGCCACCGGTAGCCATCAGACACTGATGATGTGAGCCGTACAGCCGTCCGACCAGACCCACTCCGCAACTGTTCCTCAGACGCACCGGTAATGTATTGCTAAAATAGTGGCTTTTCGTGAGGTGTGATGTCGAAACGACTACAGTAGGACGTAGAAGTTTGCCATGAAAACGATGTCACTTAGCATAACTGATTAGTTATTTAAACACAACTTTGATCCAAAAGCCTACTCATATGTGCACCTTTTCCATTTGCATTGACATACCTTATTCAGGGCGACTATTTTAGCAATAACGACGCAAAATACCTATCTTGATCATCTGATTTTGCATAACAAACTACATAGATAATCATTTTACCTGCAATCGAGTCAGTAGATATTCGTGCATCACAAACCGTAACGATGAGTATTATAATGATTCTTATCAACAAGCTACTGCTAGACTTAGATGTCAATACTTCACGACTCATCACGAAACACGATGTGGATACTCTGTTGGGAAGACGTCAATTCAGTGCTCAGAAAGTGGCACGTTCCACCATATTCCATGAATAATCTATCAATGTGGTAATGCGACCGACACGGCCGCGCGACCAGACCCGCTCGGGGACTGTTCCCCAGCCGCGCCGGTATCGAGGCCGCGACTGATGGCCGACTTACATGGGGATGACTTTCAATATGGCTGAGAGTGACTCGACTGCCAGTGTGTGCACTCGCTGCTCTTCGACACTCAGATCCCCCGCGAACGGCTCCTCCTGCAGGGGCTCTGTGTCGGCCACTGCAACACACACACACACACACACTCTTTCATGTCGGCAGAGAACAAGATACGAGTTCTAGACTTGTCTTAAGTATCAACCAGGTCACGTTTTTCATCGTGTTATTACTATGCATAACTACATACACTTTTAAAATGCTGAAATTGTTCAACCATGCATTAGGCAACACACCGATTATGATCACCTTACAGCAAACTTGGACATAATTGTAGTTCTCCTGGATGCAAGTACTATGAATGGCATGCATTCATTAATGTATACGAGACATTTTATTGAGTAACCATAAAAATATATTGTGTGAACACACAGTAGGGTGCGAGGGTTGGTATAACGCGAGCAACCATGACGGCACCAGCCCAGTACTCCCACGGAACAACCACAGCGACACCAGTCCAGTATTCCCACGGGACAACCACGGCGGCACCAGTGTTCCCACGGGACAACCACGGCGGCACCAGTGTTCCCACGGGACAACCACGGGGGCACCAGTGTTTCCACGGGACAACCACGGCGGCACCAGTGTTCCCACAGGACAACCACGGCGGCCCCAGTCCAGTGTTCCCACGGCACAACCACAGCGACACTAGTCCAGTGTTCCCATGGGACAATCATAGCGGCGCCAGTCCAGTGTTTCCACGGAACAACCACAGCGGCGGCAGAACGTGCCCACGCCCCCCGGCCTCGGCCGCGCCGCCGCACGAGCGCTCACCGAACTGCAGCGAGTGCGCAAGCACCTTGATGGCGTCGCCGGCGCAGTGCGGCTGCGTGGTGGCCAGCAGCACGACCAGCGCGAAGTAGCGGCGCAGCGCCGGCTCGGGCAGCAGGTGCCAGCTGCAGGCCAGCACGGCGCGCACCAGCGCCACGTGCCGCTCACCGCACAGCTCGCCGGCGTGCCGGTACACCTGGTCCAGCACCTCCGTCAGCTTACTCATCTGGAACACATGGGTATCTGACATCAGAACAACACTCGGAATACTGCACCAGCGCAGCAGTGTACCTGGTCCAGCACCTCCGTCAGCTTACTCATCTGGAACACATGGGTATCTGACATCAGAACAACACTCGGAATACTGTGCCAGCGCAGCAGTGTACCTGGTCCAGCACTTGCGTCAGCTTACTCTTCTGGAACACCCGGACATCCAACATTGCCCCAATACTGCACAAGCCAGCAGTGCACCTGGTCCAGCACTTCCGTCAGCTTACTCATCTAAAACACACGAACATCCATCATGGGCCCAACACCCAGAATACTGCACCAGTGCAACAGTGTACCTGGTCCGGCATCTCAGCCAGCCTACTCATCGGGAACACCTGGGCATTTAACATCGGCCCAACACTTAGAATACTGCTGGTGCAAACAACTCTTGCAGTTTAAATTTATGTTTGGAGTGAAATACATATTAACTGCATTCACGATATGCAAGCTTCTGCAATACTTCCAAACTTTGATAATCGCAACAATGGTCGTCAGCGGGTGGGTACAAACTGACAATATTTCCTACCAATACTTTTGGAACAGAATATAAATAAATGGTGGTGGTGGATTGGAGTTTAGGGGTGCGTCGACATCAAGGGTCGTTTTGCGTCCATAACCGAATTTTAATCAATCTACGGTGCTGCTATCATATCTTGCTATCCATCTTCACGGGTGGGGGGCTGTCGAATGAACGTAAAAATATTCCAAGACGCAACGACCTCAGAGTCGCTCCCTATAAGCATTCGTAAAGAAGAGTCGGTATTCAACCGCCCTAAAATCTGGCGTCGTAGAGGATCTAGTAGAGTACAGCCAACTAAAACATGGTACATGGTAAGCGGGTAAGAGCAGCGCGGACATAGAGATCAGTCATCACCAATAAGCATGTAACTGTGTGTTGCGAATGTATGACCTATTCTCAATCGGCAGAGTATTACTTCTTCCCGGCGTTTGGTTCGGCGAGAGGACAGCCACTTTCCCAGTGTCGGTTTTAAAACTCTGAGCTCCCTACACTTGTAATTTCAGGTTCATTGCCATTCTGACCATATATTTGATAATATGGTGGGGTATAGATCCCTTGGAGGGAGCCGTAGACAGACCATACGGCCATTACCAATGGCGTGTTTGGTGGTAATGTCAGCAGCTTCGTTTCCCATAAATAAATAATATTATTACTTTTTATTCATCTATTATATTATAATACTATAAATTATAATTCAAATTCATACCAATCATATTGCATGCACAAGGGGCTTAATGCTGACCTCAGGCTGTCTTCATTTGTTTGTTTGTTATTTGGGTTTTTGGGTGTGTCGACTGCTATGGTCATATTGCGCCCATAACTCAATCAGGCTGTCTTCACAAAACTTTAGATACATTTATGCAACAGTGTAGCCCATAAATCGGCACAAAAGGAGCTACTTTGCCCTTGACATTGGATATGGGATAAGGATGTGCCTAAGATCACTCATATTGAGGGTCAGTAAGAAACAATATAAATGTTACAGATTCACAAACATGCTTTTTGTGTGCTTTGAGGGTACATCAATTGCTGCTAGTCAAAAGGTAGATATTTATGCCATTCTGACTGTTTCCATCGATACCTTTTAGGAACAAATCGTGCATAGCAATTGGCCAGAATTAACTCGAATTTCTTGGATTTCTGATTTCCTTGGATGTAATCGAGTTTCCAATTCACACTTATGAGTTGTAATCCCAACACCAAACCAGCAAGATTCTTGCCAATAATGCCAAACCAGCTTGATCCCTGTGATGGTGCATGTTCTGCTCAAATGACAAGCATGGAGAGCCTGGTTAAATTGTGAAATGTTAATCAAATGAAAAAGCACAGGGGGGTGTTTCATTTGATTTGTGCCTCATAGTCCTGGATGTTAAGAGGAAAATCATGGGAAAATCAAACATTGGAAGGATATTTTCCTTTACACCTGCAACATCAAAAGACCAATGGCCTGGATGCCCAAAATTCATGAACAGCCTATTTGTCCGATTCTGCAGCAAACCTTACCAGGCTTGGGCGAGAATACTAACCTGCATCATGCCTTTAGATATCTCCACACAGAGTTCATCATACTGGCCAGCAGCTCCACTATCTGCAGCTTGCAGCACAGCCTTCAGGTCGAACACCACCGAGTCAGAAAACGACACAGATAATTCCTTCTTAACAACGTTAGCACGGCGGAGGATGCTCGGCGACATCATGAGTGGAGATGCCATTTTACCTGCAAAGAAATACAGAAATGTAACTTACAACACAAATCACAAACATCTTGACAAATGAAAATATATTAGAGCCAATCTACCTAACCCTATATATTTTGAATTTCAACTAATGGTAACATACAACACAATATGCAGGCACTTAGCTATGGAATGTGATCAGTAACTGGACCATGAGGTAGAAATTGTGGCAGAAGCATGGTGCCAACATATTTCTAAGTTCTCTCCATTTCTCTCTCCATTATCAAAATGTTCAGGTTCGAATTCTTTACAAACCTGCAATTCAGGACACCAAAATTTAAATGGCACCTTTCACAAGCAAATTGGCTGGGTAGTTTTCAAGGCATCCTTGCAGTTTAGTGTCCTCATGAGGTAAGTTGTACACATGTCCTACTTCTGTTGAGTAAAAAGTGGTTAGGCTTAGGTTCAGTGTCATGCTCCTTTTTAGCTACATGCTACTTTTGTACAGTAGAGACAGAGGAGGGTTATGTCAAAAAGCAAACTGATGTGTAAAAAACGTGCAAAGACATCTGAATAATAATGCACATTGATGAGTCACTTTTTATGACCTTGTTGATTGTTTAATGATGGTGGTGATGATGTCCATAGTGTATCAGCCACCCCGCTGCTTTTACCAGTCGGAGCATCTGCTTATACCAGTTAGCAGTCAACCCAAAAAATTGATTTATGTCTAAAACAAGTTGTTAAGTGTAGGATTGCACTGTGTAAGTGTAGGATTGTCCAAAATTTGCCTGAGACTGAATGTTGAACGTCATATATATGGTGATGTGATTGCTGCAAGATGCCCCAACAAGCCTCTGCTTGATGCACCAAAAACCCCCCTACCCCAAAAAAACTAAGAAGTGGCATGAAATTATAAAATATAAGTTGTTAAGTGTAGGATTGCACTTATATTTTATAATTTCATGCCACTTCTTAGGTTAGGTTGGGCTTTGTTGGGGTACAGGGGTTTATGGTGCATCAACTGCCGAGGTCAAGCAGCTTGTTGGGGTGCATCTTGCATGCTAATCACATGCTACCATATAGAATGACAGTTCATACATTCAGTCTCAGACAAATTTTGGACCCCTGGGAAATGCTATCTAGCAGGGTGGGAATTAAGGCACTTTTTAAGAGATTTCATCTCTTAAAACATTTTTGCACTCTGGATTCATACTGGATAGAATGGGCTCCACATGTACTCCAACACAAACATACAGAAGGACAAAAATACTACTAAAAAAACTAATACAGGATTGAAGAAAATATCCACCAAACATGTTATTCTACTTACGGTTACCAAATAACTATACACTTTTCATACCATCAAGCACACAGACAGCAACCGAACACACACAACACACGAAACCACAGCATGCCCACTGAATATAATGGCCTCCGGTCGCTACAAATTCGGCCGGTGCGTCTCCAGAAACCTGCTTTCGAGCCACCCTATAGTGGGAAAAACTGACTGCTTTAAGAGTCACTTCCGGAGTGCAGCGGAGGCCGCCGATCGGAATTTGCTGTGTTAGCATTTTCTGTTACAAAAACTGTCCTTTAGCCAATCAATGCAAGGTATTTTTTAAATGACGTCATAACCATTAGCAACTTTTAACACGTGTTTTGAACACTTAACATCGTCATGCCGTAAACACAAGACCTTGACTGATCCTCTGCGCACCACCTCGATTCCAACTGCGTGTGAGTTAGTGTTGTGGGTCCGTATCGTGCATTGAATTGGCTGTGTATGTAGGTAGGTGTACGCTCTGAGCTGAGGGTGAACCGTGAATTATTTGTGTTTTTCATTTTGCCTAGCACTATGCTGAGACCAACATAGAAAGAAGGCGCATTGCTCCTGTAGGTTATGAGAGACAAAGCTGAGCTGATCACAACTCACTGTCTTGTGGTGCCATCCATTGCTCACTTCTTTGTTTCTATGCTTTGATGTGACCAAAAATGATGTGTATTATGCCTATTACATAGACACTGACTAGGTACATATGCTTTTCTCGTCAGTTACCGGTAAATAGATTCCATGCCTGAAAAATATTATGTGCATGAAAATGTACTCCGGGAGAAATCTGTTTGCACTCCGACTCCAAACCCGGAAAGCAAGTTTCCCACCCTGCTATCTAGGGTGGAGTGGAGGCCTATTGCGACCTCATTTGACCCTCAAGACATTGACCTAGGGTTATGCAATGTATTCTGCAGTGAGTTCACTACAGCAGCAATTCCTCCAAAATTTTGGCAAGTAGTTTAAAAAATCTTAGGGGGCCAGACCCCCCCTGTACATTATGTGAGAAGTATCTTGACTGGGAGTCTACTGCACCTGTGGTAGCATTGCTTGCACACAAAAAGTAATGGAATGTTATGTGCACAAAATTGGCTGTTGAAATAAACAACTTGCTATGGATGCAATGTTTTCATGGTGACACAAACCCTCGCTGTGAGGTTGGTGTATGACACACTTTGATTCAAGGATTCCTAAAGTTAATGCCCATAGAAAGTGGGAGGTTTTACTGTATAATTTATGGCAGCATGAAGCTATCATGGAACAACCTCAGTCCTCCAGTTCATCAGTATCCCTTTCAACTGATTCTGAGACAGGGGCAGATACAAGGGCTACTGGGGGCATGTGACCCAAATGTACCCTCAAGTTTTTGGCCAGAGGTGCATCTTGAAAGATGTCTGCCCTTCAGTGTGCTTGAAAGCCCATGCAATATACTGAGGAAAATGTCCCTGCAAATATTTCAGCCATTTCATGGCAGTCATTTGTGATCCCATATTTCCCCCTCAATGGCCCAAAGGGTGTTTGCCAATTTTCTGATGTCGTATGTAAGAGTGAAATTCCTTGGAAGATAGTTGGTGAATCAATGACAATTCATACTTAATCTGGGAGTGAATACTAAAATTTTATATACCGTTTATTTAAATCTTGGAAAGATCTCAGTGAACGATCTGCCTGCATACTGTCTCCCAAATTTGTCTCTGTCCTGTTTGTACTTTGTCCATGCATCCTTTCTCCTACTTAGTAAACTTTGAGGTCTGGTTGCCCATGGAGGACGCCCCCTTGGTAAAACAATGGGTACATACAAATTTACAAGAGCTGATAATATTTATAGGAACCCATTGTACTTTCCACTAGTATCCAAATACTGAAACTCAAGGCTCCAGTCATATTCAGCCAGACGTTACTTAATGGCTCTGTAGTTACCTCTGTGCCAAGACCTTTTCAGTATGGTATTGCTAGATGTAGTTAATTTTATTGTCTGGAAATAATAGTCAACTAAAACAGGACAGTGTTAGCATTGGGGAAATGGGGGCAATATTTCTACCACCCCAACCCTATCTACTTCAGAAGTTAAAATTAAATCCAGTGTTTCCAGAAATTACAAAGGTAGGCTGGTGAATCCACTGAGCTGAATCATTAACCTAGAAGGCTGAAATTATGGTCATTGCGCTTGTATCACAAAGATTTGTTGATTAATACATTGCATGACCTCCCTAGGCAACTTCATGACCTTGACCTGAGGTCATGACTTCAGGATCTTTACCCAAGTTTTGGTTGACCTGACCTTAAATTACACCACCTACTGTCAGTAGCACATTTCAAGGACTGTCGAATAGCGTTGGCCATTTGTTTCTATCTGTTCCGGGTCCTGAGATATGTCAATATCTGAGTCCCACCTGATCTGGTCGAATTTGACCTATGATGGCCCGCAGTGTAATTTTCAAATAGGGTGGAATTTACCACTTTCTGAACACTATACATCTTTCTTCAGAAGTTGGCATCCTGCTCCTGGATATGACTTTCTGCCTTTCTAACAGTATCCCATTTTTGAAATATAGTTCTTCCTAAATTATAAACCTCAAATAATGATAGGTCCGTCTATTCCTACACCATCACCTTTTAGTCTGAAGACATCAAGCATTTTATTACACTACTTTGTATTTGCATCCTGCTATGCCCGTTTCGACATCTCACACCTAACGAAAAAACAATATTTTAACCCTGTGGCCCAGTGACCTTAATCTTGACCTGAGCGAAAAATGACCGGAACATTTTCGATAGAGCCCGTCACCAGCTATCCAACGCCGTTTTCCGTTTGTCGCTAGCTAACATAGTTCTAGAGATCTTATGGAGGCAGGCAACTGCCCCGGACATGCGAAGTTGGCGCGGACCTCCGAACGTGCAAGTGTTAACGACATTCACTACTAGACACAAATTGATGGGCCGAAAGCATAGGTATTTAGGCAACTACCTAAAGTTCACACAACATACATACCAAAATTATCAACCTGTACGCATTTACATATGGGCCTTGGCCAACAAAACCACAAAACCACGCCCATCCATGGATGACAACTCAAACAGAATTGGCGCATTTCCGACAGGGTACGAATTAGGTTCGCAAGCTGGCAACCCCTGCTTTCAAATTTGTGACGTACTTACAGGATAGTTCTGTGGATGAAAAGTTCCACACACGCACTGACCTCGTAATTGACAAAAATATTTGATCATGGTTACAGGTAAATTCACGTTGATAGGTGTGAAGTAACATTCACACCAAGTTGAGCCATAAATTGTACTTCATTCTCAATATATTACGTCACAGCACTAAATTGTTGCCAATCCATGGATACCAACCAATTAGCGCTGTCCTACTACATGTTTACATGGTGGGAACACGTGCGCCCGTGTGCACCACGCAGCTGGTGGCGGTACAGGAACCCAGCCTATTTAGGTACCTACCTGGGCACTGGCAGATGAAGGAAGCTGGTTTTTGACCGGATTGTGGGCAATTGAAGAACAAATTAAAGCGCTTCTGATTTTGATAGGAACATGATATGGGCCTGTTCAGGACATGTTTCTAATGAAATGTTTTTTTTTATGTTTTGGAGAATCCCATTTCAATGCAAACTTGTGGGAAAATGTCATTTTTGGTGTGAGCATGGCCTGTTGGCCCAGATCTTGTTTACAGTTCGGTGTCTATTAGTCTCAGAAGTTGCCTTCCTCTGCAAATTACCTATGTTAATACTTATACTCTTGGCTTTTCTTCCTCTTGATGGGTGGCCAAGTGCTATCAGTGACTCAACAGGAGAGGGATTTAGGTGTCATTCTAAGCACAAAATTGGGGGCATCGTAACAAACCAAGGAAGCCAGGAAGAAGGCACTGAAAATGCTTGGGGCAATAGATAGGAATGTATCATACAGAAGTGAGGAAGTCATCAGGAAACTTTACTGTGCAAATGTCAGGCCACATTTGGAATACTGCATCCAAGCTTGGTCTCATGGATATGAAAAATATTTTTGGCTTTTAGAGAGAGTACAAAGGAGGGCTACAAAAATGGTTAATGGTACAAGCAACCTGGCATATGAGGAAAGATTGAAGAAATTGAATGTTTTCACTGAGATATAGAAGGCTGAGAGGAGATCTCATCAATGTCTTTAAATTTTGTCATGGTCTGGAGAGGGGATATCTTGGGGAAATGTTTGAATTTAACATAAATGATGCAATTAGAGGTCATCAATTCAAAATTAAAGGTAACCACAGCAGAACAATGTTAAGACTTTCTTCACAAACAAGGTAGTAGAACACTGGAACCAGCTGTCAGAAACCATTGTAAGTAGCAGCATATTGAAAGTCTTTAAAAACAGCATAGACAATCATAAGAATAGAGTGCTTGCTTTTCAGTATTACAGGGAGGGCTGATTGACAAATTTGGTGGGGGTTAGGAAAGAACAAGAAGGTGTATTAAAAAAAAAACTAAAAAAAAAATAAAAAAAAAAAAAAAAAAAAAAAAAAAAAAAAAAAAAAAAAAAGTTAAGAAAAATGAATGTAGAGGAGTAAAGCTACTCTTCAAGTTGATTAGTACATTATCATGGTTAGTCTATTCAGTATATTCTGGCTGCTGTATGACTGAAGCAGTTGATGTGCCCCTAAGCCCAAATAACCAACCACCTATTCAGTATATTCTTATAACAATGTGCAGATATTTGAGGGTGAAGCAGCTTTAAATGCACCTAGGTCCATTAAGGCTATTACATCATCAGGCAATGAGTTCCAGGTGCACAACATCTGAGGCTAAACAAATTCTTCCTACACTCCACTGGTGCACACCTGTGAGCTGATTTCAGTGAGTGTCCACATGCTATTCAGAGCACATAACCCTTGGCTGCTGAAACTCCCAGATAAACAATGTTTCCATCACTGCCCATGGCATGTCTGACTAGGCTACCAGACTTACCAAAAGTCAGCACCAGAACCAACACAATGCCACTGAGCTCCCCACAATTGGTGGGCCCAGTGACCAGTCTGAGCTGTGTGGAGGCACCAGAGCCAACAACACATCAGATGCACCCCAACAGTGGCGAGCATGCTGATGGGAAGGTTACCTGTTGCTCATTGCCTGCTGACTGGATGGGATGCTAGATGTCACAGTGCCAACCACAATAACAACTTGCCCAGTGATGTCTGCTTACTGAAAAGCGAGGTAGACCAGAATCAGAACTTTTAGTATCATGAATGAACCAGATGGAACCAGATCTCAAACATGATATTCTATGAATAACCCTGTTTGGATAATGCAATATGAAGGTGCTGTAGTTGCATCACCAAATCCTGTTGGCAACACCAAACATACCTCAATATGCAACATTGTGCACATGCAATGTCAAGCTTATTTTTCTTTGCATCATGGGGTGTACTTTGCAAAATATGTGTCAAACTGGGCAATGCACTTATACCAAAATGTGATCCATTCCTCCAGCTGTTTTGTTTCATAGTTGTGCTGTGTGGGGGCCTGAAAATGGTATTGTGTGTCGTGTTAGTTATAAGCAATTACAGACTTCTTATCATTACAGACAACTTGAACGATCAGCCTGGTCCAAGCTTCACGTCTTCGTCCGACCATAGCTGACGGTGGCCGGCAGCCGCCGCGTCCGGTAGCCCGCGTCCGGCCCCATGGACGGGGACGTCTCGTCTGCGTCGCCGCCGGCGGCGCTGCCGTCGGACGGTACTTCAGTATCGGCAGACGACTCACAGGTGGCGCCACCAGCGGCCGGCGACCACGGCGTTCCCGACGACGACGGCTACTTCGCCAGCTACGAGGACATAGAGGTGAGCTGGTACGACCCCGACCGCCGGCGACCGGCCTGAGCTCGCTCAGTTCGTGCGCCGGTCGGTCCCGGCGGCGCACCGGATACGGCTCGATCTTCACCAGCGGCGGTAGGTGGGCACTTGGAAGTTGACACGCTCCGGTTGAAACAGTCGTCAGCCGCCTCTGCGGGCCGTGTTAATGAAGCCGTCGGCGGCTGTTTACGACCGATCGCTGGACTCGTTCGCCTTTCATCGGATAAGTTTGCGTGTATCGACCACGCTCCAACAGTGGCGCTGCTATACTGCGGCCTGGCCCTTATGGAGGAAGTTGTGTGGTCGACCAATGCGCTGCTGCGGTCTGTGACGTGATGTGATGGCTGGTAATGTACAGTTTCGCTATCCCATCGCCATCGCTATCATCTGTCGTGTCTTGCACCACAATGCATTGATCGTGCTCTTTTAGTCTCGGAATTGTTGTGTAAAATGCTCGGTTTTGGTTTCCTGATTCTTTTCAAACAAATCTGCTCCGCCGACATACCAAAACTTCATCGGTCTTCATTGTAGAATACCCGGAAATGTTATGGTTGTGCCCAAGTGATGTCGAATGTCAATCAATGCTTGCAGTTTCACCCAAGAGTAAGTACAGTTACCGATAGAGGGATGGGGATGATATTCGCGTGGTGTTGACAGGTACATCGGCTGATGGTATGCGACAAACCGCGTACCGAGGCCTACCGTGATGCCATCCTGGCCAACCCGGATCTATTCCGCGACAAACTGGTCATGGACATTGGGGCTGGGACAGGTGAGCTCGCGGGCGCACGAGGGTGGGGTGGTGCAGACGTAGCTGCCGAACAGAGCATGACAGGGTAGGAGCGGCAAATTTTGAATGACAAAAATAGTTTCCTGATCCAGTTTAGTTTGCGCTGGTTCCAAAGACAAACCAACTTATAGGAACATCTCACTGTCCATACAAGCCCAAGTACATGGCATATAGCAACTTCCATGTATATGCTAATACTAATTTAGATTTCATGCTGATTTGACCCTCGAAAGGACATTGTTTGCTCTGACTCCAGAGCTGGTAATAGCCAACCATACTATCTATCATCCATACGAATGTTAGATGCTCCGTGTGTTTTTGCCATATGGCGTGGTCATAAGTTTATTACCATACGGTGATAACATCAATAAGAAGCTACACAACTGAAGCCAAATCAGTTATATAAAAAGAGCTTGAGTTCATCGGCAACTTAGATGCTTTTATGGGTGCTGTATGACCGAAGCAGTCGATGCACCCCTAAGCCCAAATAACCAAGCAACCAACTTGGATGTTTTTCTGGCACACGTAGCCCTGCAGTATCTCAGCACGGTGATGTTCAGTTTCACATTTGCTGTTTTATTGCCAAATTTCTCAAGTTGTACGACCTATTAAAAAAGCCCTGACTGTCCAGTGCTCAAATTTTCGTCAGTTATGTAGGAAGCTTCTTATGTTACTTACAACAGAAGCGGACATGAACGTTAAACGTGAGGTACATGTGAGTTCGTTAATATGACGAGGAAGCCGAATTACCCGAAAGTAATAACATAATGTTCATTCCAAAAATGCTGGCGTGAAATACCACCCATTAAAAAAGTAAACATTGTGTCGATTTTCAGTAGAAAACTGGACGGCCAAGTGAATAAGTCAATTGGCGTTTTTTGGGTGGTCCCATCCTGACCATAGGTATTAACACGCGCCCTGGAGAGCCTCTGAAAATTACGCGCACTGGAGGGGTGCGAATTACGCTCCCCCCTAAGATCTCGGTTCCTATCAAAGCTGGGGCAACGAAATTCGCAGGGTACGGTAGTGGACTCCATTGGGTGCAAATTGCGTGACCTTAGGTCAGTATCTTCGAGGTCAAATTATGTCAACATGTCAATTTTCTGCTTTTGCGTCGCTTGGCTTGTCATTGTTATAGATCTCTGTGATTGTGTTTAAATGCTTCAAAATTGCCATCAATGATGTTTTGGACATTACTAATGATGCCATACAGATGTTAGACCTGGCATTTGACCTAAGGTAACCTATATAACAGCACTTGATCAGGTCATTGCCTGCGTCAGTTACCAGAACCGGGTCGCCCGCCAGACTACTCCGACAGCGATAACAAACGGTAGTTTTCGGGATGTGTAGGGAGTAACATGCAAGTTGACATCAGTCACATGACAGTCATTTGCATTTATGACAACATTCCAGTTGACCAAGTTTGGTTCCATTAACCTGCCATGAACTTGACCTGACTTGACCGCGGTGACCTCACATGACTTTGAAACTATAAATCATAACAATATACATCAAACAAGTCGCTAGTGTTGCCAAGAACACTTCCCTTTTGCCTATATACGGGAAGCGCATCAGGGCCGATTTTTGTGGTCTGACGCTTATTTTTTTTTTAATTTAACGACCCCTAACTCGAAACATTTTTCGGCCGTTTTCGTTTTCCTTGCTTTGAACAACGCGCCGGTCATTTCTAAGAAGGTACGCAAACAATTGCGTTTATCTCCCCGTAAAATCTGGAGCTATGTACTAAAAACCGGAGGGGTGGGTATGTAAGGTATCAGCCTGCAAGGTAAACTCGCACATTGTGGTGACGACTGGACATTCTTGCTGGTCATATTGCATTAACGTTATGTGCCGAGGAGGCTTTTTATCGTTTTGTTTCCCTCCTGTCCATTGTCCATTGTCAGTTATCTGCATGATAATATTGATAACTAAAGGACTTCCAAGCAGATCACTGCCCATTTTGCCCTGCCCTTCTCATCCGCCCCACTGTTCTTGATAAGGATGTCCATTTTCCCGTGCCCTTAACATCTGTCCCATTGTTCTTGATAGTAGTGCCCCCTTTCCTCAGTATTTGTGTGGCTTTTGCACATTTGCCTACCCGGTGATTGTTCACCGAACAATGAACTGCTTCCAAACTGTTACCGATGGTCGTTTCGAGTTATTTATGAGACGGATGGAAATTAAGGTGCCATTAATGACCACCTTTCAGCAGTCTTGGTGAGCTAGTATGCAAAAGCACATAAGATAAATATACTGTCAGTATTAATGTTCGATTGAATTGCATTCTGCGTTGCTACACTCATACGTGTGCGACTAATATTTCGTCCACGAATTTTCCGATCGGAGTTTACCAACGTCAACTTCATTACAGCATTGGAGCTCTGCTGATGGGAAAATATGGCGTCGATGCTGCTTTGATGTGTGTGGTCAGCAGCCGTGCTGGAGCCACCGTTGGAATGAGGACAGTCCACAGGCGGTCTCCACTTATTGCGCGCGCCAGCGTCAGAACACCTCTAAGCGCCAAACGGAATGGGCTGAAGCGCTCGACCGATCAATGGAACTGAACTCGCTTTGCAACGGCGGCGGCTGACTGCGGTGCGGCTTTGTCTTCGAAGACCTGGCTCGGTGAATGAGCAACACCTCAGATTATCAGGATGTCAAGTTGTGCAATACGCCTCACATCCTACCCCTGTTTTTAGATGGAAGGAGGGCAATTTATCTCCTCCCCGGTTTTACGAACGAGACATGATAATGAGAGACAGTATAATTACACGTAGCACAATTATATATAATACAAGTATAATAATATAATTACACAACATGGTAACAACATCTGTAGCTATATAATGAGTATACCAAAAAATGTCAATTCACTACCATTAATGCCTCAAAATCCAGATCCGTCAAGCCAGAATAATTAGCTGCAATGCAAAAAAAAAGCTGCGACTTCAATTCTCAGGATCAAGCGCTCCACTTTAGTATCGTTTGCGGATGCACCGCATTAACGGCGCCAACCGTACACCCCCAGCGGCTGCCCTGCTAACTATGGGAATAATAACGTCTGGCTGGCGGAGCGGCGTGGGGCCGGCACTACGGCAGAGGGCGCTCCGCATTATAGCCCGCCAAATTATGCGACTCACTGTGCACTTGTGCCGAATAGTTCACGTCAAAATCAGCAAAATATCATCAGCTGCCAATAATCGTGTCAGCCACTGACACCAATACCACATTTGTATAGATAATCACTTCTGTGATCAGCCATGGACAATGAAGTACTTACTGGAAACTTGACTGTTTCAAGTGTTTCAAGAAGATCATAACGTCATAACACAATTTAAACAAGGAGACATGTGTATGTTCAGTTTAAGCTTGGTGCATTGAAGAATACCGGCTGCATCGCAAGCTCTGGCTAATTGCATTACAGTGGAAGGCTGCGCATTACGAAAGCAATCGTGTATAAATCAATGTTTTGCAGTCAGATGCATTAAGCCCTATTCCGGGTCTGGCTTTTCATTGCCGCGAATAAGCATTGCTAAAGCACAGAGGTTAGGTGGTGCAGATAATACCTAAGCCGTACCACGATACTGAAGTACAGCCGCCCGAATGTGCTAATGGCCAGGAGCAATTTAAATATGAGTTTAGTGTGACAGTAACTACATGACAGAAAGCACTCTTTGTTTTCGATCGATGTTCAGTATTAATCGCAAGCAAATCGGCAGCAGTGAAGTCGTTCACTGAAGAAAGGTCGCTACAGCACAGGCGCCGTCGGCCTGGCGCGGCGTGGCAGTGCGTGCAACGGCGTGCGACGCGTTGGAAGTGTGACGCCCGACACCGAGGCGTGGCGTCTTCTCGGGGGGTACAGCGCCGTGCCAGCCCTCCCGGCTGTCGTCGAGGCCAGCTGACCCGTTGGCGCTGCATGACCACTGCAGTCGATGCGCCCCTAAACCCCAATAAACAAACAAACCGTCTGTCCCTGTGTGGTCCCGCGCGCCATAGCTGGGTACTGGTCCGGCGGCTCCACTGATCCATCGAGGTCCCATCGAGGTCCTCTGTCCCTGAGGGGCCTCGCGCGCCATAGCTGGGCTCTGGTCCGACGGCTCCACTGATCTATCGAGGTTCCGTCGAGTTTGTCGAATTTAGCCGTCAAATGTCTCCACGTGAGGCGAAATCTGCAGGCCACCTGGTCCCATTGATTGTGGACGCTGGACCAGATGGTCAGACGGTAGGCCCCTCTCAAACCCACTTGGTATCGCCAGCGGATCCAATTGAATGGCATTCGGCCGTGCCATCGAACCGACCAACTTGAAGGCATTTTTGATTTCTAAAAAAGTAGCAATATTGTTCGGAGACGACATTGCTGTACTGCATTTATTGTGTCAATATATTGAAATTATGTTGATTTTTTTCAAGGCTCGCGAGGTCATTGCGCCCTGGGGGCGCCTGGGGCTGTTTGGCCACTTCCCACGCAGGTTTAGTCGCTCCCAAACGACTTTTGTCCTTCCGTCCAAAGCACGACGACTGGACTCGAGAAGTGACTGATAGTGTCCTTCCGTGATATTTTCGTGGTGTGCCTAGTCCCAAAGTCGCCGTCGGGTGAAGTTACGAGGAAGGCTAGCACATCTCTCTTCGGAGGTAATTGTAGGTGAACCTAGCCTAACTGGGGTAGAAAGAAAATAGTCGACATGAATATCTTTGGGATAAATGACGTAAATGAGAGCTGGACACCTAGCTCACGTACCTAGATTAGCTTCCTCCCGTGGACTTCGCTGAACTTTATAATTGCCCATCATAACATGGTGTATTACACCGTTTAAGGATTAAATGTCAAACATAGTGCTCGTGTGTTGCAACATATAATTGTCATTTTATCATTTGTACGCCAGTTGATGTGTACGGTGTTCAATGGGGTAGTGGTCTAAAACAATGGGAATGCCCACTCGACCCATACAGACTAACAACGTACATGTGACTGCAAGCCATCGGAAGGCTCATCGTTCTCAAAACAACAAAACCACCTCTGAATACCGGGCCATACCTACTAATTTATGGATACGGTATTGCTAGGGGCGTTTCCACAGTTCGTTCGCAACAGCCATCATTTGTTGGGGTTAATGCGAAGACGTTTTTGTATGAATTTGCATTGATTGGTCCTTTGTTTTATAAATGCATTATATTGCTACAGCGAATGTCATTCGGATCAGCCATATCACGGAGCAGACGTCACACTAGCACGCCAGTGAGTGTAACGTCGGATCAGACACCCGCTACGGAAGGTGGAGATGCCTAATAGATAAAAGCGTGGCACAACGACGTTTTGTGACGAAAATATTGTTTCGGGACCAAGGCCTCGCGGAGTTATTGGGGTGAAGGAGGAGTCTAAAAGATCTTTAGCTATCATTTATAATCCAGTTTGACCTGTTGTACACCCTAAAGCGTAGTGTTTGAGGTTGGACACTGTTGCGTGAGGCGGAGACGAGAGTCACGACGTTTCACGCCGGGACGAAACCGCTATACTTCAGCACAGCATTCTTCGCTCACGCGCGGGTGCTAGTTGCGGCAATCTTCGGAAAATAGGAAGCCGTGCTCTCAGAGCGTGGGCCTGCTTCTTCTGGGAGGCATTGCCGGACCTGCTTATCTTCCTGCCACAGTGCGTGGACGCCATGCAGATAACCATGGCAAATACGTCCTAAAGCCCACGTAACGAACTGACCTGTCACAGCTCCCCCGGCTGGAAGACATCTGGCCTCCCGATAGCCTGATTGAAACCTCCTGAAAGATCTTGATTGATTGCTTGTGACATGGTGACCCCAGTGACCTGACGGCCGTGGTTATCTGTACGGTCAGCAGAGAGCAGAATAGACCACTGGCGGACGGCCGCTCGCCCGCATATATAGCCCGCAGTGGGGCCGGCCTCGTTACACGGCTGGCTAGGGAAATGGCGCTCCCTCGGGTCACCACAGCCACCCATCCTCCCTCCGTCCATACGCTCCCATTCCAATACCCATATCTTCCCAACCTATGTCCTTCACTTGGCCCTGCAACACCAACTATCCCAGCTATGAGCAGGCAGGGCAACTTCCCCGGCCCTGCCCACCAGCTCAGTTTTATCGGGGTAGCCGCGCCCTCCTGGCCCGTCCCCCGGGGTTGACGGAGTCCTGGAGGTTGAGGTCCCCCGCCGCACGGTGCTAGTTGTGACGGGGGACCAACACGCCTCTTTGGTCCCGATATCCCGGAGGGGCGGGCGGGCCCGTATGGCCCCATACGGACCAAGTGGCTTGTCGCCTCGGGTCGGGGCCTGGGTTTCGTCCCAGTGCCTGATGGCCCGGCCGGCAGGGGTCAAGGGGTGGGCGGCGCTGGATTCCGGTCGGGGTGGTGAGTCTCTCTCCCGGCCGGACGAAGGCGCTGCCTGCCCCGTATAGCTCCTCGGTCGCCTGGCGACCTCCCGTCCGCGGGACCCAGGCGTCCCCCAGTAGGGCCCCTAAGGGGTGGGGCGCCCGAGGAGTGGAACACAATCTCACTACATGGCATCCAGACCAACTAAAAACATCCCTGGTCCCTCTCGAAGAGACCAGACAAATAGTTCATCTGCCCCACGTATACTTATCTTTCGTGGTAAGACCAGGTCCCTCGCCTCGTTATCACCATTTCAGAGGCGAGACGGGTGTGACAGGTTTGGGAAAATTGTACGTTGCGAAAGATTGAAGGATGGCGCCTTGGAGGTGGAATTTGCACGGGCAGAAGAGGCGGAGAGTGCATTGAAAGTATTAGAATTTAGATACAGCGTCCGGAAAAATCAGAGTAGGTCCGACGAGATTATTCCGATCACCATTGAACCCCACAAAACAAAAAATACTTCACGAGGTATCATCAACTGCTTCGACTTGAGGGAAGTGTCTGAGGAGGAGATTGTAGACGGTCTGTCGGAGTTCGGAGTAACTGAGGCAAGGAAGATGAAAGCAAGGAGGGGCTCTGAAATGATTACCACAAACAACGTAATATTAACATTCAACACCACAGATATTCCGCCTGAAATCCGTGTCGGTTACGTCCGCGTAAAGGTCCGTCTGTTTCTCCCGAATCCTATGAGGTGTTTCAAGTGCCAAAAGTTCGGCCATACCAATAAATTCTGCCGTAATCGCCCTGCATGTGCCAACTGTGCCTCCTACGAACACGTTAGCGAAAATTGCACTTCGGAGACCCCATTTTGTGCGAACTGCGGTGCAGGTCAGGACCCACATACTTCTTTCGACCGAACTTGCCCGACTTACATCAGAGAGAAAGAGATAATTTACATCAAATACACACAGAAAGTATCATTTCGCGAAGCAAGAGATCATTATGACCAGACACATCCAAGAATATCTTACGCATCCAAAGTTAGAAATAACATGTATTCTTCACAGCACACACAGCCCGACAGAACATCGGAGTTAGTCGCACGATTGACAGCGCTTCTTCGTTCCTTTGGGGTGCCTCCTGTGCCGCAAGCGAGCCAAGGTCACACTGATGCGACAGAGATCCCACCGCCCACAAGTACCGCCGATCGACCATCAGAGACCCCCTCCCGACCAACGGCCGAGGATGGGACGTGGACGCTGGTCCATCGTTCAAAGAGGCCTCCTCTGTCCTCTCCGCCCGGTCCCAGCCCCTCTCCATCTCCCTCGAAATCTCCACCTCCCATTTCCCATCCGCCCTCCAATCCACCCTCGCTTCCCGCACGCACCACTACCGCATCCAAACCCAGCCTCTCCACCACGTCCCAACCTGACCCTTCTCCCCCTCCCGTAATTCAGGCCTCTCCCCCCACCCTCGTGTTCCACGTCCGCACCTGCATCGCCGCCCCGACACCAGGAAGCTGAGAGACGCGCCCGCGAGGCGAAACGAGCGCGGCTCGCTGACATGGAAAATGCCCGCGAGAAGAACCGCCAGGGAGCCGAGGCGGCTGCACCACGGAGGCCGGCAACCCCATCGCCACGACGGCGAATAGAGGGACCGGCTTCGTCGATAAATCAAATGGGTCCTCCTCCACCCCCTTCCCGGCTGGGGCCTCAGAAGCGAGGTCTTCCACCATCGAGCTCTCTACCGGGGGAGGGGTCACCACGTTCCCGTCCGAGGACTCAGTCCCTTGGACCGAGTCAGCCCGAAGCCCGCGGGTTACCTCCGACTTTGAGGGCGGGAACAGGGGAAACCTAACCCGCTCTCGTTTCCCACGTTTTTAGTTCGCAACTTTCATCTTTATATATCTGACGTATGAGTTTTATTCTCCAATGGAATTGTAGAGGGTTGAGAACCAGCCTCAGCGACCTCCAAACCATTTTACATTTACGAGTACCATTAGTAGTTTGTCTCCAAGAGACGAAGCTTTCTCCTGATGCACATTTTCACCTCAACAACTACTCTGTGTTACGTAGGGATGTTACTCCGCACACTGTAGCACATGGAGGAGTACTTATTGCTGTGCACAACTCTGTTCCCTTCCAGCAAGTATCTATATCTTCAAATATACAGTGTATCGCTGCCCGTATGAAAATAAATCGCCACGCCGTTACCGTATGTAGCGTATATCTCCCGCCGGGCGAGAGGTTCCCACTTTCTGAACTCTCCCAAACGTTGGCGCAGCTCACTCCACCGGTGATGGTATGCGGCGACTTTAACGCCCACCACCCTCTTTGGGGCTCAGCTACCACGACGAGCCGTGGACGTGCAGCCGAATGTTTTGTTCGTGATTTTCCATTATGTGTACTTAATACAGGAAGGCCAACCCATTTTACATTGCCAACTGGGCAGACCTCTGTGCTGGATCTTACCCTTTGCAGTCCAGAACTTGCACCCTTTTAGAATGGTCCGTGGACGACGATCCACATAACAGTGACCATTTCCCTGTTTGGTCTTGTTTCATTAACAGAGTTGTTGTAAGCCGACGACCGTCGAAATGGATATTTCACCGAGCCGATTGGGGTGCGTTCCAAGCAAATCTTGAGAGTAGACTCGGAGACTATCCTGATGAATCCGGCGTTTCCGTGGAGGCGTTCACGACGGCAACCGTGGAGAGCGCTCAGCGATGCATTCCTCGTTCTTCCGGAACTTCAGTTCGAGTACCCGTTCCGTGGTGGTCGGAAAAGTGCCGAGAGGCGTTGCGTGCCAGGAAGAAAGCCTTTCGTACCTTTAATAGAAATAGTTGTATGGCAAATTTAATAGCTTTCCGCAAAGCACGGGCATTCGCTAGACGTACTATCGCCCAAGCGAAACGAGATTCATGGAAAGCTTACGTGAACACATTTAATCGATCCACATCACTGTCGTCTGTATGGTCCCGCATTAAGCGCTTTTCTGGAAAGTATACTCCACTCCCACTTCCTACCCTACACATGGCCGGTCGAGATATCATTGACCCAGAAGAAGTAGCGAACGAGATGGGACGAGCTTTGTCAGCACGCTCGGAAAACACATATAACGAGCAATTTCTGAGACACAAGGATAGGTGCGAGGCACGTGCTCTCGATTTTTCCACCACAGATATCCTACAGTACAACGTACCATTTTCCATTTCCGAATTAACCACAGCAATCAGCACGTTGAAGAGCGTGGCAGAGGGTCCCGACACTATGCATAATGACATCATAAAGCGCTTACCAGCTGCTGCTTTAGAAGCACTTTTGGAAGCCCTAAATGCAATGTGGGCATCGGGCACATTTCCACCTTCATGGCGGGAGGCAATTGTAGTGCCCATACGTAAACAAAATAAAACTGGCACTGATCCACTGCATTACCGTCCAATCTCACTGACTTGCTCCCTGTGTAAACTTTTCGAAAAAATGGTGAATGTCCGATTGATGTGGTTTCTAGAACATAACAATCTACTTACTGTCATACAGAGTGGGTTTCGTAAACACCGTAGCACAATTGACCATATTTTAACACTCGACTCAGTTGTACGCTCTGGTTTCATGAAACGCCACCACACAGCAGTAATATTTTTTGACATTGCCGGCGCATATGACACGGCATGGCGTCACGGTATCCTGATGAAGCTGCACAATATGGGAATTAGAGGTCCCATGGGTGTCTTCTTATCAAATTTTCTGTCTTCCAGAACGTTTCGCGTTAGAATAGGAAATTCCCTATCTGGCACGTTTTCGCAACCTAACGGAGTTCCACAGGGGAGCGTACTGAGCGTTGCATTGTTTGCTATTTCAATTAATGACGTGGATACATCGCTGCCAAATTCCGTAGGGAGAGCGCTTTTCGTGGACGATTTCGCCATATGGTCCTCTTCACACTCTGTGCATACGGTTGAGAGACAACTCCAGATGGCTGTTCGGAAGGTGCAGGATTGGTGCAACAAAACCGGTTTCGTAATGTCTACGTCGAAAACCACCGCTGTCCACTTCTGTCGCAAACGCTCTTGTACTGACCCCGTGATTATGCTCAATGGACGCCATATTCCATTCAAACCAGCTGCCAAGTTTCTGGGTGTGTGGATGGATCGCCGACTGACATACACCACCCATATCAACGATCTTGCACAGAAATGTGCAAAGCGACTACAAGTAATGCGTACAGTCTCTAGATGTTCGTATGGAGCAGATAGATATATCTTGCTTCTTATGTATCGATCGCTCGTGCGTTCTAAAATTGACTATGGTTGTTTTATTTATGACGGAGCGTGTGCCACATCCAAGCGTCGCCTTGATGTGATCCACAATATAGCTCTTCGCATCGCTACTGGAGCCTTTCGCACCTCACCGGCTGCTAGTGTAATGGTAGAGGTAGACGAGCCACCTCTTGCACTACGCCGTAAGTTATTGGGCGCGAGATACGCATGCAATGTTGCTCAAAACCGGAACCATCCAGCCTATCGGTGGATATTCTCGAGGACATCAAATGCACGCCACATTACCCGGCGTGGATTACCGTTTTCCACTCGTATGTCCACGATTCTTCGAGAATGTAATATCCGGCCGCGTTCCATAGCACACGTGATCACGCCTAGCATTCCCCCTTGGCAGGTTTTCCCAGTGAAAACCGACATGACACTAACCTGCTCAAAGAAAGGGCAGGTAAACCCGGAGGAACTTCGAACGTTAGCATTGGAAAAAATACACGAATATCACGACTTTTCGCGTTTTTACACGGACGGCTCAAAGTCAGTTTCTGGTGTCGGGTGTGCTTACGTAAGTCGACAAAGTGTTCGATCTTTTTGTTTACCGATGCAAACCTCGATTTTTACTGCCGAACTGTATGCCATTCTACAAGCCCTCTATTTTATACAGAAAGACCGGTCCACGAAATACGTGATTTTCACAGACTCTCTGAGCAGTCTCCAGGCACTGAACATCTTTAATCAGGATAACCGACTTGTTCGGAGGATTATCAAAGTAGTAAAGTCCCTGCATGACATGGGAAAATTTTTAGTGTTTTGCTGGATTCCTAGCCATGTTGGACTCGCCGGAAACGAAGCTGCTGACATAACCGCCAAGCACGCCATTAGCAATGGCCGTGTGGTCCATCTACGGCTCCCTCCAAGAGATATATACCCTACTATATTGTCAAGTATACATTCAGAATGGCAACGATCCTGGAATTCAAAGTGTAGTAAGCTCAAGGTTTTAAAACCGACACTAGGAAAATGGCTATCCTCTCACCGAACCAAACGTCGGGAAGAAGTAATACTCTGTCGATTGAGAATAGGACATACCTTTGCAACACATATTTATATGTTGACCGGTAATGACCGTCCCGTATGTCCGCGCTGTTCTAACCCGCTTACCGTGTACCATGTTTTAGTTGGCTGTACACTGCTAGAACCTCTACGACGCCAGATTTTAGGACGGTTGAACACCGACTCTTCTTTACGTATGCTTATAGGGAACGACTCTGAGGCCGTTGCGTCTGGGAATATTTTTATGTTCATTCGACAAGCTCGCTTTGACGTGATATACCCCCATCCGTGAAGATGGATAGTGAGCTATGATAGTAGCACCGTAGATTGATTCCATTCTAGTTATGGGCGTAAAATGACCCTAGATGTCGACGCGCCCCTAAACTCCAACACACCACCACCACCACGGCCGCTCGCCGGCCAGCGAACTGTTAGCCACGATGTCGGTCCGGAAGCATCACCAAAAACAAGTTCTGGCGCGGTGATCGTCAAGCTTGCTGCAGGCAAATACCCTGAGTATGGATCGCCAGTAAGCTGAGTTAGTTATTGTGGTTTTAGGGCGCACCAACTGCAGTGGTTCTATAGCGCCCATGCCAGTAAGCTTAATGGCCACTATAGTCAGCATAGCTGGCAATACAATAGCAATTATCGCCTGCAACGATACATTTCCTCTCATGCTTCATGTTACTTACGTCACGGTGTGCCAAAATCTGACTGATGAAGTTCAATTCGGGCACGTGCTCTATTGTAACAACGTAGCTGTAGCGCCAGTGCATCCCGTTAGGACGAGGAAGACATCATTTCCAATCGGTTGTCCCGTCCCCCGAGGTCTTGCCCTGCTGGTGGCAGCGATTGCACTAAACGCGTTCGCATGCCGGACTGTTGCTGAAGGGCCGCGGGTCTCTTCTGGCATCAATGTCTGCATAATCACCCGCCGCACACACGCTGCACTGGGGCGTTTGATCGCATCAGCGTAAAGCTCCTTTGATGCTCCTTTCCTTTAGCGCGGTGTGGACAAGTTATCCGTCCGCCGAAGGTGAAGCACACAGTCATTCTGCCACTGCACGCTGTAGCGGCAAGCTTCGTTCTGCGGAGACCGCTGGTAAGCGTCGGTACCCGGTCTTTGAATATGTGCCACCCACCCCTTGTGTCAGACTTTGGTGTCTGTTGTTTGGCCCCCTCGTACTGCTTCGCAGTGCGCTGTAGGCCGGGCGTGACCGGGGACGTGCATAGCCGCGGGGGTTGGTCGGTCTGGACAGTGGATAAGGGGGAGGTCTGTCGCCTTGTGGGGGGAGTTGCCTATCTCGCGATCGAAGATTATGGGTTCGAGTCTCATCTGTGCGCTCTTCGCCCGCGGCAATGGGTCGATGTGTTGTAAAAACGAATAACCAGACAACCACCCCTTGTTGGACAACCCATTTATCGTCTCGCTTGCGCCACATGCAGCGCTACCTGCAGGCCATGATTTTGTTCGCGAAACGTTAAAACCACGTGCATTGCAACCGTTCTCTCATTCTTTTACTCTCCACGTGCTATTTTGACTTGACACTTTGGCGATTGAAGCCATCTTTTGGTGGCAATGTATTTCTAGACTGCTCTTTCTTCCCTGTCCGACCTATAGCAAATACCCAAACAGTTCCGATATCCGTTTACTAAGTCCTGGGACACCAAGTATGTAGTAGTGCGGACGAATGCAAGTGCACCATTGCAGTAGTGCCGCACCCTCTACCAAGAAACCCATTGTAACCGTGTTGAACTTGCCATTGAATCCACTCAAGGCGGCGTATCGTTTCCGATCAATAATTATCGTTTACGCTCGTAGTTGTGCACATCGACTGTTCGGTGTGCGAAGGTGGTGCAGTGGCTCGTGTCGGGCTGCAGTGCTCGTCATTGTTGGTGGTGAGATATTTGTGAAGTGCATCGCGTTCTTTTTTGTTGCTTCACCCGCTCCTAATACCGACGCGCCCCTAAACTCCAATCCACCGCCACTACCGTTCCTAATACGTCGAAGACGTATTGTCCTTATCCGCAACGATTGGCAGTAGCTCGTTCCACGACGACTAAGTATGGGGATGCAATGTCGATGTCTTCGTCTAGTATGAAAGCATATCATTGAAATATATGTACTTTATTTGTAGATATGTTCCAGAAGTTTGAACTATAAATTAATAACTTCAATATAAAACTCAACCAACATATTGAAATTGTGGCACAGCTTGAACAAAGGCGCACAATTCACAGAAATAACTAGCTAATCTGGCTGCATTTGGCACCATGGCCGGGAGGTAGGAGTTGTAGGATAGGACATAAATTTGCTGTATTACCAGCAAATATACAATATTGGGAGGTACTGGTAGTATGTGTCCTGCGGAAGAATATTTTTCCTTTTGCGTTCTATTTTATTAAATATAGGCTACCCAAGGTTACGAAATGCTGAAGCGCTAAAATGTTATGCTACATATATATATATATATATAATTATACAACATATGTATATATAACCCATTATACAACATATGTATATATATATATACATATGTTGTATAATGGCGTATATGTAACGTGGTGTATATATGTATATATATATATATATATATATATATATATATATATATATATATATATATATATATATATATATACGTCATGTTTCCGTACGTAATTCAATTAACGCTATTCTGGTTGAGGTCCCGCTCCACTGATCGAATCTGGCGCAGAATTTGAAAATTGATGTTGAATTAAATCGAGGGGAGGGAGTATTTTCACAAATCGACACTGAATACAATATTTTGTTAACGGTTTTTGAAATTATGGCAAACATGCTGTTACACGTATATTGAAGCATTTTATTCTGTCCCCTCGTAACCGTTTTCGGATCTCAGAGATATTTCCCCGTTCCAGAGATACATCAGCTTTAAAATTTCAGTTCTGGGTATGTGGTACCATTTTTTTCGTTACCGTTTAGGATAAGGTGCCGATCAGAAGGACGTAAAACTTCCAGAACCGTCTTCCGGGCTTAGGATAACCACTTGCACAAAGTTTAAGCAAAAGCTGAGATAGTGTGGGGGAGGCTTAAGCAAAATCGACCAGTTGAATTGGCATGGAATGACACTATTCCCATGCTTCTTCCTACGCTAGAACAAGATGGAAAACTGTACGCTTATGCTGTGTCCCAAGCTGTATCGAGGCGCGCGGCAACGTCGGCAGCGCAGAATCACCACCCACGCAATTGTCCACTTTCTGCCAGGGACCACGCCTCTAAGATTTCAAGCTACACACTTGCTAAGTAGGAAAGGGGATGGGACAAAGAAATGAAAAGACGTATGTTCCGGTCATCCACAATAGACCCGTGGCTATTACAGCCTATTGTCGAGTTTTAAAACAAAGGTCATCGGTAAATAACGGCTGTCGCTGGCGCATATGAAAACATGTAAAAATTGTTCACACCAGCGGCACGGGAAGAGCCCGCAGGCACGATCAGAGCATTCAGTCCAGTCTCACGCTCAAATGCTGCCTCAGGCTGCGAGTAAACAGGGGAGTGGCAGTCGTCTCAGCTCGTGCGGCAGCTCGTTATACAAGGCAGGGCCTCGAGAGCAAAATTAAAAAAGCAACAATGAGCTGCACGAAGTTTAGCCGCGCAGTTTAGCCGCGTCGCGTAGCGTCGTGCCTTCGTAGACGTGATGAGAGAAGGCTGCCTTTTGCGGTATGCGCATCGGCACACTTACGCTACCCACCGCCATCTCCTTTGTGGGAAGTATTGGCCACGGTGGGCCCGAGTTGCCGCTGCGTGCGCACTGTGACAGTGCTCCACTTATTGCTGATGCTGTCATCTCCGGTGTGGGGAGTATGGGCCACGGTGGGCCCGAGTGGCCGCTGTTGGGGTACCCCGACATTGCTCCACTTATTGTTCACGCGGCCATCTCCGGTGTGGGGAGTATGGGACACGGTGGGCCCGAGTGGCCGCTGTTGGGGTACCCTGACTGACTTATTGTTCCATTCCGGTGTGGTTAGTGAATTCTTATTGTTCACGCGGCCATCTCCGGTGTGGGGAGTATGGGCCACGGTGGGCCCGAGTGGCCGCTGTTGGGGTACCCTGACAGTGCTCGACTTATTGTTGACGCTGCCATCTCCTGTGTGGGGAGTATGGAACACGGTGGGCCCGAGTGGCCGCTGTTGGGGTACCCTGACAGTGCTCGACTTATTGTTGACGCGGCCATCTCTTTTGTGGACAGTATGGGACACGGTGGGCCCGAGTGGCGGCTGTTGGGGTACCCTGACAGTGCTCCACTTATTGCTCACGCGGCCATCTCCTTTGTGGGGAGTATGGGCCACGGTGAGTGAGTGGCCGCTGGTTGGAGACCCAGACAGTTGGTTGGTTATTGTTTTTTTTACGACACATCGACCGTTGAATCATGCAGCGTCGCCAATCTCTCACGCCGATTGGTCGCGGGCGAAGAGTAGCGAGAGGTGAGACTCGAACCCACAACCTTTCGATTGTGAGACGAGCAACTTACCCCTAGGCTACTCGTCCCCGAGACCCAGACAGTGAGCCACTTATCACTCACGTGCCAACCCTGCGCGAGACCGCAGGCGAAAGACCAGAGCATATTTCACCACGATATTTGCTTTGGGGTGCGTGCATTCACAGTTCCAAAACAGGGTTATATAGATTTATTGGGTGCCGGTCCAGTCGGCTTCCGCTAAGGTCCAGCCAGCCAGTCGCCTGTCACGTAGTTATGTCGGCATGCCACGCGATCTGTGTGCCTCGAGGCCGGTCGATTACCTGACTGGTGTCAGACCAATCAATGGAAGGTGCCCTGCTGAACGATTGAGTGCGTCAGGAACGGACTGGAAGTGCTGTGATTTAACACGTGCCATGATTCGGCTATATTATATATATATATATATATATATATATATATATATATATATATATATATATATATATACGTATATGCATATTAGCCTGGTCCAAAAAAGGAAAGTTGAAAAATTGTTAGCTCCACAAGTTGTATTTTGTTACACTGTTCATAAATAACATTCAGACCAATCTTCAGGAAATTTCGTTTCATTTTAGGGTTCGCCCAAAAAGGTGTCTTTCCGACAGAAGAGAAACTGAAGGGATGTTAACTTGTGTCCTTCTTTCGCGTAGCATAGCTCCTATTTTCTATGAAAACAAAATAACCTTAATAAATAATAACACTTGATCGTGCCAAATTGAATGACGAAATGAGGTGGGATACAATCTGTCCCTCTACAATTAAGCAACCACCGTCTTTCATCAGTCCCCCCTTGGTCGGAGCAGGGAGGCAGCGACGGTGATTAGCCACGATGCGGAGTAGTTATTGTTTCTGCTCTTCGTCCTTGGTCAGTGACGTGTTGAAGGTGTGGATGAGAGAAACAGCTTTCTGTTGCATCGTTAACGACATTCAAAGAACCCGCAGACTTCTTCATCTCCAGAAACATTGTGTTCGTCTCCCACTTCCCGGAGTCTTCCGTCAAGAAGGACGATTTTGTATTCTCTTTCCCCTGCTCATCAATGACGTTAAACACCTTCGGCGTCCTCTTGGACACGAACTCCTCCAGCCCAACCCCGATCTCTGGGATTCCTTGCAAGCGACGTGGGCACCCTGACTTCTTCTCCCGCTCAAGGTTAGTCACCATCTTGCGCTTCGTCACCACGTCCACCTCCCTGTCGAAGAACGCCAGTCCAACTAGGTGCTCTGCCAGATACCAGAGATTGCGTGCAAAGGCGGCGATGGTACCATTTGCGACCTCTTTGTCTGGGTATGCTCGGAGGGTTTGGAGGAACTCCAAATCGTTGCGAGGGGCCTGTATGTCACGCAGAGCCTCGTTCCAGAACCGGACACAGATCAAGGCGACGAAAAGCGAGTGATCTGATGGCGCGCAATTCCTTGGCAGCGAGACGGAACTGGCCCCTGGGGGCTTTGGGGCGCATCAACGGCTACTGGTTATGCAGCGACGGAACTGGTCCCGAAAGCGGAACATCTTCAAGACGTACGATTCCTTCTGCATCCACCCCGCGTGATGCGTCGGGCCTGGGGGCCGAAACTTGGTCCGCTGATCACCCCTCCACCCAAGAAGAGGAGACTCAAGCTGAGGAACCCGGCATAGTCTACTCGCACTTGTTGTTCCTTCATAGCCTGCTGGATGCAGGGAACCATGTCAATGCGCTGCTCTTCCAATCTGTGGTCGCGGAACATCTCACATGGGGCACCAACGTACATCTCTTGGTTAACTTTTGACCAAAACATATGGAACCTCTTGAAGAGTCCAGTTTCAGGTCCTCCCGTTGGCCCGAAGACTACCTTGAAGACACTGGAGAGGTCGATCTCTAAGACACGATGACGACAAGCTATCCACACCAGTTTTCTCCCGAGTCCTTTTTCAATCAGCTTACAAGCTCCACGGTGGAGACCCGTGCTGGAGGCAGTCGTATCGAAGACCAGTCCTTGAATATGAGGACGGAGCGACCAACCGTCAAGAGTCGCCATGCATGCCGCTGCTTGTGCCTCCCCCGTTCCCCTTTCCGTGTTTGGCACAGCCAATAATTTATCGAAATCGCCCGGGCCAGTAACGAGCATGGCCACACGGTCCACCGTTCCCCCATCCCCAGTGTAGTCTGGAAGAAGCTTGGCATCCCAATGTAGGAGAAGTGTACTTTTGGGGGTGAAGTCTTCTCGATCTTGTGGGTGCAATATAATCCACGTGGATTGACGCACCATAAAACCCCAATAATTATCATCATCTTCTCGATCTTGAGTATCCGCTTGAAGCCGTGCCTGCCGCCTAGATCGCCGGACTGAGCTTCTGGAGAGGGTCAAATCTGAAAGATCATGATCAAGGGCCCGTGCCACGGTTTCTGCCACGAATACGGCTCCACGGTCCGGAAGGTTGACTCGATCGAGGGCTGATGCGACAGCAGGGGAGGCGAAAATGTTCTTCGGTCGTTTGGGAGGAGCTGCAGATGCTGTCGAGCACCTGAGAGTAGAAGCGAAGTCTTCGTTCGTCGTCCTCGGACCCGAGGTTGGAGGATGACGTGGAAGACAGCTGAGCCGCCGCCACCGAGGATGAAGCTGCCTCAGCCTTTGCCTTCAACCTTCTCGCCTTTTCTTGTTCTTCCCGAAGTTGCTTCCGACTCTCCCTCCCCGCTGTCATGAGATCAGGGCCAGACATGCTGCAAGAGGTGACGTCCTCAAGTTGCATTTGGTAAAACACATGATCCTCTTCAACAGTCATCTGCGCCAGAGCATCACTGGCTCTGATGTCGAAGAGGTCGCCGAATGATGCGTGGAAAATCGTCGCCTTTGTGTCACCTCGCTTTCGGCTCTTCTTCAGGTTCTGTTATTCCCGCATCAACTTCTCCAACTTCCTCACACAGGAATCCAACCGCAGGGTAGGGATCCTTGCCCTCGTCCAGATGGCACAGCAGGATTCACAGGTCTTCTTGAAGCTTTCCGGGAAAGGTAATTTCTGTTTCAAGTGAAAGAATTGTGACATCCGATGTACGTCACATCGCGTTGGAAGCAGTGCAGTTGAGAAAACTCAAGGGGTCTCCATAATAACCACCATTCTGGTCCACTTCGCGTACTCGGTGCTGAGGACGCCAGCTTCAGAAGAGAGAAACGAAAGATGAGATTTTGCGCGACCTTTAAATATGCATGAAATCGTCCAAAATTTGGCACACAATACAGGCACGTATAGTGGAATAAAAATAACCTTGTGCAGTGAACTTCCTTGCAACTTTTAAAATTACCACGTATGTTTGGACCCCGTAAGATATATATATATATATATATATATATATATATATATATATATATATATATATATATATATACATATATATACATCGGAATTGGGGACACTATTTCCGCAATCGAGCTCTTCCATCGAACTCGGGGCGCATATTCCCAATAAACGGTACGGTACATGTCTGCGAACTCGGCTGTCCATTGGTCCACTATCTACAACCATAATAAATGCACTAAATACAGTAGTGTATTATTAGTAGTGAAAATGTGATGCATTTATTTCATACCTCGCAACGAATGTTTGTACCATATCGTGGATTAGTGCTCATGGAATTCCTGCGCAAAAGTAGCCACCCTGTGAACCGAGCCGCCATCTTGTATACCGCTCTGCGATATATTAGTGCACGACCAATTAATTATATTTTTATTGCATTTAGTTGTGTGGTTTCCGAAGAAAGGATACCTCAAAGTTCACTGATTGATGTGAAAGACCGGAACTCAAGGTGTCGTTTTCAAATGGGATGAGTCGATGCTGGAGGATGTTCTCACGTCGAATGCCGATGATTCTGAACAGCTGAACTGATTTTTGTTTTGTGTAATTGGCGCAAAGGGGGAGTGGTTCACCTACTTGATATTTACGCATTTTTGTCTCACTTTAATATATGCTTATTAAATCGCATGCTAATTATGGACCATCTTGGAAAGTGCTCCTGAACGCCCAAACCGAGGTTTATGAAGCCCTTGCCAATCGACGAATAATAGTCCATTTACTTCAAATTATTTAATGTGATGACCTGGCTTTTGCCTAAGGTCACGATCACCGCACCGCACCGGAGATGTAATTCCGCCACTGATTTATAAGTCAACATTCGTACCTTATCAGATTGTACTGAATTTGAATTATAATTGATCAAGTGCTATCATTGCACCATCCCCAGATGATTCGTTATTCGAATGCCAATAGACTCCGAGGTCACGAAAGGGCCGTAAAGCCCATGCATTTGTTCCGGGAACAAAGCACATCAGTTGTTGAATCGTCAGTTGGCACAATGACGGAGAACAACTGTTCGGCAATAATCACGTGAAATATCTGTCGTTCACGCAAATGCTACATCTAGAGCCAATAGCCTGAAGCATGAAGGGTTCGTTGTAGGTCACCAGAGCCCATTAAAGTTGCAGGAAGGGTTCGTTGTAGATCACCAGAGCCCATTAAGGTCGGCTGGCCGTTGTCCATTATCCTGCCGTCAGGCCGGATCAGGCGTCCGGCCCGGCCGGATGCGATCTGTTCGGAAAACCATCCAGCCGGTGACCACTATGGGGTGGGATACAGCTTGCAGCTGAATTACGCCGGACGTAAATTGACACGTCGAAATCAAAATCGGCGCTAGGTTTGGTTCGAATGCTGTGCAGAGTTTCTGGCGAACGAGTTGCGCCACACCTCGCCGATCGGCGGCCCGCGCGCGCGGACTCCAGCTGCAACATTGTGGGCGGCACCTCGGGATCCAGTTCAGCGACAATCTGCCGGCGGATATTCGTCGCAGGCCTCCGTCGAAGGTCACAAACCAGCCGCCTTGGTGTGCCCGCTGCTTGACTATGCCACACACGTCTACGATAGGCCACAGCTGGCGGACACGGGACCGGTCTTCATCACGCGCCAACGTTCATCTCAGGTGACGTTCCCGACGTCCAGCGAGCCCAGCACTATTAAGCTGTTATTGTCGTAGTGCGCACTGTCCAGGTCGGATCAAGAGAGGGCAGTGCGGAGGCGGTGCTCGCTCGTGGCAGTGCCGACGATTGGATCGGGACTTCCTTAAGACATTTGTGGCGGTGCAGTTCGCAGTTGACCTTACCCCTGCTTGGCGTGGTGACGGGCGAGTTATACCCAGTTGAGATATGGCCATCCAAACGGGAAGTGTTCCTGGAAGCTTGTCGCCTCTGTTTCAATTTATCATCAATATTTCGATCTGGGCTGATATGTTAGCCTGTGGTGCCCCACATTTGCATATCGTGGCACGTGAAGTAACTTACATCGTCCATTGCGATGCACCGACCGCTTCTTTTCAGGACGAGTCCACGAGTCAGCTTGCCTGGGCTGGTTTTCTTGCCGACTGTTCGAAGGTGAATTGGCGCACCGTCCTGTGCTTTCTGTACACGCTCCCATCGGCTTTCGTTATTGTTTTCCTACGTGCGTTACGTATATCCAAAACTTGCGGATCAGCTAACACTGGGACAAGCCCATAACACGCCCACTCCGAGTTACGGTGTCGCACATCAGCTGACGCTGGGGCACGTCAATGGCCCGCCCACTCCGAGTGGCAGTCAGCTGACGTTGGCTAGATGGGTTCCCGGTTCATCTTCGCTGCTTGCCGGCCCTTGCCGACATGTGATGCATGTTTCCGTTCTGCTAATTTTGCCAGCGCACGGCATGTAGCGACACGTTATGCTAGGCATGTTTTGCTCGGCGAATAACATTTTGAGTTCCAGCTAGTTTTAACCGTCCTCAACAGGCGCAAGCCATTTCTCGCCATCGGCGCTGATACAACCAGTCTTAGCCGACTTTTGCTAACCAGGGTGCACATGAGTTATGACGGGAAGAAAATATCTGATCGTTCAAGGATATACATTGTCGCATTCAATATATGCAGCTGTGATGTTTTGTGCATGACTTCAGTCTGAACTCTGAAGAGGCCACCAGAGTGTTAGTGGGTGCAATATCCGGTGCGTCCAGAGCACTTCCGGCACTCTGGTATTGTCAGAGTGCGGGTGAGCAGACCTCCCGTCTGATCTTCCGGCACGCTGGTATTGTTCTCAGAGTGCGGGTAGGCAGACTTCCCGCTTGATCTATGCAGGAGCAGCCTAACTACCCAGATGTGTATGGCGGACAGGTTCACGAATAGAGCCAATATCGCTAGCAATTTGCCAGCACCACTGCTCGACTGTACTGCAGCTACGAAGTCACGACTTTTGGCGTAGTTTCGTGTGGCATGCAAATTGCGCGAAATTATATTCAAATTCAATCGCCGTCTTCACTGGGAGTCCGGCGCCAGTTCGCTCAAGATGTGCGTGTAGATATATCTCCGCAGGCAGATGCATTCCCGGAACTTCTCTCGGGCGAAGCACATCTGGGTGTAACACCTTCGACTCTATGCCGCTCCAGGCACCCTCGACACTATGCCGCTCCAGGCACCTTCGACACTATGCCGCTCCAGGCACCTTCGACACTATGCCGCTCCAGGCACCCTCGACACTATGCCTCTCCAGGCACCTTCGTCGACGTCGGTGTTGGCGTCCACTTGAAAGTAGTCTTTTCTTCGACTACGTCGGTTGGTTATTCGTTTTACGACATATCGACCGTTGAGTCATGTAGCGTCGCCAATCTCTCACGCTGATTGGTCGCGGGCGAAGAGCAGCGACAGGTGAGACTCAAACCCACAACCTTTCGATTGTGAGACTTACCCCTAGACTACTCGTCCCCTTCGATTACGCTGGCTCGTGGATTAATCTGAGCCGTGCCTGGAAGCGCACCGTGTTGCACCACGCCGGAGATTATTCTGCGCACATTCACCTGTTTCATATTTGCTTCCTAGGCGAATTGCATGCTTTTTACATCGTTTCATTGATATGCCGTTGAGAACATGTGTTTTTTGTTGTTGTTGAAACGTTCAAAATGGAATAGTTACTTGGCCACTGACGATATTCTAGGCCCTACAGCTCGAGTTATTAGCGCGGTGCTATTTTCCCCTATGTTCCCGACCAATGAATATCAACTTTATATTTGGTTTCAATTTAATTTTCATCAACACGGATCTATCATGGAAATAGTCATTTGTCATGCAACTCGGTTATCTGAAGCCATGTCATGCGATATTTTTGCTCTGATTGGTTGGTTATTGGTTTTACGGCACATCGACCGTTGAGTCATGTAGCGTCGCCAATCTCTACGCCGATTGGTCGCGGGGGCGAAGAGTAGCGACAGGTGAGACTCGAAACCAACAACTTTCGATTGTATAGAATATATACACACATACATACATACATGCATACATACATACATACATATATATATATATATATATTTGCTCTGAATCTCTATCAGATCCAAGCTTTTTGCGACCAAAGTCGTAGGCTGGGGGACCGTTACCTGGACAGAGTGGAAACATATCAATGTGTGACCCGACCCGACCCGACCCGAACCGACCCGACCCGACCCGATCCGACCCGATCCGATCCGACCCGACCCGACCCGACCCGACCCGACCCGAACCGAACCGAACCGAACCGAACCGAACCGAACCGAACCGAACTGACCCGACCCGACCCGAACCGATCCGTTCCGATCCGACTGGGCCGTGACGTCCTGTACTGACCAATAACGTTCCTGGAAACAAGGTAGCTGGTAACCGTTACCTTGTTTCCAGGTAACAAGGATATGGGGCAATGCGGTGTTCGTCATATTGGAGCCCAACCTCCACTGAAGCGGCTCTGAGTGGTGAGGCTAACTAGACCGGAGGTGTAATATATATCCCCCGACGTCCTCGGCTTCAGCAAGCGCTGATCCGGCTTCAGGAAATTAGCTTGTCTGCGAATGCGAACAAAAATACAAAAATGCGGGATGGAATTGGGTCATGCTGCACTATCCCGGAGTTACACCAACGTGGAACTAGTATAATTTCATTACTAAATCAGAAGTTGTTTTATTCATGCCTCGCTACTTTTACAGAAGGCTAGCGTTTCATCAAGGTCAGTACCAGGATTCCTACGATATGACGATCAAACCCATTTACGCTTACAAGTGAAGTTATTAATATTTCATCAATTTGGAGCCGTTAATTTGATTTCCAATAGAAGAATAGTACGAGTAAAACAAGCACAATATGAAGTCAATAGCAGCCTTAACAAGACATGATATGCAGCATTGGTGGACAACAGCATTGCGTTGGTTTGCTGTGAATCAATACCATGGAAGAAATGTCGCCGAAAGGGGGTGGGTAACACAATGCAGGTAGTATAATGTACGCGATGACGAAAATCTGCAACAGGGGCTGTTCTTCCAGCGCTGTCATGATCCGTTCGCCAGGTCCGGAAGTGCCAGTTCAGCGGCAGAATTGTATCGCAGAGTTCGATGTGCCGCGTCGACACGGGCGACACGGCCGTCCCGATGACCGTACCCCAGCCTGACCGGGCCAGTTGTCAGCTGAGCCTCCCAGTCGGGGCTGTGCCGGCGTGCGTAGTGGATCTGTCCTGCTAGGAGATGTCCTTGGCTTCAGGGATGTCCCTGGCATTCCGCTGGAGGGCGCTCTAGGTGACTGAGCTGTTGGGCCGGCTGTTGAGTGGTGTCTACCAAGCACTTGTATACCGGCACGCGTGCTATTTATGTATATATATATATATATATATACCTATATGGGCGCTGTATGACCGAAGCAGTCGATGCGCCCCTAAGCCCAAATAACCAACCAGCATACACACCTATATACAATACAAGCCTGTACCTGTATCCGCACGAAGCTATCGCAGACCGCGTGAGTCTCATTCTCTTCGGCATTTCGTTGTCAGGAAGTAGCGACTGTACGCTGCACGGGCAAACCGCCTGGGGTGTTGAAAATGAACGCGGAGTTCTGCCGTACCGGCAGTCACCTCAATACATCGAATTGTGCTGGTGAGGTAAACATTTAGAACGTTGGCTTTCGCAAATTCTCACTCGACTTGATTTGCGATCATTCATGGCCTGAAATAGGGTTGATGCTCACATAACTTGCAAGACTCAGACGTGTCAGTTGCCGTTTGGATCGGCCTTATCTGTCAGTTGATTACCGAGATGGACAAGCAATGGGGTGGAAGGCGATAAGCGCTATCTCCCAGTTTATGGCGCCCGGCCAAGATCTGCTCGTTGTCGGAGTAAGTTTCAGCCGACTGGAAAAGCCAGTGTTTCGCGCAATGTTCATTCCAGTGTGTACGAACATTAACTACGACCAGCTTATTGCGGAACGCAACATTAGCGGTACGTCTGCGAACGTCGCGTGTGGTGTTTATCTGGCATATTGCACCGCCACTTCGGCATCGTGCACG
Organism: Imbricaverruca yamaguchii; assembly: GCA_034440575.1. Taxonomy (NCBI): domain Eukaryota; kingdom Metazoa; phylum Arthropoda; class Thecostraca; family Neoverrucidae; genus Imbricaverruca; species Imbricaverruca yamaguchii. The sequence goes on from JAOTOL010001560.1 coordinate 1,092,663, forward strand.
AAACCGCCGCCACCTGCTTTGTTTAGCCAAGCGGACCCGGGAAGATGGGGGGGGAGGGGTGACGTCAGAGCGTCACCAGCTGCTGGTGTATTGAGCGGCCCGATGCTTGAGATTCAATCCTGCTGCTGCATTAACAGCGGACTACGGGAGGCGCATCAACCGCCGCTGACGGCACACTGTCGCCCGATACGTGGACGGCTTCCGGCCTGACAACGTATCAGTGCCGGAAATTCGGCCCGTTGGCCGGACGTGCCCGCGAAACGGGCCGAGACCGTTCAGTCGCGTGCAGCCCGCGTCACGGAAATAGTCTGCATTGTAAGCGCTGACTATCGATGGGGCTAGATGTCATGCCAGCCCCACCCACACGGTGGGGTTTTTAACCTATGGGCGCCGAACGATTTGAGATGGCGCTCTGGACTGTTGAATTGCTGATGAATCTTTTCTGCAAACTTTGATGGAAAAAATCGGGCCATTCTCGGGTCACTTATATATGACGTTATTCTTGAAGGTATGTTAGGCATATTTGTGTTAAAACAGCGGTGATATTTCACGTGCAGCGTCAGTGAGCCACAGCTCATCATTATGCGTAAATAGGCGGTTTGATTACTTCTACGCCTAACATCAGGCCATTGATCTTTTGAAGGTCGCACAGGCCCGTTGATGTGCAATGTGATTTTAGGCCCGACGCACGCACTTTTTAATTAAAAAAACTATCTTAGGGAAATACGCGCGTATATCCTGCATCCTCACGAGAGTCGTCGGTCCTGATCAAGTACGGTAACCAATCCTCGCCCGACGTTGGGCAGCTCGTGACCTCCTAATGGCACGGGAGGGTGTTGGTACCACCACCCGCACCGTGCAATTTCAAACAGAATAGGGTAGAACAACCAATCAAAAACCAGTATGTAGCTTCCTGCAACGTCTCGACCGACACCAGGTATGCTCCTGTGGGGCCATTGATTGATTTCGGAGACGAAGTCAATGGCCAGATTTGGTCAACACTCAAGTAATTTTTAAGTACGTGCGAAATGCTAACCAAATTGTTCCTTCATTTCTTGGCAGTCTAATAGAGTCACTCGTTGCGTTGCCCATTGGTAATGTCGCCTTTGGCCGATGGTGCATTGGTGCAATAGACCATCGGCCAAAGCCTTGGTTCAATTTTTTTTTTAATGTTAGTTAAAATTTTAATTTTCTCTGACGTCCGGAAAAAAATGATGCTAAATTTCAATTGCACACATAAAAATACACCTCAGTCATCCCAAATTGGAAACCAAAGGATATTTCGGGTCATTTTAGTTCAATGGTCGTGGTTCCCCTCGATACTTGGGTGACCTCGGATTGCCACCGACACCAGCAGTTTGTTTATGGTCCACTTTCATCCCTAAGCTATCTGAGCTGTAGTTTGACCACACTGCGACACGATTAAAGACTTCATGGTTAAGTTTACGTTTCACCCGACATGGGCGGTTATCTAAGGGTTCGATCATGATGTGCTGGATACAATTCGTTAGGTCATATCCGCACTGTATGACGATTGTTTTATTTTTGCTTTTGCGTGCTATTCTGGAAGTGATGGTGTGCATTTTCCAGAAAATACCCGCTTTTCTCGAAATTTTGCATATTTGGCCTGACGTAGGAAATGAATGGTTGGCCTGAGGAGGTCATGTTCAGGGTCACTAAATATAACTTGCAGCGGACATTATACCGTGCTTTGTTCCATGTGTCGTGCTTAATCGGACACCAGATGATCGGGGAGGACAGCTCCTCCTCCCTCTCGTAAGAGGAAGACGACGAACTGATTTTGTTAGATGGAGGCTCAAAGGTGATCAGCCCTTGTTTGCGCCTGTTCGGAAAAGTGTAAATGTTGTGGTAAGTGCATGTATGTATCGATAAAAACTGAGTCCAAATAGTTTTACATTTTTGCCACGGAGGTGAAGCATGTTGCCATGTTGTTGATGCATGGGTTAGTAAGTTGCACCAGCATGGCTGCCACCACCATGTAATTGCTGTGCTGTGTTTTCCGTTGTAGTAGATGATCTTGTGGCAGACCGTCGGACGGCACAATATGTCGCTTGACCCGTGCACTGCCGCCAAGAGACCCTACCCCAACTTCTGCCGTGGGGAACCTCGCCCTCCCCTCCGGCATTCTGTCGGCGCCACGTAGATAAATGCCGTCTTCCCCGCACGTAGGCCCACCGGTTGTGTTGTTTATGGGTGGCCGGCGACGCAGTACGCACGACGACTGCTGATGGCGCCGCCCGCACGGCGTCGCCGGCGGGTTGCCGGATTGGAAAGTTTTCCGAATGGTGCGAGTGTTGAACGCGGGACCTTCGCATCCAAGGTTGGACAATTACCACTTGGCCACACTCCATCATTGTTTGTTTATTTGTTGGTTCACGACACACTTTATGCACATTCACGGCTAATGGTGCCGCCCACACTGTTTCGCCGGTGGGCCGCGGGATTGGGAAATGTCCTGAGTGGCGCTAGAGTCGAACCCGGGACCTTTGGTACCCATAGCCCGACACCTTAACCACTCGGCCATCCCCGCCCCGCCACACTCCATCAGTCGTATGTTCAGCGGTGTAAACGTCTACCGTTTGCCATTGACCTTTCAGGTCGGATGAAAGAGGTGAATATCGGCGCGTCTGACAAAAAAAAAATTGACGCAAAAAGACAGCCTTAGATAACACCATGGTAATTGGCCTATAATGGCCCGTGTTCTCTTCCTATACTTCGGTACGAAGTGAAAACAAAGTATGTGCTGAATTCGAATCTAGCACTGAAAACTACTTTGGAAGTCAATTGTCTCCAAAAAGGCGATCAACTAAGGTCAGCCCGAGTCATCTGGGTAGTTCACCTAGGATGCCCTTAAAATGTTGCAACCATTGAAGTATGCGTAGAAGGCGTGTTAAACCATGTAATAAGAGCATTTGATATTACTTCGCTGCCCAAAAGGAACGATGAATGGAACTTGACGATTGGTCATTTCTACTGGACTGCAGGTACTACGCATTGTTGGCCATTCCTCAGCGATCTGACCTCACAACGACCTGAAACTTGACGGTGACGTGAATTTGTGCCCCTGGCGATCTCGTGCCTTGTAGCTTAGTTGACCTGAAGCTGTGTGCACCTATAGAAGGCAATGCCTTTTCATACAATGTTGAGTTTTTGTTGTGTGGTAGCTGGGCCGTAAATTGTTAGCATGGGGCCAAACAGTTTGTGTAGACATTGATTTGACGTTGCAACCCGGTATGTGGTCATGAAAACTTTTCTTATTTATTCTGGTAAGTACCTGCACATCTATTTGCGAGCTTTCAGGTATCTTCGAAACTCTAGTTCTGGCAACTCTTGGAAGAGCACCATGCCATCACACTTGGAAGTCATCGCCCTGGCATTGACCTTGTCTACCTCGATGACTCTGGGTTCGCAGGCAAGATAACATCGAACATTAAAAGATCATCTCCAAGTGTCAGAAGATGGGACAAATTTGAGCGCGGTCGTGCCGCACGTTCGGCGGCTATTTCACGACAATATTGTTAGAACCCTCCCCCTCCCGCCAGTTGTAAGGTTAAGGAACATTTGCAAGAAATAGCTTACCTTGTTTTGACATGCGTTGTTACTATGTAACCTAAATGGGTTTTTTTCCTGAACGCAAACTCAAGGATGATTCATAGAAGCATCGCAGAGAAAAACATTCCACGAAATATTGACATGCCGGCCATCTTGACAAGCCCGCACTGGGCCATATTTCAAGGCAATTATCGCGGTTTCGTTTCTCGTTGGTCTAGTCGCGCTGGCGGACGGCGAATGGCTTTATCGAGCCGAACACAATGCGCTCTCGAATTTCCTCGTAGTTAGCTGCGGTCAAAGGAGGCTGGCGACGTGCGATGTTGGTGGCGCACACAGCTGGCACGATACTTGCTAATGACGCGATCAGAGCTGGTGGGCGGCATTCAGTGTTGGTGGTGGCATAGCTGGCGCACTACTCACTAATGGCCTGACGAGCCCGACTAACACTGATCGTTGTCGGTCGGGTCGGTCGCTGCACGGTTGGCTGCCCATCATTTGTCGACGCATCGATTTCGATTGAGCTGCCTAGGCGTTGGCCACACCCAACTGTGGATTGACAAGTGTACAGATCAGCCAGCCGGCGTGCAGCAGAAGTGTCCAGATCAGCCAGCCGGCGTGCAGCAGAAGTGTCCAGATCAGCCAGCCGGCGTGCAGCAGAAGTGTCCAGATCAGCCAGCCGGTGTGCAGCAGAAGTGTCCAGATCAGCCAGCCGGCGTGCAGCAGAAGTGTCCAGATCAGCCAGCCGGCGTGCAGCAGAGGTGTCCAGATCAGCCAGCCGGCGTGCAGCAGAGGTGTCCAGATCAGCCAGCTGGCGTGCAGCAGAAGTGTCCAGATCAGCCAGCCGGCGTGCAGCAGAAGTGTCCAGATCAGCCGGCCGGCGTGCAGCAGAAGTGTCCAGATCAGCCAGCCGGCGTGCAGCAGAAGTGTCCAGATCAGCCAGCCGGTGTGCAGCAGAAGTGTCCAGATCAGCCAGCCGGCGTGCAGCAGAAGTGTCCAGATCAGGCGGCCGGTGTGCAGCAGAAGATCAGCCAGCCGGCGTGCAGCAAAAGTGTCCAGATCAGCCAGCCGGCGTGCAGCAGAAGTGTCCAGATCAGGCGGCCGGTGTGCAGCAGAAGATCAGCCAGCCGTCGTGCAGCAAAAGTGTCCAGATCAGCCAGCCGGCCGGCGTGCAGCAGCTGTACCACGCCGTGTCCGTGCCCGGCCGACGCCTCCGTACCCCGGCGGTGCCCACGTGGCCCGGCATCAGCTACGGCCTCCTCTCACCATGCCAGTCTCGCACATTCTGTTCGGGATAAGCAGCTCGGGATCGGCCTGATATGATGGCGTGTCAAACTGCGTACTGCTAACGTGATACGCCATAGTGAGTGATGAATTCGCTCTTGATGGGTAACTTCCAAATCTCATTTGGCTGAAGCAACTCAGAGATGTGCTCGTCTTAAAGAGAAATAAACGGAACCCTACAGTTATTATCGATGGTGCAAATAGGATGGCACGTGGCCAGCGGGGTAAAGAGCGATGAATTGTCATTCAGTAGCGAAGTCCAGCGGAATATGAAGGTGAGATTGTATGTCTCGGAATTACATTCGCATGGCACTATGCTTCAGAATGCGTACAAATTGTGCGAATTGTGCAAATTACGGCTATCCCCGGTTTGATCACACGCTTTGGGGAGGGGATGGGGAGGAATGTCAGCAGCATCAGAGCGTGCTTGCCTAGAAATTCAACATTATAACAGGCCTGATTGCTTCTGAAAAGCCGATATTAATCAAAGCCTATTATATCACGAGAGCATGCAGCATCGTTAACTTAGCAAGTGTTTTAGTCATAGCTCATGAAATTTAAAAGAGTAGCCTGTCATTGGAGCAGGAGGTCGGGCTTATGTAGTTGCGCGTAAGTTGCGATATCTTCCCTTGATATTGAGCTTGGAAATTTTCGTAATCGACTTGCCGAAATGTGCTGGTGGTATTGTGATGCGAAAATCCATCAGGGTTTCAACTGGAAAATGATGGGAAGTTCCAAGCTGTAGCGGACCATTTACTTCTGCAACGTTTCCACCCTGATCGTCCACAGCAACAAAAAGGGGTTCAGCTTATCGACCCATCTGCACCAAAGCGCCAAACTGATAAGCGCAAAACCAGTCGGAGGTAACGTCATCTGCGAGGAGCCAGTTGACAGAATGAGTGCAACACCAGCTGAGGGGGGGGGGGGGGTACACCATCCGCGAGGACGCCAGTTTTCTTCGGGAAGAGGGAGGAAACAAGTAGTTTTGGCTACATGTACGACACGAAGGTTACTGTTGGTGCCAATGTGCTGACTGTGCTGAATAATGGCAAAGAAACACGGCTTAACTTCACCTGCTTAATTTAGCCGGTGCGTGTCATTGTGCAAGCCGGTCTCGGCTACTCTCAGCTATTATCACGAGAGGGTTTGTCTGGCCCCCCCTTTTGATATGGCCGCGTGCGGGTGGCCGGAATGTCCAGCTACGGGCGTCACAGACCATTGGCGTCGGCTCTCCCAGAGGGACCCATCACTCACTTAGCGCAGCATACGTGGGTCAAGTACTACGGCGAACAGTGCAGCGCATTGTATTATTCAGTGAATGTGCTGCCCACTGCACCGATTGCTTGAGAGGTTCTCTGCTGCCTTTGAGAGGTTCCCTGGCGCATTTCAGAGGTTCTCTGGTAATTGAAAGGGTCTCTGGTGCGTTTAGGAGGTTCCATTGTGCCTTTCAGAGGTTACATGGTGCGTGGCGGGTTCTCTGAGGCCTTTGCTTCGGGAACTGATCGGCTTATTTCTACGATGGTGTCCCGGTTTAGGTTTGCTCCTTAATCCCTGCCTGTGTGCGCCACTTTTCGCCACCTTCTCAAGTACAGAGGGAAGAGTGTGCTTGCTATCTCCTCCCCCAGGGAACGAATAGTCTAGGGGTAAGTTGCCCGTTTCACAATCGAAAGGTTGTGGATTCGAGTCTCACCTGCCGCTACTCTTCGCCCCCGACAAATTGGCGTGAGAGATTGGCGACGCTAAATGACTCAACGGTCGACGTCTTGTAAAACTAATAGCCAACCTATCTCCTCCCCCAAAGAAGGATGTCGAAACAGTGCTGGCGACATCAAGCAGAACACCAGCGCGTCGCGTGACACGAGATATCACTATTAACACATCACGATAACACGATTGATGACATCTACGTTGGGGTACTAGTTGAACTCCCAGGCCACCTTAAATTCTAATTTTCACTTACAATGGAGAATGTTCGCGTGTACGTGTCAGCTGTGTACCAGCGATGCGCGCCCGCAATATTTCGCGTAGTGTCTTGTGACGTGGATGGTGTGAGAGTTGCTACACGTAACCTCATAGGTCCGGAGACCGGGAGCCCGACGAGGTTGAAGTGTTGGCCTTGCTTCGGAAGCTTTCGAAATATTGCCAGAAGAAACTGTTTTCAACACCCAGTAGTAAAAGTGAGTGCCAAATTCAGGTCCAACGTCCCAATTAGTATCTAGATGACTAACAGACCGAAAAAAAGGTCATCAAAGGTTCGAGTAATGACCTCGACTTATTGGAAAGGTTCAGGTTATGTTCACAAGTTAGCTGAGTTGTTTATCATCCGGTCATGTCCACCATATCCACTTGGGTTCAAGATGTGATGTACATTGCCAACAATTCGCGATTTGGGCGAAAAGCCGTCTGACAGTCCGGTGGAGCATTGACAACAACGGACAAAAACAGTCCCTCTTATGTCATGACACGCCGGCGGCCCAGAATGCATCTGCAATTTGTACACCACAAGGTCGACAAGGATATCCAATCAGCTGTGTCAAGCGGCGGCCCCCTAACGATCGTGCTTCCGTGACTGTGGAATGCATGTCGCGTGGTTGCATCGGCTCCTGCACTGGCGAGGCTTCATTGTCGGATACTACACCGGTTTGTTTTTCATTGAGCACTGCAGCAATTCGTCTTCCTGTCGTGTTAATATCGCGGCTGTTGTTGTTTTTCCGCTAGTTGCCTTGCTCTAGACGGCAAATACTGGTGGCCATTGCCACACACTTCCACATCGCTGCCGGGCAAGTTTATATTGGTTGGACGTTTCTGCATTGATAAGTTCGCCGGCTAAGTGTTTTCCTCGGGGACGAGCCATTCTACCGCAAGAATGAAGGCACGGAAGTCGGTCGAGGGCCGGGGGGGCGTCTACCGCCGGAAGTTCGGCCTGCTTGTGCATGCAGCTCGGCGGCCGTGTGCCATTATGCGTCTGCCTGTGATAGGGCGTCGCTCGGTGGATCCGCAAATGTCGGCCGGCTCGCGGCGCGTGCTCGGGGGTTGTCGCCGCCTTTGGTGGAGGTCACACCTCGTGACCGGACGTGACGTGACGTGACGTGACGTGCCGCCCCGCCACCGGTCCGGCATTGTTTAGAATATTAGCTGTCGAAATATTGCGGTCGGGGGTCTTCGATACTAACAATATTCTTCGATAAAACTGCAGCCAAGGTGCTCTTGGAAAATCTTCTCGAAATATTTAGACATTGAGGACGCTGGAAGATGCTTCAATAAGTTTGTGTCAATGACCTCAATACGGAAGGGTTCGACAGCAATAACACCTTTTGTGTGGTGGATCTTGGAAGATACTTCTGCAGAGCTAACATCTGGTGTTCTGCGTTATTTCTAACAATTACATGGCGAAATATGTCTGGTATATCTGCCGCTACGACTTGCAATGTTGTAATTTTTAACAATGTTTTGTCACTGTTGTAACAATGCTAAAACTGTTAATGTTCCGTAACACTCATTCTGATGGTAACATTCAGTCAGTTTTCGGTTTGATTTCAGGCACAGTGTGTATAAATTCGCTCAGTTAAGCATCAGGATACAAGTACAAACAACTACCTCTGGAGAATCTGTGACACAAAATGAAAACAATCAGTTGACACATTATTTTGAAATAAGTATAAGTTCTAATTTTGATGTCTATATTGTTCAGGATTTGGATGCTATTTCAAGTTCAAATTGTTTCCATCTTTGTCTCGACGCCTACAATCACGAATCTGGGACACGCTGAGCATGGGGTGTGATTTGTGAGGCATCATTAAGCATTCATCATGAATCACGCGTTATTCTTCGTGAAATTGAATGGCAGTCCATCCTGCGGTGCATGGAGAAACGCGTCTCAACAGGCCCAACATCCCATGAACGTTTCAGCACCATTGGCACCATTATGTCCGAGTAGCAGCAGACCTAGTTATCCAGAGCTCGATGTAATGTAGCAGACCTGACGCGGCGTCCAGTTCCCGAGTTCGGACCCCCCCCCCCCCCGAGTTCGGATCCCCCCACCGTCCCGCCGGCCGGAGCTATGCTACCCCCCCCCGTGGAGTGCAGTCGTATGATTTGATTGCGGCAGTAACGGCGGCGGGAATTGTGGCCGGCGTGATGTCCGCTCTCGCTCGTCACATTCGGCGGGTGTCGTTCCGCCGGCGGTGTTAACGCGGTGGCAGTAAAGTCCCCGGGCCGGACGTACGGCCGGCCTGTCGCCCGGACACGCTCCGGCACTCTGGGTACGGCGAACTGGGCGGCGGCGGAGTGTCGTGATTAACCCGTCGTGGTGGTGTTGGAGACGGCGTGTCAGCGTGCAGGGTGCAACGGCTCTGCGGTTTCGGTTTGGTATAAGCTCCGACAACGAGGTGAGATACGACTCGCTCATCAGCTCCACGAGCATCTCTGTTCCTACTTTCTATCCCCCCCCCCGACGAGACGTCACCTTTTCGTGGTGGGAGGATTGCGTCCCTCCGGGATCCGGCGGCCAGACAACCAGGAAGCCGGGGAGAGGTCAGACGAGGAGTGCCTCACTCGTCCTTCCATCCATACGCTACCATTCCAACTCCCATCTCATCACAACATCCATGTCCTTCATTTAGGTCTGGAACACCAACTATCCCTACTGTGAGCAGGCAGGACAACTTCCCCGGTCCTGCCCAACAGCTCAGTTTTATCGGGATAGCCGCGCCCCCTCGGCCCGCCCCCTGGGTTGACGGAGTCCTGGAGGTTGAGGTCCCCCGTCGCACGGTGCAAGTTGTGACGGGGGATCAACACACCTCTTTGGTCCCGATATCCCGGAGGGGCGGGAGGACCCGTGGGGCCTCACACGGGCCAAGTGGCTAGTCCCCTCATGCCGGGGACCTGGGATTCCTCCCAGTGTCTGCCGGCCCGGCCGGCTGGGGTCAAGTGGTGGGCGGTGCTGGATCCCGGTCGGGGTGGTGAGTCTCTCTCCCGGCCGCCGGGCGAAGGCGCCGCCTGCCCCGTATAGCTCCTCGGGCGCCTGGCGACCTCACATCCGCGGGACCTAGGCGTCCCCCCGATAGGGCCCCTATGTCGTGGGGCGCCTAAGGAGTGGAAACCAAGACGCACTTTTGGCATCTACAACCCAAAAAAAACATCCCTGGTCCCTCTCGTGAGGGCCAGACCGACCCCCATATACGACGTGATCTGAGTTCTCCTTCGGATGGTACCCCCGTACCACGCGTGCTGGTTTTCCGGGGAATTAGCAAGTCTTGCGTCCCTGTCCCCCTTCCAAAGACGGGACGGATGTGACAGATTCGGTAGGATTATAAGATGGGTAAGGCAGAAGGACGGTGCTCTGTAGGTTGAATTTGCGGCAGCAGAGCAGGCAGACACAGCACTGCGAGCATCTGAGTTTGTGTATGGCGTGCATAAGAACGGGGAAAAGGAGGACGAGACGATCGCAATCACCGTATAACCATATACTACAAAAAAAAAACACCTCGCGTGCAGTGATAAACTGCCTTGACTTAAGAGATGTTACAGAGGATGAGATCGTGGATGGGCTGGCAACTTTCGGGGTTATAGCCGCCAGAAGAGTTAAAGTAAGGAGAGGTTCAGACTTTATCTTGACCAACAATGTTATTCCAACTTTCAATAACACAACGGACCTTCCCTCGTAGATCAGAGTGGGCTACCTGCGTGTGAGAGTGAGGGAATTCCTCCCAAATCCAATGCGTTGTTTCAGATGCCAGAGATTCGACCACACTACTCAATTTTGCCGTGGCCGCCAAGCGTGCAGCGGATGTGCCTCCCATGATCACGAGTGAGCAGTACTACTCTGAGCACCCTTTCTGCACGAACTGCGATACAGGACAGGTCCCCCATACGTCGTATGACCGTGTGGGTCCAAATTACATTAAGGAAAAGGAAATCATTTCACTGAAGCACACGCACAAAATATCGTTTAGAGGCCAGGGACCTCTGTGAAAGATTGCACCCAAAATATCGTACTCTTCCAGAACCAAAACCAGCATAACCGCACCAAACGTACAGCCAAGGCACGCAAGTTGATCGCGCAACTCACAGCTCTTCTCCGAGCTTTTGGGGTGCCCCTCACCTCGCCTGCGATGAACAAACAGTCCAGTGAAAAGAACGAAAAAAATGAACTGAAGCCCCACCTACCACCAAATATTGCGCGGAAGATGCTTTACAGGCCTATCCGCAGCCTACCCCTGACGGTGGGGAGTGGACCCAGGTCCACCGGTACAGGAGGCCGGCTCGATTCTCTCCTTCCAAACCCGGTCCATCCCCGATTACCGCATCTACCTATACCCCATCATCATCCAAATCCACGCCTACTCCTCCCAAAGTCACTCCCGTTAACCCGACCACTCCGGCCATCTCAGAAGGGGGCAGTGCCGCCTCCCGTCGCGTCCCGGTAGAACCACCTCCGGCATCGCGGCGATCGCAGATGCCCGGGGTTCGACCAGGAGCTCCCGATATGGGAGCATCTGGTCGAGTAAACCGTGACGGGTCGCGTGACCCCTCGCTTTGCGTGCGGCCTGCCGGTCCGTCACAGGCCGATGGCCTGCACGAATCCATAGCCAGGACATTTCGGGCCCCCCCCCCGTGACGGTTCCCAGAGATGCGATGCGACCTCCACCTGTTCCCCCTCGTGAGAACCGCCATGCTTTTCCCCTATTGCCGGACGCAAAAGGGCATCACCCTGTGCAATTTCGCCACCGGGCGGTGGTATCCCTAGGAATCGTCAGCGAGCGAATTCTGCGTCCGCGGAGGCTACGATCCACACTGGTGGATCCTAATTAGTCATTCACGTGATATTGTTTTTATTGGACTCTGATGTTTGGATGTCCTGAGGCAGGGCAAGTTTGTACACATGAACACACACCACTTTGAAATTCTAAGACATTGATATGACCTCTACATCAACAGTTTTACAGTGGAATTTTCGGTGTATTAGAACTAGCGCCCAGGACCTCCAGGTGGTCTTAAATCGGCACGGCCCTGTGGCGGTATGTCCCCAAAAGACCAAACTTTCACCTAACTACATGGTGTTGAGTGGGTACTGGATATTTCGGAAGGATGTGGTGACTGATGCTGCGGCACACTGTGGAATGCTACTAGCTGTCCATAACAGCGTCCCCATGAGAGTATTAACCCTGCATACTACACTCCAAGCGGTTGCCGCTCGAGTGCTTTTTGATCACAGACGCATCACAGTATGCTCCGTATACCTGCCTCCAAGGAATGTGTTCCCCACCGTGGAACTCGCCAACTTGGTATCTGAACTGCCTCGACCGGTCTTGCTTTTGGGCGATGTTAACGCTCACCACACGTTGTGAGGATACGACGATATCAACACCCGTGGTCACCATCTGGAATCTGTAATCCTTAACGAAATGCTCTGCATTTTAAATACTGGAGCACGAACACACTTCTCCACACCCTCGGGAACTACTTCTACCTTGAACCTCAGCCTGGCCAGCCCGCAACTGAGTGCCTTGAATTGACGGTGGATTCCGATCCATTGGGGAGCGACCATTTCCAAGTCTGGTTATTTTATTTTGACGGCTCAGCTTTAGGCCCACGCGCATAGCGATGGAATTTTAAGAAAACGAACTGGGGTAGATTTCAGGAGAAAGTTAAAGCTGCTTTCCGCTCCGAACCAAGGTCTCTGCTACTACCAGTAACATAATTCACTGCACTCCTGGAATACGCCTCCTCGAGTATCCCTAGGACCTCTGGATTTCCTCGACGCACCCCTGTGCCATGGTGGACGGAAAGTTGCCGTGACGCTATTCGTGCTCGAAGACGTGCGTTTCGTGCCTTCAATCGGAACAGCATCACTGTCAACTTAATAGGGTTTAGGCGTGCTCGGGCCCTTGTCCGACGCACTATGCGGGAAGTCAAGCGTGTTTCGTGGCTTGAGTATGTTAGCTCACTCAATCGATCTTCGCCAACCTCATTAATTTGGTTTCGCATCAAGAGTATCTCTGGTCGATTCAGTGCAAGCCCGCTTCCCACGTTGACGGTCGGTAGCCGTGAGGTGACAAACCCTATTGATGTGGCCAACGAGATTGGCTGTGCTTTGGAAGACGTTAGCCGCGCCGGCAACGGTGACCCACAAGTTATGCGCCACAAGGCCCGCTGTGAATCGACTTCGATTGATTTCTCTACTTCAGAACACCTGTCATACAACGGTTGCTTTACTCTGGCTGAGATGGAATCAGCAATTAACTCGTTGCGCAGTGTTGCCGAAGGACCCGATGAAGTGCACAATGAGCTGCTGAAGCACCTGCCTTCATCTGTGGTCGCGGAGCTTTTACGTACCTTCAACCTCATATGGACGAATGGCGAGTATCATCCATCGTGGTGCGAAGCCACAGCGATCCCACTGTTAAAATATGGGAAACGCGGCCTGGACCCCTTAGCTCATCGCCCAATCTCTGACGTCTGCATTAGGTAAATTAATGGAGAAACTCGTGAATAGACGCCTGTCCTGGTTCTTAGAAAAAAAGACATCTTCGTAAACACGCGTGCGGCTTTCGGAAGAAAAAAAACAGGAGTACCATTGACCATATTTTAACACTGGACATCGAAGTACGCATCGCTTTTAAGAGGAAGTGACATCTGGGCGCGGTGTTTTTTTTTACATAGAAAAGGCTTACGACACCACTTGGCGTAGAGGAATCCTGCTGAAGACCCACAAGCACGGAATCAGAGGACGACTTGGCACCTTTTTACAAGACTTCCTAGCACATAGCTGTTTTCGTGTACGTGTAGGTAACTGCTTGTCGGATTGGTTTATTCAAGAGAACGGAGTTCCACAGGCAAGCGTCCTGAGTGTGACCATTTTCGGAGTAATGGTCAACGATATTGGGGACTCGCTTCCAAAGGGCGCTCCTTATATGTTGATGATTTCGTCATATGGTCATGTGCCTCACTTACACCGCCGATGGAGCGACAGCTACAGCTAGCCATCAGGTGTTTGGAGAAATGGGGAAACACGAATGGATTCCGCTTCTCTACAGTGAAAACCGTTGCCGTACACTTCTGTTTATGTCCCAATATGAATATCATCCTGTACAGGCAGGTGATGCCGGTGCAACCGGTGGTGAGATTTCTGGGGATGAAATTCGATTCACGCTTGACATACCGACAACATCTTAAAGCGCTACGAGATAAGTGTGTAAATACTTTGAATATCTTAAAATGTGTGGCTCGTGTGACCTATGGAGCGCATCGCTACTTCTGCTATACCGATCACTTGTTCGATCAAAGCTTAACTACGAGTGTTTTATTTATGACGGAGCTTGTTTGACGAATAAACGCACCTTGGATGCAATCCACCACTCTGCCCTTCGCATCATCACAGGGGAATTTCGTACTTCTCCAACGGCGAGGTGTCGGCAGTCTTCTTCACTGTCGCCAGGTGTGCTGTCACTGTTCCCCGGTCCGGGGACGGCGGCGACACGTGCCCAACACACCTCAGCTGATGTGACGCCACTGCCGCCAGGTGTGCTGTCACTGTTCCCCGGTCCGGGGACGGCGGCGACACGTGCCCAACACACCTCAGCTGATGTGACGCCACTGCCGCCAGGTGTGCTGTCACTGTTCCCCGGTCCGGGGACGGCGGCGACACGTGCCCAACACACTTCAGCTGGTGTGACGTCACTGTCTCGCCAGGTGTGCTGTCACTGTTCGCGGCGCGGGCCGGCGACACGTGCCCAACACACTTCAGCTGGTGTGACGCCACTGTCACCAGGTGTGCTGTATGGCGCGGCCTCTTCAGCTGGTGTGACGCCACTGTCACCAGGTGTGCTGTCACTGTTCGCGGCGCGGGCCGGCGACACGTGCCCAACACACCTTAGCTGATGTGACGTCACTGTCGCCAGGGGTGCTGTCACTGTTCGCGGCGCGGGCCGGCGCGCGCCGCGTCTACGCCGTCGAGGCGTCCGGCCTGCACGAGCTGGCGCGACGCACGGCCGCGCAGAACGGGCTGGCCGACCGCGTCCAGGTGGTGGTCGGCCGCGTCGAGGACGTCCGGCTGGACGTCAAGGTGGACGTGATCATCTCCGAATGGATGGGCTTCTACCTGCTGCACGAGTCGATGCTCGACTCGGTCATCGTCGGCAGGGACAGGTCAGTGGCGTAGGTCATCATCGGCAGGGACAGGTCAGTGGCGTAGGTCATCGTCGACAGAGACAGGTCAGTGGCTTAGGTCATCGTCGGCAGGGACAGGTCAGTGGCGTAGGTCAAGATCGGCAGGGACAGGTCAGTGGCGTAGGTCATCGTCGGCAGGGACAGGTCAGTGGCGTAGGTCATCGTCGGCAGGGACATGTCAGTGGCGTAGGTCATCGTCAGAGTGGGAGTGGGGGTTGGGCATCGTCGGAAGGGACGCGTTAGTCTGCTGGGCTGTCACCGGAGGGGACGGATAGGCTGAGTCGCTTGTCACGGGAGGGACGGCTTAGTTGAGTCGTTGATCGTCGGTATGGGGATCAGTAGGGTCGGTCATCGCCGGAGGGACGGGCCGGTGAGTTCAGCAACCGCCGTGGATTCAACCATCGCTGGAAGAGACTGGCATACGGGCTCGATCTTGGGAGGGTGTCGGCGGTTGTGGAGGGTGTCGGTGGTTGTGGAGGGTGTCGATTATGGGAGGGTGTCGGCGGTGGTGGAGGGTGTCGGTGGTTGTGGAGGGTGTCGGCGATTGTGGAGGGTGTCGATTATGGGAGGGTGTCGGCGGTTGTGGAGGGTCGGCTGGATGGTTGGGGCAGGGCAAGGCTGATACAGGAGAAGAAGCTCGGCTTATTGTACAGACGCGTACAACTGCTTTGCCACGCAGCGTCACGGCTCCCACGTGTCGGCTGGTGGCGAGGGAGCACAGTCGGCGCCCAGTGAGCCGCGAACCCGCCACCTCACCTTTACTGGGCGGTCCAACTGACCGACACACCGTCGACGCCGCGGCGACTGAGACCCCGGCGGGTCGTGTTGGCACGGAGCGGCGGTGGCGGCGGCCGGTGCCGGGCTGGGCGTCGGCAGGGTCGGCGGCGGCGGCCGGTACCGGGCAGCGGGGCTGACGGCGGCCGGTACCGGGCAGCGGGGCTGACTGCGGCCGGTACCGGGCAGCGGGGCCGACGGCGGCCGGTACCGGGCTGGGCGTCGGCAGGGTCGGCGGCGGCGGCCGGTACCGGGCAGCGGGGCTGACTGTGCCGGCCGTTGGGTCCCCAGGCGCGGGCTAATGGGCTCATGGGCGCCGATCGAGGAAATTGACGGCGTTGGAAGCGAGCAACTAGAAGTGCTCGCTTCGCACCATTCCTTTAGAGACGTGAGCAGAGCGACGAGTCGGGATAAAAGTCGCATTTAAACTTCGTGTTCGTCTGGGTACAGTCGGTTACCGAATTATGTTCTATTGTAACTTTACTTGGGGTGTTCATTGGGTACGTGGCTGCCCCACTTGACAACAGATTTTGGCAGGAAATAATTATTATCCCTGTTACTTTCAGCTACAGGTGTGATAAAATACTCTCTTTTGTACTATCCTGCAGTTGCACTTTTCAATTATTTTGTATATTTCACAGATACGTACCGACTTTGGGGGGGAGGGTGACACATACATATTTTACTATACAAGACGTGTAGGACGTATGGGATGAAAATACATCGGAAATGCTCTCTTAGAGCAGCTAGAGACCCGAGAAGTAATGCAGAAGCAGCAAAATTCTAAACAAATAGTGCATTTCCTACGCGATATATTGCAACCCATTATTTGCATGAAATACTGTAACGTTTCACACTTAGGTGCTATGTGCTGGTCCGCCCAGGTTGGCACGGGCCAGTATTTCAACGACAGGAATTCACATTTTCCGTCGTCGTGTGACCATTTTCCCTGCAGCCCTCCTGAGTAGTTCAGTGAGCAGGCTGCTGCTGGACTTCTGTCGAGAAGAAAAATTGCTCGCTACGCATTTCGGACTTCGGCAGCACAGAATGAGCTGGAAAGGCTGGAGGAAGCTCGGTCTCAAAGGCGGTAGTGAAATGGGAGGAGAGGTTTATGTTGGTGAATCATTCTTTTGTCCTTAAATTAATTATACATTTTCCAACTTTTACACTTGCTTGCTTAATTCAGATACATTGGCAAATCGGTCAATTACTTGACTTAATTTTACCTGTTTCATTCAAAAACCCAAGTTCTAGGAATATCGTCATATGTAGTATGGTTATGTTGTTATTATTGTATATGTTGTACACTAATTGGCGAGAAGGATATTCATACTTCTGTGCAGATGAAATGATTTTCAACGGGATTCCATCCCACGGATCTTGCAATGAGGCTTTTAGTTTATATTGCTTCCGCACGAAATGCAACCGGCACATCGGTCATTTTCTGTTGGAACCACTTTTCAATATTCGAAGATGACGCCGCACTTAATGTATTTTGCATGTTAGATTTGAACATTGTCAGCCGAGATAACGTCCCGTGGAGCCAGCGGAATACATTTGCCAGGACCGCGATAACTCTGAAATGTTCTGCCCACACGGAGAGTAGATCGTGTGAAGTTCAGTGCGACCGGCATTCCGAGAATGTATATTGGATCAAAGCTGAACTGACTTCAATGCCATACTTCTGAGAACTGTCGGGAACAATGACCAACTAATTTGTGCGAATCGTGATCGTTTACCATATCAAATATAATATATGCATCAACGGTGAGTGCGTGTGTGTGTGTGTTGTTGTTGTTGTTGTTGTTGTATGTTGTTGTTGTTGTGTTTTGTTGTTTTGTGTTGTTGTTGTTGTTGTTGTTGTTGTTTTTTTTGTTTTTGTGTTTTGTTTTTTGTTGTTTTGTTGTTGTTGTTTTGTTGTTGTTGTTTTGTTGTTGTCTGTTGTTGTTGTTGTTGTCTGTGTGTGTGTGTGTCTGTGTGTGTGTGTGTGTGTGTGTGTGTGTGTGTGTGTGTGTGTGTGTGTGTGTGTGTGTGTGTGTGTGTGTGTGTGTGTGTGTGTGTGTGTGTGTGTGTGTGTGTGTGTGTGTGTGTGTGTGTGTGTGTGTGTGTGTGTGTGTGTGTGTGTGTGTGTGTGTGTGTGTGTGTGTGTGTGTGTGTGTGTGTGTGTGTGTGTGTGTGTGTGTGTGTGTGTGTGTGTGTGTGTGTGTGTGTGTGTGTGTGTGTGTGTGTGTGTGTGTGTGTGTGTGTGTGTGTGTGTGTGTGTGTGTGTGTGTGTGTGTGTGTGTGTGTGTGTGTGTGTGTGTGTGTGTGTGTGTGTGTGTGTGTGTGTGTGTGTGTGTGTGTGTGTGTGTGTGTGTGTGTGTGTGTGTGTGTGTGTGTGTGTGTGTGTGTGTGTGTGTGTGTGTGTGTGTGTGTGTGTGTGTGTGTGTGTGTGTGTGTGTGTGTGTGTGTGTGTGTGTGTGTGTGTGTGTGTGTGTGTCCGTGTCCGTCTTTGTGTGCACGTATGTGGACATTGAACCACTTCCTATGCTTTTGTATCCTACCCGGCTTTGTCTCCTGGTAAAAGGCATGCGTTGTCGCCAGTGCACTGCAGTGGTCCAATGCTTTTATCTCCTGCGCCAACGACACTTATCAGGAAAAGGGCAGTGCGTTGCACTGTCAATGTATGTAATCACCGTCCGACAGAGCATCCAGCGGTTGAATGAACGTTGCGGGAGAATTCATACATCTGTGGAATTATATAATCATTGCAG
Source organism: Imbricaverruca yamaguchii (assembly GCA_034440575.1). Lineage (NCBI taxonomy): Eukaryota > Metazoa > Arthropoda > Thecostraca > Neoverrucidae > Imbricaverruca > Imbricaverruca yamaguchii. Next base: position 1,111,214 of record JAOTOL010001560.1, read on the forward strand.
TCGACGCGCCCTTTACACAGAAAGCATGCTGTCGACGCGCCCCTAAACTCCAATCCACAGAAAGCATGCGTCTGTGGAGGGAGACATTGAATTACCTCTGGCGACATGCGCCTGGTAGAAATATGTTTACACGCAAGGCAATAACGAATGTTATTTTCCGCATGTAATAATGTGACAATAAACGTAGGGTTACCGTTATATCTGGTATTTCATGCAAGACTCAGAGCGAGCCAACTAGAAGGAATCATAAAGACTATGAGGTGATTCTGCTGAAATGTAAAGAAGCGCTACAAGAAAAGCTATTCCGACCCAATCAATGTCATGCTCTTATTGTGGGTAGCTTTCAATCACAAATTCGTCACTTTCTTATGGACAATTTATTTCATTTAGCAGTAATATCACACATTTTTCATCACGCTACTAGACCTTTCCAATAGACGCTCAGACAGACCATGCCAGCTTTGTACATTACTAAAGGGTGTTGGGAAGGGAATTTTCTGTCGAGCTCGAAAGAAGGAATATTTTGCACGAGACGGAACGGCGGGTGCAATATTTTTTTTAACGAGTGTTCAAACTGAAACGGCAAAATTCAGTATCCAGCACAAGCTTGGTAAGATATGTATAATCACAATTATAATTAGTATTATTTATACTAATAGAATGAATAGGTGCATCCCGGTGCAGCGTTCAACAGGTGTGCTTGTACTAATATCATCTAGGGATTATATTATGAATAGGTGCGTTCCAGTTCAGCATACACAGGCGCACCTTTACAATGTCATCTGGCGTTTATAGTACAAATTGGTGCACCCCGATGCAGCATTCGTAAGGCGCACTTGCACTATTCCCCACCCCCCCCCCTCCCCGACGAGGTACCGCCTTTCCGTGGTGGGGGGATTGAGTGCCCCAAAGACCCGGCAACCATCATACCGGCGAGGGGTGAGACCAAGAGTACCTCCCTCGTCCATCCATCCATACGCTCCCGTTTCAATGCCCATTTTACCCCAACATCCATGTCCTTCACCTGGCCCTACAACACCAACTATCCCTACTATGAGCAGGCAGGGCACCTTCCCCTGTCCTGTCCACCAGCTCAGCTTTATCGGGGTAGCCGCGCCCCCTTGGCCCGCCCCCCGGGGTTGACGGAAACACACCTCTTTGGTCCCGATATCCCGGAGGGGCGGGCGGGTCCGTGGGCCCTCACACGGGCCAAGTGGCTGGTCGCCTCGGGCCGGGGACCTTGGATTCTTCCCAGTGTCTGCCGGCCAGGTCGGCTGGGGTCAAGGGGTTGGCGGTGCTGGATCCCAGCCGGGGTGGTGAGTATCTCTCTTCCGGCCGGGCGAAGGCGTCGCCTGCCCTGTATAGCTCCTCGGGCGCTTGTCCCGTTCGCGGGACCCAGGTGTCCCCCTGGTAGGGCCCATATGTGGTGGGGCCCTACCAGGGGCCCGGGGAGCCGAAACCAAGAAACAGCATATGGCACCAGCAACAATAAGTTCGGCGGCTCAGTGTGGGTTTCGAAAGCATCGCTCTACAGTTGACCATGTTTTAACATTGGACACTGTAATCCGAGCCAGTTTTAAGGAAAAACGACATGTTTGTGCTGTCTTCTTCGACATCGAGTGTGCCTACGATACCACATGGAGACATGGTGTACATTTGGAGCTCTGGACTGCTGGTGTACGTGGCTGTATGGGATTTTTTTTGACGAAATTTCTGGCCGAAAGGATGTTTCGCGTGCGAGCGGGAAATGCCATGTCTGATCTCTTTATGCAGACGAACGGTGTCCCTCAGGGAAGCATTTTGAGTGTGGCCTTGTTCGCAGTAATGATTAATGATGTTGGAGATAACCTGCCGCATAGTATCGGGAAATCTTTATTTGCTGACGATCTTGCAATCTGGGTATCTGCATCACGAACATCGTCCCATCGAGACAGATGCAGCTTGCCGTCTCCAATCTAGAGAGGTGAAGCATCACAAATGGCTTCCGATTCTCCAAGGGAAAAAAACAGTGGCCATGCATTTCTGCCGTCGTCGGAACTGCCAACCACCAAAAATCCAGCTTTATGGACGTGATATACCTTTCGTACCAGCATCACGATCCTTGGGTGTACTACTTGACAGTCGTATGACATAGAAGTTATATTGTAGCTTTACGTGAAACGTGCGGGAAGGCTTTAAACATCATGAAATGCCTGTTTCGCACAACGTACGTATCGGACAAGACTACCCTTTTGCGATGGTACCGATCACTTATTCGATCGAAACTCGATTACTGCTGTTTTGTATACGACTCTGCCAGTTCTTCAAACAAACGCACTCTCGACACAATTTACCATGCAGCCCTGATAATTGCTACAGGAGCTTTTTGCACCTCGCCAATAGCGAGTCTCCTGCTGGAGGCTCATGAGCCACCACTATCGATGCGAAGAGCAAAACTCTGACTGCGCTATGCTTGCATGATCAGACAGTTCCCCACGCATCCAGCTTGCCAGTTTGTGTTTTCGAATCGTATGTTACGGATGTTCCGGCGTGGAAGGGTCACAAAATTGTACCCATTCTGTGTCCGCGTACGGGAATTACTGCAGGAGAGCAGCATTCGTTTGCGCAGCATTATGAAAGTGGAGTTAATCAGTACACCGCCTTGGGAGCTTATCCCGCCTACAATTGATGCCCACTTCACTGACAACCGTAAACATGATGTCTTACCAGATGTTTTCCGTATGAGGGCCCTGGAGCACCTGGAATCTTATGATGGATGTGTTTTTACCTATAATGATGGTTCGAAGACTGCTGATGGTGTGAAATGTGCCTTCGTGAGTGGTTCCACTACCAGGACGTTTACGTTGCCTACACATGCATCGGTCTACACAGCGGAATTGATTGCTATTAAAAAAGTCCTGTGTTTCATTGAAGTTGAAAACCAAAATCTTACGTTGCCGTTTCTGATTCGCTTAGCCTTGAAGCCCTTGACTCGCTTTTACAGGACATATTGGTGCGTCCTAATGCTCTCAGCCATTCTGGGAAGAGCGGGTTGGAGCGGTTTATATAAGTTGGCGTGGCGTGCGGATGTTTGAATGTGATATAATGACGCTCCGGTCTCCGACTGTCTTGTGTAGTTCTGTGGGTGTTCCCTGACTGTCATGTGTGGTGCTGTGGTGGTCCCTGACTGTTGTGTGTGGTGCTGTGGGTGTTCCCTGACTGTCATATGTGGTGCTGTGGTGGTCCCTGACTGTTGTGTGTGGTGCTGTGGGTGTTCCCTGACTGTCATGTGTGGTGCTGTGGTGGTCCCTGACTGTTGTGTGTGGTGCTGTGGTGGTCCCTGACTGTCGTGTGTGGTGCTGTGGGCGGTCTCTGACTGTCGTGTGCGGTGCTGTGGTGGTCCCTGACTGTCGTGTGTGGTGCTGTGGTGGTCCCTGACTGTCGTGTGTGGTGCTGTGGTGGTCCCTGACTGTCGTGTGTGGTGCTGTGGGCGGTCCCTGACTGTCGTGTGTGGTGCTGTGGGCGGTCCCTGACTGTTGTGTGTGGTGCTGTGGGTAATCAATCTGTGGGTAAATTGTTTTTGACGCTGTCTGACTGCCTCGGTGTCCAGCTATCATTAGCGGTGTTGTGGGTAAGCTGTTGTCGACGCTGTCTGACTACCTCAGTGTCCAGCCATCACTAGCGGTGCTGTTGGTAAGCTGTTGTCGACGCTGTCTGACTGCCTCAGTGTCCAGCCTTCACTAGCGGCGCTGTGGGTAAGCTGTTGTCGACGCTGTCTGACTACCTCAGTGTCCAGCCTTCACTAGCGGCGCTGTGGGTAAGCTGTTGTCGACGCTGTCTGACTACCTCAGTGTCCAGCCATCACTAGCGGCGCTGTGGGTAAGCTGTTGTCGACGCTGTCTGACTACCTCAGTGTCCAGCCATCACTAGCGGTGCTGTGGGTAAGCTGTTGTCGACGCTGTCTGACTGCCTCAGTGTCCAGCCTTCACTAGCGGCGCTGTGGGTAAGCTGTTGTCGACGCTGTCTGACTGCCTCAGTGTCCAGCCATCACTAGCGGTGTTGTGGGTAAGCTGTTGTCGACGCTGTCTGACTACCTCAGTGTCCAGCCATCACTAGCGGCGCTGTGGGTAAGCTGTTGTCGACGCTGTCTGACTACCTCAGTGTCCAGCCATGACGAGCGGTGCCCGCCAGGTTCCTGAAGGAGGACGGCCTCATGTTCCCGGACGTGGCGCGGCTGTACGTCTGTCCGTCCACCCTGGAGGCGTTCCACTGTGACCAGCTGCAGTGCTGGAGCCGGCCGTACGGGCTGGACATGACGCCCGTGGCGGCGGCGGCGCGGCGCAGCATGCAGCAGGCGCCGCAGGTCAGTCTGTATCCGCACGCGACACGTGACGGCACGTCGGCCCGTGACGCGGCGGCGGCGGCGGCGCTACGCGTCAGAGCGCGCGGCCGGTGGCCGCTGTTTACCCGGCTGTGAGCGGCCATTGATCGTCAGCGGCTGTTCGGCAGCTGGCGGCCGGACGCTCGCGCTGGAGCGTCACCAGGGCGCACCTCACCGTCGCGACGGCTGTCAGTCTCGCGGGCAGTGGCTGTCAGTCTCGCGGGCAGTGGCTGTGAGTCTCGCGGGCAGTGGCTGTCGGTCTCGCGGGCAGTGGCTGTGAGTCTCGCGGGCAGTGGCTGTCAGTCTCGCGGGCAGTGGCTGTCGGTCTCGCGGGCAGTGGCTGTCAGTCTCGCGGGCAGTGGCTGTCAGTCTCGCGGGCAGTGGCTGTCAGTATCGCGGGCAGTGGCTGTCAGTCGCGGGCAGTGGCTGTCAGTCGCGGGCAGTGGCTGTCAGTCGCGGGCAGTGGCTGTCGGTCTCGCGGGCAGTGGCTGTCAGTCTCGCGGGCAGTGGCTGTCAGTCTCGCGGGCAGTGGCTGTCAGTCGCGGGCAGTGGCTGTCAGTCGCGGGCAGTGGCTGTCGGTCTCGCGGGCAGTGGCTGTCAGTCTCGCGGGCAGTGGCTGTCAGTCTCGCGGGCAGTGGCTGTCAGTCTCGCGGGCAGTGGCTGTCGGTCTCGCGGGCAGTGGCTGTCAGTCTCGCGGGCAGTGGCTGTCAGTCGCGGGCAGTGGCTGTCAGTCGCGGGCAGTGGCTGTCGGTCTCGCGGGCAGTGGCTGTCAGTCTCGCGGGCAGTGGCTGTCAGTCTCGCGGGCAGTGGCTGTCGGTCTCGCGGGCAGTGGCTGTCAGTCTCGCGGGCAGTGGCTGTCAGACTCGCGGGCAGTGGCTGTCAGTCTCGCGGGCAGTAGCTGTCAGTCTCGCGGGCAGTGGCTGTCAGTCTCGCGGGCAGTGGCTGTCAGTCTCGCGGGCAGTGGCTGTCAGTCGCGGGCAGTGGCTGTCAGTCTCGCGGGCAGTGGCTGTCAGTCTCGCGGGCAGTGGCTGTCAGTCGCGGGCAGTGGCTGTCAGTCTCGCGGGCAGTGGCTGTCAGTCGCGGGCAGTGGCTGTCAGCCTCGCGGGCAGTGGCTGTCAGTCTCGCGGGCAGTGGCTGTCAGTCGCGGGCAGTGGCTGTCAGTCTCGCGGGCAATGGTGAGCCTCCGGATCGGTTCCGGAGTCCGGAGATAATGCTCCGACTGTGGGTCATCAGCGCGAAATGCGTTGTTTGTTTCAGTGCTGAGCAGCAGCTGCCCAGCCACACTCGGCTGCTAATGTTATGACTGATTGAGCCCCATGCCGGATGGCTGATTAATTTGTCTGGCTAATTGCCCCGCGCCCGAGGCTGGCCTGATCGATGGGACTGTAGGCGGACAATGGCTGGTGCCAAAGCTGAATCAGCTGCTGTTCGAAACTATTGTGGCACTGTGATCGGCATTAGTGTATGTCGTATGGCGCACTGGCTAAAGGTTACACCATGCCGTGAGGACTGAATTATAAAATAAATGGAACTAAAAGAATAACTAAAAGTGAAATTGGAAGAGGCTAAAAATAAAAAAGTCGAAGAGACCTTAAAAGAAAAACGTAAAAGTGGAATACGTAGTAAATGTCACGAATGCAAGCAAATACTTCGTCCCCTTCAGTCCTCAGTCCTCAGTCCTTGCAATTTGTGTTCGCCTAGCTTGTTCATTATAAGATTTCCCTATTGTTTCATCGCACAAAATACTTTGAAGCCGTGTGTCGACTTTGGGACTTTGAAGACTTTGTGAGTCCATAGCTGTACTGTGTGTCGAGCTTTGACTGTTGGCTTTTGTTTGTTGAACTTGTCCCGCCGTGACTTTTTATTTGACATTGTCCTTCTAACTGTTGTGCATTTGTTTTGGATTCGTTTGACTTTGTGTACGTTTCATTCTTATCCCTGTTGCCTTTTTCCCGTTTGATTCTTTTGGCCTTTTTAATTTATTCCTCTTCACCCGTATCCAGTGATGGGCATAAGTCCGCTAATCCGATTACCGCGAATTAAAGAAGCTAATTTTTTCGTCTGCGGATTAGCGTTTCCGGTAGATTTTAAAACCGTTCACGGACCAATTAGCTTCCGCTTAAGCTGTGAATTCCGGCAAGTTTGGTTGTGCCAACTTTAAATCCGCTAACAATATTTTTCGTAGGCAAATTTTTCGTATGTAAATTAGCCCGTATCGCTTCGAATCGGCCAACGCGATCGCCTCCGGCGACCTGCAGGTGCGACACAGCCGGGGGCGAGCGGCGAGCGTGTTTGTTCCTGCTGTGAGCGTGTCCGCAACAGTCAGTCTGGCACGCTATTGGCTGAACACGTGTAAACACGAGGTGTGATTGGTCGACACGGCAGCAGCTGAGCAGCATTGTGGACATAGTTTTACAGTTCAGTTAACCAGCGACATGACGGTCTTACACGTGTTAGCGACAACACACGTTAGCCGTAAGCGTAGTTTCGTCAGTTTGCGAAGTCTGCAAGTTTGTGCAGTGGGAAGTGATGGTGTTTTTGTTCCGCCTGATGAGCTGGGCCGTTGAGCCTGCAGCGGCTGCGGGTGAGGCGGAGGCCGCTCAGGCTGAGGCGGAGGTCGCTCAGGTTGAGGGCCAGGTCCGCCAGGATCAGCCTGATCAAGTCTCACAACCCGTGACCCCACCGGGAGGAATACTTTGTCTTTAAGCCAAGGAATACGAGGAATGTCGATCTTTTGCGCTTTTGTCCTGCGCAAACCCAAGGACACCACCATGAAGATAGATGCGTCGAGCCTCTGCAACTTGAAGTCGTATGGCAAGAGGAACCATCCGGCGCATGCCATCAAGTTTGAGGAGAGAATCAAGGCCAGCTCTTCCCGTGGGAAAAGGGAAATCTTCTGGTAGCAGTGCCAGCAGCAGGAGGCTATACCACATATGCAGTCGGTGCGCCCCTAAACTACAAGCCGGTAGCAGGAGCAACGACGAGTCGTCGCAACCACCTGCAAATAAAATTCGCCAGCCGCGCATCGGGTAGGCGTTTGTCCGATCAGCTGCCGAGACTGGCGTTGGCCAGTCCGTGGTGGACACAAGGATTGCCGACCTGTTCGTCTTCAGCATGCTAGCGCTGCATGTGTTGGATTGGCTGGTTATTGCTTTTACGGCTCATCGACCGTACTCTTTGAGCGTCGCCAATCGTTCACGCCGATTGGCCGCGGGCGAAGAGTAGCGACAGGTGAGACATATACCCATCATCTTTTGATTGTGAGATGGACATCTTACCCCTAGACTACTCTTCCCCGCTGCATGTATTGGAGTCCTCCTTTGTGGGCCTGATCAAGACACTGAACACCAGCAAGTCGTCGACGTCCCGCCGCATCCTGGGTAGGAGGATCATGGTCAGTTATAAGCACCTGGAGGGGTACCTCATGGGACATTTGTAATTGATAAGTATATTCAATTATTAATAGAGGCATTAATTAAGAGGTTCTGGCTGGTGTCGCCTTTTTGGGTGAGCAAGCGTTGGTCGGCCTGTTCGTCAAGTACAACACAGCCATCCCACCAAGTGCTGCAGTTTAGCGCCTGTTCTCCACAGGCAAGAACATCTTGAGGGCCAGGAGAGCCACCCTGTTAGATGCTATCTCTGAGAGGCTGATGTTCATGAAGGATAACCAGCATCACCTCGAGGCGGTGGAGAAGGAACATGATGCTCAGCCTGAGTAAATGCAGTAGATATTTCATTGAAGTTAGTTTCCATGCGTATTGCTATTTCTCAGTATTTTTTATTCGTTTCATGCCTATTACACCATAAATAAACGGTATGTTGTATGTAAGCTAACGCTTAATTTAATCTCTTCATTTAATTATTTGTATACACCTTGATCATCTCATCTTGTCATGTTGCGCATTTTTGGGGAGCTCTATGTCTCAGCTACAACACTTTAAAATGTCAGCTCTCTAGGAATGTTTTAAGGGGTTTAGGGTCCGCGGTAGAGCGTCTGACTCTTGATCGCGAGAGTTCGAATCTCGCAACCGCCGGCATTTACCGTGACCAATCGGCGTGAGAGATTTGTGACGCTGTATGCATGACGTAGCGGTTGAAAGCGCCATAAAATGAATCGAAGGATTTTACGGGTTTTAGAGCCGAAGAACAAACCCAACCTAAATATGTAATAAGTGTTGGCGGTTGCCGTTAGCTTCTGATAAAATTTATTGGCGGTTTATCGGTTCAGCGTGGTATAAGTTAACTTTTGAGTTAGCGAGTTAGTGGTTTTCGAAGATAACATCTTGGCTAGCTGTGGCCACCACTGCCCTTATCCCTTTTTACTTTTCGCTCCTTGACATATTGCCCTTTACCAACCTATTTCTGTGTTTTTTCTTATTTATTTACTGATATTGCCTTTTGTCCTTTATTAATTTTTGCCCGGAAACCATAGCCGTATGAACTACGCTCCATTTATGAACGCGGTGATTTATTCGGCGCTCCATCTAGGCCCAGGTGGTTCACCGATCCAGATGGTACTGCCTAGTGGAGGTCAAGTGCAGCTAGATCTCCATCCAGCGCACCTTCGTTCACAGATTAGGCCCATGTCATGCAGGAGGCAGTTTCTCCGCCACCTGGTGTCTTTTTCCCTTGCGACTTCCAAGCCGTTTTCCTCAGCGTCACAAAATTGTAACTTCGTAAGATTGAGGTACACATGTTATGTCAAAATTTGAACAACAAATCGGTTCATCATTGGAGGCATCAAGGCGCACCGTTTGCTGCCGCTCTTACCCCGTGCACCAGCCAGAGGTTGGAGGCGGCTGAGACGTACACCTACCACACGCGCTGCTTGCCGCCGCCCCTCTCGCAGCGTTGTGCTGCCCTGACCCCAGTACAAACATGCGACACTGCAGTTGTGATGCTGCGAGTGCCTACGAGCTGCGCTGGACGGCGGTAGTTAGCGCGTGCAGCAGGCAGCAGGCAGCGGTGCAGCGTAGACTTCCTGCCCCTGGGTCGGTCACTGTATGGAGCACGTAGGTCACTGTATGGAGCACTTAGGTCACTGTATGGACCGTGTAGGTCACTGTATGGAGCACGCAGGTCACTATATAGAGCACGTGGATCACTATATGGATCATGTATGCGCCTGTGATGCCGTGAGCGATTGTAAGCGGCGTCGAGGCCGCCGAGGCATTCAGTGTGTTTTATTCACGGTTTTGGTCAACGACAGCGAGCCACATCGCCACACATCCCCCGAGGGACCACGGACGGGCCTGGCGTGCTCTGCTCCGTCTGCAGGAAGCAACAGCTTCCGCCGTTCCGAGCGGCAGGCCAGGATCGATACTGACAAGGAATTTGTGCAATAATGGAATAGCTCTGCGTTGAACGTCATTAGCTTGGTACAGTGCCGACGCCCTTATTGCACTTTTATTATACGCCAAATGCCGCAGCCAATAACCGTCCAAGCATATCTGAGGCACGCTAAGTGCTCCGGGAATCTCCACGAGTGAACAGACAAGTAAAAAGCAACTGAATCAACGCAATGCCCCCACAGCATACATCGCGTTCCGGGACAACAGCAGAAGCAACATTAGGAATGGAAACAATGACATCGAATGTGAGGGCCAGACTTTGTATGCATTGTGTATCTCACGGTTCCCATAATAAGCCTATTTCCAGTGACATATATACCCTATTTTTGTACTTGTCCATGCTCTTTCTGCTGGATGTACTGCCCTAGACCCCATTGTTATATGGTGGCTAAGTATGCGGTCACTGTGATTGGACCTCATAGACCTAAAATACGCGCGGTCTTGAACAATGCACGTTGCGATTAAGCATCTGAAATATTGCGGTTGGTATCTGCACAGCCAGTGTTCATAATGGGCTGCCGATTTGGCTATTTATGTCACCTCGATATTCTGCAGTTCAGTGTAGCAGTCCGATGCGTCCTACGGCTCAATAGCTAACCAGTGTAAAGGTCATCTCTAAGATGTGTTTTCATGCCGAGCATTTTCAGGTCTGTATGATGGGGCGAACGTTGCGGAATAGCAGATATGCTTTTGTGCTTTGTCGCCGCGTAAAGTATTCTAGTGTGTTTAGCATACGGGCTTGTCCGTATCAGTTTGTCTGAGTTGTAGGGGGCTCCGCGTGGAATTAGTTCCGTTGACGGCCGACCAATAATTTGGCTGCTCGTTTTGAGTCACCATCTGAGCTTGCGTCGACCTGACACAAGATTCCACACAGGTGTTTGTGCGTGCGTGCGTACGTGCGTGCGTGCGAGCCGGTTGCTTGGTTTGCTTTTGATGCATGGACACATCGCTTAAAGACTTAAGTTGCAGCAGTGACTAAATACAAAGTAAGTTTGGCATTTATTCAGTCTGCAGTCTTGTGTGACTGGTTCCGACGCGACAATGAATTGCTCTCCGGGAATATATTCGTATCCTGTCCGTAGACACGAGCGTACAGCAGTGCCTACGCTACAGGACCCATCACCCGACTGTTATGTAACCGTTCGAAGTTGTTCACGCACTGCTGCCGGATGAGGCCAATCCCATTATGCACTTACACTGTATCAGCGACAGGGAGTCATTCTCTGAACAGCCACATTCACTCATCCGGCCTCGCCCCGAGTCACAGTCTAGTTATTTTTAGCTCTGCATTGTTTTCTTCATCCGCAGTCTACCGTCCAGAAATGGTCGGGGCAGATCGAAAGGAATATAACCCGATAATGAACCCAGAATTTGCGTGCCCTATCATATCAATGCGAAATAATGTGAACTTGGGTTTTAACACAATGGTGTACGTTGCATGTTAACGTTTGCCGATGTGCAGAAGTATCCTTTTTGTATTGGTTTTTTTGTTGCATCCGGCAATTAATAAATTTACCTTGAATTCGAATACGTTTTAGTCGTGCGAAGTCACTGAGGCCACTGATTTCCATGGCTTCCAAAACAGTGTAATCGGATTATGGGCCACTTAATGCCCGATTGCCCGAATACAAAAGTGATGACCTAGTACAAAAGTGTTGGCGACATTTTGCGTAATTGTCCTTTCCATCCCTTCCTTCTCCTCACTCCTCAGAAGCGATAATCCGAACTAAATGGATCCGGGCTGCCTTCCGTGTACCGGCTACGTATAATTGTGTTATGTTTGCTCTCCCAGCCAGGGTTGCGGGAACAAAGCGGCTCATAAGTGACAGCCTCCCCAGTCTCCCAGCGTTGGTCGAGCTCAGCATTATGTCTGAGAGTGTTACACGAAACCAATCGATGTCATAATTGGCCGCCCACTCTCCCCGCCTTTGAGACGTCTCACGTGTCTCTGTTGCCAGTTGACCGATGATTGGTTACAGAATATAAATACAGAATGCAACCCAGACTGTCCGTAACAGCCACTGCACGTGGAGGGCATGTATTGTTAAGTAAATAAATAAATAAATCATAATGTTAATGGTCTGTTAGTTAGTTAGTTATTAGGGCTTTGTTAATGGTCTGTGGGCGCCGCTCCTGGGATGTTGATTAGCGCCAGCACTGCTCGAACGCAGCCTGTTCACCGTTACACCGCGGCTCGGGTCCGCTCAACTAGCGCGCTACTCAGATGAATACTTAGCAGCGCCGCCAATGCATTGTCGACCGCTTTGTTATCCTTCACCCGAAGCTAGCACATTATGCTTTCTCTGCCGTCACCAAGCAACAGGATATCCGGCATCCTCATTAGATTCCCTAGGTCGGTCGTGCAGCCGTTTCCCATTCACGTGCAGTGTAAACAACTGGTTAGTTAGTTATTAGGGCTTTAGGGCGCATCGACCACATTGGTCATGTAGCGCCCGAGGGGTGTAGACAACGTTCTTCGTGAATGCAAGTATATGCATTTACATGCTGGTAGTGTAAGTGATAATAGGCAGGCAACATGAGTCGACTGCGTGGTGTGGGGGCTATCTTCACGTCAATTTTGAGCTAGATGTCCTCATGGACAAGTTGCCCACGATGATATTTGCCAGTAGCGTGATAAATTACTTCATAATGCTGATGTTAAAATATTGGAGGCAAGATGTAAACAGGGAATTTATTGACCATCGTTCAGCCCAAGTTTTCTCAACTGGAGAGCGTCGTCTTATGATATGAGCACATCATTTCCCGCTACGGCGTGCCAAGACAGTCGGCGACAGTGCGTAAGTAGCCGGGTCAACTTGACGCTGCCGACCCACATTACTAATGCACAAGCTAGCCGCCGTGGGCGGTGACGTTGAATGTCAGACGGTGGGCGATTGTGCTGGCTTTGAGAGGCTGGTGTGGGTGTATTCTGGCGGTAAGATTACAGCGCGCGGTGACAGGTCAGGTGTGAGGTTCCCCGTCATGCGGAGAACCCGAAAAGGGCTTCGCTCCTCGGTATCAGAGCCGTGCATTTACGCATAGCTGAAAGCATTCTCTTCGGTATGTTGGCAGGGTGAAGTAGCATTGGCTGCGGAGAGAATTTGCACGGAGGTGGCTACTGTGTTATTGTGTATTATTAGTGTTGGGTGCGGTTTTTTGTAGAGATAAGTCACGTGACTGACTCAACATTCGCGACAGAGCCTTGCGAAGGTGCTGACAGTACCAGGCCAGATCGGTACACCCACAAACAGTTAGTCTACCTTCACTATCTCACTTGAACACTTCATTCTGCACTTGGGAGCATTGCACTGCGTTACACCTCTTCGCCGGGTTTTCATAGCAACGCAGGTGTTTGTCCTAGGCATCACGGCACACAGGTCCGGTTAGTTATTGGGGTTTTACGGCGCGTCGACTGCCTTGGTCGTGTAGCGCCCAGTCAGGCAGGTCTGCCTTTACCGCGCGTGCACACTGGTAATTATTATCCGCCAACAGAGTGCGTTGGCACAGTAATTATGAAAGCTTGTCGCGTATTAGAGCTATTAAAGCTTGTTCGCTTCTTTGTGCAATAACTTCAGGTTGTCTGTTGGTGTGTTATTAGCGGTCGCTTTTATTTAAATTTATCCGTGTACAAGGAGCGTGCTCCGTCTATCCTGTCACGCCATTTGTCGTGACACGAATTAAGGTTTAATTAAGGTTATTATTATAGCCGCAAGCTATGAGCGGCGGCGATCCGTCTGGCGTTGTTGCGTACGAGCCAAGTGTGTTGGCTCTGCCGAGAATGTGTCCGGTTTGTTTTGTCTGCGAGACCGACCTGTCGGCCACCAGCGACTGCGGCATTCTTCCCCACCTCCGCACACGTCGACCGTGGGCCGGGCCGGCCCTCGACTCCAATCGCGCTCGCGCCATCCCGCGAGACGGGCCGATGGCGCCAATTACGGCGCCGGCGGCGGCGGTCGTACGTCAGCGGCTGCTCCGCCGACCTGACCAGCCGCGCTGGCCGTCCTGACGCCGCTCGGCTGACCTGACCAGCCGCTTTGGCTATCCTGACCAGCCGCTCTGGCTGTCCTGACGCCGCTCCGCCGACCTGACCAGCCGCTCGGCCGACCTGACCAGCCGCTCTGGCCGTCCTGACGCCGCTCGGCCGACCTGACCAGCCGCTCTGGCCGTCCTGACGCCGCTCGGCTGACCTGACCAGCCGCTCTGGCCGTCCTGACGCCGCTCGGCTGACCTGACCAGCCGCTCTGGCCGTCCTGACGCCGCTCGGCCGACCTGACCAGCCGCTCTGGCCGTCCTGACGCCGCTCGGCCGACCTGACCAGCCGCTCGCTGCGCCGCAGGTGGTGGACACACACCCGGAGGAGCTGCTGGCCGCGCCCGAGCTGGTGCACGAGCTGCACCTGCGCTGGGTGACGGCCGACGAGGTGGACGCGCTCGGCTGCCGGCGGTTCGTGACGGTGAGCCGCGACGGCCGGTACCGCGGCGTGTGTCTGTGGTTCACGTGCTCGTTCCCGGCCAGCGGGCCGCTGGACACGTCGCCGTGGTCGGCCGCCACGCACTGGCGCCAGACGGCGCTGGTGCTGCCGCGCGACTACCCGCTGCAGCGCGGCCGGGTGGTCGGCTTCGAGGTGACGCTGACGCGCGACCCCCGCCGGCCACGCTCCTACCGGATCGCGCTGGAAATGCTCGACGAGCACGAGGAGCACCCGGTGCCGTGCGGCTGCGCGCACGGCAGGTGCCGGCTGATGAAGGCGCTCATGGACAGGGACGAGGCCGAGTTCGAGAGTGCATCTTGACTCGTGGGCAGAGACGCTGTTGTGTTTGGAGCGTGTCAGATGTTGTTGAACGTTGGTAATAAACAACGGGACGTGGTTTTTTGGAAACGCTGTTTTGATCTACGCCTTGTGCTGAGTATCCAGTTGCAGTCTGATGTATACTTTGAGTGCCTGGTGGGGCTTCAAATAGTCGTGTGTGCTTCGCCATCGACGTAATTCACGTAATGAGCGCAAAATAATAGCCACTGGCTGCTTGCAATTCTTCATACTGCCTGATCGTATTTCAGAGGGGAATGTGGACGGGGCATGGACCCACGATTCGTTCGGTCTCGTTTATCACTGTTTGATCCTTCTTCATGAACTACTGGTATCTCCGTTTGGTACTGTAATGCGCGTGGTACCACTTTTTGTCGCGGATTAACGCTGAAGCTCTATTATGACATTATCAAAGGTGGTCATTCCCGTAATTCTTAAAGCACATAATTTTGGGAACATATAAAAGTGTATGCACGTTCGTTTCGACCCGCAGTGATAGTCTAGTGTTTGTCTCGACAGGCTGGTTCGCAAATCAAATTGCCCTTTCCTTCCCTCGCAATGACCGGGAAGAGAATGAAACAGTACGACGACCATTTCGACAACAGTTTCTGAAATCCAACAAAGGCAAACACCAGCGAGATTATGCCTCCAAGTTTCCATAAGCGCACGTGACTGACTACCGGACGATGTCTTACCGCGCGGAAGCGTCTCACCTCGGCCACACTGACACGGGTGTCACAATGGTGACACAGCGCGATGACTTCCAACTGTGTCGTGGTGCAATGACACAGAATATGCCGACCGGCCGTCGTCGCTGGTAAGAACGAAAACTGACTTGGCGTAACACCCCCGGCCGCAGCCGAGACTCGAGGCGTCAAATGCCCATGTCAGAGACAGCCGATAGGCGACGGCCTCCTCTCGGAGCGTTCATGACTGGACTCGACAAGTCTGATCATGCATGACATGAATCGACGAGTCAAGACACAGGAGTCGAACGCATTCCGACAGATGAGTCCGAAGTTGATTCCATTACGATATGTGGGAAATATCGATCAGTGCACGTGACATGTTCGAAATTGGTGAGAAATCGACGTCCGGCAAAGAAGAGCTGTGAAAAGTAGAAAGCTACCGTATAAATGCAAGACACGCCATTTTCGTCAATGTTCCCCACTTCAGATTTTGCTGCCCACTAACATCCTCCATACAGTTTTATGACCAGAGTCTCATGCGGCACACCCCATGTAACCGGCAGCAACTTCTACATGAATACCATCATGATCAATAGGCAGTGAATATTGATCACGAGTGCAATTATTGCATGATGGTACCCTTCCCGTGGCATCGTCTACATCAAGAGTTGGTGCTCCGTGATTGAAAATTAAGCAGCACTGTATCCTAGTAGGCAAATCGCGGTGGTGATTTGCTGTTTATTTTTTAATATTGTGGGTATTCGTGATCTGGTACCGACAATTGTTTTTTTTAACGTTGTGGCACAATCCTGGTGAGATCTCGGAAGTGTGGTTCGGCTCGTTTGCCCTATTTCTATTTGGCTCCAAATGAATGCCCCAAAAAAAAAGTTCATTAAGGGTATGGCTTCTAATGTGCTGTATCTAGAGTTACGACAATATTTTTCGTGTTTATTACCGCTTGATTGCTGGAAGTATGGACCAACTAACGGAAAACTAAGCACGACACTCCAGTTAGGGGTATCACGGCAAACCCTCGGTGAACCCCTTTAACATGACGGGACAAGCCTCCCATCCCTGGGCCCATCAAAATGCAGCGGGAAGTGTGACAGCCAGGTAGGCAGACACTGAGTGGACGCTGTGTGACCGGTTCAGTCAGCGCCGCAAAGCCCAACCACTAGCTAACCGGACGGAAGCTGGGTGGGGCGTGCCGCGACCATCTCCAGCGATGGCGACGCCCATCCGGCACTGGTAGCCAAATGACAAATCAGCACGAGTCTCGCGGTGTGCTATTTCAACGATCCACCGTCGAGCCTCACCGATTCGGCGCGAAATGGGTGATACCACAAAGAGCGATGTCTTGGGAATGGCTGGCTGGACTGGACGGGTCCCGAGGAAATTCATTGGAGATAGTCCCGTGCGTTCCTGGACACAACGGCGGCGCAACATGAGGGCAGGTGCAGGCTGTCCCTCATCAATATTTTGGCCATCATTGGGTCCAGAACGTACAGACTACATCCAACGTATTTTCTGGGAGCCCACCCGATGCTGACGCACCAGCCGCAGGGATCTCTTCCCTGACCCATTTTCAAATGTTGGAGGAGAAAGCATGCAGATTATCCCCCATGTGTGGGGGGCGGGGGGAAGGTGGCTGGTTGTGTGTCCTCAGTCTTGGCTGAACACTTTTTCGACTTCAGTGAATTCAGCGTCGTAACTTATCGTTTTGTTACTGCAGCGGGATGGCTGCTATCAAGACGTATTAGAAGCAAGCATTTTTGCCGCGAGTCGCGGCTGCCCACCCTCTGAGGCTCGAGTTGGCCCTGTTTCTTCACGACAGTCCTCACTGCATGCTGATACGAGACATGCTAATAGTGTCTGGATATGGGACGGTCTATCTTCAGTTCTCGTTCCAAGAGTAAGCAAGGCTTTCGAGGACGACGCGAATTGCGTAGGCCACCTTAATGCAGCAGAAAATGGTCATGACAGCACCGTATTATACGCAAAAAGAATGCATCACAAGACCGGTCTCTTGACTACGCTCGGTGCATTCGACCCCGAACCCCGGCCGGGCCTGGTGACAGCAGACCGACCGTGACCGAACTTCGGTCCTAAAACGTTGGGCATTTGTCACGTCCATTAGACGCGTGCCATATTTCACACAAAACCAGACACAACTTGCTCTTTTGTTCAAGCTTGACCTTTCTTCCCGGGGTCGAACGCCTCCACGGCGACGGAGCTGGGCTGCGCAGAGAACCAAGCGAAGATGTGCTCATGTTCTTGGCGCTTTTAGTTGCCATCATTCTCCATTTTAGGATGACAATGTGGGTCACCAGCTGGACGTACTTTCACTTGAGGAACTTTGTGACGATATCGGTAACCTCTGGGACAACAAGATAATTCATCCTCAATGAAACTAGCTGAGCTTCCAAGTTCAGCTTAAATCAACGGAATCGGTCGATTGGTCGCAAAGGTAAGAAGCGTGCAAAGCGTCCTCCCATCTCCCCATCCCCTCATTGACCCGAATTACACATTATTTCTTCGTATCACGTGAAGATGAACACCGCCGAAGACAATTTTACCTATTCCAAGCTGTTACCTGTGATATAAACACAATTATTTTGAACTGCACCACTTCTCCCTCTCCTCACACAACAATATTTCATGAACACTCTCCGCGAGAGACGGGACACTAGAGTCCAGAGGGCACCGAACACTCAGATGCCTTCACCTCGATTTGCCGCTGTGCAGATTCAGTTTCGCCGTTGTGCAGCCAGCCCAAGCAAGCATATTTTAGCACTCACAAAGTTTGCGCACAGCCTCATACCGTTCTGGAGAGCTGGCGTGAAGATCAATAGGACATCGTCAGGAGCGTGAGGCGAGTATGCAGCACCCCAGTTGGTGTTGCTGGAACATACGTAGGCGATGGTGTGACAGTGTCGGTCGTCTTGCATCGAGGTAAAAGAGGGCAAAAGCGTAGTATCTGCCCGCAACACACCGAGCGCGCGTGCTGGCGATGGCTGCGCGATGCCTGCTACGGTACACCGAGCGCGCGCAAGGTGGTGTAGTGAGTGCAATAGCTGCCGCACTGCGTCGAGTCGTCTCACTGCATCTGGAGCACGTGGTTGTAGGCCGACCGCCGTGTATCAACTGTGGGCCGTTGGTACTGCTTCACAGTGTCCGGACACGAGGTCGGGTCTGTGTCAGCTGTGTGTCAGCTGTGGGCCGATGGTACTGCTCCACAGTGTCAGAGACACGAGGTCGGGTCTGTGTCAGCTGTGTGTCAGCTGTGGGCCGATGGTACTGCTTCACAGTGTCAGAGACACGAGGTCGGATCTGTGTCAGCTCTGTGACACCTGGGGGCCGATGGTACTGCTGCACAGTGTCAGAGACACGAGGTCGGATCTGTCATCTGTGGGCCTATGGTACTGCTTCACAGTGTCAGAGACACGAGGTCGGCTCTGTGTCAGCTGTGAGCCGATGGTACTGCTTCACAGTGTCCGAGACACGAGGTCGGCTCTGTGTCAGCTGTGTCTGCCGATGGTACTGCTTCACAGTATCAGAGACACGAGGTCGGCTCTGTGTCAGCTCTGTGTCAGCTGTGGGCCGATGGTGCTGCTTCACAGTGTCAGAGACACGAGGTCGGCTCTGTGTCAGCTCTGTGTCAGTTGTGGGCCGGTGGTACTGCTTCACAGTGTCAGAGACGCGAGGTCGGCTCTGTGTCAGCTGGGGCCGATGGTACTGCTTCACAGTGTCAGAGACACGAGGTCGGGTCTGTGTCAGCTGTGGGCCGGTGGTACTCCTTCACAGTGTCAGAGACACGAGGTCGGCTCTGTATCACCTGTGGGCCGATGGTACTGCTTCACGGTGTCAGAGACACGAGGTCGGCTTTGTGTCAGCTGTGGGCCGATGGTACTGCTTCACAGTGTCAGAGACACGAGGTCGGCTCTGTGTCAGCTGGGGGCCGATGGTACTGCTTCACAGTGTCAGAGACACGAGGTCGGGTCTGTGTCAGCTGGGGGCCGATGGTACTGCTTCACAGTGTCCGAGACGCGAGGTCGGGTCTGTGTCAGCTGGGGGCCGATGGTACTGTTTTACAGTGTCAGAGACACGAGGTCGGGTCTGTGTCAGCTGTGTGTCAGCTGTGGGCCGATGGTACTGCTTCTCACTGTTAGAGACACGAGGTCGGCTCTATGTCAGTTGTGGGCAGATGGTACTGCAAAGTAAATATACGCAAAGTATAATACGGTCACTTGCGAGCCGGGCTCTTTTTCCGCCGTGTGTCTCATGCTCTCTCTCTCTCTCTCTCTCTTTCTCTCTCTCTCTCTCTCTCTCTCTCTCTCTCGCTCTCTCTCTCTCTCTCTCTCTCTCTCTCTCTCTCTCTCTCTCTCTCTCTCTCTCCTCTCTCCCTCTCCTCTCTCTCTCACTCCTCCTCTCTCACCCTCTCTGTTTGCCGTCCTCTCAGACCAACCCGTACCGTCAGATCATCGCTCACTCTCAACCTGTCCACATACTCGTTTCCCCTATTATCCTCCCCGACGCATCTCCTGACAGCCGATAGTGCCGACGTGGCAATCGGAAAACGTAGTCTCTGATAATTTTGGGGGTGATTTTCTATGCTTTCCCGGAAACGAGTTTTCAGCAGGGTGGGAGATTTCTCCATCCACCAGCCAGGGGTCCAGGGTGCTCATTGGCTCCCCGTCCCCCCGGCGGCAGATGAAGAAATCTCCCGTGGGTGGTGGTTCGGTGGTGGTCATGTTCGTGTTTATGATGGTCGGGTTCTGTTGTATTGTGGTGTTGGAGAAAGAGTGTAGATGACGGGTGAGTGGCACACGGTACACTTTGACAAAATTTGGCGGAGGGTAAAGAAGGGCGTGAAGAGAGCCCGACAGGTGTAACAGAGGGGGCAGATAAAGACGAAGAGTACACAAAGAAATCAGAATCTGTGCTTGAAGGGAGCACGAATAGACAGATCAGATAAAGGTCGTGCAGAGGGCACTAGATGGAAGATCGGGTGGGGGTTGGGGGTTCCTGGGTGGGGGGAGTGGCATCACTGCCGGACTGATAGTAGTGACGTCTTGAGGTAGGTAGATGGAGCTGAAGTTTAGACGAAGGCACTGCACTGTATCACTGAAGAGAGGACTTGTAGATGTAGAGATGTTGTAGAGCACGTAGATGCAGGTAGAAAGCTTGTAGAAGATGGTGAAGAGCAAGGTGGTAGAGAAGGCTGAGAAGTAGATGCAGAAGCTTGAAGTTGAAGGTAGCTGAAAATAGGTTAGCGGAGCGGGAAGGTAGTGTTTGTAGGTGGAGGTTGGGTTTGGAGCGGTGTTTGTGTTCTCTGGCAGTGGGTATACGTATGTGTTGGTGTAGGTGGTGGGTGGCAGTTGGCAGTTGGCTGGTGGCAGGTGGCGTCTTCTCCCCGGGCCCGTCCGCACTGTGGCCGCAGAGCTGGCGTCGTCTTCTCCTTCTTCACTCCTCCTGTCCTCCTCCGTTTGCAAGCTCACGTGCTTCGATAAGAGGCACAGGTCCAGATCTCGACCGTCGTGGAGACGTGCAAAACCCGAAAGTGGTATATGCATATATGCTCTGGTCCCTTTGTGCGCATGATCCCGCCGGCCTCTGTGAGCCAGTGGCGCAGATGGGGCCCGCAGAGTATGGATGTGATACCGATAATGGAAGCACACATTGCGTCCGTTGAATTTGGCGCCGCACAATATGGTATTTTAAACTGCTGCACGGTCGTCAGTCCGTCCCCGTCCGCTGTGCGCTTGGGCGCGGATTTGCATAGCGGTTCGGGAGAGCTTACGGACAGGTTTGGCGTGCCGTAAGTCCCGGGGCTGAAAGGGCAGGGCCGGCTAGGTTATATGGACGGCCAAGAGACGTGACAACGAGATAGGGATCCATGCCTACCCGTGAACACATTCTTGGTCGCAAGTGTACGACGAATAAGGCCTGGCGCGGCATCGACTGCCTAAGGCTAGTTACGTCGGTCAAAGACACCAGAGCATTTGTATAAGCTCTCGGAGCTAGTACGGTGAACCCCCACGTAGCATTAAGACTTTATCCAGGCAAGGAACGCTGCCAATAATGGAGAGGCTAGCTGTGAAGGCAGTGGAAGGTTTACATATTCGGCCAACATATCAAAAATAGAGCACCGGTCTGTCGATATACATGTACGTGTTTGTGTACCGCTGAGGGAGGGGGAGGCGGGAGCTAAACTTGTGGACCAAGTAATCACTAGTGAATAAGGAGATAATAAATGGGACGAGCGAATGTGAAGTTAATGAGAAGAATGGATGTGTGTGGGTAGCTTCAAGGGCCGGCGGAAGCCGCTTGGGGCTCAACACAGGCGCCTATTTCGTGCGGTACATTGCACAAAATTATACTACACTAGCGTCCAGAAAGTCAAAACTCAAGACTAGTCATTCATACCAAGAGCAAGTTAAATTTTCATCAATTATCTAATACAACGTATTAAATATAATCTGGCTGAAGACACTCACTTATCTATATGGTGTTCCTAAAACTTTGGCCTCGCGCACGTATCAATTTGTGTTTGGGATGGTAGCTCAAACAACACCAAGTCGTCTGGGGTTTGGGAAATATGTGGTGGAGGTGGCGGGGGAACACAACACAGCACACCACACACACAAGCATAGCAGAAAAGGAAATATTCAGCCCAGTTTAAGTCTACAATCAGCCCGTGTTCAGCCGTATCAAAGCGCAGTCTTTGTTAGGATTAGCCCTCAATCAGTCTCAATTAGTTCAGCTAAGTTTGGGGTTAAGGGTTCGTACCGTCTCTTTCACCCTTCCCTATCTTTCACGCCCACCCCTCACAAACCCAGCACAGCTCGTACATCGCACCGAAACACCCGAAACACCTCACCCACACAAGCTCACACACCCACACGAACCCCCGCACCCACACCCGCCACCACTCCCGACACCTACACCCACACGAACCGCCACACCCACACCCGCCACCACTCCCGACAACCCGCTGACCGCAGAGCCGCCAGCCCTACATACCGTCCTGAATCCTGAGAGGAACAATCAATGTATGTACACTGAGACTGGGAGAACGGTGCTGGGTCCCACCAAACCTCTTTTGGCGTCCATAAAGAATCTAACGCTTGTTAGGTCCCCTTGTGCACGCGAGAGCCGATTTTAAGTGTACATGAAGTCTTCTTTGATAGGCATCAAGCCCTCTGCAAACGTTCAGGAATCTGCTCAGTAATGCTTCATTTTTTGCAAGGGCCTTCTTAAGCACCGGATCATCAATATTCATTGTGTGTGACCATCCCTTCATAGTCTACAAGAACGCCTTTGAGCTCTGGGAGGACCTCCTAAGTGAAATCATGAGTACGCCCGTGTCGCTGGTGGGCTTCCTGTGCAGCACAATACCCATGAGAGGTGAATGGGCAGTGGCCACCTTGAGAGATCAAGGACCTGCGCCATTTGGTCCCAGTGGTCACCCTAACTGTGTATGCTTCTATGTGGTTCCTGTGATGTAAGTGGTCACATAAAAGGAAACGAAACTCTGTGTGGGCTTTCTCTGATGACTATGATGAAGGCTATCAAAAGTCCATGAGGATCCTATCTGGTTTTTAAATACTCCATTGGAGGGTTGACATGGATTCCTGAAAGTATGATACAGCCCCTTTGATAAGGTCATCATGTAAGACGTGTGAGGGCCCTAGAAGGTTCAGGGGCTACTCTGTACTCTGGGGAGACTTTTAGGCTCTTAAGGTATCCCTTAAAATATGGGAACGGCGATTGGAGTACTGCTTGAACCCTGTAAGGCGTGCAAGGGCCGTATGAGGGCCGTGAGAGCTCCTTTAATGTCTTGGAAGGATCTGCTGAATTCCGAGAGGCCCAGACATCTCATAGGCCCGCTAAGACCCAGGTAGTGCCTTAAAAATTGTAAGAGGACATTGTTAGCTCTGGAAGAGCCTTCTAATGACCGCGGAGGAAACCATGCGTCCCTCCGATGCAATTTCCGTCATAAATATTGTTTACAAATCAACTTATGCCCCTTAGAATAATTGTTGCAATTTGTGACTAGTGGGAACCTTCCTTTTTGGTGTCAAGTACGTCCAGCATTTTGATTTGCCTGTTCACTAGTTCAATTGCGTTCGGAGTTGGTCCGAACACGTGGTGGTCAATATTTCGTTCAGCTAGCCAACGTTTTTCGTTTTTCCATAGAGGTACTGCTTGATGGGCAATTTGACCGTATACAGCAAAAGCTCGCGGCCGGAAGTACAGAAGTGTGATTGAGAGGGTCCAGAGCGTCCGTCAGTTCAACGCGCACTGTAGGGTCTGGTCGATTGGGCCCTTTCCAAAAAAATTTACTATTGTGGAGCTCGCCCGGTTATTCCCGCCTCAGGAGCTCGAGACTCTGCGAAGGGAGAGTGACGTTGACCTTTGCTCGTGACGATAGCATTAGCCTTCGGAGCAAATTTCCCCAACACCGCCCTTGGCCAAAAGAAAACCCTAAGTGCATCAGTGTTCAGAGCTATAGGTACTATGCGAGAAAAGAACATTCATAGGCAGTTGAACAGAAAAGAACATTCAGTTGGCATAGGCTTTGCTCCTCACAGGATGCAAATCGTATAAAGCACGAAAAGTCAAGTTTCCTCAGATATGCCTTGAATATAGCATCCAGCTTCAACGACGGTCCTGAGTCCTCTGGTACCTGCCTAAAATGCATACATGCGTGCAATACTCCTTGACCCGCCAAGGTTAAAGGACCTTGAGAAACAATCTAGGAACACCTTGCATTGGTGAAGGTAAGCTTATTACGAATTTCAGACGGCCGTCTTATTTTCTTCGTCGGCTATCCCCAAAAAGTAGCTTGGAGGCCAAATCATCTGCTCTCGCCACAGATGCGCCAGCTTTGCGACACCGACGATGTCTTCAGTCGATAGATTTTGTCTGCGACAGAACGTTCATTCAACAATTTGAAATGCTGAGTCCACAGTAATATGCGCCATTGAGTACCTGAAAACCAATAAGGGAAAACCTGTACCTGCACGGTGCTTTCATGTGTATGAAAGTGCAGTATCAAAGGGCCTAATGATTATGTGTTCCGTCTTAAAGGCAGCTCGGTGGATCCCGATGCGAATATGAATGCCAGCTTCAGAAGCAACAGCAGCTCCTATGGTGCTTTTTGCGACTTCGTTTCTCTCTTGAGCTTCCTATCAATCCTGGATGCCCACATGCGTGTATGCCTCTAACTGTCCCTCTGTAGCTGTCCTTTATCTAGCTGTCGCCTCTATCCGCCCGATAGATCTCTGAGCCCCGAGCAATTTCGGACGCTCCTTGTTGTTGGAGGCGCGCGTCCGCGCCCGCCCGACTCGGGCCTTATCTATCATAACCGTCCCCAGAAGCGCGACTCACCGCGGCGTATCGTGGCTGGCAACCCTGCTGGGTGGGTGACAGTGCTGCCGGCAGCTCGGCTGGGTGGGCGGCACCGCTGCCGGCAGCTCGGCTGGGTGGGCGACAGCTCGGCCGGCAGCTCGGCTGGGTGGGCGACAGCGATGCCGGCAGGACTGCTGCGTGGGCGACAGCTCTGCTGGCAGGACTGCTGTGTGGGCGACAGCGATGCCGGCAGGACTGCTGTGTGGGCGACAGCGATGCTGGCAGGACTGCTGGGTGGGCGACAGCTCTGCTGGCAGGACTGCTGTGTGGGCGACAGCGATGCCGGCAGGACTGCTGCGTGGGCGACAGCTCTGCTGGCAGGACTGCTGGTGTGGGCGACAGCGATGCCGGCAGGACTGCTGGGTGGGCGACAGCGCTGTCGGCAGCTCGGCCGGCAGTCCTGGTGCACGAGCCTCTGCGGCGGGGTACGGTGGTGGCCGGTGGCCGTGCGACGTCCACCTGCCGGGGCGGCCACTGCCACGGGCGACATCGCACGCGGCCCGGCCGGAAGGCCACGGCCACGTGCGACGTCGTGCCATGAATAACACTCCAACTTCGGCCTGAATACGGGGCTAATCCGGTCGGTCGATCGCGACCGTAATTGCAGCCGATGGTGAGTGCGCTTCCGACAGATGCGACTAGTTCGGAGCTTGTTTGACATGGCGGCGCGGCTTGTCAGAAGAGTGCGTCTGTGTCGTGTCGGAGCGGAGAGTCGTCTGGTGGGGGTGGGGCTGACTTCTGGTGAAGGTGGGTGGCTGACTTCTGGTGGGGGGCTGACTTCTGGTGGGGGGGGGGCTGACTACTGGTGCGCCGGCAGTCGACTCATCACCGGCAAACGTCGGCCACGAGCGTTGTGTTATTACGCGAGTGCGGCTGATCGGGTGCCGGGGCTCGGGCTGCTAGTGGCGGGTGTCGACGGCGCTACGACGCGCGCCGACCATGGCCCGGCCTCGCCGCCGGTGCGGGGAAAATGGCGCGGAAGTGTTACAGTGCAGTTCGAAATGATGCCTCTCACGGCTGGAGGCTGGCTGTTTTTGCGCGGCGGCGAGTTTATGCGCCGCATCTCATATGTGCGGCTCGTCTAATCTGGCACTTTGCATACGGGGCGCGGCGGCCGGGCAGTGGATTTTTCGCCGGCACACCGCTGACGGCCTCATCAGCCGGACGCGCGGCGGCGGATACGGCGCGCCGCGACGGATGCGGCGCGCCGCGATGACATCGTCGCGTCATCTCCGCGTAATCACCCGCTCCAGTACACTAATTAAAACTTGCCGTCACTCGTCGGAGCGCCGTTTCGCGTCCTAATGCGGCATCCTCTCGCCGTGCGCGTCTCCAATCAAGTGGAAGGACAAGTGTGACGAGTCTTGGCAGCAACACGTCGCACAATGGACTCTGGAAGTTCTCGGTCGGCGAGGGAAAACACGTAACGAGTTAAAGTGGAGTGTGAAGCCCCGGAAGAACCCCAACACCGCGCTATAATAGTGGTGGGCAATACTTTGCAAATGCTTGCGGTAGCTCATAAGCTAGTGCAGGTACACTGTGCCTACATACTCCTATATCACGATGGCTATATTATAATCGACAGTACAGAAATGTGTGCAAAGATTCCTGCTGGCATGCCGCAGTGGCCAGAAAGTGACCACAAGATCACAACTGGACCTAAGCAGAGGTAACTTTGCATGGTTGAACTCCACAGGAAGCCCCACAGTTTCAGCTGAGCTAGGTGAACTTGGATAGTCTGGTAAGGCGTAACCTTGAAGAAAGTCGTTCCGTCTTCAAGCAAGAATTAAAACAGCATGTGCGTACTTGCATACCAATATTTTTCCATCGACAGAGGAAAGCAGCATGTATATTAACAGTGCACCTTAACCTCACGAAAGAAGGCAAGGCTGCGGCCGCCCTACATCCAATCTTAGGACATATTTAATCATGCTTAGTCATATTTAATAATTCACCAATTGTAGCGGGAAAACGGAAAGTCTATGGATTGACCTTGACAATGGCGTAATACAAGCGATGATGGAAATTCACACTCCATTTTGGAGGTATTCTAGTTATGGGACGAAGATAAATGCTCAATGGGGATTTAGATGGCGAGAACGGAACGCCGATGAGCATTCCGACGAGATGTAATTCCGACTAGATTCCGACAAGATGCACGTGTCGGACAATTTCCTAAGCAATGTCTACATCGGACAACACACAGACTGCACGCTGATGCCTGAATTTGAGCAGGACAGCCTTGAGTTTTACAGCATTGACTTCTCTATGCAACCAGTGACCAAAAAGCTGCCGTCCCTGAACGTCTGTAGTTCCCCAGGACCTGGTCAAATTCACTCCAGTGGTGGTAAATAATGAGCTGTTCTTCTAGCTTCCACGCTTCAACTCTTTCCGGAGTCTTTTGAGCAGAAAAAAATTATCGGAGAAATGGAAGGGAGGAATCATTGTGTCTATCTTCAAGAAAGGTGACATACAAGGCCCGGGAAGCTCCCGGACAGCATGTCTGACTGTCGTTCCTGCAAAGTCACCAAATCTCCTAAAAGATGAAAACGAATGCAGTGCTCATTGGAAGCACGCTTTCTGCCGAAAGACCAGCATGGTTTCACTCAAAATGTTTTGTGACTCCCAACTGCTGGAAGTTAGTCCGGGCTGGCTCGAGCAGGATCATTGCCAGTGGAGAGTTAGTGGATGCAGTGTATCTCGACTTCGGGAAGGTCTTCGACTCTGTTCTCCACCTCAGGTGTAGAATTAGGACATGTGCGATGAATGCCTAGCTGCCGAAATGAATGCGAGCCTTCTTGGTTGATCGTGAAAAAAGGTTATCAGTGGCTGCCATTTAATCTGGGCGCAAATCCCTAATGCCGAAAGTATGACGAGGTAACACGAACCCGAAGATGTATAGCAGTAATATCGTGATACAGTAATGTCACAACAAAATAATAGCGATGATAGTGCAGAGTACCAGCAACGTCGAAGCAGCTTAGCATCAGCGGTGAGAGCAGTGGCGTATAATTTTAAGGCATATCGAGATTACGCACGCGAGAACACGCTCTTTTAGAAGCCAACCGTAATCCTGACATAGGCTTGGAAGCTCCCACGAAAGCATCCTCTTCTTGACAGGACGGTAACTGCTACATAAAGGCAGTTGACATTTGAAAGAAGTGCTTTTCAAGATAACATTGATCAATAATTATATACCATCGGTTCAGAGAACTACTTTGGGTAACCTTGGTAGCCGATCAGCTATTATAGGTGTTGTCATTGGCAATGTACGTCGTTGCTAAATATACAGAGAACACCCAAAGATGGATTGTCTGACCCTTGAATCCGTACTGTCCCACCTTCACCGGAAATAGCCGCCGTCTTGGGAGCCACCCGCCGTTTTAGGAGCTACGCGGCTTACGCTTCATGAACTCAAGTGAAGCAGTTGCCATTGTTTAATACAACGAAGAATGGCTCTTAAGTGCTCCTGGGTTTTAGACATTGCGTGAGACGAAATGCACTACCCTCAATATACCAGGAGGTGCTGAGTTTACATCAAAAGTAACGTTAGGGATTATGCTATATTACTCAACGTTTCGGCCAGGGGCCATCTTCCGGAGTCCAACTCCTGACGATGGCCCCTGGCCGAAACGTTGAGTAATATAGCATGATCCCTAACGCTACTTTTGATGTAAACTCAGCACCTCCTGGTATATTGATGGTCGTACATTTCGTCTGAAGCAGTTGCCAACAGTTTTCGCATGCAAGTGAAAGACAGTTTACGTCGAAGTTAGCTTTAATGCCTCCGCTTAGACATGCGTTCAACTATTGTTTACGTATATACAGCGCCCCTTATCATGGGGGATGATTTCCTCTTCTGCCCGCCTTTCGCTGCTTAATTCTCGACTTCTTTTATAATCTTGATATGCGGAAGCGTTATACCGGAGGTCTAATGCAGCGTGCCTGCGTGGCCGCCCGAGTGAAAATAGAATCTAAGGAGCGTCAGATAGAATCTTGATTCCCACGTCGGAGCGTCAGCCATTTTCTACCGATGTTTCCGTTGAAGAAGTGCTGGTGTGGCACATTCACGGCAACGATGCACATACACACAGACACACACACACACACACACACACACACACACACACACACACACACACACACACACACACACACACACACAC